>OY979440.1:15586964-16206071 GCA_963855545.1 Ethmia dodecea
TCGGGGATAAAAAGGCGTGAGATCATATTAATGAATTGATACTAAGCTGTAGGTTTGTGAATAAGGTCGACACTGGGTTAATTTTTCGCAGTTGCGATAGTAATCGTCAAAACGACCGCACACGTCGCGGGAGCACTTACGTGTGGGTAAAGTCGTTCGGGTCCGTAGAAAGGTCCAAGTGGGACCATTAAAACTGTTCAGACTATTAAACGGTACTCTATCGTGTCTGCCCGTGATAAGAGAGCAACAGATGTGGCCACCGATAAAAAGGGAGCGGCTACTAGAGGGCCTTGCGATTAACTATCTATGTGGGTGTAAAATTTTATTGTCCGCGTGCATTCCTTGACAAGGTTGGAATGTCCCTTTCGTGACGTCGCAAGCTTTGAAGCGGGATCAATTGCTTCTGCAATCTGAGAAGTAACATCAGCATCACAGATACCCACGATACGAAACGAAACGGAACTTGTCGCGGAACTGGAGTTATGCAGCGCGGTAATAAATTTTAATGGGACGTTGTCGGGCATCTGCACTCAGCAGTTATTCAACTTGATAAGTTGTGTAAAAAAACATTAATTGAAAAGTTGCCGTTGACGATGCTGTGTAACCTGTTTCTGTGAGTCCTATATATTGGGGGGCCAAGAACTCTCGGCATTGTCCAATGTAAGCCGAACCCAACCAGTTTATTAAGCGCAATTAATGTTTACGACCGAAAATTAGATATTGCGGAAACTGCTGTGTATTTTTAATCTCGCACCTGACCTCGGATGCTGGTCGTTGAACCTCAGACTTCTGCTGGACACAACATCACGTAGACCGAACGGCGCTGCGCCACGCTCCGACAGAGTCGTTACAAAAAATTATCAGACAATTCGAGCTTATTCGGAAAAGAAATTGATGGAATTAAGTTAACCATAAAATTGCTCCCGATCCAATCATCATTTCTGTGGGCGTATTACGCGATGTCTTCGTCATTTGCGATCATCGCTCCAACTCGTTTGAGGCCCACATTCTGACGGTTTATTACTTTTTACACTAATAAGCTTTTATTTTAAATTGAATCGAATATTATTATGATTTCGTGTCTTGCTTTATATAACGCACAGTTTACTTACACGTACGGCCACTTTATATTTAAGGCTTATCAGCTCTGACTTGGTTTTATTTTTAGTTCGCTAATGTTTACGATCGCGGTAGCATTGTAAGTATGTTACACTTAAGCACCACTTATGATATTACACCATTTCGTTAAATATGAATTCAAACATGTTCAATACGACGTTGACAATTTCATTGATTATATCCTTTTATCCTTTTGTTACGAATATTATCTTTCGCAGTCGTCGACCTTAAGTTATTATAATGTTACTATAAGAGTCTTCTATCTGACTTCTCAAGAAAATTTAGTTTATTTTCGAGGTACAGTTACGACCAAAAAAAATATACCTACGCGTTTGCATGTAACAGGCTATTATTTGTAGGTGCGTGCTGTTCCAGCCGATTGGCACTGTTCGAAATGCTTGGACAGTCACGCCAAGGTGGCGTTGCAGCCTCAAAGTGGAGGAAATCCACGTGGTCTCTACATAACCAGTTTTTGTTTACGGCATCGGATTTGGTATTTGTGACATGCAAATATGGAGTTTCTTCATCACAAGTTTTCCGGTCTGCTAATCTTGTAATTATTCCAGACCGCATACGATTGCAACTTAATTTGCCTTGTAAATACCATAGCATTGCGTTTGTTCTTTCTTTGTTCCGATTTGCCGTCGCTTTCTGCTTTTCAGTCTTTTTGTTTCCAAGAATTTGCTCAATATCCTAATTGCATCACCACAATCGAGGAACAGGCCATCTCGGTCAGTGTGGCTCACGCAAACTTCCTGCCATGCGCCAATCAACGCCTAATCATACATTCTAGGCTCGCGTGCCTACTTGGTTCCTGAAAGAAAAGTGGGACATTATCATATTTATACAAACAGTGGACGTGGGAACACTCCAGTCGTGTGAAGTGCGTGTGAAGGTGGCAAACTCGTTTGCTTTAATTCCGTGAAAATGCTTTTCGAGATTGTTTTATTGTGCAATTCCAATTAAAAGCTTTTTGTGTAAGACGTAGCCTGAATACACAAATTTACATTACCGTTTTTGTAACTGTTTTATAACATTTAAATTGCATTATGCTGTTATATATCCTTAGCACACTGAACGCTTTTTGCACAGATATTATGTATCAGATTGTACTAGTACATGTACTACGCTCCATTTCTATTGCAAACTAGTTCCTTATAGGGCTAGATACAAGACAAAAAGCTGTTCTAGGATCGAGCCCTGCTATAGAGTTACAAGAGAGTTACATGTCGGATTCATGGCCTTCTTGCGGAACGAGAAAGTACCGTTGTATGGTAATTACGATTACACATCTCGATCCGATCAAGGAAGTTGTATCTTCACTCCCGTATAAATGTATGATATATAACATAGACGACGTTAAGTTAACTGCTGCTTAATCCAAAATTCTTGATACACTCGCTATAATACACAATATAATGCTCAGTTCAAAACATTCTATTCTATTAAAATCTATTTAGTTGGTCCCACAGTTTGCATTGGCTAACCATTGTTAACAAGCCCTTAACTTGATATGGTAGTTGCACAATGTTGCGGTTTTTCCCATGTTTGCTCATTGAAAATCTTTGTCTTGCATGCTTTGCTTTGTTTTGTGAAGTGCGACACAGTTTAGCATTGCCTTTATTTATCTTTACCACAACGGTGGGTTGAGGTTAAGTATGTTTTATCAGAGTTTTATCATCAAATGAAAAGTAACTTAAGTACTGCTGGCCTAAATGAAATTAAAAAATGACAAAAAAAGACAAAAAGAAAAATATTTTGCAGGGGAACGGTACTGATAGTTTTATATTGTTGTGATTGAAAATAGAAGATTAAAAGAAAGTAAGAAATGTTGAATAACTTTCATCTATGGTCAAGCTGGAAATTTAAAAAATAAAAGATGACGAGAAGGCTCGCGTATCTTGAAGCAGTATTACAAAGGCATAAATAACGAGACACAGATTAATGACGGTGACATAATGAACAATGTAAACACGTTTCACTATCTACGTTCTCAGTGCAACAATGAGTGTTGTTGTGATCCCAACAGTTGGGTAACGTGGTCATCGCCCGGTAGCTGATACACAGTTAGGTAACCATGGAATGTTGATTTACAATTGACACAAAACGATTTCAAAAACTGACAGCGCTTTCGTCGAAACACGCCTTAAATACACGTGTATAACTTATGTACTACATATATCAAGACTCAGTCGGTATTATCAAAAATCCGAAGACAAGGCGAGACATAAAAATTGTGCGTGAAAATGTTTGAAATTAGTTGGTCTGATAAATTGGCCTCGGTTTCTGCAATCGGTAATGTTAATTATTACTTATAAGGTCAAGAATATGTATTTGTAACATAAATTCTTTAGAAGATTCAATTTAGGTTACAGTTACAGCTGTTAAATTAAAATCCTACATTTACTCAGACTTAATCATGCCACATCGTAATATTATTGTGAAAATATTTTTATTGACGTTATATAAAGTCAGAAATATCGAAATTCCATAGGCAGGCTTTCTCATTAATGCACAACATTCGAAATCCGAAACAACTGTTTACGGTAAACACTGGCACTGTTAACGTTAACATACTCTTGCGAATTCACTAATTACTGCGTATCGCTTTAACATTTCGCTGCACTACATTCCACTGCTCGCACTTTCCAGATCTTTTTGGAGATATTTAAATTCGTAAGTTAATGCTTCTTTAATAGTATCGATGCGTAGTAATTTAATACATTTGAGTGTTGCTGTTTGTAGAAACTCTAACCACTTTGACTTTTACAAGGTTATTCGATTGCGTTCTGTTGGTAGACACTTTTCTGGACCTTTGTCTTTTCATGTTTTGTTTGTCATAGCATGAATGTAGTTCTTTAGAAATCTATAAGACTTCTAGGAGTAAGCTGTGTTTAAAAGTGTGCAATCGATGACCTCGCCTATATAAAATCCTTCACTTGACTTTTAAAATCACTGATAACATTTTCAAATAGCGTGCGGGCTGATATCGGTTTTCCATCTTTACTTAATGGATTCGATCGTCTATCAGAATGTCGATCGACTTATCTAAATTGCATAGTCCTTGCTGCGTTTGTTACAACACGTCGTTTCGCAGCTAGCACTCTAATTCTTGCATCGAAAACAGTTTCATTGTGTAATTTGCAAAGTTTATTCATATTAATTATTTTGATTTCATCACGTTCATGGTCTATAAGAACTTTCCAGTAATCTCCTGATAAATTGCTACCAAGTTTTCCGAGATCGGAGAATGCGTCTTTATCAACCATCGCATTTGCTTACTGACTTTATCTTGTTTCAGGCTACCTATTCGAAATTCCGATTACGCAAAGCTTTGAAGTCAGAACACTCACAGCTGGCTTGGAACACTGACGTGCTGTCACTCACGCCTGACGACACGAGGACAGGTGACAACTGACAGGCACCCGTGTGATGTGCCGGCAACACCGCAGAGGCGTGCAGTTGGACGTCACCTGATCGGAGGCCGATGAGGGAAGATGAAGTTCTCCACGGGATCGAGTTCGAGCAGTCTCGCCAGCGACTCGCTGTCGAGGAAGTCAACTTTGTGCATCTACACCGAGGTGGAGCCCGCTCCGCCGCCTTGCGAGAGGGTGAGTTTTATTTATCGATGTAAGGGACGAATGGAGCCTGAATTATCATGAGATCAAATTGCAAACACTAATAGTATTTTTGATTGCGCCTTTATGTTCTGCTGAATTTCAAATTATTTCAAAACGAGTAATAATTCTGTTTGACCACGTTTTCCGTAACCATGACCGAGAACATTGAGAGACCTATCGGGTATCACGGAGGTATCGTAAAACGTTGTTATACATTGTGAGTCACAATAAACAACTTAAGTTATCTTTATGAGTGTTTATAAGCTGCAACTGTGGTAGGTGGCCAAAATAAACACACGATAACAATATCTTAAGGGCTTAAAAGCGAAAGCGCACGCCAGTAACACATTATAACCTTAATACACCAAACAACGGGCAATTTGCTTTCGATTTTTCACAACCATGTATAGTACTTACTTACGTTAACTTTCAATTTCGTAAGATGATAATAATAATATCGTATTAACAACAAAAACAATGCAAAAAGCCGCGCGTCCGGGTTCGAGAGTTCCAAACATTCAAGAGAAAGTAGCTTGTCAATGCTAGTGGTTCTACAAGACACCCGGCCCCATATTTTGCAACAACTTGTATTTTTTTCGCCTTATCAGAGACCCCGTTGTACGTCTTGGAGACTCATAAACATCTCGGGTTACGGGTTTCCGTCCATAAAACTTATAAAACTAGCTGTTGACCTTGCTGCCTTAGTGGGCGGTCGAGCGAAAAGACTATAAAAATTGTATCATTTGTTTGTAATGTTGCAAATTGTAGACTTGCTTTACATTCCTCACGTATTATTTTATTTGTTTACTAATAGAGATAAGTTACATGTCCTAACACTCCGTTCATATGAAGCGTGACATCATCCATCAACAGAATTAAACAGATGAGACGATTTAAAAAAATCTTAATGTTTTTGACCTTGATAACGATTAATTTTGAACTTTACAATTAGATGTTTGAAGAGCTTATCTATTTTATTATTGTACTGAATCGTGTTCTCAAATCATGACATTCAGATTTACAAGCCTTTGATTAATGACCAGTATGTCCTCATCATGTTGGCCAACGCTGTTGTTATTTCGTGATTGTGCTCCAGTATAGTGTTGCGAGAGCCATCTTCAATCGTGTCGTCATCACCGAGGCCGGTATTGTCTTACTATCACACGCACAAATCTCGGGTTCTTGCACTTTCACGCCGGCAACATCTATGTATATTTGTATCTTCATTTTTGTGTTCGTTAACCTTTGTGACCAACGACGGAGCAGGTTTCCCTAGTCAGCCTATTCAACTCAAAATTGTGCTGATCGGGAAATACTCATGTAGGCAAAATCATTCCTTAGCCGTACGCACGGTGGAGCTAGTTGCGTATCACTGAGCGTATTGACGGAATTTCGACTAAATAACTATAGAACTACTTAACCTCTTTTTCTCCTGGTCGATAGTTCATCGGAGGACAAACGGGAAGATCATATAAGTATCTCTTGTAGTAGCCACTTGTTTTCAATATATATGCTTAGTAGCTACTGTAGGTAGCTGTCACAGCCACTTCATTACCAGACCATAATAGATCAACCCACACAAAAATGTATCTACACATTCATACATAATCAAATCGAAGGGTGTAACACAGTGGTAGCGAGACATTCGTCGAATGACAGATGACTTTCCCCTTCAAAAGTGTAGGTGTTCAATCAACGGATCATAGAACTATTAATTCTCGCTCCATTGTTCGCTTAATAAACTTTTACCGTCGAAATATTAGATGAAAGTAACTCTTAATGATTGCGTTTTAGCCTGATTCGATGTAATGGATATTATCGTTCGACGTTTATCGATGATTTATTAAACGTTGCGCGACTCAGTTCTCGATTTCTAAATCTTTATGGATGGTGTGTCTCTAATCGGTCCAGACTAGAACAAGCTAATAGAAAGTCCAGAAAGATAGTACACTTAAAGAAAAGCCAAAGAAAGTCAGAAAGGAATTTGAAATGTGTAGGTTTGAGAAAGTACAGTAATATTGTGATCGTATTTCTTCTAATATTAGCTTCTTATATGAACAAAATATAAGGCCAAATCCCAACCACATCTCACTATTTAAAACTTCGTGATTATGATTTTACTACCACACAAATATGTCTTCGTTTTTGAGTCACTGTAAAATACATCCAGATCACTTCTGATGTCAAGATTATAAATAACATTTACGTCTGCTACTAACACTTAAAGTAATTCCACTAAATACCTAGGCTTCCTGTGGAAACGACTTCGTTCGCCTCTCTGCGTGCAACATGTTTAAAATCCCATTTAAGTTCAGCTGTTTTCGTCACGGCGACCTCAAGTTCGTTCCGCTTGTTTATCGGACTGTACGTTTACGCTCTTTTTCCTTTATAGTAATCTGATACGAATTCGTTTGCCGCCAACTTGCGGTTAGGGCCTACCTTTGTGCTCCACCCGGATTGAATTAATACCATTGTTTATTCAATGCGGTTTACCCACCACGCTGCAAATAGACACTGTGCGTCCGTATCGATTTATCGATATTGTCAAGCTTATCGTCCCTCAGATTATTTTATTAGATAACCAATTGAATGTGGGAGTTTTGTGATTATGCGGATATCCTAGATAATGTAAATATCCATTTTTATCAGTCGAACTGTCTAGATATTTGATGTTATCTTAATTTGGTCAAAATGTAAATACTTTGCTTATGTTAGACACCATCATCGTTTCATTTAAAACGTCGAGAAAAATGTTCTTGTTTTTCTGCAAAGTCGGAAATTTTGCTTAAACGATTTCCTTTCCTAAGTAGTGGTGCTCGCACCTGGCTCCTCCGACAGGAATGTTCGCATTCCTCATTGTAATCTCTAATTCTATCCACTATCGGTCTATTATTTTAATGAGATTTTCAGTTCAGTAATAACAGTGTAGCGGGATAGCGTCGCGTGATCGTCCTTGGTTTGCGCGTGCGCAAATGCACGATTCTTTTTCTAGCGAGCGCAGATTATGAGTTACATCAGCGACTTGTCAGATCGTTCAACCATATTGCTCGTCAGGAATTCTCAGAAAAATGTCTTAAGAGTTTTCTGCCATTGTTTCACGTTTCCCACCATCTTTTACAGCTTTACAAAGACTGATATGAGTTTCTATTCTTGGAACCTTGGAACTGTAGGTATGTAGTGCACTGAAATTATGGTATTCTATTCCACTTTACTGGGCCACGGCAAAACTTTCTATTGTAACCAAACGTATTGCTGCATTTACGCAGGCCTCTTTAACATTTCCTCAAATCACTTACAAAAGTTACAAACAAATCCATACGTGAAACAAATCCAAATGTTACTTCTGTTATTATAGCCTCATAAAAGTGTCAGTCAAACCACTTAACCTGTTTCTTCCCATTAACTTTCGTGCACTATCCGGACTAGACAGCCTATTGTTAAACATTTTCATGGCTCGTTAGCTAGACAGGATTTATCAATACTTTCATCGGATGACCTCACGATCTCGTTATATTGTTTGTCTTGTCTTGTTCTTGGTCGCACATGTCAAGCTTATCTACGAATGCATGTGAGGTTCTGAATGTGTACAAGTACTTACAAGCCAGTGTTTTATTAGCGCTGTGCTTTCTCTGATACATGAAGGATAACATGTGCAAGCTATCGAATTTCTCGGAGACTAATCGTGGAAGGTACTTTCAAATGTTAAATTCTCAGCTACACATTACAAGTACTAACTGCGCGCTAAGGTGTGCTGATTTATAGGGAGAGTAGTTGCCCCGTGTCACCGTTTACAGCAAAATGTAGGGCAAACAAATCTCCTGCATTATAAAAAAAAATAGTTATCTATTTTTGCGCAATGATATCTTCTTATCCAGCAGATACAATATTTTCTATGCAACAGACCCAAAACCAGCTGAATGTATACCATTAAGACGTAGCTCGAACTCAAATGATAATTAGAATTAAATAGTGAAGACTTAAATATATTTTCTTTTAAATGTTAAGTAAGTATTGTTGTCTCTCTTAAAAAATATAAATTCCATGTATTTTTATTCTAGTAACTCCTTGCCTGCCTGCCTTTTACATAATTATTCCATATTAAGGAAAGATATCCTATCCTTAGACTTTAGTAGGTATATGCGCCAGTTAGTAGGTACAATATGCGGGCTTTTCCGTTTAGAATCCTTGAGGTTTACAGCTGTACAATGTGGGTAAACGTTTTAGCATGTATTGTATTACTATGTAGATAACAATTTAAAACTAAGTACTTCTTAACCGTATTATAATAACGGCATTAGCAGAGAAACAGAAATAGGATATTTATACTCTTCATTTACCAAACACCATTTTTCTGAGGTCAAGTCATGATCTAAAGAACTTCTTGTAAAGATTTTATTGGAGGTCATTTTGTCATCTGCAAATATTATATTTTTTTATAAAATTTAATGTTTTCTTTGTTCATAATAGTAACAATGACGTCTATAGTAATATAAAACTAAAAGTGAATCAAAATAATAAATAAATGGTGGGACACATTTCACACATGGTTATTTAGTCCCAAACTAGGCAGAGCCTGTACTATGGGTACTAAATTACTGATAGACATACTTAAATAAATATTAAACACCCAGACACGAAGCCAACAGACATGTTCATGCACACGAATGTTGGCCTCGAGCGGGGATCGAATCCGCGACCTCCGACTTAGAAGGCAGGGTCACTACCAACTGAGCCAACAGGCTATCAAATAGACTTTTGTAAGTAAATCAGAGCTCATGTGGTAGGAATCCGAGCTTTAAGATCTGAGATTTAAGATTGTAACAAAACGTACCTTAACTATTACCTATAGGTTTGTCAATGCTGATGATGGAAACCTCGAGGTCTCATTTCGTCATGCCAAGTCGTTGTCTTTAGAAGATTGAGGCCTCATTTTGCTTCAATTTCACGGTTTGCAAGATATCTACATGTGGACTGTGGCCTAATAAAACAGATTGCCGTGCTTGACGTTCGCGATGAAACGTCCATCTCATTTTCCGCTCGAGAAACTTGTTTCAGCCTGTTTACACTGACTTGCTCCCAGCGAGTGGATGATTAAGCATAGTTGATAAGTATAACACCTGTTAACACGACTGCAATAATGTCACTTGCGTTTAGCCCGATTTCTTTTTCCACATTCTCAGCTTTTTTACTTTCAAGCGAAGGTAGAAGGTAGATAAGCATTTTTACTCACTGTTTTAATTTGTTTACGTTCAGGAATTCCCCTTAAGTTCATAACTATACTACTATACCTTACTGGTACTTTGAACTCCTCATTCTACTCGTATTTGGTGAGAATACATGCAGTTTCGGACTAAGCCTGTCGGAGGCCCGGGGCGGAAAACCTGAATGAGGCCCCCCCGGTCTTAGAACTTCTGGATTTGGGGGCCCCCAGGGCGTGTTTCTGGTCTTGGGGGTCTCCAAATTTAGCGTGCCTTTAATCATATTTGTATCTACGAAACCTTCAACCAACATCCAATTGCCTCTTATCCTTGTTTAGGATTTGATCAACAGAACAGTAATGGAATACCTCTGCCTACCCCCTCGAGGATAAAAAAGGCGTGAGACTATTGTTATAACTTTTCGCTAAATTTGGAAGTCCCTCAGGCTTGGGGGGCCTCCAAATTTAGTGTAGCTTTAATCGTATTTGTAGATATGATGCCTCCAACCAACACACTGCCTTTTATCCTTGTTTGGGATTTGATTAAGAGAACTTTTCTCTAAATTTGGAGGCTCCCCAGGACCATAGAGGCCCGGGGCGGACCGCCCCTTCTGCCCCTACCTTAGTCCGCTAGTGAATACATGGTCACCTATTGCTACTGCCAATGATAAGAATGGCAAGGCTATGGTAATAATAACAGTCTTTAATTCAATATAGGTATTGCAAAACTCCTAAACAAACCGACTCATATATGGGAACATAAAGTAATGTAGGTAAGTGTACAAGTAAGATGTAATTTATAATCCTAAAAAACTAACTTTACCACATCATGACATTTTTCTTGAGAGGTTTACTGCCTTCAATCTATTGGATCTAATTTCTTATTGCTCGTTTGAAACTTGATTTAGCTTCTACTCAAGATTCTTTCTCAACACATCTTTGCAATTAATCTTCTTTTTCCAGTACAGGTTATTATAGTTTGTCTGAGATATCTTTATTTTTATATGCCGTTTCTAACTTTCCTGTAGTTTCTAAATAAAGATAGAATACTTATACCCATATAGTGTATTTGTTTAAGAATTCTATCTTTATTAGAAACCCACAATTGTCAAATCTCTCAGTTCATACAAAAATATAATTATTTAAACACACAAGAAATAAAATCTACTAATATGTGTAATCTGTATCACGTTAAGGGGTACAAAGATTATACTGGTAAAATGTGAGTATTTCCTTACCTCTGTTTACCTCGTCGGGGATAAAAGGAGTGAGGTTTTTTTTTATTCTACAAGAAATAAAGTTCAACATTTTCCTCACCCAGCTCAACACTGGCGGTTTTAGAAATGTTACCACATCTGATATGAGGTCTATAATCTCCAACTCAATTCCAATTAGGAACATAATAGCATGTACTTATAAGACGCTCATTATGTGACAAAAATAGTAACCCAAAAGCGAAGTGAAAATTCGTTAACGGTGCGTCGCATTCCACCCGAGCTCCTAACAAAAGGCTTCACAAAGAGTGACACTTTTCTTTTGGTCTCAAATGGCCTGTTCCGTTAGCATATTAAACAACAATCGATATGTTTATGGCAACAAGCCGGCGCCGCTCTCAGATCTCATAGTTTTGAATTAATAATTATGATATTTTCGTTGGTTCGGCTTAGCAAGACTATTTTACGTTAACTTATGGAACGCTATAATACCCCGTTAAAAAGGAATAAGGAAATGAGATTTGAAGAGAGAGTTTATTTATAGAGAGATAATTATAATCGCTACGAAATCGAATCAGAAATCCAAGATTACTGACATATATCCCAGCGGATCAGAATAATAAAGAGGCGGTAAGCAGGCACAAAGCTCCCAGAACTAATAGCTGATAGGGCAGAAAGGTTCTGAAGTATAGACCACGTATAGACAAACGCAGGACAGGGCTTTCACCCACCTAAAAAGGTCGAAAAACATTTCTGGATTCAGGCCAGTTTCGACCGATCAGCAGTGGATGGACTGTTGCAATTTTGATTATTGTGGACAGATATTCTCGTACACAGGAAATGTTTATAGCCTTTACCACTATTTCTCGCTTGAGCATTTTATATAATCTCTAAAAATCTAACTGGTTTTTGAGTTACTCCGTAGAAATCTTCAGACTGGTTTTTAAATCTCTCATACGAAATGTTGAGTTCATGTCCACTTTATCATTGTCAGTCAAGTGATGTAACTAATTAGTTGATTTAATTAAGCTTCAGACTAGTTCGAAGTCAATGGGTTTGATTCTGCATTACAGCGACTAAACTTATTTTAGTTTATTCCTGTCTTTATTTTACCTCAAAAAAAGAAAAGGGATAGAAGATAACCTACCGAACAAAGACGTTTAAAGAAAAAGTTAAGAGAATGATTTTCTTCCAACCTCTTTGCTACCGAATTTAGTCCTGTCAGAGGTTGTATTTTAGTCGTGACTTATTTACTTATGCACTAAAGACGTTATGAAATGCCTTAGCTGACAGGACTAATTTTAATTTGACAGGACTAAATATCACTCGTCTCTTTTCTTCTCTATGAGAAAGAAAATGACAGGACTAAACTAAAATAAGTTTAGGAGCTGTAATACAGAATCGAACCCAATATTTGTATTAAATCTGTCAAAAATTTTACTCACTAAGCTTTGCTTCGTATTGGACTTCATAGCTTTCTAAGTAACAGCCTTCATTTTTGGTAATAATTTCTTCTTTCTAGCATATTAAAGTCAGACCAATCAGTCCATTGAGACGTAATCACAGAATAATTTGAAGTCTCATGCATTTTAAAGCTAAACAGGGCAGAGCTAAACCAATAGAAAGGGGCTGGAGAAACTAAAGTAAGATTAATGAAGTGTTTGACAAAGATAACGCTTGCTTTAGCCGGTTCATTTGTTAGTCTGTCTGTCTCGAGTCTTTATTGTAATAGTCTAGAATGAACCTATAGTTTATGTTAGTCTCAGACTCTACTTATTGTTTACTATCTTAGTTTGTTTGAGCTATTGTTTAAGATTCTGTTACTTTTGTACAATATTGTTTCTTGACTGTTTCTTAAAAAAATCCTTACTTTATACTATACTAGTGACCCGCCCCGGCTTCGCACGGGTGCAATGCTATCACTAAAACCTTCCTCTTGAATCATAAATATATATATATATATATATATATATATAAATATAATCTCACGCCTTTTATCCCCGAGGGGGTAGGCAGAGGTATTCCATTACTGGATATACCCACATTTCACGAGACATATTGGACCCCTAAACGTGATAGGTGGTGAGCCCATCGCCGGACCGGGTCTGTTTACACATGTCTCAGAATTAATTCTGACACCTGCGGGTTTCATCACCGCTAGGGGGCGCTCTAAGTGTAAACACTAGCTCCTTGCGTATTTTTTAATTAATTAGTAAAAAGTGATAAATAATTAACGATTTCATAAGCCATACCTAAACTAAGTTATAAATAATACGTATAACTGTTTGTGACAATTTTGGAACTGTATTTACATTTTTTTTTAGTCTAAGTGCAATTATTAGACTGATAACTTTCTATTTAAGTGTTTTGTGAAATTTTCGTGTTTAAAACTAATCATTATGTGTTCAGAAACTCTATTAAACACCAATATATAAAATTACAACAGTGAGAAAAGTGCAATTTTGAAATTTCGGTGCTAACGTACAAAATACTCGGTGGTTTGTTTACACCAGTTTTATGGACATCCATTCGAACTTTATTTAATTATACCTTCAAAAACGAGTTTCACGGCACCTACTGGATGACTAATTCGACACACTGTGTTGTTAATGCGCCAGCTCAGTCGTGAACTGGATGGAATTGTAAGGATAAATTACCAGGTTCCAATCCTGGTGAAGAGAAGGACATTGGAGATTTTTTTTTTTTTTTTAATATATTGTTGTTGTCTGTGTCATCATGTCTTATAAAACTGCTACATGTTTTAAGTGTAAGAAGCTAGTACAAAGAAAAGACTTTTTGAGATGTACAAAGTGCAAAGAAGCATACTGCGCAAACATAAATTGCGCTCAGATACCAGCGAAAATATTTGATAGTATGACGTTTGAAAGAAAGAAGAATTGGATATGCAGATCAGGAAATTGTAAGGTACACAAGGCTTCCATAAGTACGCCAGTGACTACTGGAGAACGAGAAGTCCCAATCATAAAAAGTAATGGGCAGAATGACAAACACAATGTCAGCTCAACTATATATGTATCTCCTGCCTCGGAGAGCAATGTTACGCAGCGCGTCTACAGGCCTAATCTACCCGTTAACAACTCATTCGAACAGCTCCCTGTAGAAGACGACGAAGGATTTCATAATTATAACAATCCAGTCCTGAGTTCGACAATAATTAACACAACAATGACTAGCTTACCAAACCTCTCAGTAGAGAATCAGGAGGATGCAGAATTAAAATTAGAAATCGATGCACTTAAAGCAGAACTTATCAAGGAACGAGAAGCTTTTGAAAGTTTATCTTTAGAAAATATAGAATTAAATAAGTTAGTACGAAAACAGAAGAAAAGTATTGATGTGTTAACACAACTTCTACTAACAGAGACGCATGGTGCACGGAGTCATAATAATACGCCATTGTCAACTAAGAGCAATACAAGAGTTGCATCCACTCGAAAGAAGAAGTACAGAGAGTTAATCTTAAATCTTGAAAAAGAATTGCAGGAAAACGATAGCGAAATCCAGAATGCTAAGGAGAAGCAGGAGGTTACACTAAATAGAGACGAAAACTTGGAACAAGTGGATCCATTAGTTAATGAAGAACAAATAATTGAACGTATTCTAGAACAAAAGATTGGACACACACAAGACAAGGACAGTTCCAGAAAACGGAAAATTTGCGTAATAAGCGGTGACAATAGTTATAAGACATTGGTTACTGCGAGAAAACACTTCGAAGATGATGAAATATGTCACTATATTACTACTGGAGGTGGAATAAGACAACTCTTGCAAAATATTGATACGAAACTTAAATATTTTACTTTAAATGACTATGCTATTATTTGGATTGGAAAATACGATTTCATGACAACTAAAAATTATTCTGAGCTTATACATTATATAAGAAATGAGTTAAATAAAGTACAACACACTAATGTGATACTATGCCTGCCAACTTACAAGCAGTGCAGCAACCGTACATTCCTGTTTAATAATAGAGTAGAGACTTTTAATAATTTGCTGAACATGGATAACATTAAATATGAATATGGATATATACTTGATTCAAATAGAAATCTCAAATATACTCGACAAATGTTTTCTGAAAAAACTGGGTTTTTAAATAGAGAGGGTCTTAGACAAGTTTTTCATGATGTTGCCAATTTAATAAATGAGATCGTAAATTTTTATGAACCATCATCATTTTCAAACGAAGACTTTTTTCGTGAAATATACTAAGACTATGACTGTTTTTCATCAAAACGTTTGTGGAATAAATAGTAAAAAAGAGGATTTACAACTGTACATAAGCTCTTTAAGTGATGAAAATGTCCTACCTAACTATGTATGTTTAACGGAACACTTTTTAAATAATAACAACATATCATTGTTTTCTATTCAAAACTACAACGTAGCAGCTTCAAACACTCGAACCAACATGAAACGAGGAGGTAGTTTAGTACTTGTCAGGAACAATTGTATTTATGAGACCCTTCCAATTTGTGATCAGTTGTACAGGGGACAATATTTTGAAATTTGTGGCGTTAAAGATACTAACTACAACTTGAGTGTATGTTGCATATATCGTAATCATAAAACAAAGTTTTTTGCTGAATTTATGAATCAATTGGAACGGCTGTTGGAATACTTCTTCAACAAAAAGTGTATTATATGTGGTGACTTTAATATTGATTTATTAACAAACGATAAATACAGAGATGAATTTTTAACGCTTCTAAAATGTTACAATTTTAGAACCTTGATTACAGACCCAACTTACATTAGCGGAAATGCTCATTCTTGTTTGGATAATTTTCTAACAAATTTGCAAAATGAGTCAGTTTTGTCGACTCATATAGATCACAACGGATTATCTGATGGTCATGCGGGTCTGTTTTGTAATATACTAGTTGCTGAAACTAAAAGTGCACAAAACGGGGATTTTACAATGGAGAAAAGAATTTTTAACCAAAAAAATTCGGAATTATTTAAACTTAATTTGGCAGATCAAAACCTATCAGGTTGTGGAATCAATGGCTTTCTACAAACATTTTACAGTGCTTTTAAAACAAGCTTTCATAAAAAGAAAGTCAAAGTGAAATCAAGAGCGGACTTAAAATTAAATTGGGTTACAAAGGGAATTAGGATAGCAAGCAAAATGAAAAGGTTTTTAGTATCAGGAAACAGTACAACTTGCCATAAATCGGTAGTGGAATACAAAAATAATTTTATTAGATTATATAGGCGGGTTATTAAAAGAGCAAGGAAAATAACTGTTCAACGCGAAATTCTTAAGGCTAGAAACTGTCCTAAAGCTATATGGAATACAGTTGATAAGCACAGAAACAAGGACAGAAACAACAAGAAGCAAAAAATCTGTATTGAAGTTGAAGATAGAGTAATTGACGACCTAAATGAAATAACGGAATTATTTTCAAAAAAATTTGATAATGGGAGTTTTAAATTTACGACGAATAAAATGATAGCTAAAGGCATGTTAGAAGATAATACTGGATATACTATTCGTACTATGAAATGGACATATGTGACAGGATTAGAAATAAGAAAAATTGTACGGGATATGAAAAACAAACGTTCAAGTGGTTATGACGACATTCCCATATCTGTAATTAAAGATAACATAGATATTTTGGCGGATCCATTATCACAATTTTATAACTTATGTTACGATCAAGAACTTTTTCCCGACCAGCTTAAAATTGCAAAGGTAATACCTATTTATAAGAAAGGTTCGAAAACAGACATAAAAAACTACAGGCCAGTATCTCTTCTGCCAACATTTTCAAAAATTTTTGAGAAATTAATTAAAACTAGACTAATTGAGCACCTTAGATTAAATGACATTATGAGTAATCGTCAATTTGGATATAGAACTAGTGTCGGCACTGTGGAGGCCATAGATACATTATTAGACGACGTGATTCTAGGCTTAAACAGAAAAGAGAGGGTTGCTGGATTATTTCTTGACCTATCATCTGCCTTTGATACAATCGACCATTCAATATTAATCGACAAGCTGCATCATTATGGTGTCCGAGGAAAAGTATTAAGCCTATTTAAGTCTTACTTGGTTAACAGGTATCAATTCATTGAAATCAAATATGTGCATGATGGTAAGGAAAATATAGGCAAGAGTAGATTGACTAGTATAAAGAGAGGCGTTCCACAAGGCTCTGTGTTGGGTCCCATTTTATTTAATATTTTTACAAACGATCTCCCTAATTATATAGATCGCAATTTAAAAAATGTTAAAATAGTTAGCTATGCAGATGACACCAATGCTATTATTTCAGCGAGAACTCCACAAGAGCTAGAAGCCAATACAAATAATGCTATTTCTGTCTTTAATCGCTGGTTCTGTGCAAATAACCTTATCTTGAATGTGGCTAAGACGAATGTAATACTATTTAGAACCACATCAAAAACAAAAGAAAGTATAAATGTTGCTCTGGAGAATGTAAGGATTGGTCCGGTGGATATTGTAAAGTTTTTGGGAGTAAACATTGACTGTTGTTTAAATTGGAAAAGTGAATTAGATAGAATAGAATCAAAGGTCAGTTCAGCGTGTTACGCTCTACGTAGTTTACGCGATGAATTGAACATAGGACATCTTAAAATCATTTATTATGCTCTGGTAGAATCACATTTACGGTACAGTATAAAATTCTGGGGTAATAGTTACGCATATAACATAAATAAAGCTTTTATCATACAAAAAAGAGCCATACGCACTATAGTACGTATACCACAATGGGTCTCTTGTAAGGAACATTTTCGCGAATTACAAATATTAACCGTACCAGCACTCTATATTCTTGTTATATTAACAGACCTAGTAAAACGGCCTGAAAGATTCGAAACAAGGGAAGAGAGAACGGATAGAGAAGTAACACGCAGAAAGGACTTGCCTGTTATAGTTGCTCCAAAATTAAAAGTAGTAGCTCACAGTGTTCGATACCAAGCGGTCAGACTGTTTAATTGTTTACCTAAAGAACTTAAAGTGATTGAAGATCATAAAAAATTCAAAACACATCTCAAGTCGTTTTTGTTGGAGAAGTGTTTCTATAGCGTTGACGACTTTACCAGTTGCAAACAAAAGTAGACTTTTTTATATAATATGGCATAACCAATTTTTTTTTTGACAACTTTAATTGTAATATTATGTTTATGTATTATAATAATGATAAATGTATTATGTTAAATTTGAAATGAATAATTGAATTAGTAGGTGGATATACTGTTTTGACAATTTTAAAAATATAACACTAGGTTTATGCTAGTAGGACTTATTGTAATAATAATAAATATTTGATGTAATAGGTACTTATGATTGAATTTGAAATGCACGTGAGTTATTGAATTGTATAATGTTAATTATTAAAATGATAATTGTTTTTTCTTAAATTTCCGACACAATTGTAAAATATTGTAAAATGGAATAAATAAATAATAATAAAGATGTTTTCCTTCACCGTCGAGCTAGTGATAAGTATGTACGTAAGTTTTTGAAAAACTCATTGGTACATGCCAGGATTTGAACCCGAGCCTCACTGATTTTCGGCCGGCTCTTTAACCGTCCGGGCTATCACTGCTCCTCTTGAATCACTCTATCTATTAAAAAAAACGCATCAAAATCCGTTGGGTAGTTTTAAGCATACAAAGGGACATAGGGATATAGGGACAGAGAAAGCGACTTTGTTTTATACCATGATACCATGTAGTGATACCACTTATACAACATGTAACAGAATAAGCGCAATTCCTGAAATTAGTTGGTTCAGTATCGACTACTTATTCGATTTCAGCTATTTGTAAAATGTGTTAAATTTTTCCCAAAAATGAACTAGCGTAGCTGAATTTAGTGCTTTCTGTGGAAATCGTGCTATTATTAATCGATATGTATTATAGAAAATTGGTTAGACACAACTAAAGTTCGATAATTGGGGAGTATGAGGAATTGCGCTTTTTCTGTTACGCTTTGTATACTTAGATACTTTTTACCACTGTTGCTGATGAGTTAATTTTAATAACATATGTAAAAGTGCAGTAGGTTTGCGTGTTAGTGTACATTTAGTCTGATTGCCAACTTACGTAAGGAAGACGCTCCTACATAATTCGTTCTCGGAGTATAATTTGTACCACAATTTGTAAAATTATACCTTTGTCGTGTGCAATGAGTACCTACCTTGGCTACCTTTTCTTTGAAAAAGCGAATCTGATGTTACAATATTCTAGTTCCATAATATTCTAAAATTTTTGCAATTTTGTTGACTATTTAAGTATAGTATATATGATAACAAAGTGTATACGGAAATTTTTAGTAAATAGATGTTTTTATCAAGATACTAAATGAATCAAACACAGGTTGTTTCTTCATATTGCCAAGTTTAGAACTGTAGGCAAGTTTCTATTTTGTAATGATTTATCAATACCTTTTTGTATATAAATAATTCATTATAATACCTTAATTATACTTACTATCTTGATCTATAAAGATCAACCATACATGATGCTTCCAATGCAATATCCTGTTACCAGTATCTGTGCATCTGGAAGTTGCGTTTGCGCAATTGTACCTATGTGTGTTAGCCGTTTACGTTTTCGTAATCCATGGTAACACTGCAATAACGATTGTCATTTGTTCCACTGTCGTTCTGTCATCAATTTGTTAGTTATATTAGTTATCTCACAGTCTGTAAATCTACTCTTTCTTTTCTTTTTTTTCTATTTAGCTCGATATTTTTTCTTGTTCTATCACGTTTAGGGGTCCAATGTATCTCGTGAAATGTGGGTATATCCTGTAATGGAATACCTCTGCGCCTACCCCTTCGGGGATGAAAGGCCTGAGATTATTTTTTATTTCTATTTTTTCTTTTTCTCTACTAGGTACCTACCTACTGAGCTCTACTATAATTTTATTGTTTCATTGTCTACTTTCTTACAGCCTCTCAATTCAATGACACTCTGGTTACCGTTTTCAAAAAGTTGGTATCTGACGTATTTATTACCTACTTAGCTCAAGTATGTAAATTACTACTCAGATAACAAGTATATAGGTATACCTATACATACAAGTGTGGTTGAAAAAGTGGACAAGTTGCATTTATATATTATTTTGTCATTATACGACATCAATGACCAAGGTTCATAGTTTAATTACTTCTTGTTGTAGGAGGTAAAAATCAAGTTTTAAAGAATTTCTAATCCAAACTTCTAGACTTTAAAGAGTTGTATTCCTGTAGAGATATACTTCAATAAAGTTTGAAAGAAATTCAATTACAAAGTAGGTACCTACTATAAACATTAAAACCGCATTCATTAATGAATGTTGCTCCGTAGTTACTTAGCAACACCATCGATTTTCTTCATTTGTGCACCCTACTGCGGTAAAATATTCCAGACAGCTTAGGGGTAGCTTCCATTTACAAACATGGTTTACAGACCACCTCGTTTATTGCATTTGTCCAGAATTTGGTCTGTACCAAATGCATGTCGTGTGCGAGCACACTAAAAACATGTATAGATTCTAATTAAACTATTAAATGGAACTACATCCTTTACCATGTTAAACCTTAACGCCTATTAACCCTCATCGTTCCCTTGGAGAGACGGATGACCGCGTGCTTAGATGACCTTTTGTTTTTCCGTTGCGTTGACTGCATTCAATTAACACGTTTAAATACATTCAAATTTCAAACTGTTCCCTAGGTTCAATGATTAATTACATGTATTTACAAATAAAAACTGTCGTCTAAAGAGGAACTATGTGGGACAGTGCCCAGAAGACTGGCCACATGCCCTCTCTGAACAGCTAGGCTGATCCTTTGTAACTAACTGCCTTAACAGTCACCACAAATGTGAATCGTATGAACTGACAAGTGAATTGAGCAAATGACAAATGGATAACTTAGCGCCTATGTGGTACATACACATAATAAACTCCGTGAACGCACCATCCGAGACCACTGTTCGTCGATTCCTTCATGCTCGGTAGTTTCAAATGTCGTGCACTTACTTACCTGTCTTAAATTCCTTAATAGTTTTGTTTTAGAAAACATGTGTGTAGAGTCCTTTAGTATATTTGTACTAATTACACGGGATGTCGAAAAGGTAGTTCATTTTGCACAACATTAGATCGTCCTATCTCGCTCGCATTTATTGTTCATAATGTTTTTATGGTATTCTAAAGGGTTTAGCTTAACTTAAATTAGCTTTATGTTAGATTAAAAATAGGACAGTATAAATACTGAGCTCTAGATTTCACACTTCACACACGGTTATTTAGTCCCAAACTAGGCAGGGCCAGTACTTTGGTAACTAAACACCTAATATACATACTTAAATAAACATTAAAAGACCAGACAAGAAGCCAACAGACATGTTCATGAACACAAATGTTGGCCCCGAGCCCCCGCTCGATCCCGCGACCTCCGACTCGGAAGGCAGGGTCACTACCAACTGAGCCAATAAGCAAGTCGATTTTTCATTAATTACATACCATATTTCCTCGTGAGTGACTGCAGATAGAGCTTTGATAAAAAATGATACTTCGGGCGTTCCGTTCCGTTGAACGAACGGTTGGACGCGTGCCTACATGACCTTTTGTTTTTTGCAACGGCAACGGGTTGACTGGATTTCATTAACATTCCATAAACGTGGCACAGCAACGTAACATAATTTTCTAACAATATTTGTAATAGTTTTTTAAACCGACTTCAAAAAAGGAGGTTTCTCAATTCGATCGGTATACAATCTTCTTTTTATCGCTTCTTTAGAATGCTGTTTAAGTCACTAAATCTAGCAATCTATATATCCGTCTAATACTAAGCATACAGTTTTGAAACCTTCAAAGAAAGTTCTCCATCTTGCAACAAAAACCGTATTAAAAATTACATAAGAACATGAAAGTGAACATCGCAAGAAAAGCATCATTCACAAAAAGCTTAACAGTAATCGTGACCAGATAACAATAGTACTCATTGGTCTTTGACATTATGTAAAACATGGCTAATGCGTTTTGCACAATACTTAAAAAACGTTATGCTGTCACGGATGAAAATCATGGTAACATCGGACTCTTATTCTATTTTTAATCGACGGAGGAAGTAAGGTGTCCGCACACGTTGCGATAGATCCGACCTTTTTGTTTCAAACACTTAAGTACCTACGTAAAATAATTTTGTAGGAATAATATCACGTGGGTTCTCCTGTTACCCACCATTTTCCACTTGTAATTTTGTCATGCTATTTTATCTCAAAAAAGGCCGGACACTCTACATTATTGAGGATTTTGTGTCTTTTCTTATTATTACTTAGCTATTTTTATTATTACCATAAATCTTGTTAAATTGTAATCATATATAAAATCTATTAAGTATATAAAATACTTCATATCCAATAAAAGGAATAAAATCTTCACTATACCCAATAAAAGGTCTGTTAATCCGATTTTCCTGCAACTATTAACTGCGACTGCTGTGTCCCTGTGTTCTGCGATTGGTCGCATCTTAAAAAATCGTTCGTTTAAAAAACCTTATTCCTATAAGAACCGTAAAGTATTAAAAAGTGGCTTACTTGCGCACTCCCCGCTGCGCAAAGATCAACTATAATGCGACGTTGTACGAATTACTATCATTTTCTGATTGCAATGTTGCACAACATTCGTAAGGTTGAATATGATTTGAATATTATCTCAATGGATGCTCGGATCCCGACATTAATCGGAACTTCGGTTTCTGATTCGCCATTATAGATTTTAATTTGCTCATGGAATTTTAATAAGAACTTGGAAGTGATTTTACAAATTGAAACGAGGTACTCACATACATTGTTCACCTTTTTGATTTCACCTTTTAATAAACGGCGCTCGAGCTCAAAACATATAGCCAAGGTATAAGTAGTGTGACTTTGTATGAGTGAAAGAACTTCAGAATCAGTATCCGTGCTGCCCAAGTGTACTTACGAGGTGTCTAATTTAACCCAGATTTATTTAGAAATGATAGACAATCATAAGACAAACACAAGTTTTAACCTTTATTCTCTTTTGCGCCATTTTGAGTCCTAATTCAAATTGTAGACGTGAAATTGAACGTTAAATGGTAACCAAATGCCTTTTGATAGTGTCGGATATTGTTAAAAATATTGATCCCTAACCTAAATTTACTAAAATATCCATTTTTTGCATCCGTGCATAATGGCTAAATATGATGTATAGTAATTTCCAATCGATTGATTACATTGTTTATGGCTTCAACCCCTGGACGAAAACTAGTTTACCTTTGTTCGAATTGCGCTGAATACTATCATAAGTACAGTCCAGAGCACATGAAGCTTCACACTTTCTAGTGCGAGTCTGACTTCTATGGCGATTGTAATAAGAACGTAACCAAGTACAATGTGTCAAGCTCCACGTGCTCTTGACTGCGCAAAAGTTAAATGGTAAGCGAGCTTCATCATGACTATCGAAATGGAAATCGGGTCAATACCATCGATAAATAATCACACACTTTCCATACCACTCGTGATCCGTGAGTCATTATAAAAAAATTGCTATACTTTTTATGACATACGCGTGAACGTCGAGAAAGTTGTTTATTTTCCAACAAATTCGGGCCAGTAAATCTTACGTTTACTTCCCAATCGTGCTCGATTATTCGAGTCAAATAATTTACTTTTAATCTTACAAGGAAGCGGAACGCAGCGTGATTTTATTATATTTAAGTTTAAAAATAATTAAAACAGTTCAGTTGAAACATTAGGTTAACAGGTCACGTTTTGTATTACGTACGGGTAATGGATAAATGTAAATCAACCTGTTGAATACTGCAATACAGACACAACCGAATCCTTGAACACGGTAGTGCCAAATTTATACTTTTAATAAGTATAGGCCCTTCAGTTACGAATACCATACTATTACGAGAAAGTATTATATTTCCAATCGCGGACATTGGCGCCCGGCAGGATTATTTTTAAAATAATAACAATAATCTCACGCCCTTCATCCCCGAGGGGGTAGGCAGAGGTATTCCATTACTGGATATACCCACATTTGACGAGATACATTGGACCCCTAAACGTGATAGGCAGGTGAGCCCATCGGCGTACCGGGTCTATTTACACATGTCTCAGAATTAATTCTGAGACCTGCGGGTTCGGGTTTCCTCACGATGTTTTCCTTCACCGTCGAGCTAGTGATAAATAAATATGTACGCAAGTTTTTGAAAAACTCATTGGTACATGCCAGGATTCGAACCCGAGCCTCACTGATTTTCGGCCGGCTCTTTAACCGTAAAGGCTATCACTGCTCACTTTACTTTATTTTTACAAGCATTTATTTAACTTGCAATGTTAAATATGTAGTTGCATTGTAATCCTACTTCCTATATTAAAAACGCGAAAGTTTGTATGTATATAGATGTATGGATGTTTGTTCCTCTTTCACGCAAAAACTACTGAACGGATTTTGATGAAACTTTACAGTTATGTAGATTACACATCAGAATAACACATAGGCTATAGTTGTCCCCGGATTCCCACGGGAACGGTAACTACGCGGGTAAAACCGCAGGGCGCTGCTAGTATAAAGTAAACAAGTGAATAATCTGACGTCTTTTATCACGGGAGAGATATTCAGTATATGACAAACGGTTGCAAGTCCACTTGCAGCCCCCTCCCGAACGCCCCTGATCGTGAAGGACTTAACAATTTACTAAAGCAGGCGAGCGCCCTCTAAAACCAGCCACCATTAGGCCGCGGCCTACACGGCCCATTGAAATTGCCTGTACTGTAGCCAAAACAGGTTAATAGATTTAAAATGAAGTGTCTTTAGATTCGCCTACATCTCAGAAGTGTCATGGGGTACCTACATACCCTTGGGTGACTTGAAAAATTTAGGTAGCCATTAGCCTAACACCATCTCCCAATTTACGGTGGGCTCGCGTGAGATTACGGCCTATACTTCCTCATGTGTGATGAAAGACCGTTAGCGCAGCAGTGAGCTGTTATTATTATTTCAACGGTCGCTTTGTTGGTAAATAACACTTGACAATAACACTTGATTAACTCAATTTTATCGCAAGCCAATGTGAAGGTTCCGTAAACAATTTCTCCGGCCCTTCGCCTTTCTAATCCACCCACACTCGACACAGTGACATCTGACCTTATCTGTTGCTATAATGAACTCTCTGACAACCATTAGGTACCCAGCTTTATTGTTATTGTGACACCAGTCACCACAGCCTTTGTAGTGGAGTGAATTGTCTTAATTATACCACAACAAACACTTAATTTGAATAGATAACGGATATATAACAAAGTCTATTAGCTAATGACTAGATGTCGCGCGGTGCGCGAGGCCGCAAGCGGCCACGCGTGTCTCTGTGGGGTCGTATTTTGACAGAAAAATAAAGTCTGATTTTGGGCGCCCATCTTGTTTTAGCCATTTTAAGTCGAAAAATAATAAAATTTTGTTAAATATTTTTTTTCATGGCAACACTGTTTACTGAGACCTACAATCGCACCATACAAGCCAACTCTCCAAAGTGTTGCCAACTGGCTAAAAAATGCCGACTAAGATTAAGAAAATTGATTTTTTTCAGTAAAACAAAAATAAAGGGGCGGCCATCTTGTTTTTTCAGATTTTCGGGATTTTCTAGTAAACTAAAGGATATACCCTATGCGATGACACCAAACACATCCCTTTAGCATATCGGCATCTGGGAGATCAATTCGGGTCTTTTGAGGTCTACCCTAAAAATTCAATCGGCCATAACTTTCAGTGTTGCCAGGTGAAATTCAAAAAACCTAAAAAAGGTCATAGGGAGGAATAAAATGTTTCACTGACTGTCACTTGTTTTGCAAAATGGTAAAATTTAGACTTTTGACATTTTGCGTTAAAAGTAAAAAAATACGAAAAATTCCGGTAAAATTCTTCAACACGGCCACACTACGTAGCAAGACCTCCAACCCCGCTATACAGACCAACTCGCTCAGGTGTTGCCATCTTGCCGAAAATCGACAATCAAAATGTGGTAAAATTAATACTTTTCTTTGGGAGCAAATCACCGGTCGGCCATCTTGGTTTTTCAAATTTTCGGGATTTTCTGGTAAACTACAGGATATGCCCTGTGCGATGACACCAAACACATCCCTTTAGCATATTGGCATCTGGGAGATCAATTCGGGTCAAGTGGGGTCTAAAACCACTCCAACTTTGAAACACTATAACGCAGCCGCCATTTTGTTTTTTCAACTTTTTAAATAATATTCGTAAATCATTTTAAAAGTTTAACCGATTCCAAAAATTTGAGCCGAATCGACCGGAAAACAAAAGAGATACCATAAGCAAGTCTAGCCGCCATTTTGTTTTTTTGAAAAGTCGGAATTTTCCCTAAATCACCCCGCCATCTTGAACACTTTTCCCATACAAGACTTTTCTCCAAAACGACTCCTTCTGGGAGAACAATTATGTCAATCAGTCAGTGAGTCAGTGAGTGAGTGGTAGTCGAGCTTTATATATTATAGACTAGATGTCGCGCGGTGCGCGAGGCCGCAAGCGGCCACGCGTGTCTCTGTGGGGTCGTATTTTGACAGAAAAATAAAGTCTAATTTTGGGCGCCCATCTTGTTTTAGCCATTTTAAATCGAAAAACAAAAAAAAATTGTTAAATATTTTTTTTCATGGCAACACTGTTTACTGAGACCCACAATCGCTCCATACAAGCCAACTTTCCTAAGTGTTGCCAACAGTGTAAAAAATGCCGATTAAGATTAAGAAAATTTAAATTTTTCAGTAAAACAAAAATAACGGGGCGGCCATCTTGTTTTTTCAGATTTTCGGGATTTTCTGGTAAACTACAGGATATACCCTATGCGGTGACACCAAACACATCCCTGTAGCATATCGGCATCTGGGAGATCAATTCGGGTCTTTTGAGGTCTACCCTAAAAATTCAATCGGCCATAACTTTCAGTGTTGCCAGGTGAAATTCAAAAAACCTACAAAAGGTCATAGGGAGGAATAAAATGTTTCACTGACTGTCACTTGTTTTTGCAAAATGGTAAAATTTAGACTTTTGACATTTTGCGTTAAAAGTAAAAAAATACGAAAAATTCCGGGAAAATTCTTCAACACGGCCACACTACGTAGCAAGACCTCCAACCCCGCTATACAGACCAACTCGCTCAGGTGTTGCCATCTTGCCGAAAATCGACAATCAAAATGTGGTAAAATTAATACTTTTCTTTGGGAGCAAATCACCGGTCGGCCATCTTGGTTTTTCAAATTTTCGGGATTTTCTGGTAAACTACAGGATATGCCCTGTGCGATGACACCAAACACATCCCTTTAGCATATTGGCATCTGGGAGATCAATTCGGGTCAAGTGGGGTCTAAAACCACTCCAACTTTGAAGCACTATTCCGCGGCCGCCATTTTGTTTTTTCAAATTTTTAAATTATTTTCGTAAATCATACAAGCGATCCTACAGATGCCGAAAATTAGAACCGAATCGGCCGGAAAACAAAAGAAATACGATAAGCAAGTCTGGCCGCCATTTTGTTTTTTTGAAAAGTCGGAATTTTCCCTGGGTCACCCCGCCATCTTGAACACTTTTCTCATATATGACTTGACTCCAAAACGACTCCTTCTGGGAGAACAATTATGTCAATCAGTCAGTGAGTGAGTGAGTCAGTGGTAGTCGAGCTTTATATATTATAAATAATACATCAATTAATTAACCACAGTTGAGTCAAAATTTGATATTTATAATAATAATTTTATTTATTTATTTTATTTTATTATTTTTGGGAAGACTTACAGACTAATTACATGACAATAAATTCAAAAACTGAGTACTCTAGTTGCTGACAACAAGTCTCCACATATAGCTATCAAAACTAACTACCTACTAGGTACCTACCTATTAGGATTGATGGAATATAGGTTCAATAAATTCAACTACCTACGTTAATAAAAAAAAAAACCGGCCAAATGCGAGTCGGACTCGCGCACCGAGGGTTCCGTACAACCTTGCAAATTTATGGTTTTCGTAATTTTTCCTTTATCTATGCTATAAGACGTTGCTTCGTACCAAATTTCAAGATTCTGAGTTCACGGGAAGCACCCTGTAGGTTTTGATTCCCTTGCAAGTGTCGAAAATTTGCGGCATAAACGGCTGTATCTTTTGATTGCGTTGGCTTAGAAGTTTGATTTTTTCACAGCTTCAAGGGACAGTAGACCTGAGTAATTGATATAAATTTCAGCTTCATACCTCCACGCGTTCCTGAGAAAAAGGGTCTTGACAGACGGACGGACGGACGGACAGACGGACAACAAAGTGATCCTATAAGGGTTCCGTTTTTTCATTTTGAGGTGAGCAGTCTGGGTTTGACAAGTCTGTTATTAGTGCTCTTCTAACAATACTTATAATAATTAGCGAAGCCCCGCAGTTAGACTCTCGTCAATAAAACATTTTGGAATACTATATAGTAGTGAAAGGATTTTCATAATCGAATCAGTAGTTTCAGAGAGTACCTACATATGTATCACTAACTCAACTGTGAAGGAAGACATGGTGAGGAAACCCGCAGGTCCTAGAATTGAATCTATGGCGTATTAAGTCACAACAACCCGGGGCCTTATTCCCATAATTTGTAATCGAATCGAAACCCAGTCCATTTATAATTTGTAATCGAAATCGTCTTGATTTTCACATACGTCGGTTCTTCCGCCAATGTCAATACAGCCAGTGAAAGAAGAGCAAGCTCTGATCGCGTAACAAATGTCAAATAAAGACGATTACGATTCCAATTATAAATAGACAATACGGACCCTGGTCCGGAGATCGGTCGCACCAAAACAATACTCTTATCGGAAATTGAATATCTTGGCCAAACTCCTCGGAGCTAAAGGAAAATCATATATTTACTGCCTCATTTTTAAATAGGTAGGTAAATGTTAAAACCAGCCATGTCCATAGCTCTGATTTTTTAAAGGGTAGTTTGGACATCAATTTACTTTTACAGATCCCCTCATTAATTCGATCGATTCAGTCCAACTCGCGGCCTTTAAAGGCAATGCCTTGTAATTGCAGTTATTGTCAAGTCGTTCTGTTGTTCACCTTGGCAGCTTGTTGCATTGTTTCTCTAATGAAGCCACTGGTTCATTAATAATATAAAGCAAGTGCATTATCCTAGAGTCAGCTTATGACCCGACTGACTTACGGTTTGAAAAGGATTGTTGTTAGAATGTTACATAAGTTTAGCAAGTAACGTCGTTACAAAAGTATCATTAATCTGCGTTACAAATAGGACAGAGATTGTCTTTCTTAGGTACAATATTTGGTACCACAGCTATTTGGTAGGTAGTGATGCCTTACCAGAAATGTTTCGCTGCAGAATATTTCCAGTAATAATACAGTTATATTAATGGCAGGTTGCACTAAAATGTTTTTTTTTACTACCTTTTGGCAGCGTCATTGTCCGCGTTCTAAGATAAAAAGTAGTCTCTCGTTTTGGCGGGAATCCGAAGAGTCAGACGTCATGCTTTTTGTTTATTTATCATTTTGATTTTTTTAGGAATTATTCATTTTTGGATTGCCTCAAGAAGTCACAACGAAGTCTTCAGTAAAAGTGCTATCATTTACTGTTGATAAGTAAGGGAGGGGGAGGTATATAGAAAGTGTTGAAGACACATAATTTTTGTGCATGGGCTCTAAAGCAGATAAAGACTTCAAAACAAATTTACTTGCCAATGTCAAGGAGAAATGCAAAATGCGGTGACATTATAAAAAAAAATTAGTCTATATTCTTTCTCTAGATGCAAGCTCTCTGTAAATTTTTATTAAGATCTGCTCAACGTTTTAACTGAATAGGTAACAAACAGATAGAAGAAGTTCCTTTCGCATTTAAATATCAGTATGAGGAGTTATATAGGTGTAATGGACACAACAAATGTTACACTTTCTAAACCATGAGAACTGTAATCATCTTAAAGGACAAAGGTCGTTGGACAGTGGACAAATTGTTATGTTTCACGGAAATTGGATAAGAGCATTTTGCAACAAACCACTTTGCCCCAGATTGTTGAGCAATGTATGTTAATGATAACATACAAAGGGACCGTTATTGAGTAATGGACCTTTGATCATTGTATCAAACTTAATTTTTTGTTGTGGTTTCATTCCCAAACTTGGGAATCAAAATTAGGTAAAATAGGCCGCTGGACGCAAGCCATTTTCAAGTGAAAGATGAGGTTTATAGTAATTTACCAAAACCATCAGAAGTATAGAAGAAGCATGGACGGAACCTGCAACTAAGAAACGAGAACTATTGTCGCCACTAATGACAAATTGGCAGTGACTTAGGTTCTTTGAATATTTTGGACATGATTTCAGTTTATCTTACACGCTTTATATTAGCATCGACTCTGTGTGTGTAATCAAATCTTGCAAGTGATTTTAGACCACCTACTAACGTCTGAATGCAACAACATAAAGCCCAAATGGATATTGCAACTTCTCCTCTCATAAACCCTTAGGAGAAGAAGTTAGGGCTCATTTGTTTTGTTTTGACGAGTGCCATTCATACAAAAGCGTGTTTTTTAGTTTTTATAAATTACAATTAGATACTTGTTTGGATGATAGCTCCCATTTGGTAGTCAGTTCATAAATCCATATAATACCTAAACTGAATTCAAGCCACAAGGGCTTTTACAGGACTTGCACAAAATCAAACTTGATACCAAAGAACTTGAGGAGAAGGTGGACGTTTATAGTATTGTAGGAGATGATTCTCCTAAATGTAACTCAACCCTTGCCTATTAAAATGTAGTTTGCTTTTCTCTAGTTTTCACTTACACTTTAAAACATCTCGTTCAAAACCTTTTGAATTCTCGTGACTGCTAACCATATTTTGTCAACGTTTCGTGCAGAATAATGGCGAAAGCCGAGTTAACGTGGGATTCTTTTGCCCCATACTTATCATTTATGTTTATGATATAATCACGCGATCGTACCATGTGAATGGTGTACTTAGGAACTATTGTTTGATTTAAGAAATTTGCCTATAATGCGGGTACAAAACTCCTTAACATTACACTTTCATGTCTATAGAAAAGGGGAAAACATTTATAAAGGGCAACTTAGTTTCAAATTATACAATCAATTCTCAAATTTGAGTGCATTATTATATCACCACTAACATGACGTAATACCTAAGACCTATAATCAAAATTAAAGACAAACCGACTTCAACGAATAGCACTAAAATACTTACTATTATTAGCATATTAAACATCAATGGCCGACTGTTACTAAATCTAAACTAACCTAACCTAAACCGTATATTTGAATACCTGTTCTGGAAAAAGGCGTGAGTCCATTCCCTTCTCCACCTGAACCACCTGAAATTCTTTATCAGATTTTCACAAAACTTACATGGGACCAACCTTGACGTAAGTAGGCTCGATCAAAAAAAAATCGAAATCGGGTCAGATTTGAGAGAGTTATCCTCCTTTTTGAAGTCATTTAAAAACCTTTCAAAAAAAATAAGTCACAAGTCAACATTTACGGAGATAGATAAATGTGGCGTCCATGTCACTAAGTGCTTGTTGACAGTTTTCGAAGATAGTGGAGCAATATCTTAAAACTGCGACGATATTTAATTGCTCTGATTAGGTACTCCATTCAATCCGTACTTCACGATTTAACTAATTGCTGAATATCCAGTGGATTTGTATTTTTTTATTGGTTGCTCAGCTCCATTTCGCTTTATACTCAAACAACAATTGCTTCATATAAGCATCGGCAGAAATAGCTTGAAGTTTTGTGTCACAATCAGTAAACTTAGGATCTGGATTATTCAAATCGCTGCTGCTTTTGTGACATCACCTTACACAAGTAATTTTATTACATCTAAGAATAATTAAATTATGTTGTAGCTTGCAGTGTCCTTAGACGTAGTGCATAACAATGCATCGTTATCAACATTATCAATAAAAATACTTTTAAAGTAACCTTGGTGTCAAAAGACCTTAATTCGTAGAGAATAAAAATCAAAATTATATATAATACGAGTACGTAATTCTTTTAAATCCGTCTATACATCTAAAATGGCAACATTTGGCGGTCAAACATAAACACTTCGTGCTTAATCTCAATCGCGTCACAAGACTCGTTAAATCATATTGAATCATTCGGCCTCGGTGGCTGTACTTGTGTCATTAGCACGGTGACGCACGTTTGTGGGGTCGCCTTTAGATCCTGGTGACAGCAAAATACACACTGATGGATAGGAAAGTGTGTAATTACCACGTTGACGTGTTGATATTTTTCGGCAAAATTTCCTTTCTTTTTTTGGAAATTCTCTTCAGAATTTTGTAAACGTCGCAGTGTTACTGTAAAAGGCGTGTTGCTCGAACGGAATTATTGCACGGACTTTTTTCAATCGCATCCATTTCACTATTAGTAACGGGTCAAGCTGATTCTCTATACAGGGTGGGATCGCTTGGGAGATTATAAAGTACATTTATAAGTAGGATAATCATACATCACTACATAATATAAAACAAAGTCGCTTTCTCTGTCCCTATATCCCTATGTCCCTATGTATGCTTAAATCTTTAAAACCACGCTACGGATTTTGATGCGGTTTTTTTTAATAGATAGAGTGATTCAAGAGGAAGGTTTTAGTATAAGCATTGCACCCGTGCGAAGCCGGGGCGGGTCGCTAGTATAAAATAAATGACAAAAGTGAATATAGGTACAAATTTTTATTACGCACGTGAAATCGCGGGAAACAACTTGTACTTAATAAAACCCAGGACAGAACTTATTTATTATTTTAAAATTTACACATACGACAAAATATTTGTGTAGGTATATTCACCTATCACTCCTATCAGCTATCACCAACGCCACCATATTTTTTCTTTGAAAAGCAGAGGGACTACTGATAAGTAGGTACAGCGAAATAAAATCCGTTTACATGGCATTCCTGTTTATATTAAAATAAAGAAAGCTTCAACCTTGGCGTAGCTTTCGCAACTCCCACGGGTGTGGACCGGTTCAAATAAGGAACTTAAAAAGCGGCGCGTGCGCCGAGCTTGCGCGGGCGCGCGAGTTGATGGTAGGGTTGAGCCTCCAAGACACATATAGAATACCTATTTATAATAATAATAAATCTTTATTTCAGGCAATATTTACATAAGTAATAACGTAAACAGATGCCCATATTAAATAACATACTCGTACATATTTATCAGAAAAACTTATTTAAAATACTTTGTTCCAGACTGTTATCCAATACAATTTAATTGCCGTGCCATTTATTATAAGAAATAACACTGGGTATTTAGTCTTGCGTAGGAGAGTGTTTCGATCATAGATTTATTAGGTATAACAAAATAAATCTATGTTTCGACGAATATGGTGTTGTTAAAAGCACTAGTAGGTAAGTAGTTGTCAATGAAATTGATTAGCATATAACGGCATTATCATAGAATTGCTTATTCACTGAAATAAATCAATAAAACAAAGTATAAAATAAAAAGTGCATTACAAAAAAACGTAGTTACTTATATGAAATAAATTCCTTTTTATCTATAAAATTTTGATCTCGAATAAGTATGAAAAATAGTATGTTATTAAGTCTGTAACGTAACTAATGTAGCTATAATTATTTTTATTGTATTGCTGTAAGTACACAACCCTAGCAGGTGGCGCGCGCGCGCATTCCAACTGCATTCTTAGTAGCACGCGTTCATAGCACCCAATAGAGTATTCAATAGAACGTGATCTAGTTTTGTTTTTATTAGGGAATGTTAATTTCACAAAAGTTCTCTAAGCCCGGCTAGCTCAGTCGGTAGAGCATGAGACTCTTAATCTCAGGGTCGTGGGTTCGAGCCCCACGTTGGGCGATATTTTTTGAATTTTATCCCAGTTATATAATTTTAAGACCAGCGGAATTTCCTTTTATATCGTTATTATAACTCGAGTTCCTTTTATAATCTATTTGATCTATTTCAAGGTAAATTTAGTTCTTATATTATATTTATCTTTCTGCTAATTTCTTAATGAGATCAATCATTAGATATCTGATGCAAGTTTATTTGTTATTAGATTATCAAAGTACTTTTGTATAATATATTGGTTTATTAGTTCCTGAGAATATTCCCAACAAACAAACTTTCCATTGTACCTCATAAGACTAGAATATATTTTTAGTATCATTGTCAAGAATTCAATGAACCGGCGATCAAAATAGGTATATAGATTACAGTCAAAAGCACATGAAGCTTTACACTTGTAGTGCAAGTCTGACCTCTATGGCGATTGTAATAAGAACGTTACAAAGTCCAATGTGTCAAGCTCCACGTGCTATGTACCGACTGTACCTAGGTAAGAAGAAATAGGTAGGTACCTAGGTAGGTAGTATATACAAACGAAAAAATATTCGATGTTTCGAAGTTGAAGCTGCTTCTGCCACTGCAATATATAACTTTTTAAATTATAATAAACAATATACTGTGGTTTTATCCAAATTCACAAGAAATTTTATATTACACATCTTTAGTTCATGGTTAAGTTATAAATAATTATGAAAATATGATCAGAGATGCAAAATAAGAATCGGTCTCGATGAATATTCAAGGTTGCCAGATAACGAAAAGAAAGTATTATGCCGATATTAATGGTTCCTACGTCATCCTCGTGAAGGTGAAACGTGCTTGCACGTTTTACAAGAAAAAACCTTTATAGTTATCTTATTAAATTGATTGTTCAATGGAGGAATAGTGATCGCATTATGCAAAATTGCGTCAATTGGTCGATTATTATTACTTATGCCAACTTTTACGATGTTGACTTTGATGTGTCGAGTGCCACAATGGATTAAATTATCAATTACTAGCTGTCTGTTCCGCGCGGTTTCACCCACGTAGTTCCCGTTCCTGTGGGAATACGGGGATAAAATATAACCTGTGTAATTCTCTGATAATGTAGCTTTCCATTATAGAAATAATTTTTAAAATCAGTTTATTAGTTTCGGAGCCAATACAAACAAACATAACAATCTTTCCTCTTCATATATTAGTAAGTCTTATTATTGTATTAGTATACATAAAGAGGAAGTTTCTGGGCAAGCCTCCTCCCCTCCCCCTACTCCCACCTCAAAGGTGGCAACGCAGTTGTGACTCTTGAGTTGCAGGTGTCCATGGGCGACGGACGTCACTTACCATCAGGTGACCCGTCTGCTCGTTTGCCCCCTTTTTTATCATAAAAAAAAAGCTCGTCCCATCGTAGGCCCCGTCTTTGCTCTCGGGCTAGTCTGGGGTCAAGAGTAATCCCATCATTTACAAAAAAAAATTGGAAAGTTACACCAGTGTGCGTGGTAGAAAAGTTAAGTATACGATTTTCGAAATACGGACATATAATTCGGATGGATTGTGTGAACACTAGAAAGATATGGAGGTATTGTTTGAAGGGTGATTGTGCAAGGGCGTTTCATAGGAATAATAAGGACAAGAAATACAACGCTGACCCCATACAATAGGAATTATGCAAGAAAATAATGATGAGCGGACTATTGCAGTATCTACCCAGTATCCAAAAATAAATATATTATTTTCTAGGTTGCTTGTAAAGTACTAGGCTAGGCACAAGCAGAGTCAGCCAAGTTCGGATATTCACTGTACTCAATGTATTTTACTAAAGAAGAATTAAGTCATAGTACCGTTCCTTTTGGATACGGCCTATTGTATTTCTATTTTTAAATAGTAAATAAAATTGACCATTGTTATGTAGGTACCCAAGTCACAAAAGGCGTGTCTTTTTGCCATGAGAAGTGTTTTTAATTGTTTTTCTACTGTTATAACATCGTAAAAATAAAACTATTACCTGAGAAGAATGTTGATATTATTGTTAGTATCATAAAGTGAATTTTATTTCTTTATTTTACGGTAACATAAACCTTTTTTTATTGGCTTACCTACGTTTACAGAAATACCTACAGGTTATGATGTCACTTTGATATTATGTTTTTCGTTTATGAAGAAACAATTTAAGTGACTCGATAATTAAACACATTTGTCAAGAATTAATTGCGGTTCATTCAAATACTTAGTCAATGCCAGTACATTATTTAATTAGAATTCTTTCATGTCACACAAAGGCAAAAATAAATATTGTCTAAGCCATGTACTGTATCGGACTCTACTTTATTCTTGTGTTACGTCAATTTTACTTCGTCGTGATTTAATGATTTAATAGAAATCAATGTCAATATATTCTATAACTGTCAAATTTGAATTATATTTTATAACGGTCACGATATAGAAAGCCACTAGCAGTATTTGTAGTACCTATAGTAATATAAAGTTTTTTAAACGTCATGTGATTAATGAGTGATACCATGGCCTTGTTGATGGACACTTCAAAATCGGAAGTCATTTATAATAGACCACGATCTTGGGACCACTTTCAATTTCCCTCGTTCACAACATGTCATTTGGAAGCCGTCACGTGGGCGTAGCGCGATGGCGATGAGAACGTTAATGTTTACGAATTCCTAATAAAACTGGCCGTTTCTTGGTGGTCATACTGGCATAAGGTTTGCTATTTCAGTTTGGGCACTTTCTTTTCTATAATGCTAGGCTGTTTGCAATTTCTTTTTGTAAGCGTCACGTTTAGGCTGCCTTTTTTGTTGACTATAACATCGATTCTTTCGTTATAGCGAGGGTGTAGATTCATTGATTGTCTTTTTGGCATAGGTAATTTAAATTATAATAAAAAATATATAGCAATACCTTAGGTTAGGTTAGTAGCAGTAAGCGAATCAATATTGTTAAGTTTTTAATCAGAGTATTTTACAGGTTTTAAATTTATTAAAGTTTCTTTTAGTTCTGGAACACAATTTATTATTTAGTCCCAAACTAGGCAGAGCTACTGAATACCAAACAACTAATTAACATTAAGCACCTCGACATATAGCCAGATTTCAATTATTTAAGTACCTATACTGACTTTCAATTGAATTTTATGATTCTCCTACAAACTACATGATCATTCCGTTCCGACAATGTCAGAATTATAAATAATTATTAAATGCGACGGGCCTATTGGCTCAGTCGGTAGTGACCCTGCCTTCTGAGCCGGAGGTCGCGGGCTCGATCCCCGCTCGGAGCCAACATTTGTGTGCATGAACATGTCTGTTGGCTTCGTGTCTGGTCGTTTAATATTTATTTATCTATGTCTATCAGTTGTTTGTGTCCCACAATTTATTACATTATATTATTATTGAATAGATAGACCATTATCACATAATATTATGTCGTGACAACACTACCGATAGTTCTACTACATTTACTGTATGTAGATAATTGTTAGTACATAATGTATGCCTGTTTCCTTTAATGTCTGTAGGTTATCTGAGGTCGACGGCCGTCGCTTCCTGGGTCTTCAATGGCAAACGTATCAGTTACATACTTGACTGAGTTAACGAGAGTTATTTAAATAGTCTCACAGCTTACGATACTTATCTAATTATTAATTACTAGCAGAGCCCCGCGGTTTCACCCGCGTGGTTCCCAGTGCGTATACGGGGATAAACTAGCCTATGTGATATTCTGATGTATCCTACTAATATTATAAATGTGAAAATTTGTTTGGTTGGATGTATGGATGTACGTTTGTTCCTCTTTCGGATTTCGGATTTTGATTACACTTTACAGTTTTATAGCTTATACATCAGAATAACACATAGGCTATATTTTATCCCAGTATTCCCACGGGAACGGGAATTACGCGGGTGAAACCGCGGGGCGCTGCTAGTAAGCTATACCTATAACTGTAAAGTTTCAAAAAAATCATGGATGTTTGTTCCTATTTCACGCAAAAACTACTGGACCGATTTTAAAAATTCTTTTACCAATGGAAAGCTAGAATATCCCTGAGTAACATAGGCTATATTTTATTTCCTTATTACCACGGGAACGGGTACTACGCGGGTGAAACCGCGCAAAACCGCTTGTCTGTATTATTCCCAAAGTTCGTGCCGAATATTAATATTGAAAGTGAATAACAATTGTGTAGAAACTTTCGTTGTTTGCCATTTAAATATATAAATGAACACATTTCGGGTATTGAATGACGTCATTGGTTCCGCTTGCGCGTAGGTAAGTAAAATAGCTTTTGCGTCAATTTACCTGTTAAACAGAAAAATAGTGACAAAAATACGAGTAGGTATGTACCTACTCATGAATATATGTCTTTTTCTTGTCTTTTCAGGTGTCTTTTAAATCTATAATATTTAATTTAAATTGTATAATATTTAAATAGGATTTTAAATATCCCCCGCTAATAACGACAAATTCAATTTTGACAAGTACCTAAAAACCGAAAAACTCATTGAAGGCTCCTAACGAATAATAAAAAAAAAACTTTTCCACTCCAGAGATAAATTAAAATCTAAAGAGACCTCTGTCAGGTGTTGCGGCTATAAAGGCTCACAAAGAAAAAAGTTAATTCACCAACGAGCTAAAGATAAAATAAATATAATTATACCTACATATCTTTTGAAAATCTTATTGACCCTGAAACCGAACCTGGGAATCACGCATGAAAGCCCTTTCCAGCAGGGTCATTACAGTCATTGAATAAACACTATCGGAATAGGTATAGTTAACAATAAAAGCACCTGTACAACATGAAATAAGGAATACATTAACGGTTACTGTGGTTAATGTTTGTGCCTACTAACAATACCGTGTTTTATCAATATCGATAAAGCAGCTACCAAGCACGATAATACTATTTCATTCTAAATGAAAACATATGTAATCGATTAAACTTTATAAAACAAAACATACAATTTAATGGGAAGGTTATTTGAGTTTATATAATATTCTAAATAGGTTGCTTGTTCCTTGAGTACAATGACATCATTATGGTTAGCATGCAGAGGTTTCTTACGAGATAAACAACTCATACAATGGGTCATTATCTTATGATAATAAACGAGTTATCATGAAAATACATAGAGTATATAAAATATACAAGCTAAGAAGAATTAGCCGGGCTAAACTATATCGTTAAGAGAAAAGTCTATTCAGCTAAGCTTGGTGGAAAGCGAAGTAATGTAGGTATGTAGGTAGTCTAGGGTGAAGAGTTAAAGCCACACTACACCCTAGACTAGCCCGAGAGCAAAGGCGGGGCCTACGATGGGATGAGCTTGCCCAGAAGATGTACTTTTCATAATATGCATGCTGGCCCATGGTAAGACTATGTAACACTTTTTGTTAAAAAATATTCCGAAGCGCCGAGGAGGAACACACCAGGGTTTTGACCCAGCTGCGAATGCACAACCGCGGTGCCATGGCTGGGTCCGAAGCGGCGAGGAGGAACACACCAGGGTTTTTAGTGGGTATGGCAGCACTAGGCTGCAGAGCCCCACATAACCCCCGGCCCCCCCGGGTCTGGTGCGTATGCAGTAATGCATTTTCCCTGGTTTAAAAAAAAAACGTGAAGAGTAAGCCAATAATTGACAAAAAATTAGAAAAATAAAGAAACCGGCACTGCTATGGACCACATACTTCGTAGAACTGAGGATTGATAAAGATGTAGAAAGATTCTCGAGGGGAAACCATGAACTGGTAAGGGCAGCGTAGGACATCCACCCTGTACCTGAAAAATAATGATGGCAGTACTCATACTTCCGCATTATTGTCAATTTTATCATATATTTTCATTGGCTGACATTCAAAATTTTGCTGACAACGTTGAAGCCGCGGTGAAATTAAACAAACTGTAGCATAATATTGACGACTATTTATATGCGGGCAAAGGTCGGTTCACGCATTCATCAGACAATGTTATCATTAACAAAACAATATTGAAACTTAGTTTTGAAACTTTAAATAAATTTGCTTTTGATAATAGCTAAATTATGTTACCAAGAAATACTCTAATACAATCTGCCAAACAGTTTATGTAGTAACTGTTATTTATTCTATGACTTTGTTGATCAAGAGATCCTTAATATCAACATTCCAATTTAAAATAATTTTCTGATATAAAGTCTACCATAATTTTGTAACATGTAGACCTAAAAAGATACTATTGAATGATAAGGGATCTGGGGGGTACGTATTAGATAACGGTCTAATTGTCTCTGTCTATCCCGGCGGGAAAAGAGAGATCGTATAAAACAAATGGCATCTAAACAAACATTGCAAAATTAAATCTTACTCTCTCAGCGGTTATTCCAATAACTGATACACTTGTCGACCTATGGCCTAGTTGATGTTTGGACTATGGACTTTGTTCGCACGAATTATTGACTTCATTGAACAATCCAGTCACGAACCAGTCATTAGTCGAGTTTATTAAACGGTAGAAGACGTCTGATAAATAAATAAATCTAATGTTGGAATGTGCAATAGTCTAACAGAAAACGTGGGTCAAACGTTCTTGACATTTGAGGATACTCGTTATTGATCTTGTAAGTTAAGTGTACAGACATAATCCTTTAGAAAAAATATTAAGTTCATCCAGCTAAATTAATGCCATGGTTATAAAATATCATTTTCTCTCAATTACAGATGGACAGCAGTTCAGAAGCGATGGAGTTGCGCCGGGAGCTGGACGCAGTTAGAAGCGCACTACAGCAGCAGTCAGAATCCGTCCTGAAGCAGAGGCATCAGCTGGTGGAAGCTAGCCAGGCTCTGGCTGCTCGAGACAAGCGAGCTGTCCAGGAAAGGCGACTCCGACAAGACCAGCTGGCATTAGTACTCCGCTCATTAGTCCTCCTAGAATCCCGCCTAACCAGAGAGCAAAAGCAGATACACGTAGCTCTCCACCAGAAGGAGAAAATCATCAAGACTCAGCAAGAAGAAATCGCTAAACTCAAAGCGAGAAAGTCCTACTGCAGCAACTGTCAGCAGCTCCTCGGGTTCACCAGCGAACAAACCAACATCGAAACTGATCCCGAGTTCCAAAGCTTAGAGAGCACAGATTCCAGATTCCAAAATACATTCGTGAGAAGCTGCAGCTATCGCGAAAGAAATTCTCCACCGGTCTTCCAAAAAAATACTAGGCTAAGTAAAAGCTTTCAGTTGCCTAAAAATGATGTTATCTATGGAAACACAAGCTCCAGTGAAGAGGGCAATAACGCTAGTGTTAGTAGCAAAGGAACGTTTATTAAGAATAAACAGGCCTTTGTCCGGAGAGACGTGTTTAGAAGGTCAAGGAAATACTCTGGAAGGAAAAACAACCACAAATTCAATGACAACTCGCAAAAAGGTTATAATAACCAACTCAATAACAGCAGCAGTGCTGAAGAATGTGTTGGCATGAGTTATCAAGTGAACCATGATGATAACGACGTAACAGCTAACCAAATCGCGAAGGACATAAGAAGGGCATCTCAGAAAATTGATCAACTAATTGGCGAAGCGGCCAAGAAAGAACAAAACAGCACAAGTGATTCCGAAAAAACCTATTCAACTAAAATGGAAAGGCTTCATGGAATTAAAAGGCAGGCTTCCGACGAAATAAAGGCCAACCGACAAATGTTCTTGAATAACGTACTTAACGAAGAAGGCAGCGAGAAGCCTTGGTATTGTAACGTGAGTGACCCAGAACCAGAAACAGATTGCTTAGACCAAAGAGGTGCGTTGAATAACTCAAAATCCAAATCCACCGATGACCTTCTGGTGGCTGGCTTCAATAGCGGTATTCTCAACGCTGAAGTAATATCAGCCAAAAATGAAGTGTTGTGCAACAATGTACTAAAAAACAAACCTAATGATAGATTCCAATCTCGATTTGCCGAAAAGAATAATAATATTGAATCGAGTCTAAATAAACAAGTGTCTAACACAGAGATAAGTGAAAACTGGTACGCTAGTACGAGTGATGCTGATGACAGCCCTACAAATGAGATATACAAAAACAATCCTGTGTTGGAGTGCGTCAATCAGATTTTGCTGCAAAATTCCTTGGACGATAGTAGCAATGACAATTCTAAATCGAGCGAGACCCCGAGTCCAAAGTCAACCACTAAACGAGTTCAGTTTTCTACATTAAACAGTATATCTTATGATGAAAAAGTGAGGGGTAACGGCAACAATAGCACTTCCCTACCTCGATCTGATAAGAGGGCGAATAAGATTGTAAAGTTCAGTTTAGAAACTGCATCTGAACACAGTTACGAGGTGCCAAACACCGCTCAAGGGTACCAGTATGAGATTCAAAGTATTTACAGCAACGAATACGAACCGATAATTACAAAATCGTCAGAACCAAAACCTGCTCCTCTGCCTCGGTCGGTACATCCTAACGAGAAAAACACCGTACCTAAAATAAAAGGCTCTATCGTAAAAAATCTTGCTGCTAACATTGAGAATCGCAATAAAAATAATGCCCATGAGAAGAAGACTGATAACGATCTCGGTGCCATGAAGATATTTAACAAAAGGAAAGTACCACGAACTCCTCCAGCTCTGCCACCTAAACCAAAGAACCTGTCAGCTAAATGGAAAGCAGAGAACTCTCTCAAACAGCCGACAGAACCGTTAGACTCTGAAGCCGTTGCGGCTAACCAACGGGTTGCAGATGTTAAGATGAGAAAAGTGGGTCAAGTAGCAACTATTAACAATGTAGAACCGGACTACTGTTCCATTTCAGAGATAAATGTTCCAGTAGTCAGCCATGGAAAACGGGAGTTGCTACTCACACAGCCAACGGTTGAGATACATAACGAACAGTACCCAATACATGCTGTTAGTCAAAGAAACAGCGTGGCTAAAGTCGTATCCTTACCAAGGATCCAGAACAAGATAAGTGACAAAGACATTCCTAAACTCCCACAGGTCACTGAAATCATCATCCCAGATGAGGACGACAAGCCAAATGAAGAACAATCTCGTTCTTTCCCTCAAACTACTGAGAGTTACCTATCTAGTTTCAATATGCACCCTCTGCAACCGAAATTGGACCCTCGCGCTTCGATTCAAATGGGGAACACTGTGTCCTCCATACTATCTGAAATTAATAAGGGAGGAAAAACTGGCAGCAAGCAGATAAACTTAACTGAACTAGACCATCAGTTCAACCATGGAACCGAGAAACCGCAAAACAATGCCGAACTACATAAAGCGGAGTATTTTGACGACATAGACAAGTTTGACTTGTCACAGAATTTTGAGGAGTTTAAAATAGACGATGAACTCGGTAGTATCGTCGCGGAGGAGTATCGCATCAGCTCTGGAAGCAGCGACGGCTCCGTATCCGACGTGGTCACTGAGCATCTTCTAACGATCGTACCTGAAAAAGACAATCAGCATAATGCCAACAATAATAATACTGACAATGGAAACAAAGATACATTTCTTGACAATAACGAAAACATAAACAAGAATTCGTCAAAAAACGCCAAGCTGTCTAATAAACCAGATCTCTTATCAAATATAGAGAATATAGAGACTGAATCTGTGAGGAATTCTGATATCGAGTCGAGTAATTCCTCTGGTAGTAACAGCGGCTCGTACAACACTGTCAAGTGCGAGCCGCGAATGATCTTGACCGCAGAGTCGAGTGTGACAAAGACCAAGGGGTCCTTTGATTTCTTCCTAGAGTCATCTGGTCTTAGTTCTAAGTCTATATTTATGCCTAGCAAGAGCTATCTTGGTATGAGGCCTCCGAGTGCCAACCATAAAAGTGTACTTAAGCCTAAAGATATCAAGATGCGAGTCAAGAATACTTTAGCAACGAACAAAATCAACGAAAAGCCTATGACGACTGCAATAAAATATTTTGAGCCTTACGTTTAGTGTTAAGTAATTAAATTAACCTAGTTTATGCGATGTACTGTCTATTTTCTTATTGAAATGTTAAATTTATTTATTGTAAAAATGAACTTGCCTGCATAATAATATTATAATACTGTATTTATATGGATGTAAATATTTTTACTGTACCTAGTTATTTTTTTCAATTATAAATATTTAATGTGATTATGTGGTTTCATTTACATTACAATGGAAAAGATAAATAATAAACAGGGGTAAATGCAAAAATAGTTTATTACAAATAAATAATATTACCGCTACTACACATTTACAAAAACATGACCTTAGTCTATAGTATTCTAATATCTGTGCCTGTATAATTCTAAATTAGTCCTTCGTTTTGTACCTTTCTCTTTTTCTTATAATACTTCTGCTCCACATAAGAAAAAGCTTTATTCTTCAGTTTCCCAAATACTCTATCCAACTCTTCCTTCTTTAACTCGACGGTTCTGGAACAATCGCTTGATTCTTCCAAAGACTCGTCCAGAGGTTTCTTCAGATCTTCAATCAACGTTTTCATTTCCTCCATCAACCTCTCACAAGTATTCTCACACTCGGTTTTTGTAGCCGAAGAATCTGACCTTTCCAAGTCCCTTGTAATTTGGACTTTCGACACGGAAATATTTGAAAAGGAATCCTTGGCTCTAACTTTCCTCCTGTCGTCCCGAGAATATGGCGTTGGCCGAACCCTCTTAAGCGTTTTCAAATATTCTTCAGAAGAAAATGTTGTCTTTGGGTTATCGATAACAGCTGGGAGGCAAGGTAGTGAGTCCTGGGATGTATCCAGATCCACAGGTTTACCCCATTTGCGATCCAATGCTCGAAAATCAACGGTCAAATGTTGGTGAAGCATTTCTTTAAATCAATTATTAGATGCTCTATGTACGAAAGCAAAATGAGTTATGATGGAGAATCTAAAAATGTAAGGGTATTTAAACTGTTTCCCCTTCCTTATTAAATGTGGCAAACGTGTGGAATCAATAATAGGTCAATTAGGAAATGATTACACTGAAGGGTTAAAAATTATACCGGTGATTAATAATTAGGTGCAAAAGAATGGATAATTAAAGGTCATGATATGGGTATGTAATTATAAGGAAATACAGAATTGGAACTTCGTCGGGGCATCTAAATTATTTAAAAACAAAATGATAAGTGATGTAATGAAACAGGTGAGAACTTTACAGTAATATACCTCCGGTCACGTGGCGATCAAACTGGTGACAAGGATTATATTTAAAAATCTTAATTTTAGAGGGTTTTAACCCGCAGGTCCCAAAAATAATTCTGAGACATGTGTAAAAGACCCGGTCCGGGCGATGGGCTCACCACCTATCACGTTTAGGGGTCCAAAGCTTCGATCAACTATAGGATCGAAGGTCCAAAGAGTCTCTCGTGAAAAGTGGGTATATCCAGATATGGGATACCTCTACCTCCCCCCTCGGGGGGAAAGGCATGAGATTATTATTTATTTTATTTATCCTTCATATGTATGAACACAAAATTTATTTGTATTTTCTATATATTAGTTTAAAAAAAGTAAAAACCTATTATTATGTAGTCACTACAATTTTGTATGTTACTCAAATAAAACTAAACAATCCAGGTGGAATATTACTATATAGGCTGCTGTTTTAGTCACAGTAAATTACCCACTTTTAGGTTTCGTCGTAATCGGGTAATAATGAATAAAATGAATTTAATCTAACCCGTTCCATAATAATAGACTATCAGATTCATGGTGAGCTATTACTTCACTACTAATTCAGGAATTTCATGTAAGCTAATGGTATGTTCCTCTAATAACATAGCGGAAGGTGTAGAAATTAGGTATTATGTTACCTATGTTTAATAAAGCAATTACATTTTGTCGACATTAACAAATTTTAAGAACTTAAACTTTCTTTGGTGAAATTGTCAATTCAAGAGGAAGAGTTGTATCAAACGCCCTTATTTATTAAATCACAGATTTCCAAACATAATTTTCCTGTAAGTTAATTAGCTTTAAGCAACATCTAGAAATCCTCGCTTCGAACTCCGTAAATCCATTTCAGAGACTATTTAAAACAAACTTTCACACAGACATACACAAATTCTAAAAACAGTAACTTATGATTTTATTGATTACCTACTTGATTATGATGAGGCAGTGTATAAATAGCCGTTATCATTAAAATTTTGGGTTTTATTTTGATATTCCATTTTATTATATGAATATAGAATATGACCAATAAAATTAATTGAGGGCATTTTTGAAATTTTCTAGCTTTTTCATTAAGTTACCTAACTATTTTCTAGCGACAATGAAAAACTCCGATTGTCTCTCAACTAGCATTGCTATCATGAAATATACGGGCGTTTGGAGACCAGACGACTTGCAACGCCATTGGAAGATGAGATACATACTGTTTGGCATTCTTATCCAAACGGCTATGTTTTTCTTTACTGTTTTGGCTGAAATTGCCTATATATTTATGGTAAGTAAAAAAACATTTCATGAGTGCATGAGACAGGTCTTTTAAAAAAAAAATATTTCTACTTATACATACCTAACGTGGAAAAAGTTTTTTACAATAAAAGTTTGGGTGCCGTCTTTTAAGCAATTATATGGGTTTATATATGTCTATATAAACAAACCCAAGTGATTTAATTAATTTTAATTATAGTAGATAATTAATTTAATGCGTGCTTTGGTAGATCAGCAACTACCAATACAACGGGTCGAAATGGGGGTTGAAATTTTATTATGAAAATATGTTTCTTTATTTTATTATAATAATATAAATTTAGGTAATTGGTGACACAGAACATACCGTAGACGCAGCAGTTCTGCTGCTCTCCCACTTGGTGCAAGGCGTAAAGGTGCTGACCATTTGCTTGCGGCAGAAAAGGATCAAACAACTGATCTCATTCATCGATGGTAAAGTAAAAACCATTGCTCATGCTCAGTGGTAACGGTGAACCAAAGAATCTGTTTATAACTTTTCTAAATAATAAAATAAGAAAAACCCAACTGCTTAAAAAATATTCACTGAATAGAGAAAAATAAATAATTAGATATAGTTCATGAAAACTAAAAAAAAAACAAGCTTTTGTATGTACCTAGGCACTCATAAAAAATTAAATGAGCACAAACTCGAGTCGCCATTGAGAAGTTGCGATATCCACCTCCTGGCTCCATCATCAGATCAGCTCAGTCGTACCATAATATTCCATTGACGTACCATAATATAAAATTTTCACTAAACTTACAAAAGTATGCCAAATTTAAGCTCAATCGGGTGAAGATGTCTGCTTCAAAATTAGGTTCCAATATTACATATTATTGCAAGTAAAATAAAAGCTTGTAACAAGGTCCGTTTTAAACTATTTTATGGCAAGGCCGTATTTGACTTCTCAGGAGGTGACTTTATCAAATCGGATCCAATAAAGAAGGCAGTACTGGACCAGACCGTGAGGCGTGCCACAATCGTCGGCCAAGTCCTGATTGCTTCAGCCAGCGTCACCGCCCTCTTCTGGTGCATTGTGCCTTTCTTGAAAACTGAAATCACGCTGCCCTTGAAGACTGCTTACCCCTTCGACATCAGCGGATCTTACATGTTGGTTAACTTATTTTTGTTGATGTACTAACAGCGCCCCGCGATATCACCCGCGTAGTCCCGTTCCCGTGGTAATACCGGGATAAAATATAGCCTATGTGTTATTCTGTTCAGTATCTTTTGCGTGAAAGAGGAACAAACATCCATAGATACAAACTTTCGCGTATAATATTATTAGGATTCATTATGAGGGTTTTTCAAAATGGCTACAAATGCAGGCAGACAATTTCAATGTCGCATTACTTATTACATTTACATTCGCTTACAATACTACTTACATAGAAATTCCTTACCTAGAGTATTAGATTGGATTAAAAAATCTCACGCCTAAAGCTAATCTAAAAATACAATTATTCCATACTCTACCTACATATTAATGAAGTTGATACTGTAATCGTTCTAATTGTGGCTTTCAGTAACTTACACAAAGTTATCAAAGATATTATATGAGAACCATAATCGATCAATTATAATATGACATGACTTTAATAATTAAGAAAGGGTTAACTTGACTCTATTGGTGTTATTATGCTAATTAATTATCTACAGTGATATAGTGGTGGTATATGTCAACTCTTTTTAATGTCGTTCATAATAACGAAAAACTTCCTATGTTGTAGAAATAAGTTCAATTTGTTTGCTTTAACTTACCACAAGTATACATTAAAACACTCTTTATACCTAGCACAACAGCCATTCTCTATTCGTTCGTACCCTTCACCGGTTTATGTCACTCTTTGGAGATTTTGGTAAAATTTCATGTAGGTATTTGGTGAAAAGTGGATATTTTCTCAGAAATGGAATACCTCCGCCGACCCCTCTGGTATAAGGGATGAGAATTTCTTTATATTTTAGGTTTGGCCTGATGTACGGTTACTCCTCAGTAAGCGTGGTGGTTGTAGGCGTAGGCGACGCCGCGGAAAATTATTTGGTATCCGGTTTGTTGGCGCTGGCGGGGGCACAACTGGATGTCCTGTGTATGGAACTGACTGAAGTCGGAAGTAAATGTATGTACAATTGTGACTACCCTACCTGTAACTCTTTGTCTGACTGCATCAGAAGAGTAGGTAGCTAATCTAAATGTGAGTAGAATTTTAGCATAAATCGTTGCCCATAGCGATTGATTCGACGGATTTAAAAGTGAGAGGCAGGTACCTATTCCCTTTCATATCCGTATTCCGTAGTCGAAAGACTGCAACAGAAAGAGTTTGTTTTTGTTTTAAATTTTTCACTGCCTTTTCGGTGATTTTAATGTTGTGCCTTGTATTTCAGTCAAAAGCTCATGCTACAAAAAAACAATCGCTTGCATCAAATACCATCAAAATATTATTCGGTAAGTGTGTTTTCAGAAATCTGTGTAGGTACTTAATTAAATTTAATTGCTGTTGGTACCTAATGACGTCTTCAGAATATCTCGTCCGATTTGACAATTTTTTTGTTGTGTTCGTAATTTTCGGCACAAAGTTTGTATTGTACCTATGTAGGATTTTTTAAAATAATGCCCTACATTTTGGGAAGCCAGGGATAAGAAATGCTACTATGTATCTGTAGTTTTACCACAATAGGTACCTACAACACAAAACTACAACCGTATTTGTTCGTATTTTTGCAGATTCGTCGACGAATTAGCTTCAATATTCAGTTTTCCAATATTCTGTCAATTCGTTACTAGTAGCTTAATATTGTGCATGACACTTTTCAAAATTACTATTGTAAGTACCTACCTTTATATTCTTAAAACTCAAAGTCAGTCCAATCTTAATTGAACTGCTTATAATTAAGTATTAGCAGCTTCGTCATATTAAGTCGCAGTTCACCAACATTATTCGACCGTTGTGTCCAAAATCATACCACTGCATATCACCCATGTGTCATTCAGTACTTCTCCACATAGTAGGTAGGGATAAGTCGCTTCCCGTCGTCATACGCTTAGATCTTATAAACTACGCAATAGTAGATTGTTATACAAGGGTCGGAAGGAATCAATTCCCATACAAGGTATTTAGACGCCCGAGCGCAGCGAGGGCGGATATAGTCCGAGTAGGAATTGATAACTTCCACCCGCGTTAAACACTCTACTTTTCATTTCGAATTCAAGGAAAGTAATCAAAAAAAATTACAATTTTATAAAAATTCAAACATGCAAAAACGCAATAATACCTACAAAAAAAACCGGCCAAGTGCGAGTCGGACTCGCGCACCGAGGGTTCCGTACAACCTTGCAAATTTATGGTTTTCGTAATTTTTCCTTTATCTATGCTATAAGACGTTGCTTCGTACCAAATTTCAAGATTCTGAGTTCACGGGAAGCACCCTGTAGGTTTTGATTCCCTTGCAAGTGTCGAAAATTTGCGGCATAAACGGCTGTATCTTTTGATTGCGTTGGCTTAGAAGTTTGATTTTTTCACAGCTTCAAGGGACAGTAGACCTGAGTAATTGATATAAATTTCAGCTTCATACCTCCACGCGTTCCTGAGAAAAAGGGTCTTGACAGACGGACGGACAGACGGACAACAAAGTGATCCTATAAGGGTTCCGTTTTTTCCTTTTGAGGTACGGAACCCTAAAAAAAACAAAATTGTCAACAATACAACCAAAGAGGTTGGAAGAAAGAGAAACTTTTTCTTTTAAACGTCTTTGAATACTACATCATAGAGTACCTAACCGAAATAACATTACAAAAATAATATACAAATCCTTCCCCTTTATAATACTTTTAGCCGAGTAATAGTGTTCTGTGCTTAATTAGTGTCGATGAAAAACAAGATTTTGAATTGCGGAACAGCTTACCAAATTATTACTGTTTTTTAATTTTAAATATGGAACGCGTACCGCCCCGCGCGCGGGCTATTTTCTGTTGTTTATACCTACACTCACAAGGCCGCACCTTTTTTTTCTTATTCTAATTGATGTAAAAAGTTTCGTACCCCTACTAAGTACCCAAAGAGGTTGGAAGAAAGTCATTCTCTTTCCTAGAGAAACTTTTTCTTTCAACGTCATTGCCAAATTCAGTAGTATTTTTTTTTTATTTATTCCCGCCCTAAGGCCGGAAGCAATTACTATGAGTCTTTCCCGACCGAGGGCGGGAATCACAGCCCTGAATCTCTCTGTGGTGGGAATCATCGCTTCCGACCCGGTACTCAGATCAAACATACACTACTTTCCGAGTATGAGATATGAAAAGGATTTTGATGCTGTTTTCACTAATAGAAAGGGCGGAAAAGGTTTTTGTACTTATATCATACCAAAGCGAGTCGAGGGCGGGTCGCTAGTACTATTCTAAATGCGAAATTAACTCTGTTTGTCTGTCTCCTTTTCACGGCTAAACCGCTGAATCGATATTGACGAAATTTTGCAGAGAGATAGCACCTTTTGAAACGATCACGGACGTAATGTTCGCGCAGACGACGGGCAGCAGTTAGTTTTCCATCCTACTGTACGTACGGATTTAATAACTTAGAACTCAAAACTTAGTCACACGTTCATTTACGAAGTTTAAATTACCTACGTAATAGGTTCTACTCTTTCTTATAACATTGGAACCAATTAGTCAACCGAATAGGTATGTAGATACCTACTCCTATCTCATGTAAGTACGTAAGTAGGTATTTACTTAATTAATGAATAATTTTCTTTGTAATTGTTATATTTCAGACCACAGAGCCAATCGAATTGATGACGATGATTTTCTACCTAATTTGCGTGTTCTTAGAATTATTAATGTACTGCTATCCTGGCGAATTACTCATCTTTAAGGTCTGATATTTTACCTAATATTTATTACAATATACCTAGGCGCTTACCTACCTCTTTCAAATTAGTTTAAATTACCGCATGTTAGATTATTGATCGTAAACAGTGATTTGGAATCGATTTTGTTTATTCGTCAATAAGTCTTGTACCTATACGTACCTAGCTTATGTAAAACTCAACAGTAGTGATAGCCCATTTAAGCGAACCGGGTTTAATGAGGCTATTAAAAAATAATATAAGTGTGTACCTACAGTCGACTGTAGGTACACATTTATAATTAGCTCAGAGGTGAAGGAAAACATCGTCATAGGAAACGGCAGTCCCCAGAATTGTTTGTTATGCATACCTACACACACAGCACCACCCGGGCTCAATAGTAGAGTTAGATGGGTTCACCACCTGTCCCGTTGAGGGGGCGTGAAACAGTAGTGAAGTCTGAGTATTGCCAGGAATAGAAAACTTCTGCCAACCTCTCGGGGTTAAAACGTGAGCATTTTAACTGCCGTAAGTAAGTATGTGTGATTTCCAAAATATAAATGTGTAGGTACTTAGGCCCGTATTACAGAATGATCCTCAAGCATGAATCTCTGAAAAGACAGACAGCTTTATGTGATTTTTTTGCGTTTGAAGGGTCTGTTGGCTCAGTTGGTAGTGACTGCGTTCTTAACCGGAGGTCGCATGCAGATTCGATTCCCGCCCGGGGCAAAAATTTGTGTGCATAACATGTCTGTTGGCTTCGTGTCTGGGTGTTTATTGTTATTTTTTATTTACTAACCATAGTACAGGCTGTAGGTACCTACCTAGTTTGGGACTAAATATAGCCGTATGTATTCATATGACGGCCTCTCTTTCTCAAGCAGAGTTTCGTTGCTTTAGGATAATTCTGAAATCGGGCCTTACTACTAACAGCATGCGTAGAGAAAAACGTTATAACTATATTTTAATCTCTTTTGTTTTTATCTACTCATGCTCTATAGTACTGCTTTCGTCAACATCGTTTTTTTTTACATTTCCACAGAGTCTTAAAGTATCAGAGGCAGCATACCCAGCCTTCAAGTCTAGTGACCGCAGCAGCCAACGCGCCCTGCTATTGACTTCGCTAAGGGCGCAGCGCGCTCTGATGATCAACGCTGGGGGCACTTTCAAAGTGTCTTTACCAACTGCTGCTGCGGTAGGTGGCAAGAATATAACCTACCATACGCAGAAGTTACTAATTGCACGTGCATTTTTCATCTTATTCCCATGAGAAAGAGCGAGACAAAAATTTCCGTTGGTGAAAGATTTTTTTAAATTAGCCCATTTTCTGAGTTTATTCAATTCAATACAAACATACATAAAAACAAATCTTTCATCTTTATAATATTAGGTATTAAACTACAGTATTTTGATAAGAAATTAACTAGACAACTTTTTTTTTTCAGGTGGTGCAAACCGCGTATTCCTATTATGCTGTGCTGAGACAGAAAACGAGTGACAGGAATAATGTTTACGCACATTAAGAGTTAAATAAAAAATTATAAACACAAAAACATTATGTAATATTATATTATTATATGTACATTAACCTACTCATACATTTATATCATCTTTTTATTCTTTTTCTTCTTAGTGACTTTGTCGTTTTTCTTCAAATCTTTCTTTTGCACCTGTAACATAAAATAAAAATATAATGTTTTTACTATTATTATGATAAGATACCTAATATTATTATATGCCTGAATATTAAAGTAACTAGTGGGTGATGAGTAGCGTGGTCCGTTTTGAGTCTATTTTTTTTCCAGGATCATTTCCAGATATCTGTTCTTAGTGCAAACTTACATTAATAAAGGAACAATTGTGTAAAATTTCATACTTCTTGACCTAACGGTTTCGGCAGTCCGTTGATCGATTAGTCGGTCAGCAAGTCAAATTATTTTATATATACTATAAAGTCAAGCAACCACTTGCAGCCATAATAGTATTGTCAATTGTCTTTTCAGTAACTGGGTGCTCCTTGACCAGCTATATAATATACTAGCGGTTAGGAGCGGTTTCATCCGCGTAGTTCCTGTGGGAATACGGGAACAAAATATGGCCTATATAACTCAAGGATACTCCAGCTTTCCATTGGTGAAAGACTTTAAAATCAGTCCAGTAGTTTTTGAGTTTATTCATAACAAAGATACAAACATAAAAATCTTTTGTCTTTGTAATATTGGTAAAGATATGTATTTATATAATGTAAAAATAAATTGAACCTAATAATAGTAATAATATAGTTTAATTACACTATAATATAACATTACCTTTCCATAGCTACTGAGGAAGTGTCCGACATCATTCCCAGGTCCCTTCTTTTTCTTGCTGCTACTCTGCAGAATGCTCTTGGATATCATCTGATCTTTTGCTTGTTTTTCCTTGAGTTTCTCCTGTTTCCTCTTCTGCATGAGTTCCTTATAGTTTACATACTCACGTTTTGGAGGTTTCGCTCCTGAAGAGAAAATGAAAAAATATTTCTACTTTATCCCAGAGGGGTTGGCAGAGGTATAGTATACCATTCCTGGAAATACCTACTTTTCACCACTATATTTTAGACTCTTACGGGGACCAGTTGAGTCCATTGACAGACCAGGGGGCTAATTCCACTAAATGTCAATGGTTACAGTTGGATGACAATGACATATCAATGGTCAGTCAATGGTCTTATTAGCTCTGAAAAGTGCCCAAATAACACCATTGACTTGTCATCCAACTATAACCGTTGACATTTAGTGGAATTGGCCCCCAGGGTCCTGTTACACATGCATTAGATTAAATTCTAGGGTTAGCGGGGTTTCCTTACAGAGTTTTCCTTCAGCATTGAGCTAGTGATAAATCTGTACACAAGTTGAAATACTCATTTGTACATGTTCTCATCAGGATTCAAACCTGAGCCTTGTGTGTGTCAAAAAGTAAAAAATTATTTATTTTCTATAGGTAGTCTAGAGCAAGTCAAGCTTTACACTACCAGTTTAAGCTGAGCTCTGATTTATATAGCTTAGCGTGCTCTTGACTGTACTAAAGGTAACTCAGAAATGTCAATAGTCTAAAAACAAGGCACTCTAAACTCGTCCATCAAGATTTTCCAAATGTAGTACCCCGAGAAGAACCAGCAAGGCGGACAGGGCTAGCACTGCAAACGACTTAGAAACTGCTCAAAATGCATTCTGCTGGCTGCTGATTTACGTTATCATATACTGATAGGAGCCTTCCTATGTCATCTCTAGCACACATGCAATCGTAATACAGCCTAGACAGCTGTAAGCGGCGAGAGTGAGTGAGTGAGCCGACAATATTGAAGGCAATGTTACATTTTGCATAGTTATTTTAATAGAAGCTGTATAATTATTTTTTAATATTGTGAAATTTATAGCTGCTTTATGATGAAGATAATGTTTTTTTGTATATACTTTCACATGGTGCACGCAAGTGATAAATAAACAAGCCAGCAAGCCAAAATAAACACAGTGGTCTCAGTTTCCTAACCTAAACTGACGGCCAAAGCGATTTTGGCCTCTTCCTTCTTCGTGGCATCAAATCCAGACATGCCAAACTTAACGACTTCATGTCTTATTTTCTTCAAATCCAAATCTTTCTTCTGGTATGGAGTTTGTCCAGGTTTATCAGTGTTCTGAACATTTTCTGCAACTTGTTTCTTTTTAGGTTTATATGACTCAAACTTCACGACCTGAAAGTTACTTTCAGCATTTTTTAGTGCAAGTGCAGCTTTTGTTAACACAAGCGACATTATTTATTTTATGAAAACAAATACATACACAAATAAATACAAAAAATCCAAATTTATAGTCTATTTCACACCAAGTGGGTTCGGTGACAGTTCACTTTGACAATTGAAGTGATGTGTCCTAATGAAATCCAATCGATTTTTCTAAAGTTTCGAGTAAGTTTGTAAAGGAAATGGAATCGATTTTTTACTTTATTAATACAATGATTTTTCAAGATTACTTTTTATTGAATATGTTTAAATTTCCCAGGTTATATAAGGGAAAAACATGGTAAAATAAAAAAAAATGTCATCGACTTTTTGATGCAATACGAAAATATCGTACATTATCGAATCTAAAAATCACTGCACACTTTCACAGACCCCTGCCACATAATACACTATTACTATTTTAAGCCCAAAAAATACAACAAAATGAAAATTTTACAAAAACATCTTGTTTCGGATTCCCGCCAAAAAGCTTCGATTCATCGATTTAATGTAGATTGTGTAGTGTCAATCCCTATGAGTAAAAGTTCCGTTCCACGCAATACGTATTTTTAGGATATATTTTTAATCTATTGTTTTTTATATTTTTCTTGATTTATAGTCTGAGATTTTAATATACTATTTTAGAGGCGACCATTATTGTATTTTAGCAATGACATAATAATAAATTATTCATTATTTTTGGAACCATTTATTTTTCTTACTAGAAAGTTGTATGCGTAAAAAGGAAAAATGTGAACTGTCACCGAACCCACTTGGTGTGAAATAGACTTAAAGGTTATTTATAAAAATATCAACAACAAACAAGACCAGCCAGACAAGCAAAGACAACAAGAAAATGTTTTTTTTTCTTTATTTCGCCCAACTTCTGTTGGATAGACTAGAGTCATAAACCATACTAGGTACTTCGTCTTAAGAAAAGGTTGGAAGAAAATCATTCTCTTTCCTATAGAGTGCCAATGTAGGAAATCTCGCCCTAGTGAATCCTCGCCAACATTCGGTTGACAGACCGTATTTTGACGTGGCCGCTGCAGGTTTGACAACACAATGCCTTAATGGAAGTCAGATCGAAACAAGCTCTCGGTTTTAACAAAAATATGCCCGATTGCGTTGTGGTGTGGCGCGGAAACTCCACAGTTAATTCGCAGAAATCCTATACATGCATTTACCTATCACCATTTAGTATTTTCCTATTCAAACTACACCAAAAAAAATACATTTAGATATTTGTATTTTTATTTATAAAAATTTCCTTAGTGCTTGACAAAAAATATACAATATCGATAGAATAATTTTATGTCGATAAAATTTGCAATATTTTTTCGAAATGATTTTCAGATTTCCAAGAGATCCCAACCTCAAAAAAAAAATGGGTTAAATCTACAGGCAGGGCTGAAAATTGGATTCCATCAACACATTCCACAATTTGCTCTTAACATTTTCAGACTGACTGCATACTTCAATCTTCTACTTGCAAATATACCAAACTGACAAAGTCTGGTATTCCTAAGTTAAATTTTTACTTGGTGACTTGTAGTCGATAGTAGGTTGTTTTGTACACATATTATTGGCAAAAATCCACATTTTCTGTTTTAGGTAAACTTTCAAAATGAGGTAAAAATTGACAAACTAGACAAACAGAACTCTGAAAAATATGAAAATTGTAAAATGTTGTTTTTTGTAATTTAGTGTTCTAAAGATCGAATCATACTATTCTAAAAAGCTTCTTGAGATACTAGCTTTTGCTCACAACTTCATCCGCTTTGCAGAATTAAATAAAACTTATATCCTTCCTCAGGGTGCAGCCTATATTCCTACCTTTCATCGACATCGGTTCATTGGCTTAGCCGTAAAAATGTTACAGACAGACAGCCAGAGTTACTTTTGCATTTATATTATAGTAAAGAAGGATTTTTTTTTAAGAAGGAAGTAAAATAATGAGATAATTTATATTTATAATTCAAATTTGTAAATTTTTCAAATCAAATGAAATTATAGTACATACAGGTTGCAGTATTTATCGATATCGATTGTGTGGTATATGATTACTTCACTAGTCCGTCACTATTGGAGCAAATTCAAAAGTAAAATAATACGTGACCTTTCTGATTGGCTGAGCGCAAAATGTCCTTTAAATACTATTGGTAAATTGATTGACATTTAGTACGTCATCTCATACTTCGCCCCCCGCGCGCCCCGACTTTTGGTTGAAGCGGTTTCCATAGTGTTTTTAGAACATTAGCAGTCTATAGGAGAGAGAAACTTTTTCTTTAAACGTCTTTGGTCTTAAGTTTATCTGTAAATATGGCTCTGGTATCGAGTCATAAAAATACAGTGTCTTCAACACTTTCACTTGGTAATCGACAGTAAAACGATAGTGCAATTTTACTGAAGATTAAAGCGGCGAAAACGTCCATCCCACACAATATCATTATTATGAACCAAAACCCAAATCACACTCATCAAAATGAAAATTTTACAAAAAAAAAGCATAACATCCCTCTTCCGATTCCGAAAAAGCCTCAAGGAAATGTTTTTTTTCCCATCATACTTTTTCGAAAAATATATGCATCGCAGCGCATGCAGCCACTTAGAGGTTTGACAGTAGTTAGTATTTTAATATCTGTGTGGAGCAATACAAAAAATTAACCATTCAACGATTTTTATGTTTTTTCTATTCATTGCCCACCTTCACGGACACTTTATCCATATCGAAATGATCAAAAAATGATACAAGTGTGAACGTTAATGTTCTTAATAATAATAAGTCATTCTCTGCAGTTTAATCTATCTCTAAGTTTAAATATATTTCTGACTGTGATTGATAAGTTTAGATATGATTCTGACTGTGATTAGAGACTGAGAAGGTATTTCCTTGTATAGACTGTGCTCATGCACAGATAAATATTTAACTAATGAAGACTGATGTTACTGCAAAAAGATTTTTTTTTTCTTTAAAGTCTATACATTAGTAATCAAGATAAGAGACAAAATGCGACACAAAACAGTTATTTTCCATATATATATTTTGTCTACGTCGTGTTCATACCCAACACCGCTTCATACCCAACGCGGTCGTACGACAAGAGTCCCAGCACAAATTATTAGTGTTATTCAGTTGGCAGCACTGTCAGTTTGAAGCCGATTGGTTGGCCGAAGCACGAATTGACAATTTCTTTTCCCATCCGTAGCCGAATCGTGTCGTGCTATCCAAATGGGTAAGAAATAGTTTAGTGCTCACAATATATTAGTTTATTTATTATTTTCGTATAAATTGGTGCGATGAAGTGCTACAAATGTAAATTTGTTGTGGAAGTGATAATTTCTAACAAAAATATAAGTAAACCGTAAATTGTGTATGCGCGCATAGGTGTCGGCCATGGCGCAGACATGTTTTTCTCGTGGTGTAAAATCAAATCTGATTCCATCTCGTACTTGCTACGCTAATTACGAGGTGCGATAAAAGTTTCTCCATTGATGATATTGAACATAAGTTGTAGTGTGTCGATTTCAGTGTATGGTATAAACATTGGTGGTAACCGGCTTCATCAATGTTTCAGGTAAACCCCGTGGTATCCGCACGGCGCGGAAGCACGTGAATCACCGTCGCGAGCAGCGATGGGCAGACAAGGAGTTCAAGAAAGCCCACATGGGAACGAGGTGGAAGGCTAACCCGTTCGGTGGTGCATCTCACGCCAAGGGCATCGTCCTCGAAAAAGTGTAAGTGAAGTACCTTTCCATATACTTCCTAAGTTAAAATGACAATTTGTGGCTATTGTAGAACTTCCCAAGTGATATTGTAGTGTTAATTTTAGTGCGCGAAGTTGGCACCTGCTTTCAAGATACTCATTTCAATGAAGATAGTGAAGATTGGTGGGCGTCGATAGGCGACGCTTCCACGCGCGGTATATTTCTGTGAATGTGTTTCATCCACAATCACAGGATAATACTGCGAGTGGCGGCGCCGTACTCTACACGAAGACAAGACAATTACAAACACATGGGTCAATGAACTTTTAAGATTGAGGTTATGCCATGTATGGTGTTTACATAGTACGCGAAACCGTTACTTGCGCTTTCTACAGAAGTGTTTTTTGCATGTGTGATATAACTGTAAACTGACTCCCAAGAGATCCTCAATTGAATTTTTATCTAGGAAAAAAAAAAACATGTTCTAGCTAATTGATTATTCTTTTCTCTGCTGGGGCAGTGGCGTCGAAGCCAAACAGCCGAACTCCGCCATCCGCAAGTGCGTGCGTGTGCAGCTGATCAAGAACGGCAAGAAGGTGACAGCGTTCGTGCCGCGAGACGGTTGCCTCAACCACATTGAGGAGAACGACGAAGTTCTAGTCGCGGGTTTCGGTCGTAAAGGCCACGCCGTTGGTGACATTCCCGGAGTCAGGTTTAAGGTAGAGTTGTTTACAATTTTTTTAGCTAAGTTTTTAAGTGGCGTCGCTTCGCCCTTGAACAGGTGTCGTGGCGTGGCAGGTGTGCGGCGGGAAATAATGTGGAGACGGTGACGCGGGAATCATTCATCTCTGTTGTTCACTTTGCTTTCAGTGGATTAGTGCATTTACTTTTCAATTTTCTCTGTTTTATTGTAAATGTCTATCTGTGAAACGGTACAGACCAGTACCTAACCTTAACTGACATGTATTGTACTGTTGTTGTAACAATATACAAACTATATTGTAGAATTCGATACTATTGTTGTGCCATTATCATACTTAAAAAAATACCATATTCATTTTCATATCATAACATAACTGAATTTTGGGTCAGTATTTTCTATATAGAAAATTCTTCCAAATTTGCTGGCACACTGCTTAATGCCTGCATAGTTTGACAGTGACTGACAATAGCATCAAATGAAATGCAAATTATATTGAAATGATGATTCGCTCAATATAAACCGGAGTATTTGCTACTCTGAATGCCATGATGCAGTCAGCTCACTGATTTCGTTGCAAAAACATCCCTTTGCATTGTAATGTGCCGTGGTTGTAATTACAATGTTTGTTGACAGGTGGTGAAAGTAGCCAATGTATCCCTTCTAGCCTTGTACAAAGAAAAGAAGGAGCGGCCAAGATCATAAGCTTACACTGTGATAAGGTGAGATTAATACTTTCTATAAACAGGTTCATTTTATTTTATATACCTCACTGTGAAGAAATTTTGTGTTGATTTTTACAGCCTTAGTTCTTGTGATAATAAATTTAATCCAAATTCTCAAACTGATGATGATCTAAAAGTATTTCAGATAATTTATTTCTGTCAACTAAATGATGCTACAAATTTTATTTGCTACTACTGATTGCCGTGACGTCAAACTATTACTGATATACCCAATTAGTCTCATTAAGGCAATGAAACTTGATAGAAATTATCTAATAGTGTTTGTTTTGTTTCAGTGACCTCCTGGGATGTTGTTGTTTATAAGTACTAAAATGCTAAAATCAAGTGCATAATAAATCTTATGTGCGCCAGTTTGTGTTTATGATTTCTTATTCATGATGAATCACTGAATGTACTCGATTCTGGCTGACCACCTAAAATTCCTAATTTCAAGTTAGGCTATCCTTCTCTATAGAATACGAAAGAAAAAGGACAGAAACAAACCATAGATTGAAGAGTTAAATGTCAAACATCTAAAAACCTACTAATTTGAACTATGAACGTGCTTATCTGTCACTTTTATCCATGACCTTGTTAATCGTCGCTAAAATTGCTAAACACGCCATACATGAGAAGACTAATTTTAATTTGACAGGACTAAATATCTCTTGTTTCTTTTCTTTTCTAGGAGAAAGAAAATGACACGACTCAACTAAAATAAGAAGTCGCTGTAATGCAGAATCGAGTCCAATATCTATCTAGATTGCATTCATCACTTTCCCCTACTCCCTTTTTGATCACAATGCCTACGCCGCGAAATGACTTTGAAGGATTACGCCTACACCGCTATAGGACTTAGTCGCAAAATAACTCACATTTAAAACACCTACAAAGCAAAATGCCTCAAATCAAAACGACTTATTATTACTGTACCTCTAATGCAAACGGACTTCATAGTAAAATTTCTAAACATCAAAATGGCTACCAATGCAATGTGACTAACGCAAAACCTCTCAGTAGTAAAATACGTGTATGTGCAGATGCCTAGATACACAAAACAGGATGTTCAGCTCATCGGGGGACCAGGGTGCAAATTAGCTGCACGTAATGGTTAATTTGTGTCTTACTAACAGCGCAACGATTGTTTTTTTTTTCAAAATCCAAGAGCGTGGCACTGCCAGGATGATACACATCAATTGTTGCACTCCTGTAAATTTGGAAGAGATTACCTCATATAATCATACTAGCGGTTCTACGCGATTATACCCGCGTAATTCCCGTGGGAATACGGGAATAAACTACCTACGGCCTATGTTACTCGGGGATCAGCTCTCCATTCGATTGGTGAAAGAATTTTTTATAATCTGTCGAGTAGTTTTTGAGTTAATTCATAGCAAACATAAAAATGCAAATTTTTCCTCTATAATATTAGTAAAAGTATGAGACTTCGATTCTGCTTTACAGCGACTAATTAGTTTAGTCCTGTCTTTGTCTTACCTCAAAAAAAGAAAAGAGATAGAAGATAACCTACCGAATTTAGTCCTGTCAGAGCGTAGACAGAGTAACTAATGTCAGAGGCTGTGTATTTTGGTCGTGACTTCTGCACTAAACACGTTCTGAAATGTATTATTGATAGGACTAATTTTAATTTGACAGGACTAAATATCTTTCTTCTCTAGGAGAATAACATATTAAAATAAGTTTAGTCGCTGTAAAGCACAATCGAACCCAATACCTCTAAATAAATGTAGATTTTTTTATTCATCACAACATTAATAGCCTGCGCAGACGACGGACTTTGTCCCTGGAGGACAAAGTCCCCCGAATCGTAAAAAAATATGTTCGTCTCTTTTTGTCCTGTACCGCCCCTCGGTGTCCGCGATTATTCGGGGGAGTTTTTGTACGCCATACTTTTAATCCCTCGTGTGCGTTACTCGATACAGTTGTAAGCGTTCTATTTTGGCGGACAAAAAAATACGGGGACAAAGTCCGTCGTCTGCGCTGGCTATAAAATTTACTACCACCGCAATAGAGCGTGACTCGCTTGTTGTATGAGGAAAGCCTACCAGAAATAAAATAAAATACTGACATGATTATTTCTAAATATATTCATTGCTCTCTGATTACATTATACATTTGCATTACACTAACATAGCTACTAACAGCGGTTAAAAATATATACTATAGGTACATCGCAGTCTAGGTACGTTTAGGCAAGATTTACAATATGCCTGTTTATTACATTCTGTACCAAATGCGGAGATATCCACTGAAGATTATATTATACTAGCAGCGCCCCGCGGTTTCACCCGCGTAGTTCCCGTTCCCGTGGGAATACGGGAATAAAATATAGCCTATGTGTTATTCTGATGTATAAGCTATATAACTAAAGTTTCATCAAAATCCGTTCGGTAGTTTTTGCGTGAAAGAGGAACAAACATCCAGACATCCATACAAACTTTCGCGTTTATAATATTAGTAGGAAGATGCATCTTCTCAAACACTATAGCAAAGGATGTTCAATTGTTTCAAGTGAAATGGGCCTCTTGATATTGAGTGAGATCCGGTCAACCTCATCATGAGGATTCATAAAATATTCTTATTTAATGTCTTGTTTATTTAAATTAGTAACAAATGTGCTTTTATCTCCATAGATAACTTTTATTTTATTATTCACAAACTGGTGTTATTGACAGATAGCAAATGTACGTCATTATAATGAAGCCAGAGGTATAACAGCGTATGAACATGCTTACACGCTGGATATGAGATTACACCTAGCCCGTAAAGCAAGGATGAATTTACGACAAAATGTTTACATTTGTGGCGTACACATACTAGTGGCGTTTGGATAAGATACATGTGTTGGTGAAATACAAAATTAGTGTCTTTAAGTATTCTGTGCAAAACGAACTGGTGCTTACTTAGCTAAACAAATATACTTGTAGGCCCACTAATCAAGCAAGTCTGATTCTTATTTATACACTCATAATACTTACAATCCAATAATGGCCCGATTGCTAATCAACGCATTCTTCTTTGTGAACTCTTAAATTATATGCGAGATTACGCCGCTCGAGGTCAAACTTGTAGAGGACAAGAATCTTATTTTCGAAAAAAACACAATTGTTTTGTACTCGCAAAAATTCTTGGCAACTACAAGAAAGCAAACCTCTATAAATAAATACAATTAAATCTACTTATACAAACGAAAGTACATAAAAAAGAATAACTAATAATTTCATATAATATGTTCTAAAATAAGAATAGGGTTATTCCTATAGGTTTAATAGCTCATATATTTATTGGACCCAAAGACGTTTAAAGAAAAAGTTTCTCTCTCCTAGAATGATTTTCTTCCAACCTCTTTGATTGGACCATTGCAAAGAAAGTGTTAAAGCTGATGCCTTTATTTGTTTTCCTATATAATATAGTCCATTGTAGAAGATTCGGTACAATTTAACAAAACAAGATCGACTATTCAGAAAAAAAACTTGCTGCCAGTTAGGTAAAGATGCGGCACTTCGAATATTCTTACTATGATGGCCCATGTGTGGAAAAATGCTTACGGACACAGATCATTTAACGGGTTTATAATAACTATAACAATCTTACTACCAACATTTTAAAGAACAGCGATGATAATTTCTCGCGCAACTTACGCGTGCCTGCTAACAATTTTTCGGTGCTCCTTGATCGAGTCTACGCAATAATTTACATTTCTATGGTTATTGTGTGTAGTAGAATAATATACATATTCACATCGCTTTTAATAGCAGGACGAAGAATAGTACTTCGTATAGTACAACTTACGACGCGAAACTTCGTTGCTGTAACGACGAGGCATTTATTTAATTAGACGTGATAGTGCCCGTGCTATGTTATTCAAACATACCCAGTATTTTTTTAAACTAAATCTAAATCCATTCCCGCGTTTAGTGCTGATCGTTTCCATAGATAAAATAGGTACTTCATCGGCATCTTATTAGTACAATATTGTTTTATCATTTACCTTAAATATCACACTTTCGAATCTTCAAAAATACACTCCTTAGATTATTTTGAATCAACCTAACATCACAGTCGATCAATTGGATTTTGGACAAGCGTTGGAAGAGTTCTATGAAAATAATAAGTTAAAAATGCGGACTGTTGATTTGTAATAAAATAACTACAATAAACATCGTAGCTGTACATACACAAAAAAAAAATAGGCTGACAGATAACGGAAAAACAAGGAAAGATTGTTAAGTTGTTATAAATCTAGGAAGGTGGCAAATGCAAAAAGGGGTCCTTTTTTTAACGGTTTAGTATTTTATCCATTTTAGTTTTTTATGTCGTCCCGGTTCTTATTTCCGTTTCTGTAAGACCACAGTAACCTATTTATAAAAAGGGACGTCGTTTTCACTCTAAGGAAAACACAATACCACTTTTGATCAAAGCACTTGTAATGAGGCAAGGGCCTACTTAACAACCCGATTTTCACGTGCCAGTCCAAGTAATTACTCGCATGTGCAACAATATCACTTCATCCACGATACTTTAGGTATTTTTTTACATGGCGACTTTTGGTCACTTACAAATGTTTATAAAGATTGCTTCTTCCATAATGTAGTGACAGTTATTTCCTAGATCTTTGTGACCTGGTCAAGCAACAATACCCAGACATAACATCGGATTATCGGATATAACGGATTATCTATGGCCTCATTCGCCCTTGCTGCTTGAGTGGCTACTGATTTTCTCAAATTTTCCTAAATTTTCTTATCAACACTAATCATATTGAATCATTTATATGTTATAATAGATATTTTATACAAGAATAATGGTTACATTTTCAAGACCTATTTCATACGGTGGCTAGATTACAAGAATATATCTATAGATGATTTAGTTATGTATCAATGTAAGTTTATTTACTAGTATTTACGTATATATATAGATGACGCTTATTCTAAATTGTGTAAAATGAATCCAAAGCAGGTTAATAAGTTACGCAGCCGCCAATTTCTAATATATTAAAAAGTTATTCTTGTATACTCGAAACCGACTGTACAGCCAAGAGCACGTATGGCTTGACACATTGGACTTTGTTACGTTCTTATTACAATCGCCTTAGAGGTCAGACTCGCACTACAAGTGTAAAGCTCCATGTGCTCTTGACTGTACATTGTGTTAACATAACGCAGCCGCCAATTTCTAATATATTAAAAAGTTATTCTTGTATTCTCGAAACAACCCGTAAATTGTGTTAACATTACAAGGTTTATTTTTAAAATGTTTACTTAGCTCCTTTCCTACATGATAGAGAGTAGAGACAACAAAACAGAGCTTTTATTAAAAGAAGATATCAAATGGGAAGTTTTGAGTATACGAATAACCTTGATTTTCCTAGTTAAGCTTGCAGCGACTATAGTCCCTAGTAGAACCTACGACATATGAAAATGCTGCTACGCCATATTGGCAGATAATGTTGAGATGCGATGTGGTATAGAAGTTATAATTTAGAATGAGTGGCTACGCTCGCGGCGCGCGGAGAACCGAAAGTACACCCATTTGGATTCGTTGACACGCACTGAATTCTGTAACAAATAGAGATGATATTCAATATGCATATAGAATAGCGGGCGACCAGCGGCGTTGACAGCTTTGTATCCGTTTTTTCCTGTTTCCGTGGAAATTTCTAGAAATCCTAAACTGCTCACTTAATGTTAACCTAGTTACTCAGTTATCTCCACACCAAATTTCATCAAAATCAGTTCAGTAGATTTTGCGTGATGCGTGCTCAAACACAGACAGACAACGGACTCGATTCTGCAAACCACCTAAAATTCCTAATTCCTATGCCTATCCTTCTTTAAAGAATACGGAAGACAAACGACAGAAACACACCATAGATTATAGAGTAATGTCAAACATGTGAAAACCGACTAATTTGATGTCTTATCTGTCACTTTTATCCATGACCTCCTTACATCGTTGCTAAAATTGCTAAAAACGTGTATTTGAATGCGTCCTTAAGGTTAAATTTTGTTATTTTGACATTTGTAACTATGTAAATAAATATGGCGCTTAATTCTGTCCCTTTCCTTCCCAAAGCGGTGGAAAAGAATAGAGCTAACTTTAAATTAGGAATTTTAGGTGGTTTGCAGAATAGAGTCCAACAAAATAGTGTTTTGATATCTAAATCAATACCTATCTACACTACCCCTGAAATTTCCAAAAAAAATGGTTGTCTGTCAAGTCGGTTTACGGACGATAATTTTACGTGATAACGTCATAAGAAAACATTGCTGAAAAATTGCATACTGGAGTGGAAGAGAGATAGATGCATCACAAGCCGAACGCTGAGGTCGATCGTACTGGCTTGACCGTTTGGCTCAGGCGTAACGTGAAATTTTTTCGTGCTCGCAGCCGACGTTTGTCAATTTATGTCGTTATCACGTCAAAATATTTAATGTACAGACACGGTGTCGTTACATCTATACTTCTTTAATCACTACAATAGTATAAAAGAATCACTACAATAGTATAAAACAAAGTCGCTTGCTCTGTCCCTATATCCTTATGTCCCTATGTATGCTTATATCTTTAAAACTACGCAACGGATTTTGATGCGGTTTTTGTTAAAAGATAGAGTGATTCAAGAGGAAGGTTTTAGTGTTAGCATTGCACCCGCGCGAAGCCGGGGCGGGTCGCTAGTAATATTATAAAGAGGAACGATTTGTATTTTTGTATGTTTGTTACGAATAACTAAAAAACTACTAGACCGATTTTAAAAAGTCATTCACCAATGGAAAGCTAGAATATCCCTGAGTAACATGGGCTATATTCTATTCCCGTATTCCCACGGGAACGGGAACTACACCGGGGAAACTGCGAACCGCTAGTTTTTATTTTAATTATATGTATATTTATTTATTTACCAGGCGTGTATGCTCGCGCTAGGTGTCCGGCGCTTCGTTCCGCGGGTACTCCATGGTCTTGATGTAGGCGACGGCGGCACAGAACTGAGTCCACCAGTACAGCGCCTCGCCCTGAAGAGCGGACCCGCCGAGTCTGTTCACCAGCTCGATCGTCGACAGGAGGGACGGTGGGTTCACCTGGGGAAGGGGTCGAAAATTAATTTCACACATCACTACATAGTATAAAACTGGTCGAGTCTGTACATGAAATATTTTTTGAAAATTTTGACGGTAGTGTATATAGTTATCGATATAGATACCGAAACACCACTTTTTGTAATTTTTATCTGTCTGTCTGTCTGTCTGGTTGTGCACGCATCACTCAAAAACTACTGGACGGATTTTGATGAAATTTGGTATGAAGATAACAGACAGAGTACCCGGGTCAACATCTAGGGTACTTGTTATTCCAGGTAAATATCTAATTCCCACGGGAAAATATAAAAACTGGTTAAAAAGAGAACTACGTACTACTCCGAAACGATAACACCTAGAAACTTAAAAAATGGTATGTAGGTGTCTTATATATCGTAGGAAACCGGCATGAAGGGATTTTTGGAAATTCCCACGGGAACGGGAATAAACTGAATCCACGCGGGAAAACGCCCGTGGGCACCCGCTATTTGAAAAATGGTATGTAGGTGTCTTGAATATTTCGTAGGCAACCACTATGAAGGGATTTTCGGAAATTCCCATGGGAATGGGAATAAACGGAATCCGCGCGGGCAACGCCGCAGGGCATCCACTAGTACATAATAATTAAGTTAGCCATGTGGTGGAGAATGCAACTCGTCGGTGGAGATAAGCTGCTGTTTACATTTAGCCAATCTTCATAGACGAGATCAGAGTGCTTTGTTATAACACTATTGACATTTTTAAGTGTACTTTTTGTACTACAGAAAATAAATGATTTTTTTGTTCATTTTCTTGGTACATGAAGTTAAATAAATAATCTCACGCCTATTTTCCATTAGGGTATTCAGAGATCCATCCATATTAATTTCAAGTTTAATTATTTTATTATTCAATTTTGTATCGATATGAGAAAGAAACGAAGAGAAAGATAGAAGAGTGGTAGGGAAGTGGAAGTATTTTGTATGCGGCGATGTGATATGTGCGACGCTATGACTAACTTATCCCAAGACAAACTCTTAAACTTGACAGGTGACGTCAAAGTCAAAGTCAAAATGTTTTATTCAAAGTAGGAACTTAAGAGTCTACTTATTGAACGTCATTTCAACTCCACCGCTTCAGGATTTATGGTTGAGGAGAAGAAGAGAGCCCCTCAATTATTATAAAGGATGCCATACCTCAAAAGGACAAAAGCAGAACCCTTATAACAGACAGACAGAAGGGAACGCGTGGAGGTACCAAGTTGAAATTTAAACAATATCAAGTCTAGCTGCGACAAAAACCAACCTTAAGCTAACGTCAACCGTAACATTTGCTTACAATTCAACGCATATTTCGGTAGTTTACAATCTAACGAAGTTAAATTGTTACATGTAGGTACCTTGAGTATTACGTAAACCAACACCGGCGTCAGGTCGTCGGCGGAAGGTGGGGCGCCCTCAGTCAAGCTCAGCACCGCCATTATCGATGTTACGCAACGCATGATGCACGAGAGCTGCAAAAATCACAATCGAAAAAAAATATTTATTAATACATTTAAAACTTAAAAAAAAAAAAAACGCCTTTTATCTCCGAGGGGGAAATGTACCCAAATGTGGGTACATTTCACGAGATATATTGGACCCCTAAACGTGATAGGTGGTGAGCTCATTAAAAAAAACCCCGACAAAAAAATACCTATAGCCTTACGGTTAAAGAGCCTGCTTCACATGATGATAATCAGTGAGGCTCGGGTTCGAATCCTGGCATGTACCAATGAGTTTTTCGAAAACTTACGTACATATTTATTACTAGCTCAACGGTGAAGGAAAACATCGTGAGGAAACCCGCAGGTCCCAGAATTAATTGTAACAGACCCGGTCAAGCGACGGGCGCACCACGTGTAAGGGTCCAAAGAATATCCCGTGAAAAGTGGGTATATCCAGAAATGGAATACCTCTACCTACCAACACCTATCACGTTTAGGGGTCCAAAGAATATCTCGTGAAAAGTGGGTATATCCAGAAATGGAATACCTCTGCCTACCCTCACCTATCACGTTTAGGGGTCCAAAGAATATCCCGTGAAAAGTAGATATATCCAGAAATGGAATACCTCTGCCTACCCCCTCGGGGATACGCATGAGATTTTATATTTAATTTTTTATTTGGTAACCTTGTCTCTCGGCGTGCGGTATACAGGCAGATGCCTGAGATGAAGCTGGGCGCGTGGGAAGGGCGCGGCCCAAAGATGGCGGCGCGCGACGCCAGCCCGCGACGCGCTCGTGCTCGCCGCCAACCGCCTTATATGCTCGCTGAGCACCCTGAACGATAAACAAAATGACGGACCGAACGAAACGAACAAAGACTTTGGACTTTGAAGTTTGGCTTCGGACGTCTTCGATAAAAAAAATTGGTTGTCTGTAAAGTCAGTTTAGGGATGATAATTTTACGTGATAACGTCATCAGAAAACATTGATGAAAACTTGCATACTGGAGTGGAAAAGAGATAGATGCGTCACGAGCCGAACGCTTAGGCCGATCGTGCCTCTCTATCGCTTGCACGCTTGGCTCAGACGGAACGTGACACTTTTTCGTGCGTGCAGCCGGCGTTCATCGATTTATTTTTTATCAGCTTCGTCTAAATTAGTCCGATGCTATAGACGAAGAACGAAATTTAATGATCTGTTACGAATGCGCTATACAAGAGGCAGTGTCATACTTCGGTCATACGGGGACAACATAAACATTAAAAAATATATTAAATTAAACTTAATGAGGCAGATATAAGTTTTTAACATGTCCTTTCCGTAATTTGTGATACAATTTTTATTAGATTTCAATTGTCAATTGGTTCCATAAATGTATAGGGTGGTATTTTTGGCAACTGTATTTTCAAAATATTTAATGCAGTTTTGCTTCTTTCTTAAAATAAAGAAATGTTTTCTTTTATTACAATTGACTATCTTCAGTATTCAGAGTACTATCCCTTCCTAGCTAGTTCAAAAATTCCACCATCCCAGCAATGGTTGTAGATTTTTTTTTTTTAACAAAATCAAACATTCAATTTATAAAAATTTAGTTATGCATAGAAGATTTGAATCATAAAAAATAAGAACCATGGTTGTAGAATGTTTGACATTGACATGAATTTACTTCAAATTTCTTTATCCTTCCACAGATGGTGCTATTTACACGTGTAAGAATATAATTGATTAATAAAAAAAAACCGATTACTTTATATTCTAAAAATCGATTATATTATGGTTGCTGGTTTTGTATACGTGATCGTAGATTTTATAACTTGTGCCCAAGGCGTGTCATGTGTATGACTCACTGGTCCCGTGCGATGTCTCCGTCGCCGTACGGGAACAACACGTGAAGGTAAAGCTTGGAGAAGGCGGCGCGCTCCACAGTGATCTCGGCCATCTCGAGCACCGTTGCGGATGCGCCTGCGCATAATATTTTTAGTACGATTGTCGTTTCATGCACTTAAGACTTTTTATATTATTAGTGAATATTGTTTGTATATATTTTTTTATAATTAAATATGGTACAGATCCATTTTATGGTGAAGCAAACTAAAGCTTTTTCTTAGGAATATAGTTAGTGTTAAGTTTCATGAGTTCATTCACCCCGTAAATTAATTTCTAATATTTTAGCTTATAATAAACTAGCGAACATATGTTTTTCGTATCTGAAAAATAAAATCATCCTTCTTTCCCGCTACCTGACATTGTTAAGAAGTTTAAAACACATGCTGTCACTTTTTAACATTATTGCCAAGCAAGTTACGTTCAACTTTAAACTCCGTCTTGTAATGTTTTGTAATAACACCGTAAATATTTATTTGTAAAAATAACTCAACTTACCTTCCCACGAAGGGTCGGTCTTCACTTCGGCAACGATGGCCTTTATGCTGGCAGTCAGTCTTGGGGATTTCTCATCCATCAGCTCTCCGCCTATTTGGGACAAGGGTTTAATAAATTGATAATAATAATAAATTGTGGGACACACACAGTTATTTAGTTCCAAACTAGGCAGGGTCTGAAACATACACACACGAAGCCAACAGACATATTCATGCACACAAAAGTTGGCCCCGAGCGGGAATCGAACCGACGAGTTAAATAAATAAAATAAAATAAATTGTAGGACACAATTCACACACGGTTATTTAGTCCCAAACTGGGCAGGGCCTGTACTATGGGTACTAAACAACTGATAGACATACTTAAATAAATATTAAACACCCAGGCACGAAGCTAACAGACATGTTCATACACACAAATGTTGGCCCCGAGCGGGGATCGCACCAGCGACCTCCGACTCAGAAGGCAGGGTCACCACCAACTGAGCCAACGGGCCCGTCAAAAATGTAAAGTTTCATCAAAATCCGTTCAGTAGTTTTTGCGTGAAAGAAGAACAAACATCCATACATTCAAACTTTCGCGTTTATAATATTAGTAGGATTGAATATTAATTGACCGTTGTGCAGCGCGTGGCTGTTGTGGTGGTGGTGGCGGGCGAGGCGGCGCAGCGCGTTGGTGCGCTTGAGCTGGTCCATGACGCGCGCCGCCGCAGCTGCGCGTGCGCACGTTACGCACTCCGCGCGGACCATGCTTATTTGCCTGTGCGCATAGCAGATTCAATAGTTAGTAACGCGTTTGGTGATAAAATTGAAATTTATTGCTTACTAATGTAGTTAATGCAACTGTCATATAATAAGGGTTATTGAAACTCAAGTGTGAGTTATATACTAGGGTTTAATAGAATCATACGAGTTTTAATACTATATTATATGCAGTTGCATACACTACTTTATTTTCACTCGTAAAAAAAAGGTACCTACATATAAATAAAACGAGTGAACAAGCAACGAAGTAAATTACTGATGGCGTCAAATCTGTCTCAGTTGCGCGCATGCAAGAAGTGACGATACATCAGAGTCACGTACGTGTTGAGAGCGTGCAGTGCTTGCGTGAGCGCAGCGCGACACGAAGCCAAGTAGGCGGCGTAGGGGCGTCTTGCGGCGAGATCCACCATCAGTGCCACGAATTTATCAAGAAGTGACGATACATCAAAGAGTGTTGAGGACGTTTGACCAAAAAATAGATACATACGTATTTAGAGCGTGGCAGGCGGTTTAGGGGCTTAGCGCGGCGAGGTCTGCCGTTAGTGCCACGAAATTATCAAGAAGTGGCGTTACATCGAAGAGTCAAGTACAGTCAAGAGCACATAGAGCTTTACACCTGTAGTGCGAGTCTGACCTCTAAACCGATTGTAATAAGAACGTTACAAAGTCCAATGTGTCAAGCTCCACGTGCTCTTGACTACGTGTTAAGGACGTTTCATCAAAAAGCAGACATATACGTACGTGTTGAGAGCGTGCAGTGCGTGCGTGAGCGCAGCGCGACACGAAGCCAGGTAGGCGGCGTAGGGACGTCTCGCGGCTAGGTCCGCCCTCAGTGCCGCAGCCAGTCGCGCTCCCCGTCCAGGACTCGAGTGCAATGCCCTCGCCAGCTCCCCCGCGTGAGCCGCACCCACTTCAGTCGCAGCACAAGCCGCTGCAGCTCGGACCCACTCCACTAGCGAGGCGCTGGTGCAACGCTGCACGGACAGAGACGGGGTCGTGTAGTAGTCAGTAATGTGATCGTCACTTTACTGACTACTAATAATTAACTCAAACTCAAAATTCTTTTATTTCAGTAGGTATATAAAATACACTTTGAAATGTCAATAACAAGGCACACTAAACTAGTCCATGAAGATTGGCTAAATGTAAACAGCAGCCCATCTCCACCGACGAGTTGCTGGTTCCAAATGCAGTACCCCGAGAAGAGCCAGCAAGAAACTTATTAATATAGCGACAAGACCGCCCATTGTACTTAAGTTAATGTTGGTATCCATATTGTATTGTTTTTGGAGTAAAATAAAGAGTTATAGCCTGCGCAGACGACGGACTTTGTCCCCGTATTTTTTTGTCCGCCAAAATAGAACGCTTACAAATTTATTTATTTTTTTAAATTTATTTATTCTTATAACAGTACATATTACATTACAAATGCAGTGTAAACATAAATCAATTAATGATTTTTCCGTACACTACAGTATTCGAAGTTCATAACGGTGTTAAATAGCAAAATTTACAAGAAATATATTTTATCATCACAATAACTGCGTTAACTATGATTTATGATAGTCATAGATAGTATTATGATAAATGTATCGAGTAACGCACGCGAGGGATTTAAAGTATGGCGTACAAAAAGTCCCCCGAATAATCGCGGACACTGAGGGGCGGCACAGGACAAAAAGAGACGGACATATTTTTTTACGATTCGGGGGTCTTTGTCCTCCGGGGACAAAGTCCGTCGTCTGCGCAGGCTATTATTGTATTGCATGTACTGTATTATTTCGGCTTAGCCTGATAGTAAGTAAGTAACTAACAAATCTCTATTGTACACCAATAAAAATATGCAACAAGTGATACAGTGATAAAAAAAATTACAATGGGCGGTCTTATCGCTTTAAGAGATTTCTTCCCGACAACCTTAGGATGGATGATAATTTACTGGTAGACAATGTATTTCTGCCTTAAGTTCGCTATGTCTACATTTTCGTGGTACATGAACATGAAGTTAAATAAATAGTCCCTATGTATGCATAATAGTCTGTAAAGTGACTTCATAGTCCCTATAAGTGTCAACAGATATTTTAGTCCACGTGGTCGATTAGTCTACAAGAGTCGATCGACATAATCCACTAGAGTCAACATAGTATATTATAATGGGACGAAGTATAATCTAGTATAAAGTATAATCTCACGCCTTTTTTTTTATTATACATTGTACTCTACAATATGTATTAGTATTATGGAATACAGAATCTTTTCAAATTAATAGATAAATAATGTGCATATTTATATGATGTAAATATTACTCTTTGTATAAAAAGCTAATTGTGTGAATAGCAATGAAAGTTTAAGAAACATCACTTACATTAGGGACGTACTCGACGCAATGCAGATCGGAGTTGGAGAGCACCATTCGTAGTTTCCGCTTCATGCTGTTGAACACCTCGGGGTCGTTGAGGTCTACCACGCCCTCGCATCTGTTAAACCCACAAAAAGATCTTATAATAACACTAGCGACCCGCCCCGGCTTCGCACGGGTGCGATGCTAATACTAAAACCTTCCTCCTGAATCACTATAACTATTAAAAAAACCGCATCAAAATCCGTTGCGTAGTTTTAAAGATTTAAGCATACATAGGGATAAAGGGACAGAGAAAGCGACTTCGTTTTATACTATGTAGTGATAATTGGTTTCTGTAAAGTCGGTTTACAGACGATAATTTTACGTGATAACGTCATAAGAAAACATTGATGAAGATCGTGCCTCTCTATCGCTTGTTCCGCGCTCTCGTTTGCAAGCTCGGATCAGGCGGAACGTAATAATGAGTCATGCTTTTTCATGCGTGCAGCCGGCGTTCATCGATTTATAAAACGTTCTTCAAAAATAGTGTCGTATAAGGGAGAGTACGTAACTTAAAGGCTGATTCATGTTACAACGGGCCGGGCCCCGTCCGTGGCACGGTCAACATCTATAGTATACTTTTGGTATGAAGCGCTGGCCCGGACCCATCCGGGCCAAATGTCGAGGCGTATTGTAGGATGGTACACCCCGGACGGGGCACGTCCGAGCCCGTTGTAACATGAATCAGCCTTAGTCGGATTTCCAACTTAAGTTAACAAATTATTAACATAAATGAATACACATTTCAATATAACCATCTACTACAGATGATTAGACTTCATTTGCAATGTTTTTTGTTAAGAATCGATATTTTTCTTGTGTTTTTAACATAGTCTCAGCCTGCCCAAACCACCTTATATCGCCAAATGGTCGCTAAATTTTTTATTAATTTAATATAACAACAACAGTTGTAAGAAACTACCAGACACGAAGCCAATAGACATGTTCAATTTTGTTAATGCACTCAAATGTTGGCCGTCGATCAAACCCGCGACCTCTGACTCAGACGGCAGGGTTAATACCAACTGAGCCAACAGGCCCGTCAATATATTGCGCAACTTCAGAGCGGCCAAGTTTAACCCTTTGACGGGCATAGGCAGTTTCAATTTTTCATTGATTATATAATATATATATATATATATATAATCTCACGCCTTTTTTTTTTTTTTTTTTTTTTTTTTATCCCCGAGGGGGTAGGCATTCATTCATTTCATTGATTTTGAATCTTATTTCAATTACATAGAGTTCAATTTATGGTGGTAACTATTGTCCTCATTTGCGCAACGTCAAAACTTAGGAAGGAAGTACGAGATCAGATTCAAAGCGGCCAAGTTTAAACGGCAGTACTGAACCTGTCGAGATCTGCGTCTGGTACGTCGGAGAGGCGTCTTTGACTGCGGCGTTTGCCGGAATCTGTTGAGCTCTTCCTACGGTACTTTGCGAGGATGTCTTCCGAACTCTCTGTAGTTGCCTCGGCTCTGCACCCGTCGTCGCTTCGGTTCTCTTCTTCAGGCAGTTTGACATCTATTAGGGGCCAACGAAATAATAAATTAGATTAATAAAATGTGGGACACAATTCCTACACGGTTATCTAGACTAGGCAGAGCTTAAATAGCTCACGTACTTACATACATAAAAAAAATTACTCTTCTTCGGTTTCAGTCAGATAACAAAGGAAAATTTTCAGAATGCCACAGTGGATTCGCTTTGTTATTTTATACAGAAGATACAGTTTGTTAAAGTACGCCATTTTGATCTGGTTTTTTTAAAATACTACAACATATAAAATGTTTACGTAATAGTTAAGTATTTAACAATTTCATAATAATTTTTTGTTTTGACAGTTGGTAAAAAGTAACTGTGTTCACTGGGCAGTCAACAGAATATTTTTTGAAGTTAAAACTTCTTTAGCGGCGTTGAGCACTTTTGTGGGATGGGTAAAAACTGTGAAACTCGCGTCAGGTCACGTGTGCTGATCGAAAAACCGTAAGACGGTTGGAGAGTAGTGTTGTAACACCGAAATCGATAATCAAGTTTTCACTTCTGCCGGCACTCCCGGAGTGCAACCCGTGTTTTTTTTTTCCCTCAGGCACTCGCTTCGCACCTACCGTTTTGCTGATGCGACCGCCCCTTCTGTCGGAACATCTTGATCTTATGCAGAAGGTTGCCTCCGGAACGCTTCACGTTATTCTTCAGTTCGTCTAGATTGCCTACTAGTCCTTCCTCGCCTACTATCCGCCTCCTACACAATAAGAGAATATTGTGATATTAATAGCTTGACTGAGGCTGATTTAATCAGTCAAGCACAGTTCAACAAGCAGTGCTTGTATTTATGTATGTATGTTTCGGGTATCTCGGAAACGGCTCTAACGATTTTGATGTTTTTTTTATACAGATACTAGTATTGCATTTTAAGTTCAACTGCATAGTTTTATTTTCTGTAAAACAGCTTTTTTTATTTTTGAAATAATACGGCCACTGAGCGGCAGATGGCGTGAGCGACGCTCGGTCTTCAAGATACTTTATTCGAACTTTAGACCTTAATACACGAAAATCTCTTTTGAAAATCTTTTTTGAAGTCTAAACTGAAAATAAACTCACCTCTGCGACTTTTCAGCTGTAGCATCGAAGCTGATACTCTTCGGTATAGCGCCAGTCGAAGGCTTAACTGGCGGCGGACTGACTCTCCTTTCAGTAACAATCTCCGAATTAACATCCTGACTCGAGCTGCGATCGGAAACCGAAGTCTCCGCACTATTAACTGACAGCGTACTCAGCGACATGTTACTAGTGCCATCCTTTTTCTTCTCGATGCGCGACGAACTAATACTGACTATACTCGTCCTTATCTCAGATTTCACTATACGAGCGGTTAAGTTGTTCACTAGATTCGCCGAAGTCGATATAGTGGCTGAACTCATTCGGGACATCAGATCTGTTATCGCGGATCTCGATTCGGCCTCTTGCCTGTCTGTATCGATTCCGGAATCGAATCGCCTGTCGTACTGCGACACTGAGAGCGCGTTGAATGAACTCTCGCTGGAGTTCAGTGACCTGTCCATTAGGTCGTTGTCGTCGTACGGTTTGGAGGTCGAAGGGAGGTCGTATTTGGAGGGGTACGGGCGGTCTGGGGAGTGGTGGGGTTGGGGGAAGCTGTCGTCCACCCATTGGCTGGTTGCGTCTGATTGGCTGTTCGCGTCGAGGGTCGACTCTGTTTGGGCGCTGTTCCTGTTTCAAAATACAGAATGGGGTTACATGTAAAATGTGTGATATTCTGCAAAGCTAGAGGTGAATAAAAAGGCGTGTCGTTGCCGTGTATTAGTCTCGCAAAAATTTTAATGTGGCTCGACCAACTTTGATGTTTTTTTTTCTGTGTGTTCAGTGGGGGTCCTGGAAGGATTAGATTCAGAATTTGTCCCGATAGGTGGCTATTTTCTTTGACAATGTCTGCCCAGGCCACTAGTTATAGTCGTATATAATAATAATAAATTGTGGGACACAATTCACACAAGGTTAAAGTCCCAAACTAGGCAGTGCCTGTACTATGACATGTTCGTGCACATAAATGTTGGCCCGCAGGCGGGGACCGAACCCGCGACCTCTGACTCAGAAGGCAGGGTCATTACCAATTGAGCCAACAGGTCCGTCGTATATAAAATAGAAATATCACTCACTCACTGGATAAATAAATATCAAACTCGTATTTCTATTATATTACATTAAAATAATTACCCATTTTGTGGTACAAAATCGAACACGTCGTTAGGCATCGGCGCAGGCGCTGATGTACTAGGGCTGTCGGGGCCGGAGTTTGCGTAACACGTCATAACCTAAGTGGAAAAGATATACTGGATGATTTTTTTTACCGTCTGGAAAAAAATATGCCGTATAAGGTATCTAGAGCCGAAGTTATACACGAGATTAATTGTTAAATATAGTCATGTTTAATGCAATTTACAAAATCTAGAAAACTACGCACAGTACTACGCGCAGCTGGCGGTTGTAGGTATATGGGTAGGTATATAGGTAAATGGAAGCTACGAGCCTGTTTCTTTTTGAAATACTATTTCAAATATCTCAGTGTGTATTATTGACTACAGTTGAGTAATGTATATTAGTTTAAGCAATAAAAAAAATTTTTGAGAAAGAATTTTTTTTTAGTAACATTGCCAAATGAATCTATTACAGTTACCTATCACGCCACATTTTTTTCCAGTCGGTAAAAAAAGTCACCTTGTATACTTGTTTTATTTGCAATACATCGGTACAATGTTATGCTGATGATCTTACTATTGTATTGATTAGCTAGATGCCTTTCTGTCTATTTTAATGTGGTTGCTCTACATACACTAGAGCTAATGACAGATGAACTAGATCAGAAGCAATGTATGCCAAAATAAAGCTATTAGTGTTGCCAATAGATAAAAGGTCCTCTGTTCTCACTTTTGAAAATAAACAACTAGCGGCAATGATAGACCTGTTAAAACTGAGCCGGCTTTCATAATACATGCAGCAATTTATATTTTTTGGGTTCCGTACCCAAAGGGTAAAACAGGACCCTATTACTAAGACTGTCCGCTGTCCGTCCGTCTGTTTCTCTGTCTGTTCGTCCGATGCATCTATTTCTTATGACGTTATCACGTAAAATTAGCGTCTGTAAACCGACTTTACAGACAACCAATTTTTTTTTGTACAAAATATATCGTAATTGGCATGCTTACCGGATATCCGTTTACTAGTATGCTCTTCCGATTCTCCATGGGGTATGGCTGAGGGCGTTGTGAGGGTAAGTCTAGCTCACCGCCGCGGGATAAAGCTGCTGTAGCGCTTAAGTACCCTCCTCCAGACCTGATTAAGAGTTCCAAATACCACTCAGTTAAAATATATAGGTACTGGAAGTGGTTAAGCCATGTCAGATATCCTTGGGTGGCTTGAAACATTCTGAGTTAGGTGGCCACTAGACTAACACCATATCCCAAACCGCGGTGGGCTCGCGTGGGAGATTAAAGCCCATACTTGATCATGTGTGAGGAAAGGCCAGTGGTTATGGGTTGATGATGATGATTTAGGTACTCAATTTTCACTTATCTATACACCTCCGTGTTCGCCAACAGACTGATAATCAGGAATGAAAGATTATATGAAGAGGTAACATAAAGTTAAGGAGTTAAGCCGTATACAGAAAGAAAGCTGATAGTCGGCGCCGATTACCAGCGCTTATCGGCGCTGGTCCATTCTACAAAGCAAGCAGATTGAAGCAGAGCGAGCAAAATGTCCTACGATGATTGGCGGGCGGCACCAACGCTGACCGGCGCGTGTCGAAGATTGTCGGCGCCGATCGGCGCTTATCGGCGCTTGTTCATATAAATGCCTGCGCCGGTTACCTGCGTAGACCGGCGCCTATAAGCGCTGATAAGTTGTCAGCTTTCTTTCTGTACACGGCTTTAGTCTTTGGAACTAAATATCAGTTCTGAAATCTTTCATTATTCCAGAGAATTAAAAACCAGACTTAATCTACTGTCTCTTTCAAGATTAAATATGATAGAGTATGATCCTGAATTACGAAATCGTAAATAAACATGCAAATTAATACCTGTTAGGTAAACAAGGGTGCGATGTATGCCGGGGACTGCTTACATCAGCGTTGCCATTCTAAACAAAATAAAATGTATTTAGATAATTTAACTTTTTTATAAACCATAGACACGTCTAAAATAAATTTACCTGGTGCGATATTTTGACTGGAGCTAATTCCTCTTGGTTGGAAGGCCGCCTTGGCCACGAAGTGTCAGACCTCGCCGCGACCGATACGCAGTCGTCAGTATCCACCTATATATTTAAGGCAATTTAATTTAAGCAGTGGTTAATGACCCCGTCTCTCATACGAGACTCGGGTTCGAATTCTGGTAATTTACCACAGACTTTTAAAAAACTTACGTATATACATACTTATCATTAGCTCGATGGTAAAGGAAAACATTGCGAGGAAACGCGTTAACTTAATGACTAGACGCTGTTTCAGTCAAAACAGAGAGAGTTATGGAACGAAGTTCCTTATCGCGCGTTGCGAAAGGGGGCTAGACGGAAAAAATAAGACCAAAAGTTGTGACGACACTTTTTGACAACACGCGCACTGTCTGTCTGTCTCTCTCTCTCTCTCTCTCTTTCATAGAAAGCACGCCAGTGACACCCGGATGGAACTTCGTTCTATCCGGGTGTCTATTGACAACTCTTAAGTTTTTTTTATTTAAGGTAGGCAGCTACAATATCTTCGGAATATAATAAAAACTTATAACTGAGAAAGAAACTTTACAAACGAAGTCGGTGTTCCTTTGTTTTGATAATTGTATACAGAATATTGAATACAAATAAAACTTGGACGGAGTGAGCTCGTACGAGCCAACAGAACACCGTCCCATACTTCGTTTGGGTGACGGTTTCCGAGTACACTGGTATCCCGTGTTTACACGATACGCGTATCAAATTAGACTCGATCTGAGAGCGCTCGTACAGTGAAAACGCGCTAAAACTAAAACTACCAGCAGCTGTCTGAGACATTTATTTTCATCCCTTCTATTCGAAAAGTGTCGTTTTGTTCCTCTATAAGCGGGAGCAAAGTAGCTCGTTTCTCCACTCGACTTTTTAGCGGGCAGTAATGAGATGAATTTCGAACATGAATCGTTCATTGAAATCGAACGCAAATTGTAAGTGTAAGTGTTGGCCTCGCTATGCTCCGGATTCTATTCTAGGATCCTTCGCTTCGATCTGGATTCAAAATAGCGCCTTCGTCGTAAAAATATTATTTTGCTCCCTTGTCATACAATCTACTATTCTTGTGTACCTCTGTATTCCGATCGCTGTCCGAAGCAAGCACGTCCATACTCCAGGCTGATTCGCTCGCCGTCTCCGACACGTCCGGGGCGTTCGTGTTGCTTGCACTCGTGCCTGCGGTCAGAACACGGACGATACTTTAAGACGATAAACAGTAATAAAATAAAAAATTACGTACCAATGATTAAAATATTTTGGAGTGCGGAATTTAATCGGTCGATCTAACGATACTCGATAGCATAACGTGACTTGTGGTGTCAATAGTGATGTATTTTCTGTGCTAGATATTTGCGTTTATAGTATAAAGGGAACCATCGCAAAATGTCAGATACTCAAAATGACGGATTCGCAAAATGTCAGATTCGCGAAATGATGGATTCGCAAAATGACGGACTCTCAAAATGACGGATTCGCTTAGTGACATTTTGATATTTTTTGTGTGAAATGAAAAGAAACCAGCTGTTGCGCGCGGTTTCACCCGCTCAGTTCACGTTCTCGTGGGAATGCGGGGATAAAATATATGGTAGTATATAGTAGCCTATGCTACTCAGTGATATTGTAGCATTCTAATAGTAAAAGAATTTTTGAAATCGGTCCAGTAGTTTTTGAGTTTATTCATTACATACAAAAATACAAATCTTTGCTCTTTATAATATTAGTGTACTTAGATGTAGAAGTGTAGATTGCATGAAGATTTGTGGCTTTCTTCTTTTACAACCATACAACTAGACATCTATGGCATCCATCGAAATACATGCAAATTCACCAAGGTATTGACGCCATAGTCAACAGTGATTCTTACCTTGGTTGGCTGTTACTTGCGTCTGGTCGCACGAGTCGCCGATAGTCTCGGAATCCGACGCGAGCACATCAGTGCTCCAGGTGTCTGACATGATGCTGATCGTTTCGTCGCCTTCCAGAAGTTTCTGTTTACAAGATTTATTAATTAGGCGAAAATTATTATGCAGATATTTAGAGTAAACTGTTAGAACTACATATTTTCGTGAATATATTTTAACATTCCTTTTATACTCCTTAAAATTTACATTGACATTTGGTGAGTAGTTTCGGAGCGTATTCGCGGCAATTTTTCAGATAGATACCTAGACAGACATAAATTCAAAAATCGCTAATTTATCATTAGGCTTATCGGTTTCTATAAAAATATTCGAGAATAATTAAAAATCACAGAAAGACACTACAATTTAGTTGTATTGGTACGGTTGCGAGCGGTTTATTCGTGACGTTTTGTTAATTGACATGTGTGACAGGAGTAATCTTCAAAATGAACCATTTTTTATAGCATATTTCTTACCTTAATTTCAAACTTGCAGAATTTATCCTCTATTTCGTTTCGTGTCTGTTTCAACATTTTAGCTTGAGCGCTGTTCGCTTGGCTGACTGGGACATTCTGAGGAAGCCTACAAAAAAAATAAACATAAGCAATATGTAGTATGTAGAAGGTAGTAGCCATGATACATCGTTTGGGAATCGAAAGCTCTTTGTAGAGTTGTCCCGAACGACAACTGTGTGTGTTTTGGATATAATTGTGTTTCTATCAATGCACTTGGTGACGACCGGACGCATGCCAATATTCTCACCACGACATCTGCGACGCCCTGTATACAGTGTGAGTCTCCATAAAGTGCACATATGAAAATGGGTGAAACTAGACACATTTTTATCTACGGAAAAAATGAAAAAAAGTATCTGAGATTTTATTTTTTTATATTTTATAGATATTTTTTTCTTCTGATTACTTATGGTTGACTTTATGTGAAGAAAACGTTATAACTTTTAAACTAAGAAGTATATCGTGATAAAATAAAAACAGTAATGATGTCAAATAACAGAAGATACTAATAAAATAAAACCCAAAAAACGTACTAAGAAATAATAAAATGGGACAATCTAGAACGAAGCGTTGAATGGTGCACCCGGAATGACTCAGTTCAAACACTCATAGTAAACGTTGTGATATGGATAAAGATACGGTATTTTTGTGTTTTAAAAGGTAATACGATGGAAAATAACAAAGTAATAAAAACTACATATAATATGGGCATTATTTAGAGAAATTTGATAATTAATTAAAAAAACACGAATACAAATACAGATTTTCCTCAAAAAGTCCCATATAATTTATATATATATACTATTTTATGTGACAAAAAAGGGTCGGAGACACGGTACTTACCGTCGAGGGGGCGCGTCCCCGGCCGCGTCTCCGTCTGTGACTTGTGAAGATGGAGTCTCTCGCCCTGATATGTTAGGGCTGCCACGACCGCTCACATTGGCCGATACCTGCAAATAAATATACGTTACTCTGTCGGTAATTTGAACCCATTGATGACATTCTAAAACGAAAATACTTACATATTTCCTAGAATGGATGATAGAGTAAAAAACTGACTGCAACGTACGGCACTAAAAATATCATTGATGTATACAATTTTGAGACGTTTGTTGATTTTTTTTTAATCCGCACGGACGTATTCGATCAAATTTAAATGGTGGTCCCATTGGTGGATTGGTGCACTCAAATTAAAGAGGGGCAAATACGCAAATAATCCACACAATGGCCATATTCAGAAACTCAAGTGCACGCACTGCTGTACGGACGTGGAGTATTTCGTGCGTGTGTTTGTTATTTGGCATTCATGTGTGGACGGTCGTTTTTGCCTGTATGTAATATTATATTTTGCCAAACACAACAAACACCCAATAGCGAATACAAATAGCTATGTGAAGTACCACCATAAGTTTCCACAGATATGCTCACCATATCGGAGAGGTTGTCGTTCTGGTCCTCTGTCTCGAGCTCGAGGCTGGAGGTGACGCTGTGGTTGGAGGCCGCCTCCGACACCGCCTCGAGGTTGTCCGAGGTGTTGCCTAGCGACACCTCGTCGTGGGACACCGAGAACCTAAAAACATTTTATTTACACCACAATCAGGGAAGGCTTTTTGGCGGGAAGCCGATAACTTTCCTTTTTTTATTAATGATGGGCTTGCTCTTGACCCCAGACTAGCTCGAGAGCAAAGACGCTACGATGGAAAGACTTACCCAGAAGATGCCTATTCACTCGATCCTTAAAGGGTTATATAAACTCGCCTGAACGACTGAAGTGAAGTCATGTTTTTGTATAATTTTAATTTTGCTGTATATTTCGGGTTTTGACTCATATTAGTGATAGTATATCATGTGGAAAGTGTCCGTGAAAGTGTGCAGTGAATTGGAAATTCGATTAAATGCGAGGGATGGACATTTTTGGATTGCCTCAAGAAGTCGCAATGAAGTCTTCAGTAAAATTGCTATCATTTTACTGTTGGTAACCAAGGGAGAGTGTCGAAAGTGTTGAAGACAGTGAATTTTTGTGCGTGGACTATGAAGCAGAGCTATTTGACTAAGATTAAAATGTAAAATAAGGACTTGGTTTATAGGCCTACTAGCCAAACCATAAACTTCTTAAAAGACAGTCAGGGAAAGATATTATACTACTGCGAAATATGAATAACACATCTGGTGCCCTGGGTAGAAAGCGGCCACTTACACACACTAGCGGCCCTTAGCCACGAATCCAGTTTGTTCCAAATCTCATTAAGAATGTTCAAAAATCATGTGCTCACTTACACCATTTGAGGAAGTTTTGTGCAAATTTCATGCTTATAGACGAGGCTGTTTCGGTTTTCTATCGATCAGTCACTGCAATAAGTCAGTCAGTTTGTCATCTACAATAATATTATAAATGTGTATTTTTGTATGTTTGTAACTCAAAAACTACTGGACCGATTTCAAAGATTCTTCCACCAATGGAAAGCTTATTTTCTGGGAGTATCATGGGCTATAATTTTCCCACGGGAACGGGACTTACGCGAGTGAAACAGCTAGTTTTACAAAGCCTGTACCTCGTCCTCTTTTGCACGGGCGCGCCGGGCCCTGCGACAGCGAGTGCGGAGCCCGTGTCGTCGGCATCTCCCGCTTCGGAGCCGCCATAGTAGCACTCCAGGACTTTAGACTCCGGGACCAGACCTAAAATGTTCATCTTAGATTTAGCTACATGAACACACGTTTCTGAATAGTAGTTATACAAATTATGTATTCTGAAGCATGTGTGACCGGGTCCGCGACGGGCTCACAATCACGTTTAGGGGTAAAATATACTGGTAAAAAGTCCATGTCCAATCCATGACTATAATACCTATTCACTCTGGAATAGAGGCGAGAGCATATACAACATGTAACAGAATATGCTCAATTCCTGAAATTAGTTTGTTCAGTATCGACTACTTATTCGATTTCAGCTAATTTTCAATACTTATGTGTAAAAAAAACAGCAGTGATAGCCCGGACGGTTAAAGAGCCGGCCGAAAATCAGTGAGGCTCGGGTTCGAATCCTGGCATGTACCAATGAGTTTTTCAAAACTTACGTACATATTTATCACTAGGTTTAGGGGTCCAATGTATCTCGTGAAATGTGGGTATATCCAGTAATGGAATACCTCTGCCTACCCCCTCGGGGATGAAAGGCGTGAGATTATTTATTTTATTTATTTTTTAAGTGTAAAAATTTTCCGAAAAATGAATTAGTATAACTGAATTTAGGGCTACTTATGGAAACCGTACTATTATTGCTTTATTTAAGAAATTTGGTTCGACGAAACTAAAGTATCTACGAATGCATCATATTTTTTTATATTAATATACTAATTACTACTATACACCCCGTATCAGAAATTGTGCTTATTCTGTGACGCGTTGTATAATAAGGGTTTTTAAAACACGAATGTGATAATAGTATCACACGAGTGTTTTATTACCATATTTATACATTATATTATATAGAAAAAAATGCAGATGGATTGAGCGAAATAGTAATACCTGAATAAAATAAAAACAAATCGAAGTAGTAAAGTACAGCAGTAGAGATCAAAAGGAAATTTAAAGGGGATTACAAAAATATATATGAGTTACATGTTTAACCACATATAATGTGTCGATACTGACAGACTTACCAACATAATCATGTTCCTCCACGTTGGCCAACTTGATTATTAATACCTCGAGATGCTCGAGTGGCTCTTCTTTGTCTATGCTCCCGTTCACCTGCCGATCTTCAGAGAGGGCTAGAGAGGAGTTCGAGGTCGAACTGGCACTCCTTGGTAAACGCGGCTTCGATACTTTGGCCAGTATACTCTTTTTGGTGCCGTTTTCTACGTGGTTGTCTTTGCTGTCCGCTGGTGGGGATTGCCTGAAATTTATGGTTGTTTTAGAAGACTCATCTATGTTGGTTACGTTCTAGCAAAGTAGTTACGTTGCTTAATTTTTCGGCAAGACGGAAGTTTAAAGTTCTAAATTAGGAGGAGTAAATACTTGATACTTGTTGACTTTAAATAACGGAAAATGTCTTACAGCGTTTCCGTATTAAAAACTTCATCACAACATCTAGAAGTGAAATGAAAGCAAAGTCGTTTCAGATAATTTTGTATAAATAAACACCGTCTCATATTGTAGAAGTCTGATAAATAGAAAACTAAAGTATAGTAACCTTATATGTCCAAGTTGTTTTGAAATCATTTAATTTAATCATTTTACAAAACGAATTGCAATACAGTAACCAAAGAGGTTGGAAGAAAATCATTCTCTTTCCTAGAGAAATTTATTCTTTAAACGTCTTTGCCGGAGGTAAATGGGCAAACCCAAAGGCACATCGACAAAACAGCAATAAAGTACTGAATTCTGAATTCAAATTCCGATAAACGATAAATCTAATAATTGATGGATATGGAAATTAGCATTCGTTTGTATTCTTAAATGTGAAGACTGCCGATGTGCAATATTTACCGCCGGGTAGTTAGTGTTCTGAAGTTCTGTCATAGAACCAAAGATATTAAAGTAAAGCTGAGTTAGATTCATACTGCGCGCGTTTGAATATTGTTATTCTTAGCGTATTTATAGGATACAACAATGACGACGAATCATAATACGGATGACAAAGAAAGAGACAGCTATCTGTCAAGAGTTGAGATTGAAATACGACTAGGTGAATAATGCAAACATTCGCTGCTAATATGCGACTAAATAAAAATAGAATCTACATTTGTCGGCCTCAGTTTCCGCGCTCTAGTAAGACATCTACCTCTTTTTATATATAATATCTTTGCATGGAAAATGCTCACCGCCGCGTGTTGCACGCCAATTGATGCCTAATGAATACATAGATAAGGCTTAAAATGGCATGTACCTGAGCGTTGTGAAGTCTGGCATCTTCCGCAGCAGGTCATGTAAGCGGCTACGGTAGTTGGGTTCGATTGTCTGCAGGAGCGCAGCCAGCCGCGCCGCGTTGGCCTCCGACACACTCGCCGAAGCATCGCTACTAGACTCGCTGTTAAAACATTGCTCATTTAGTTAATCTAACTAAATAAGTGTACAACGCGTACAAGAATAAGCGCAATTCCTCATACACCCCAATTAGTATAAAACAAAGTCGCTTTCTCTGTCCCTATATCCCTATGTATGCTTAAATCTTTAAAACTACGCAACGGATTTTGATGCGGTTTTTTTCAATAGATAGAGTGATTCAAGAGGAAGGTTTTAGTGTTAGCATTGCACCCGTGCGAAGCCGGGGCGGGTCGCTAGTATTAATATTAATAAAATATGATGCCTTCGTACTGTAGTTGTGTCTAACCAATTTTCTTAAATAAAGAGCAATAATAGTACGTTTTCCATAAGTAGCTGCTATGCTAATTAATTTTTCGGAAAAATTTAACACCTATTAAAGACTGCTGAAATCGATTAAGCAGTCGATACTGAACAAACTAATTTCAGGAATTGCGCTTCTTCTGTTACATGTTGTATATCGACGGTCATAAACTCAATTGGCGTAAGGGACAAAGTATAGGTTTTCAGTAGAAGCAAAAAACAAACAAAAAAATCTTTATACCGCTATAACTTTTTAAATTTAATAGTTGAGTGGTGGGCATCTAAGACTTAAATGCTCAAAATTAAGTCTACTTTTATGTTATAATGCTCAAAACTTGCTGAATTTAATAATTACAGAGATAGTGTCCTTTACTCTTGCCTAAATTTGAAAAAACGTCCCTTACCTCCATAGCTTATAACTTCTTATAAGTATCAGTTTGGTTGTAAAGGCGGTCATTATCTTTTTATTTTAGAAATAAATGGCTTAAGAAGTACTGTGCTACAAAAAAAATATGTGAATTTACCAAAAACAGAGTACTTTTTAATTTGTTTTGTTTTGTTTTTTGTTTGTTTTGAACATCAGAAATAGACTTTCAAATAAAAAAAAATAAAAATCCATTTTTAATGAATTCTTACCTATTCTTCAAGTTGAGTTAAATGATTATGTCGAGAAAAGATAGATTTATTTAGAACCTAACTAGATAGCTATGTACTCATGAACGAGCATTGACGACAAACTCCAAAGAAGGCATCTCGAAGTCTGTCAGCAAAGCTCTCGTGATTAAAACCAACTAGAAAGGACCCTAAAAGAAGAATAACGCTTTAAAATGTGATTTTGCGAAGAAGTTGGACACGACAAGAAGGACTGTCCTAAGAAGAAACGTGATGAGAAGTAGCTGGGGCTAGTACTAACATGACGCTAGTGTTAGTAAATGCGACAGATTGCAGTCTCGATCGAGATGAGTGGTATGTGGACAACTGGGCTACACACCATGTCACAATGAGAAGCGACCTCTATTAGGATTTTCAACGTTACGACTGCACCACATACAGTTACGACTGCAGATGGAAAGACGATTGAAACATTAGGAAAAGATTCGATCATGATGAAGACGAAGAAGAGAACTTTCTTGTTGACAAGGCACGTTCCGAAGGTAACGAAAAATATCTTTTCGGTATTGGCAGCAAGATGCAAATTTGAACAGTCTGCTTGAGTCACGGAGTACCACGTGTTCTTTTAGGATCGAAGGGAAACTATGCGTGACCGGAAATAGACAGAAGCACGGTGACTTGTATAAGCTGAATTGTAAACCGATTCAACCTACAGAAAGGTGGTTAATGCGGTCGATATTGCAGTCGCGGTTGATACTTTACAGCTTTACCACGAACGTATAGGTCATTAAGAGATCAAGCGACATGTAAAACAGGTGATCGAGCAGGAACTTGGTCTCAAAACCAAGGACAACGGGAATTTATGCGAAGGATGTGTTTTGGAAACGCACTAGGCTGAGCTTTGGTGTTCGAAAAAAAGCGTCCAGTCCTGGAGAACGCATACATCCAGGCATACTTGAAGGCATGGTATTTTGTACATTTCAAGTATGAATTCATACGATATCGCTATGTCTACTTTATGAAAAATAATTCAGAGATACCTGGGATTTTGATTCTGATGTTACGGAATTAAGTGATAACGGTGGCAAATTCGATAATGTGAATGTTCGCAAGGAACTAACAAAGTACGGGGTACAACAATGGCTAATTATGCCGTATACTCCAGAGCAAAACAGTTTCAGTGAGAGGGAGGGAGGGAAACCGTACGATAGTTGAAATGGCTAAAGCGATGATGCATTAACAGGAAGAGATACCTCAAGTTTTGTGGGCAGAGCTGGTAGACTGCTGTCTATATTTTAAACAGAATAAGGCCAACTACTGTAAAACACAAGTCACCTTTTGAGCTTTGGTTAGGAAAAAAGCCAAAGAGAAACAAAAACGGCAAAGATGCAGAAGAAGGCAAAGAAGTGCATTCTAATCGGCTACAACCTCGACGACGGTTATAGGATCTGGCACAAAGAGTCAAACTCCTTAGTGCGATCCCGAGATGTCACTTTCGATGAAAGACCACTAAATTCAAAACTTTAATTAGAGGATTCGACACAAATACCAGAAGTGACTGAAATGGAAATACCATTGAGAGTCAGAAGCGAATGCGAGACGCGTACATTCGGTGACAATGGAAGCGAGCGAAGATTTACCAGTTGTTAGCGACAACGAAGTTAGGCTGCCTAGAAATGAAGAAATTCACGAGGCTCTTGCTCCTGCTAGCAGTGACGAAGATGAGTTAGAAGACGCGCACTCTGAGAAGCGTTGTGAAGAATCGATTGATTTAGGGGTTGGAGAATGAGGAAGGTGAGATCATAGATCACTTGGCTAGGCATGGTATGCTGCTTAGAAATAGATCTCTGCTCAGACTTCCAGTAAATTCAACGATTATGTGTCCCAAGTTAGTGGCAACGACTCTTATTTAGAACCTGGAACTTAAAGGGAGGCAATAGCCTGCCCAGATAGTAAATTGTGGGCGAAGCTATGCAACGAGAAATAGATTCTCTGAATGAGAATAACACACGGGTTTTGGAAAATCTATCCAAGAATCGGAAAGCGATTACATGTAAATGTGTTTATAAGGTTAAATTAAACCAAGATTATATTATTTAAATAATATATTAATTCAAATCTTTTTCTTGTAGTGTGGGTTGTAAGAGTTATTGAGTTGCCAAAATCTGCTGACATGGCTAATGCAACGATTACTTTCATAGAAAATAAATCACCAGAATCGTCGGCTTGACGTGCTTTCCTTCCGAAGCACTCTTTTGTCAATTTCGTCCGTTTACTTGTTCAAAATGACATCAGTACGTGTAAAGGGAAAGTTTTAAATTAATAATTGTTAGAGTAAATATTAATGTATTGTACAGTTTATGATTTATGTGTATGGTGTAAAGGACAATAAAATCAGTCTTAATGACGTAATGTACAAACAGTAATGTAGATGTGGCGTAAGAAGGGCGTAAGGTACTTTTTTATTTATATAAAATGGTGTAAGGGACAGACTGACAACTTTAAGGAACTTATTCCAAAGTTCTTTTATTTTTTTGGTATATACGATAAAATTTTAAAATTATTTTGAATCAAGTGTCCTTTAAATCAAAACATAACGGTTTATCTTTCGAATATTCAGGGGCGTAAGGGAATTATTAAAAGAGATATCGGAATTTCAAATATACAGAAAAATAGAGTAAAAAAAATGATGTAAGATGGTAAAATTAAAAAAAAATGGTCACTTGTCCCTTACGCCAATTGAGTTTATGACCGTCGATATGCTCTCGCCTTAATTCCAGAGCGAGTGAATAGGTATTCCATTCATGGATTGGACATGGACTTTTTACCAGTATATTTTACCCCTAACCGTGATTATGAGCCCATTGCGAACCCGGTTACACATGCTTCAGAATCAATCCTCATCAATCAATTCATTCATAAAATCCCCTTTTTCGGAATCGAGCACAGGGGGCCAATTCCACTAAATGACAGCGGTGATAGTTGTATGACAATTACATGATTGTGGTCACTCAATGGTGATATTATGTCAAATTTTGACATAATATCACCATTGAGTGTCAAATTTTGACATAATATCACCATTGAGTGACCACAATCATGTAATTGTCATACAACTATCACCACTGTCATTTAGTAGAATTGGCCCCCAGGCTTCGCGTTTCGAACACGAGATTTGCAATTGGTTTTTACCGTATTTATAGGGCTTACGTATGTATGTACGTATGTATTTATAGGGTACATACCTATAACCAGCTGCTTCCGCCGCGGGTCCAGAGGTGCTGGAATGTTCTTCGGACGTGACGCTTGGCGTATTGTTGTTTAGCTTCGACGATATTCTCCTCAGGAACGTTATCTAAGCACAATGTCAAAACAGGACTTAGCGAAGACAGAATAAAATTTATTTTTAGTAACACTAAAAAAAATACTCTTTAATTATTATTCTTTACAGACTTTAAGTATTGATTGGGGACTACAAAGTGTTTAAAAAACTTGGGCCATTTCTGGAAATATCCGTTTCAACAGTATATCCTGATATAAAAATATAGAACGCTAAATAGTAAAAAAAAACGACTTGAATCTTCAACATATATGGCTTTCTCATGGATGCCATTGTCAGAACTGGATTAAATTAAAATGGGACCAATCTAGCTTTCAAATAACAAAATAATCATCCAAATCAAAGTTCTGAGGTAACAAACATAAAAAAAACAGACGAATTGATAACCTCCTTTTTTAAGTCAGTTAAAAATTAGTAAGAAAGGAGGTCCGACGAGTACAGTCAAGAGCACATGAAGCTTTACACTTGTATTGCGAGTCTGACATCTAAAGCGGTTGCAATAAGAACGTTACAAAGTCCAATTTGTCAAGCTCTACGTGCTCTTGACTGTTAGTCACAATACTACCTAGTTACAATACTGACCAGCGAATGGGCGTCCCTTGGCGTGTATAGAGCGACGGTGGTGTGTGCGGTGGCGTCGGTGCGCAAAGCGGCGTCCTGGTGGTGGGGCGGCGCAGGCGCACTGGGCTCCCCCACCACGCCCTCCACCAGCGCCCACACGCACGACCGCTCGAACTTCGTGTACACGTCGCGAACGCGGGCGTCCACCTGGGCACGGAAAGTAATAGTAGATTGTATCGTAAGGGAGCGAAACGATATTTTTACGGCGAGGGCGTTTTTTTAAAATCGCGAACATAGCGAATGTTTCTGGGATAGAATACCTCACTACGTTCTTTATGTAGAGTCATGAACGAAGTGAAGGGTTTAAAGTACGTAGCAAGGTAAAAATATATTTGCAACCGAAAGATACATTCTGCTTTTTATCCCTCTATGTAAGAAAAATAACTTCTAAAGCACGCGCGTTGCCACAGAGAAAGCGAAGAACGTTGAGGGATGTTTTTAATTCCAAATTCAAAACACTAATTCTCACTTATAAAAACCCTATCGGAAAAGACTTACTTTGCTCCCTCTTATTAAGGACGAAAACGTCACTTTTCGAATAGATGGATAAAAAATGAATTACAACAAACACAAAGTAGACAGGTGAATACATACCTCCTGATACCTGGCTAGGCAGAGCACCTGGATGATCTGAGCGATCTGAGCGAGGTTGGACCGAGCGATGTAGCTAAGCGGTACTTCAACCACGCCCTGCGCTTCGGGGTTGACGATCGCCGGGCAGATGAACTGGTTCAGCACTAGGTCCGTACAGATCGCGTGAAGCTCCCGTTCCGTTATTCTGTTAAGAAATTTAGATCGTCAGCATCGTTTTCAAGCGTAATGTCGAACGGTTACTGAATACAAACACTAAAGGACGATGCCACCAGCGTGCAGCGATGCAATTTATATCTGAGACTGTAAGATGAAATAACTGAATAATAAATCTGAATTGCCACCTACGGGTGTTTCACATGTCGTAACGACTTCCGATGTGTGCAAAGACAACGAAAACCTCAGGATGGAATCAAAATCCGAAGGGTCACTACCAATTGAACCAACGTGCCAAGCAAGGAAGTGACTACACCGTTTAGTCTTACTAACTATTTTACGGTTGTACCTTTAAAGTATATGGCTCTCGCTATGACTTAGGTGCGACAAGGTGAATGAGCGGTGGCTATAGGGCCCCACTGACTAAAAGACCGCCGGCAGACATTAGGCTGTCACTTTAAGACACTCTTGTCTAAATTTACAATTATTTAAATTTCTACTTAAATATCCATTTAAATAATTGTACATTTTAGACAAGAGTGTCAGACAATTGCACACAAAAACAATAAAAAAATAACACTAATTATTTACGTCATAACGGAACGGGTCACGGTATTTTTGCTCAATCATCTGTACACAGACAATGATGAAAGCGAAACACTTTTCCTGACGGAAATGATTGCGAATTTAAATGCATACACTTTCCGATTTGAGTCAGCGAATAAAAGTGAGCAATGTTCCAAAGTAATCACTTTGGAATATTTACATTTTTATATTTACCTTCGTCGATTTATGTTACCGTAGGTATTTCAAACACCCCTTACTTTTTAAACTCTACTTACTTACATTACAAATAATCTCATGCTCACTATAACGCTTATTTTTAACTTTAGCGGAACACGGTCTCAAGCAATAATTTCAACTGAAATAATAACACAATTAGTCAATCCCGAATCACAAAGGTAAAACCTCGTCGCACCCAATTTGCTTAAACAATTCATTGACATTCAACAAATCTTTAACACGCAACACGCAACTTATTGAGAAAAGGTAGCTCACCTAGAATGCTGCTTCAACAATTGCACGATCTGCTGTACAATCCAGGCTATAGCGGCGGGGAAGTTGGGCCAGTGCTCCCGTAGCGAGACGATGAACTTGCTGGTTAGGTTGTACAGGGACTGAACGATCCACTTGCGGTATCTCGCCACCTTAGCGTTGTATTCCGCAGTGGTTGGCTGACCGAACTTTTTGAGGCGGTCCACTGCTGTGAACCTAATGAAAGGGGTTGATGGTGTTTACATTTGTTAAGGTAGACTTGGGTTGGGTGAAACCGTGGTGGGTCTGATGCGACAAGTCAATGTATGAAAATGTATGGCGCCATTTCCGAAGTCTGCGACAGTGGCATGCAGCTGACGTCTATCGTAGGCCGTACATTTTCATACATTGACTATAGGGTTGTGTCCTACCTAGTCAAATCAGTTACTTTTTACGATCTGTCAAAACGAAATTTTACTATTAATATTATTTTATAATTTTTATTTTTTTGGAAAATGTACTGAAAAAGCAAACCGTGACGTCATAGTTTGTAGTACTCAATTGCAGCACTTTTTTAGATTGTTTATTATTTTTAAATTTGCTATAATTGTAAATTGAAAATCGAAATACATATTTTGAGGTGTTTTGGGATAATCTTTTTAATGTATGACTACTCGCAATTTAATTTCGATGCTGGCAACTACCCAATTGTCGCATCAGCCGCGCGCGTCAATCACACCCGATTGATCGCGCGCGGTTGCGATCAGCCGCGACCATAGGCCGCGACCCACGGAAATCTACCTTTAGAGACAAAGAACACTTGACGAGCTATCAAAGTTAATATTATCATAATATGGGTATTTATCTGCCAACACTATTTTTAAGTGTAAATTTTAATAATGTATTAGTATAATTCTCAAAATAGTAAACAATAGTAATAACAAATACAGAGAGAGGTCATTGGCCCGAAAGAATAGTGTCCTTTTGATTTTCAAAGTACACACCGCAATTAACAAGACATTGTTGGGAGGATTCAATGTCCTCTTTTGCAGTGCTAAATGGCACGCACTATGGACCCAAATGATTAGTATTTATTAGGGATGTTACAGAGCTTCGACTCCGACTCCAATATGACGGAACTTCCGATTGTTCTTACACCTCCGGTTCTGACTTTGGTTCCGATACTTTTAAATCGGAGGTTGCAGTCAACGTGTACGAAGAGGTTTATTAGCGTTCTGTCATCGATTAATAAGAGTATTTCACTTTGCTACCACATGGATGGTTTGTTTTATTTCGCGTGTCAATTAATTGATTTCGACAATGAAGTCAAAATCAAGTGTCATTTGGACACATCTTTCTAATGCCACCATCTTCGACTCCGAAAAACCAAAAAACCAAATTCAAAAACTCTGACTTCGACTTCGGTTCCGATAAAACCGTCCGTAACATCCCTAGTATTTAACGTTGTGTTGTCCATATGCTAAAAAAAATCACTTTTCATTTTTCTATTTTTCTAGTATAGTATATGTATAATCTCACGCCTTTTTTATCCCCGAGGGGGTAGGCAGAGGTATTCCATTACTGGAAATACCCACATTTCACGAGATATATTGGACCCCTAAACGTGATAGGTGGTGAGCCTATCGCCGGACCGGGTCTATTTACACATGTCTCAGAATTAATTCTGAGACCTGCGGGTTTCCTCACGATGTTTTCCTTCACCGTCGAGCTAGTGATAAATATGTACGTAAGTTTTTGAAAAACTCATTGGTACATGCCAGGATTCGAACCCGAGCCTCACTGATTTTAGGCAGGCTCTTTAACCGTCCGGGCTATCACCGCTCTTTCTATTTTTCTTTTCTCTAAAAACCTTATTCGGACTAACTAACCGGAACAATATTACGAAAATTAAGGACCAATTTTTATACTCGTACAATAGTTTTAGAAGATAGCATGTCTTACCTTTCCAAAGCCTTCTCGGGGTTGATGTCTAGGAAGAACTCGTCTTCTTGGAGAACCGCCATGATTGGGCCTTGTAGCGCCGCGACGAGGAACTGCCGCGCAGGCGCATGCCCGTCGCGGAACACCGAATACAGGGAAGTTAGCGCGCACTTACCACGCAGTAACCTGACAAAAAAAAAACTTACATATCTACATCTACACTTCTACTCTAATAATATAAAGAGGAAAGATTTGTATTTTTGTAGTTTTTGTATGTTTTTAATGAATTAACTCTAAAACTACTGGACCGATTTCAGAAATTCTTTCACCATTAGAATGCTACAATCTCTCTGAGTAACATCCCACTAATATTATAAACGCGAAAGTTTGTATGGATGGATGTATGCATGTTTGTTCCTCTTTCAAGCAAAAACTACTGAACGGATTTTGATGAAACTTTACAGTTATATTATATAGCTTATACATTAGAATCACACACAGGCTATATTTTATCCCCGTATTCCCACGGGAACGGGAAATACGCGGGTGAAACCGCGGGGCGCTGCTAGTATTATAAACGAGAAAGTTTGTAAGGATGGATGTATGGATGTTTGTTCCTCTTTCACGCAAAAACTATAAACGGATTTTGATGAAACTTTACAGTTATATAGCTTATACATCAGAATAACACGGGGGCTATATTTTATCCCCGTATTGCCACGGGAACGGCAACTACGCTTGTGAAACCGCGGGGGTCTGCTAGAAGGCTATATTTTATTCCAGTATTCCCACTACGCGGGTGAAACCGCGCGGAACAGCTAGTCCTAAATATTATAAATGCCAAAGAGACTTTGTTTATTTGTAACGCTTTCACGCTTATGCCGGCTACATTATCAGGGAGTAACTTCAAAATAAAGGACGAAGTTCTTAGTTAGGTTGTAGTTTTTTTTATATTTGTTAACTCAACTCATGAATCCATTATTCATTCATTCGAATAGGAAAATAATTGGCTAAAGTAGAACTGATGAAGAAAACCACAAATTCGGTTTCGAATATTTCGATGTCGGTTGTTTTTTTATTATGTCACCCTTCACTTACTTGCCGGGGTCGTTCGACGGCGCTATCTGGTGCTTAATGAGGGAACGAATGACGGCGAGTAGCCGCGTGCGATCGCCAGCTGATCGGCAGCTGCCGTACAGCCCGGCGACCAACGACGACGGCAGTGAAGCCGGCATATGTTCCTCTCCTAGGAGCAGACATAGGGCAACTAGGTGCGGGGAGTCGCGAAGCCATCCTAGGAGCTCGCCGAGCGCCGTCGCCTCCTGTTTTCAATGAGAATGTTGTCGTCAATATAGAATCGGCTCATAATAATAATAATAAATTGGGGGACACAACTCACATATGGTTATTCAGTCCCAAACTAGGCAGGGCCTGTACTATGGGTACTAAACAACTGATAAACATACTTAAATAAATATGAAACTACCAGACAGAAGGCAACGGATATGTTCATGCACACAAATGTGAGCGGTGATCGAACACGCGACCGCCGACTCAGAAGGCAGGGTTACTACTAACTGAGCCAACAGGCCAGGCAGGCAACGGGCCTGTCTATGCTAGTGCAAGTTTTCGGTTCCCGGGTAAGATAAAGATGCACATACAAGCTATGTTACGGTTGTCCATGTCTGACAATCGGCAACCGATTTTTGTATATAATCTGTGGTAGCACAACAGACTCACCGATGATTTAGCGATTTCTCAAATTTTTCATCAAATACATTCTCATTGGATATTTCTGGGTATTCTGGGAAAAAGTTGGTAGCTGACAACTGGTTCAGTATATCTAATAAATAATCGGTCTATGAAAAAGAGGTAGTGTGTGGGTATCCCCCAAAAAATTTTATATACAGCATCTACTTGATAACTAATGATAACCGATAATTTTAAATATCTAGAGGTCACGATTATTATGTTTCCTCTCATTATGCGAACTGGCTATTCCCCGCACCGGATTGTTAGGCTGATGATGATGATAGTGTGAGAACACGCTGTATGTTTTTGGATAAGTAATTTATATTGCTCGACTGCCGTGCCCCCAGATTATGGTGCAAGCACATGTTTGGTGAGTTGTCAACAACACATATTTGTATACTACATAATATATACATTTGTATAGCCAGTAACCATGTTTGTTTGCCACACGAAACGAAACTCGAGCCTTAGTCGCGTCATAAAGGCAAGGTAATTCTTACTCCCATTGTAAATGTGCATCACCATTACCATTACAATGGCAGGCAATATGCATATTATTACTTATTATTATACTTTGTAGGTGTATTGTTAAATTTTAGAGGCCACACAGACATGAACACTAACGTGGAAACGTGTGGCCACTACTACATGAGTATATTAGATTTATACAATCTACGGAGGAGCGGAGGTGGAATGCTCTTCCGTCGGAAAAGGGAAGATCTTCCGCCAGGCGAGGTGATCGTGCCTGAGGACAGCGGTCCATGGTTGATGTTGGACAGTTGTATTTATACCAACTCGTTAGAAAACTTCGATAGCGCGGTTTAGAACGGTTTAGAGCCGTCTATTGGCGCGTTCTATGTAGTGTCGGTACAAATCTATGGCTGAAAACCAGTGTCTTTGCCCCTAGAACCATGACCTATTATGTTCACTGCAGCACACAGTTGCTATTATTATCTTTTTAGCAGAACTATAAAAAGTATTTTCCAGTCCTTTATCTCATTTGCTAGCATCAAGCAGCAGGACTGTGAAGGGCGATCTTAGCGTTGCAATAGATAATCCCTTTGTTTTCCGATTTCGCGGCTTGACTGGCTCAGGTCCATTTATGACCTGCACATGTTTTTTTTTATATTGACCACCCATTGTTTTGTAGGGGGTGCATAGTTCAGCTATTTACTGTACAAATGGAATAATATTAAAACTTTAATAGTGAATTTTTAATTTTTATTGATTTTTTTTCTTGGTGATAATTTTAATTTGTATGTGACTGAAGGTCATTATAAAAACCTGTCTCTATGTCTATGTATGTATGCCATATCTCAGAATTGATCACTTCATGATTTGGTTAGGTTAGACTATTTCAACATACAACCATAGAATATAATAGAACTCAGAGAATAGTGGAACAAGGTGCATGACTGGCCAAGACAGGTGGTGACAAGACAGCTGCAGCTTGGCAAATGATGACCTGGCATCATAACTTGGACAAACAAACTAGCTATTTAAGGGATGGAAGATAAGATCAATGCATGGAGCGATTGTATAAACAAACAGTCCTTCTATTTTGTTAGTAATTAAGCCTCACTGATAACAACATGATTTTTTAAAACAAATAGGGAAGTTTTCTCAAGATAAGATTGCATTATAATGATACAAAGCAGCCTTTCCCAAAGTGGGCGATAACGCCCCCTTGTGGGCGCTGCAGGCCTAAAGGGGGCGGTGAGAGACCTACAGACTGCATGATCTCTCGACTCTCAACTACAACTTGTGAACATCGACTAATATTAATTAAGAGATTCCTCAAACTCGGTTCAGTTTCTTGGTTATTTTATCACCGAAGAAGTAACCAAACTTTGGAGTATTGTCAAAAGTGGCCACTTTAGGCAATAATCACAAGTTTGGTTACTTTTTCGGTTATAAAATACCTACACAACATACATCTCAAAAAATTGATAATTCCCGTGTCTAGTATGCTTATAAAGATTCAAAAATGTCTTGTATTCACCAAGATTAATAAAAATTATCGGTGTCGCTAGTGGACGCCAGCGCTTACCAGGTACATAGGTGAAAAAATTGGGGGGACGCTAAAAAGTAATTTATTTTCAAAGTGAGCAGTAGACAAAATAAGTTTGAGAGCCCCTGATAAAGAGGCACTTGCCTTTAAGTGAGTGTGCTTGAATAAAACTCATTAGGATGGTTTTAGATAGTATTTTTGTTTGTTGTTAGTCTGCCTCATAAGCATTCCGTATCAGGGCATGCACCATTGAGTTTCTAAAAACATATGAACATACTAGATGACACAGCAAACATTGTTTGCCATATAAATGGGGGTGGGGGTAGGAGGGTAAAAATACTTTACAACCTACCAAATATAAAAAAAAAATCGTATCGTCACATCAGCTCAAGAGCTGCTAGTACATTAAATAAATAATAATAATACCTCCAATTTTCAATTTAAAAAAAAACTGGACAAATACCTTATCCTGTAATGAGAAATCTCGAGTGGAGAATCAGTTAACCTTTATTTAACATTTAGGTTTTCATAAAGTTCATAATCAGATAAATAAAGTCTAACCTACTTAGTTCTAATCTCTCAGTTTCATCCACTCCAAGGTCTAATGTACCTTGTTTAACTGTCTGAAAGGGATTTATGAGACTGCCTGTTGTATAATATTAAATTTTTGGTGTATTTGTGTTGTTTTTGGTGTACAATAAATAGTAGAAGTCGAGTTTTGTGAATTTAAAGAAAGAACTTACTAAATAATCAATGTAAAATGCGTTCAATAAAAAATATTGATAAAAAATACTGAGAAACACTGACTAATCTGGCTGAGCATGATAGATACAAATACAAGCGAAGGTGGGCGGATAATTAGGTCACATGGCCAGTTTTACATGCAGATAAAAACTGCTAAAAAAACAAATATTTATTTTTCATAAATTACTTACTAATTACCCACACAAGTTTTTGTTACACTGTTTTTTTATTGCTGACACTTTCAAATTAAAATTCTTTTCTTAGGCACTGACTTTCACCTTTGATAAATTCAGCAATTAGGGCGAATTTTACACATTTCACCGCCTCTTTCTATTACTGACGAAGCGATTCTACACTTACCTTATATTTCAAGACCTTGTAGACATCGATGAAAGTGGTACCCTCAAGCAGGCTAGCTCTCTGGCACGCAGCTACTGACTCTGCCTCACTCCTCGAAGTTATCAAGTTCGTGAGGTTCTGGCGCTGTTGTGAGCATATCCACGCGGACTGCAGCAGTTCCAGAGCACTCTTCTCGACTTCCTCATTGAGATTCTGCAGCAGTTGTCTCTCGGAGTTGATGAAAATTTTCTCCCTCCTGAGCTGATTCGCCAACTCGGCGATGTTCAAACACCCCTCAGACGTTGACTGCATCATTTTGGTCTTCAATCACAATAATACATGTTCGTAATGTTCACAATATGTTTTCACGTCATACGAAACAGGAAATTGTTTTTGATTCCATAATAACAGTGATGGAAACTTGTAATAATTATAGTTAGAGCACAAGTAAGTTAAAACATAGTATTTATAGTATTATTCGGTATTATAAAGTTCAAGACACGAAGATGCAAAGAAAATTATGATTTTCTTTCGAGAATTATAAAATTTTCACTTTTCATTTCACATAAAATACGGGACGAGAGAGCGAGAGAAACGTACAATATGAATGAAATGAATGAATCTAGAATGGGAATGAACGAAGTAAATGAAAGTAAATGAAAAGTTTTTTCGTTAAAAAACAGAGTTTGTTTGAATTTGGCAAAAGCTCTTTCATTCATCAAAAATAGCAAGGACCTTATGAAAAAATGTAGAAAATCCTTGAAAAATAGTCATCATTTAAAAAAAACACTTCAGGAAAGTTAAAAAAATGTATATTTTAATTGTATTATTTGAATATTTTACATAAATGTACAAAAATAAATAAAATGGCTGAAATTCTTAAACGAAATTAAAAATACAGTAATTTAGATCTGGTAACATCAAGCTATTAAACAACTAAATAGAATCATATATGTCATTGAACTGGAGAATATATAAAATCGCTAAGAGAAAGGGAGATAGCAACTGGCATAAAAATTTAGGCCAGTAGCATAACGAAAGAATGAATATTGTATGTACTGAGTTATGAGATGAACGAATGAAAATGGTTGGCTGCCCTGCAAAGGAAATCCTTGGACCGCTGCTCTTTACTTTTTATTTCGTGTAAATATTTTTTGGTGCTTAGAAATAAGTCAATAGTACTTAAATGTTATTAGGAGATAAATATAGTTTCTACAATGTCAAATAGTTCTATTGAAGGTCGTCTAAAAGGTTTGCAGGAGCGATTTGAAAATGAGATGCGTATTCGGAGAGATGGTGGCTTCCACAACCAAGGTGGACTTGGTACTCCCAGGCCTGGGAGCGGCAGGAGACCTAGACCCCGTGAGTACTTCATTACACACCTTAGATTATCGCATACATCATTTACAAAGTAAAATATCGCTCGAGCATTTCGCATCTGTCTTTTTTTATCTTTGTATTCATTGCAGCTATAATCTGTTTTGACCATAATGCTTGGGGTGTTAATATTATTTTGTATTACTACTACGTATTCTAAGTTGAGGTAATATTGAGAATTAGTCGCAAAGTGTATTAGACTAGTAAACAAGATCACACAGACCTAGTGATAGATAGTTATTGCTGAAATGTAAAACAAATTAATTAAAAGATCTTGTTTAATTACATAATTTTTAATATAATGTATCACTGCACTTTCTGGACGCCTAAATCATGAACAGATATTTGCATAAATTGGCATTGAACACACTGTGGGTGGCATTAGCATTAGATGCTGCAGGACACTTTGTTTTTACCATGCTTTGTTTCTATACAATCCCACACCATTGTCTTTTGAAACTTGTTGTTATATGCAAATTAGTGCAAAGATTTGCCATTAACTTGACACTGTTTGACTGTGGTTGACATTGTAGAAAAAGAAAACCTAATTATTCACATTGTATTCTGCACAAATGGTTTTTATTTTACCCTACCTAGTTAATAGGCTAGCTAAATATTGATTAGTCGACACATGCCTGATTCTGGAAATGCCAGACAAGTTTAAAACACCAAATTCTATGAATGCCAGATTGTAAATGAACCTTTGGTGTCTTCGATATTCCACTGCTGTTGATTCCACTGCTGCTTTGATATACCTACCTATGTTATCATATAGTCTGCTCAAGCCCTTAGTACCATCTCTAATGTATCTATAGAGAAATTAATGTCTTATTATTTTAACAGTGTTTTAATTATGCACAAAGTGTCACAGAGGCCTTATTGTCTATTTATAATTGTAAACACAATCGTCTTCATTTTGAGGTATGTTGCTTCTTCCATACATCTTTCATTTAACTGATTACTGCCAGTGTAAGTAGAGAAATCACTGGCCACATAACAAATGTCAAAAAAAGATTATTACAAAATATATCTGGACCTGAAAAGCATTAGGCTGGATCTGCATATACGACCAAAACCACTTTTTAACATATTCATACTAAACTTTTTGTGCTCTTTCTGGCAAACTCACTCTTGTATTTCTATCCTTCTTCATTGCAGAGATAAATACATACATAAAGTCGGATCTGAGTACTTTCCGAAAAATTTAGGAAGCATAGAGGTTTATTTGTATTGATACCTTTATTCCATAAATTATTAATTTATTTTGGAGACGTAAACAAACATACACCCTTATGCATTTAAAGTATTCTGTTTCTTCATGAACTTTCGCGTTGGGTGTATCAACAGATACGCACTTATGCCGCTAAACCTTGCAACGGAATTAATGTATTAAACAAAACTTACGCCATTATGCCAGTAAAATATTGTTTTTAACTATTATAGCATAAAGACGAATGTAATCATGAGACAATCTAGCTGTAAAAATCTTAGGCATATGTCATTTTAAACCATTATGTTACCAACTTTTTTAATTTTTTCAAGGCGCGTCTCGGTCGGTACTAAAGATAGGATTTTTTCGTCGCTAGTAAGCACCAGTGGGAGCAAGTGGGGAGGCAAATTCATGGTTTATCTTGTCTTGTGCATTCATATTAAAGGTCACGCGTGTTAAAGTAAGATAGTAAATGTAGATGGCACGTGCCAGGCCGGTAATTTGATTTTGAATACCTACTCATCATAAAAAAAAGTGCTTCACACACTTTTATTATGTATGTTAGTATAACGAAAACTTTGAAAATTATTTTGACCCCCTTCAAACATTGAATTAACTTAAAATTTTGATAATTATCAAGGATCGATGACAATTCAATATTTTAAACAGTCAGACCCGTAATCCTTGCTAAGAAAATCATGCTCGCGCAGCTTTACATACTTGCGCAAAATATTCGTGTACATGTGGGAAGTAACGTGCAGCTATTCTAAGTCAATAGATGCAACTTGAGCTTTTGACAGCAGCGAAGAATCCGCCCTCGCTTAGGGAATTGTATATTATCACCTCTAATCATAAAGTTTCGTGCGTTGCTCCTATGTATATAGAATAGTAAACTTTCAAGGCTAGGAAATAGCATAGAATCGAAGTTGGACTTACAATACAGCATCTCAGATTGCTTCGTCCCGTCAAACTTAACGAGTCGTAACACTCATTTATGCTGAACGGTGTAAGTTGGTCTTGAGGATCACTTGAGTTTCATTAAAAAAAATTGAACTTCCACCCAATCCGATATATAGTTAAGAAACGTGCCGATGGATGAATGGCAAAGGTTGGTTAAAAATGTCGTGTCGCTAGCGTCAACCTCAAGAACCGGGCACACCCTGTTTTTTAAGAATCTTACCCTTCTATCGGCCCTCTAGGAGGTTTGACGGTTTATTTGTCTATTTCTCGTGGGATAAAAAATAGTAAATGAAACAAAAGCATAAAGAAAAAAACATTGGATAACAAAAGACGGAAGTTAAAAGACCAAAAAATAAAATTATATAGCGTAGATTTAGAAGAGCCAAAGAAGAACAGGAGAGACTATTATGAGAAATTATAGAGCTTCACAAGTAAAAAAAAAACAGAGAAGGTCGTTTTACAACAAATGCGTCAGCATAATGCCGAATACCGAGCTTCTCAGAATCTGAAGAAGAAAGAGCCGTCCGCTTATAGCAAACCTCACGAGCTTTAGCCGAATATCGGGCTTTGCATTCCGAAAAAGACAGAGCAGCTTGCTTGCAACAAATGAGTCAGCATAATGCCGAATACCCAGCTTCACAATCTGAATAAGATTGAGTAGCTCGCTTACAGCAAATGCGGCAGCATAATGGGGAATCTAGACGATTACATAACGCAAGTCTCACAGGTTTCTTACAGGGGATAACACAGTTTGTGATAAAATATGTGAAATTTGCACCAAGCGTTGGTATCTGCATCAGATTTCTAGTTGGATTATAAACACAACCACACCCTCTTATTTTCCCAATGAACTTAAGCAAAAAAAATTGTTTAATCACTTGCAGACATTGTAAATGTCACTTAAGTCCAAAGTAAAACATTCCACCATCTAAAGCATGTTTGCTGCGGATGAGGGTTCCTGACTTCTACGCGATTATAAGTTCACGCATAGCTTTCTTTCGGTGTCGCTTACGGTCATCGAAAAACAGCATACTGAGGATGATAGCTGACAGCTACAACTGTCCGTATTATAAGTACCAGCTTGCTGTGCATCGCACATTGTAAATAGAAGTCCATAATGTTTTGTCATGTATGCTGTAATTTATATTTTTATTTTTGTATGTATGTAATGGGACTATTGCCTGAATAAAGAATTATCATTATTGGAGCATATTGGAATAATCTACATCCAGGCCCTATTACAGAAATGATTGCAAATTTGTCACAACCTGAACAAAGGCTGATTGCACGCATTATTTCATTTGTTAAAATTATCATATTATCTATTTATTTTGAAGTTTAACGACGCCTAGTTAAGAAAAAAAAAAAATTGTTTTATAGACAGTAGGTACTGTTAAGTAAAAAGTGTTTTTAAAAATAGATGATTCTCGTGATTTTAAATTAAGAAAGAACTAAGTTTTAAGAAATACGAGTCTTTTAAATAAAAATGTTTTTAAGCAATTTCCAAAAGGGAGGTTAACGATTCTATTTCAATTCCAAGCAAATGTACACAATTTTACAAAATATAGGTAATTTTATGTATGTATACATAATCATAAATTAGTATTCTGACTCCAGCTGGGAACAGTGTAAGCTTCATAACAATCAGTTCAGTTGTTTTAAAGATAATAGACTAAGAAGAGTAAGTGTGCCAATAAATTAGGAAAGGCTTTAACGGTTTTTATCAGCACTTCCAAGTACTTCCAACCTTATACCTGAGATAATTGTTTGTAGTGCCCAAGATTATGTTGACATGAGACGTTTATCATGGTTGAGAATTTTAAGCCATAATGCTGCATTTAAATATAAAATTACAGTTTAGTACTGACTTGACCAATGGGTTTGTCACACAAATTGTCAGCATAAAGTCGTATTTTAACATATTGTACGTAGAGTCTATGATGAACTATATTATTTCAGGCATAAGGTCGGGTGTCGGCGAAAATATAAAAAAAAGTAATAATTTACCACTTTATTGCAGTTTTAAATAAGTCCAGTTATCATAAAACTAAAGGTGAACATGTTTACAATAAATACGTATCAAAAAACTGTTCAATTTCCTTATATTATAAAAAATATTCAGAAAATTGTTTCTCAATTTTGTTTTTGCTCTCCTGAAAACCTGACTTTTTCGACATCCGACCTTATGCTTTTCATGTCCAGATATAAACAGAAAGTAAGGCCCTAGAACAGCTAGTAATTAATCAAGCATAAAAAAATTAGACAATTGGATTAACTACTGTCCTTGATCACCCATGGAACGGTGGTACTGGACGTGTAACCATTATCTGGCTTGAAGGACCACTCTGTTAACCATTGTTACAATATTTAACATTAATTTTTCTATATCATGGTATGATGGTTGATAAATATAAATGGAAGGAGAAGACATACTGGGCAATAAAATCATGATGAAACTACAGATGGTGCTTATACATATTGTAAAACAGTCTACTTAGTGATTTTTTGTAATCTGTGTTCAATAATGTTCTCAAATAAAATTTCAGCTCTTGTCCCCATTAAAAACTTTCTGAGCAGATGGGTTATGGCTTCATACTTTGAATTTTTATATAAATTTATAACTAAACTGTGCAGCTGTAACTTTTGAAGGTACATCGATGATAATAAATTTGATTTGTTTATTATCCAATACAAAAGTGATAACACTTTCTTCTTGCTGGTTCTTCTCGGGGTACTATATTTGGAACCAGCAACTCATCGGTGGAGATGGGCTGCTGTTTACATTTAGCCAATCTTCATGGATGAGTTTAGAGTGCCTTGTTATTAGACTATTGACCTTTCTAAGTGTACTTTTTATATCTACAGAAAATAAATGATGACTTTTCTTTTTACTTTAATTGTTTACAGCACCAATGTTCTCTGGGAGAGAAATACCAGCATACCCGCCAAGGTCTCCTCAAGCCACTGAAACAGAATTCAGGATGCGGGAAGTCTATAAGGTATAATATACATATGCTCATTCCTATAGATATGTAAGTTATAATTTGTTTTTATAATAATATTTATAGTCTTACTAGCTAATGCTTTTGATTTTGTCCGCACTCTGGGATGAAACTGTGTTTCCTCAAGATGACAGCTATCTCCATTCCAAATTTAATTGAGATTGGTTCATTCCAAATTTAAGTTACAAAATCTGTTGCATAGTTCAGAAGAACTTACTACATTAACAGGCAGGCACAGACATGGCATTTTTAATACAATTTAAATATTAGAGATAATATATTAGGGATCAAAAACTAAGATCATCTATGTTAATATGTTGTATATTATGTACTTAGGCGGACAGTCTTTGCCTTTTACTGAAACCAGCCACTGCGTTCAAGATTCCAACCTTGAAGTATACATATATAGTACATATAGAAATTGCTAACATAAATAAATGCTATGTCAAAGAATATCTACAGTATTGTAAATAGGGAAATTTTAAAGTTTCCTATCAGTTAAACGGATGTGGCTGAAACTGAATAGATAGACAATACTGGATTAGCATGTATGCTAATTTTTATCACAATCGAACATGTATTTTCCACAGGATACTTTTCAAGGTCCTTACAGAGTACAGCTCGATAAAAAAAATAAAAAGTTAGTTGACATTGATGATACTGAATTACTGATATCCAATATTATAAAGAGGAAAGATTTGTATTTTCGTATGGTTGTTACGAATAAACTCAAAAACTGCTGGTCCGATTTAAAAAATCCTTTTACCAATGGAAAGCTTAGAATATCCCTGAGTAACATAGGCTATATTTTAATCTCATATTCCCACGGGAACGGGAACTACGCGGGTGAAACCGCTAGTTATAGAATAACTACGTATATACAGTAGCGCCTTCGACTCGCGTTATTCTTGACCTTAAATGCTTCACGCTTCAGTTTTTCACTTAAGGCGATTCTATACGTAGTTTTACTATTCACTCTTATCTATCTTCACAGGGAGGTCGCGGGTTCGATCCCCGCTCGGAGCCAACATTTCTGTGCATGAACATGTCTGGCATGTTTTGGCATCGTGTCTGGTCGTTTGATGTTTATTTAAGTATGTCTATCAGTTGTTTAGTACCCATAGTACAGGCCCTGCCTAGTTTGAACTAAATAACCGTGTGTGAATTGCGTCCCACAATTTTTTTTTATGCCGTTACCCAGGTGAGCGGCAAATTAAACGTGGATGGTGTAGAATACCGGTCACATATCGACGAACTGCAGCAACTGGGTGAACTCGGCAGCGGCACCTGCGGTCACGTCGTCAAGATGCTGCACAAATCTTCCGGAGCCGTCATAGCTGTCAAGGTGAGAAGTACCTAGTGTAGTTTATCAGTAAGCTGTAAAGCCTCTTGAGATAAATATACTTAATATAACTAACACTGTCCTATACATGCAAAATAGATTGCGTCGAGTTGCGGTAACCAGCCCGCATAACTATATGGCCCTATTGTTGCTACAAATAAATTGAAAACATTTCTTGGTACCTTGATAAATTGGCAAAGGGGGAATAAACAGCTTATCCTACCAAGCCAAAATACTTGGCTCAGTAAAGCTGGTTTTCATTATTCCCCTATTTACTCTAGGAGATGGTATGATAGCGGAATAGTGAAAGACTGACTGATAACCAACACACAGAGAACCGATGGATTTACCAGCAATTTACACTCGAGTTCCTTATATAAGGGGATGATAAGGATAAAAGTTATTTTTTCTAGGCACAAGTCTAGTTTTATGCATAAAATGTGCTAGATGCACCTCTTTCCATTCGATTACAAGACCTACGAAAGATCTGCTAACACATAACTGTTACATTGCATGCACATTCATAATTTTAGTACTTTCCTATGATGTGATCTAAAATAAATATTTTATTTATATCTTTATTAATATGAAGTACTTCCCCAAAACGTGTCCGTAGGAATTGATGAGCCTCTCTAGATTTTAAAAGAATTTAATTTTAAACATAATTCCTTTTAATGACTGGACCATTTTTTTTGTGTATTTAATTGAAAGAGATCTATGACACGACATCGTCTGTAAGAGAGATATAGGTGTGTGGTCTGCCCAGACTCCTAGTTGCTTATATTTGCTATACACACCAAAGCGGTGGAGTTGAAATGACTTTCAATAAGTGGACTTATAAGCCCCTACATTGACTAAACCATTTTGACTTTGATTCATCAGCAAATTCGACGCTTTTTTTTTCTTGCTCAGGAAAATGTATCACTGCATACGCACCCGCCCCGGTTATGTTATGTGTTGCTCTGCAGCCTAGTGCTGCCATACCCAATAAAAACCCTGGGGTGTTCCTCTTCTTCGGACACAGCTATGGCACCGCGCTCAGGCATCCGCTGCTGGGTCGCGGCCGCCCACAACACATACAATAACTCTTTATTGTACAGTCAACAAAGTTGTTAGGGTTACATGGCCAGTAACTTAGAACTCATTTTTCTGGGGTAGTCATTACTAAATCTTATTCACTATTGTTTATTTCAAAAGGTATCTTTGATCCCTATAATTTACAAAAAAAAAAACTATAAATACATTTAAGGCTTTAAGAGAAAACTGAATCTTAGTTTCTGGTCATGTAACACTATCAACTTTGTTGACTGTACATCAAAAACAACACAATATCTATACCAACATTAACTAAAGTACAATGGGCGGTCTTATCGCTTTTAGCGATCACTTCCAGACAACCTTAGGATGGATGAAACTGAGAGATTAGAACTAGGGTAGACACATTGCGGGGCCTAATAAAATAAAATCATTTTGACTTTGATTCATCAGCAAATGCGACGCTCCGGCAACTCTGAAGAGACCAAGCGCATATTAATGGATCTCGACGTAGTGGTGCGGTCGCACGACTGCCCGTACATCGTGAGGTGCCTCGGCTGCTTCGTCACAGACGCTGACGTCTGGATCTGCATGGAGCTGATGGCCTCGTGCTTCGACAAGCTGCTGAAGAGGCTAGGGGCTCCCATACCTGAAGCTATACTGGGGAAAGTCACTGTTGCGGTAAGATCAAATCAAATTTAAGTTATTTTAATAAAATAATTTAACGCATTTTATCCCCGAGGGAGTAGGCAGAGGTATACCATTTCTGGAAATACCCAAGTATCACCAGTATATTCTTTAGATCTCTAAACGTGATGGGTGGTGAGCCCAACGCCGGAGCAGGGTGCTGTTATATATACAATACAACTTATTCCTATAGTTCACTACATTTTTTTAAACTTTTTTAATAACAAGGGACAATAAACTCCTCTATGGAGGTTGGATGAAAAAGATAATGGACTTTTTCCCTTGTAGAATAGGGTATTTTCTAGTAAAATGAGTTACTCTGTATGGTCTGTCAAATTAGTTTTGAACTCATTTTGTAAATTTATGTACTATGGAAAATGTACAGAGTACTAAACTTCGTCATTATTCATCGTATTGAATTGCATCACTTTTCTGATTGTTTTATATTTTAAAATTTGCTATAATTATAAAATGGTTGAGAGGTAATCGTCGTCTTGGTATGGACATGTAATGAGGAGGGATGAGAGTAAAGTTGTAAGGCGAGTGCTTGATATGAATGTGGAAGGTCATAGGAAGAGAGGTAGACCAAAGAAAAGATAGATGGATTGTTTGAAGGATGATATGTGCAAGATGGAAGTGAATAATAATAATAATTTATTACATAAAGTTAGTCTAATTACAATGATGGTTAACAGAGTAAAACTTATTGCTAATTAAATTTTAGAGATACCTAAACTAAGTAACTAAATACTTGTGTCTTAGGTATCATGTTAGTAGCACAGTAAACGGTTAGTACAAAAAGATTTTCTTTTAATAATAACAATAAAAGAGTAAAACTATTTTACATTAATCAAATTATAAGATTATACTACTACGGCCAGTAAGTTTTCTGTTTCCTCGTATGTCTTACTTTTCAGCCTGTCTTGTACGGTTTTATTACATAAGGCTTTGTTCATTGGATAAATCTGCAGATGAAAATTTATCCTGTTATATAGAAAAGTACCGAGGAAGCAGAAAAATTTATGTGAGTGCGTTGTGCTAAAACATTCTCTGCTCTGGGACATACATTATCTACTCGTCTGTTGCTGATTAGGAAAGTAGGATCGTAGGGTATTTGTGAGTGTTATTTGATGATGATCTGTAAGATAAACAATTGACGGACAGAGAGAACAGAACAGAGAATGTAGATATGACGTATGGTATGATAGATCTAAATGGAAGGAATGGGAAAAGGGGAAGTAAATGATGACGATGGTATAAAGTGAAAATAGAAATCAAATTCTGAGACCTGTGGGTTATTCACCAAGTTTTCCTTTGCCGTCGAGCTATTGTAAGAAATATATATTTTATGTGTTTATCCCAAAACACCTTTTTTTATTTAAAGTCACTCGCTATTTAATTCGTCGAGCACCGCGCGGTTCCAATAAGCACCGTAACAATAAAAAATAATTTGTGTTTTTTTTATTGCCTTGGGGGGTGTCGATGCAGTCAAATACCCTATTATATTTTTGCGCTAATGCTTTTTTTCAGACGGTGAACGCCCTGTCGTACCTGAAGGATACGCACGGCGTGATCCACCGCGACGTGAAACCGAGCAACATTCTGCTGGACGAACGTGGAAATGTGAAGCTGTGCGACTTCGGCATTAGCGGCCGGCTAGTCGACTCCAAGGCTAAGACGCGCAGCGCCGGATGCGCAGCCTATATGGCGGTTGGTACCTTTCTCACTATGGAAAAAAAACCTCACCCATTTTTATGGAAGTTATATACAGAAAACACAGCTTTTAGTACTAATATCAAAGATACGCAAGGTAATATTTTGTTTGACTGTCAAGAAGACACATAACATAACATAACTTTCTCTATAGATTTATTTATTATATTGGTCGAAACCTCTTCGGTTCCAACACTTTTATCCCCGAGGGGTTAGCCAGAAGTAGGTACGCATGTTTCACCAGTATATCCCTAAACATGATAGCTGGTGAGCCCATCGTCGGACCGGGTCTGTTACACGTGCCTCCAAATTAATTCTGGGACTGGATCGAAAAAGTAAAGATCACCAACCCTTTCGTAAGGTACACGGCGTGATAAATATGTACGTAAGTTTTGTAAAATTATTAGGATTTTTGAATTATTTTAGATTTTTTTATCTGCTCTGATAGCTTTTTGCAAATTCTTCAATGATTTCGGAAGACTAGTTACGTAAAAATCTTATTAGATTTTAAAATAGATGAGGTAAGGATAACATGAGGTTTGTCCTCAGCCGGAGCGGATAGACCCGCCGGACCCGACGAGGCCGGACTACGACATCCGCGCGGACGTCTGGTCGCTGGGCATCTCGCTCGTGGAGCTGGCCACGGGCGTGTTCCCCTACCGCGACTGCCAGAACGACTTCGAAGTGCTCACTAAGGTTAGCGGACAAATACCGGACGAGTGCGAGTTTGAGTATACGAAGGACTCCGTTCATTAAAAAAAACGAGCAAAAAATGCCAAAAATAACGTCTTTTGTACTTGGATCCTTGATTTTTTATATCATTTCGGTTTTATTGTATGGTCTAGACTCTAGATATACACATTCTGCGAATATTTCAAGCATCTATCTACTGCTTTAAACACTTTCGCTGCTAACTATAATATAACAATATCATAGAGTTTCTTGCTGGCTCTTCTCGCAGTACTGCATTTACAACCAGTAACTCGACGGTGGAGATGGGCTGCTATTTACATTTAGCCAATCTTCATGGACAGTGCCTTGTTATTAGACTATTGACTTTTGTTAGTGTATATATACCTACAGAAAATAAATGAATTTGTATATAACAATTGTGTACTACTATACTTGCAGATGGCAGCGAACATTTTAAAATCTGAGTCTGAAAACTATCTACCTATTACGGATCATGAGATACAGCCCATTGACAGACAGACGGATGAACAAAGGATGCTTAGAAATATGGTCTTGTTAGCACCCTTTGTGCACGAAACCCTGAAAATTATCCTTCACTCTGCCCTTTCACAAGCCTAAATTTATATTTAGAATTCTAAATTTTGCATTGGCTTTTTTTTTTGTTAGCCTATACACTGTCCCACTGCTGAGCAAAGGCCTCTCCGCCCGTTGGCTTTGAATCGTATTTAAATTACATAGAGTTTCATTTATGGTGGCTATATTTGATTGTTACTAAGTTAGTCCATCCGTCGCCTCTGACCCTATCAATATTTATCGATTTTCGTTTTCCAAAACCATTTTTTAATAAAAAATGTATAACCTTTTGTAGGTCATATCGGACGAACCGCCGTCGCTGCCAGAAGATAGTAATTTCACGCCAGAATTCAAGTCTTTCGTGTCACAGTGGTGAGTGGTTACATAAATAAATACACTGTCAAGCCTTATTCCAGAGAGGACAGTCACATTTTGGGTGCTTTACATACGCTTTAGAACAAGTTCTGGGGACACGTGTCCTCACGATGTTTTCCTTTACCTTGGAGTTAGAGACAAATGACATGATGTGACCTAACTCTGAATCGAACCTGTGCCCCACGCTTGAGTCACATCCCTTGCCATATTCACGGTTCACTTGATTTCTTTCAAAAGAATATTTTTGGCAGCAATAAAGTTTTGGTAATATACAATATGTAACAGAAAAAGCGCAATTCCTGAAATTAGTTTGTGGACTACTTAATCGATTTCAGCTATTTTTAATGTGTTAAATTTTTCCGATAAATGAATTAGCATAACTGAATGTAGGGCTACCTATGGAAACCGTACTATTATTACTCTTTATTTAAAAACTAAAGTACGAATGCATCATATTTTTTTTTTATATACTTATTGGGGTGTATGAGGAATTGCGCTTATTCTGTGACGCGCTTTAATTTTTTTTATGATTACTATTTACATTCGCAGCCTAACAAAAAACTACAGACAGCGTCCAAAGTACGTGAAGCTTCTAGAACATCCGTTCGTAGTGAAGTCGGCTAGGAACTCGGTGTCTGTGGGGGCTTGGTACGCGTCTCTCCCTCTGTCTGGACAAAGCACGCCGAGCAAGACGCCGCCTGTGATCACCAATGGGGAGTCTCCGGTGACTCCGCAGCCAATAAGGAACTTTGTCACCAGCTCACAGCATTGGCTGCCGGAGCAGATCACGCCCACGCCTAGCAGGTGAGGCCGACTGTCATTACACGTGATGTGACAGGTGACTGCTCTGTGTAGCCCATATACAATAGTGTCCGACCGAAACTGGTTTTCTGAAACCTAAACCTGAAACTGCCGCCGAAACTTGATTTTTGGCCGAAACTCGGACGAAACCGAAGCCGAACTTTCGGTCGGACACTAATACAAGTGTTTTTTTTAACAATTCCTATGAATTGTCTATACAACACTTTCCGATTAAAATAAAAAAGGAAACCGGGGTTAGTTCCAATGGTCAACTGTGACTGTCAGTTTGAACTTTGAAGACAATATGCTTTCTATGATTATTTCCCTGGTAGCACAAAAGCTAAACGTATGTAGGAGCAAACAGTTGTAGACCATCAAAGTATTTTGTAATGATATCGTCGTATAAATCGATGAACGCCGGCTGCACGCACGACAAAGTGTCACCGTCTGACCCGAGCGTGCAAGCGAGAGTGCGGAACAAGCGATAGAGAGGCACGATCGGCCAAGTGTTCGGCTTGTGACGCACCTATCTCTGTTCCACTCCAGTATGCAATTTTTCAGCAATGTTTTCATATGACGTTATCACGTAAAATTATCGTCCGTAAACCGACTTGACAGACAACCAATTTTTTGTATTAGAGCGTGGTGGGCGACGACCAGTATGGCGAACGCGGGTGGTAGCAGCTCCCAACCTACCAGCCTCGAGACAGATTTCTCCAACCACTCGCCATACCCGAGACGAAGGCAAGTTACATTATTTTATTTATTTTATTCTATTTTCAAGGGAAAATCAGCAACAAAATTTTACAAGTTAATTATGAATGTAAATAAAACCAATTACAGGTTTTCACAAATAGTTGAAAAAATGCTTATTATTTACTAATATTCTTTCTTATCCTAGGGCTTATTCACGCTTACACTACATGGTTAGGCACATAAGAAATAGATTTAAAATGGCTCAGACTGGAACAGAATAAATCTATGTTGTATTTAATGCTAAGTAGGTTGAAAGTTGGGCATGCACGGATGATAAGATTGCCACACTCTGACAGGGTCTGTTCATACTCTTGTTGTGTTACAATTTGCAATAAATAAATAAATAATTGAATTTTCTCGATAACTTGTACGACAAAAGGGAATATTGAAAATAGGGCGCTCGCGGAAATGTTTGTTGGTTGGATTGGAATTTTTATTTAATTTATTTTTTTAAAACTAAGTGATACTACTCATATCTAAGCTAGGTGGAGCGAAGATCTTCGATGGGTGGCTTTTAGTAGTTAGATGAAAATTACCGAGAATCGATCGTGCAATTAGAGAGGCCTATGTCCGGCACTCATATCATCGTCTTGCTAATTGAGTCTCAACACTTCAAAGAGCGTTATTGCTAAGTGAATGTTTTGTATTCTTTATGTATGCGTGTGCGCAGGACGATAGACGCGTGCGCATCTCCGCCCCCTCCGCCCGTGCGCCGCGTGTCGGCCGACAACCGGTGGCGAGCCTCGCCAGCTGTGAGTACATTGCGAATACACCCTTATACCCCTATTAATTAAGTCGAAATTCATCGTGAGGAAACCCCAGAAATTACAGTACCCGGCGATGCGCTCACCACATCGCGGAGATACGGAAGATATAACACAGACGAATCAGTGTGTATTTCCCTAAGGGCTGATTTTTCAATAGTTAAAAGTTATATGAAGAATAAACATCACCTGTCACTTTTCCTTTCTATTGTGTCAGACAGTGACAGCATCAATATATTCTCCAGATAAGATTTATCTGACGATTGAAAAGTTTGCCCATGATACATCTCAGCTTTGAATCCCCTAGAAGATAACATGTGGGTGTATCTTAATTTACTTTTCAACCGACTTCAAAAAAGAAGAGGTTCTTAATTTGTTTTGTATGTATTTTAAGTGATTCTTTTGATGATATTTTTTTTGTTTAGTAGATCATACTTCAGAGGTCCCATTTAAATTTTGTCGAACTCGGTCGAGTGGTTATATGATATTTTTTAGTGCTATTCGTTGAAGTCGGTTTTTTACTTTTTAGAGTTTTTTGTTACATATTGTTTTAAGCTCAGAGTCATTTAATGACTAGGAAATTGCATAAATAGAATGGTCCGTGTCTTCACCAAGCAAGGTCTCAAATTAAACATCAAGAGTAAGTCTTATGAGATTGAATCGCAAAATGCTGTGGTTTTATAATCTATATTTTATTCCACATTGGACAAATTCGGCCCAAGTATCACACTGATAATTAGATATTAATTTTAATGACATTTTTGAAAAGTAGTATATAATATTCGAAGTATATTTTATATTTACAGAACTCTGGGAATACGAGTCCGATAGTACTGCAAAGGTTTCAGCATCAAAGCCAGCAGAGGAGGTCTCGGGTTGACTTGCACTCCACTCCCAGGCATAGAAGGTAGCGTGCTCTACTATTAATTTACAAATTATTCACAAAACTCTTCACCAGCGATTGAAACACGTAAAAATAACGGTAAATTTATTTTTCCATGGGATGTCATATAGTTTTGATGCGATATCGTGATATTTGGTTCCAATTTTTGGGGTTCCGTTGCTCCTTTACAGGGATGTCTTTTAAACCGCTATAGGTAAACACTTTAAATTATCTCACTGCGTTGCCTATTGCCGTTAATTCGTTCAAGTATTGCCGCAATAACCAGAAAAGCGCTACCATAATTCACGGTATCACGTTTCGGGGTCCAATATATCTCGTGAAATGTGGGTATATCCAGTAATGGAATACCTCTGCCTACCCCCTCGGGGATAAAAAAGGCGTGAGATTATATATTATAGTCCCCGCTGTTCACCATTGGACGGCACGCATAACAGATGTCAAAGTAGATACTCTTAGGAATGAAATGTCTCGGCCGGCCCTCTCGGGGTAAAGGCGCGAGCCATAATATTCTGATATTTATAGAATACTACCTGATCCGCGCGATTTCACCCGCGTAACTTCCGTTCCCGGCGAAAAATTATAGCCCATGTTACTCCCAGAAAATTAAGCATTTCATTGGTGAAATAATTTTTAAAATCGGTCCAGTAATTTCGGAGCCTATTCAATGCAAACAAAAATCAAAATAAATTAATGTTTCAGTTTAAGCAAAGAGCACAGCACGGGACGGTCACCAGAGCCACCGCCGCGGACGAGCAGACACCTTCAGATGTTAGGGCACGAAGGTATGTTCATTGAGTATTAAACCAACCTTAGACGCCGCTGACAGGCATTTCCCTATGCCAAAAAAAAAAGTGTCGGTCAACGACCATACCTGTTATATACAACTAGTTTTTTTGAGTTCACGGAGTGCTCGGATTGGTGAATGTATTTGTGTGCATCTAGTTCAGGCTAGTGTTTAATTTTTGTGTCAAAAAATGTTTGTTTATTTTAACATTATTTGTGTGCATTTCTTCGTCATCCGCGCAGAAGTTGGCAGACTTTTTTGCAAAGAAACTAGTGCGCGTGACGTCTCCTGTTGGTTTAATACTCAAAGGTTCATAACCATAATACAGACATAATTGGGTAGCTTTACCTTTTATCGTTTGTCAAAACGCTACTTCAGAATGCATAATATTCTGAACATTAAACTATAACGACAATGTATACAAATATGTCTTTTACCGGAATGAAAAGTAACCTATGTACTCACTCAACATTAAACTATCGTCCTGCTAAATTTCATCATGATCCGTCCACCAGTTTAACAGTACAGAGTTACTTTCGTTTACTTTACTTTATAATATTAGTAGTAATTAATTTTGCACTCAAATAATATATAAAAAGATGTATTTACTGTATTTATGTATTTTCTTTATAACCTATTTTTATATTACAGCAAACGGTAGTGTGGAGCTGGAGCCGCCAGCGCTGCACGAGAGATTGCACCCGCCCTCGCCTTTATTACTTAACAATAGGTACGTAAATAGCTTGCACTAGCTACATTATTGTAAAACTACTACAAAAATATCTACAGCAAGCAGTTTGTACTTTCTTTATATTTCAGATGTATTACTGTGACGTAGTAGCCCTGCGATGCTAGTGTTTGTAACAATCACACTGGCTGAGCAGTGATAGCCCTTACGGTTAAAGAGCCGGCCGAAAATCAGTGAGGCTCGGGTTCGAATCCTGGCATGTACCAATGAGTTTTTCAAAAACTTACGTACATATTAATTACTAGCTTGACGGTGAAGGAAAACATCGTGAGGAAACCCACAGGTCTCAGAATTAATTCTGAGACATGTGTAAATAGACCCGGTCCGGCGACGGGCTCACCACCTATCACGTTTAGGGGTCCAATGTATCTCGTGAAATGTGGGTATATCCAGTAATGGAATACCTCTGCCTACCCCTTCGGGGATGAAAGGCGTGAGATTATTTATTTTTTATTTATTTACACTGGCTGAGCAAAGTTAGTCGTTAAGCCATGTCATATACCTTTGTGTAGCTTGAAAAAATCTGATAGCTAGGTGACCACTCGCCTAAAACCTGGGCCTGCGTGGGTGAAAGACCCTTAGCTCAGCAGTGGGCTGTTACGGGTTGATGATGTGAAGCTAAATATGGTCGTAAGTTAGTGCAGTCCTAGGGATTTAAGGGATATTGCCTCCAACTTTCATATCTCTATTTCCAGTTAAGACTGTGCGTTGTGGCAGGGTACATTTTTCCTGATGTATATAGTGACTAGCTGTTCCGCTCGATATCACCCGCGTAAATCCCGTTCCCGTGGGAAAATTATAGCCTATGTCACTCCCAGAAAAGTAAGCTTTCCATTGGTAAAAGAATTTTGCTAATTGGTCCAGTAGTTTTTGAGATTATTTACAAACATACAAAAAAACTTTTCTATCTATACTAATATTATAAAAAGGAAAGATTTGTTTTTTTGTGTGTTTGTTACGAATAAACTCAAAAACTACTAGACCGATTTTAAAAATTCTTTCACCGATGGAAACTTACAATATCCCTGAATAACATATATGGGAACCTGTTGTACCTTGGTCACTTTTTCATTCAACGATTTTTTTAAAAAAAGCGGTTATAACTACTGCGATTAAACAAATTTTAGCTGTTAGACGAACTAATGTGGTTCATAATATAAATTATACAAAAGCATAGATAGATCATCCTTTTAACAGGTTTTACATAAACTAAAAAAAAATTGGAATGTTGATGGTGTCAAGGTACAACAGGTTCCCCTACATTATATTCCCATTTTTCAACGGGAACGGGAACTACGAGGGTGTAACCGCGTAGAACCGCTAGTTTATAATATTAGTATAGATGTCACATTTTCACTTACACAGGTTACAAGAAGGTCGCAGTCAGAGTTTGACGCGAGCTGAACTGCGCAACGGGTACCGGACGGAGCTGACTGCGCCCGCGCCGCCTCCAAAGCACCACCACGATGACCAAAGTCAGTATACTGCTATCAGTATCACCTACAGTCAGACCACTTTAGTATGGTTACTGGAAAGTGACGTGGCTTACCACTTAACGTGAGGTTTTTATAGAATAAAATGTTAACCATGGTGTTTGGAATACTGTGGTATGTCGCAGTGACAGGCGACACAGTTCAATTATTAATATTACGTATTGAGGATATCAAATCACTGTACCTCTCTCATGTACTTAATGAATGACACTACGGATGGTTTTTGTCTAATTTTTTTTTTTAATTAAGAATCTCACGCCTTCCATCCCCGAGGGGGTAGGCAGAGGTATTCCATTACTGGATATACCCACATTTCACGAGATACATTGGACCCCTAAACGTGATAGGTGGTGAGCCCATCGCCGGACCGGGTCTGTTTACACATGTTTCAGAATTAATTCTGAGACCTGCGGGTTTCCTCACGATGTTTTCCTTCACCGTCGAGGTAGTGATAAATATGTACGTAAGTTTTTGTCTAATTAATTTTTATAAAGAACTAGCGACTCGCCCTTGCTTCGTACGGGTGCAATGCTGATACTAAAACCTTCCTCTTGAATCATTATCTATTAAAAAAAACCTCATCACAATCCGAGGGAAGCAACTTTGTTTTATACTATGTAGTGATGAGACTAAGCCGGGTTTTCGGAGTAGTCTCAAAAACCAAATCCTTGTAACCACAAGTATTTTACATAATTTGAATGAATAAACATGTTTTACATTTATGTGTAGCTGTCAAAAGTCGCTGTGACATTTAATTATCGCAGTTATGACACTGAAAAATTCTTCCGTTATTACAAAATCTTTTTGACTATACAGATACTCAACAATTCTAATACTTATATGATTCTGTTGCATTTATTCTATTGTGGATTTTCCTTTTCTAATGATGATTAAATTATGTATATTTTTGTTTAATTAATGTATAAATAGCATATATGTTTGTTAATACGAATGAGGGCAGCCAGCCTGATACAACTTGAGATGTTAATATACAAATGCTGCGCTTGCCACTTTTCGCCTCTCATAAATGGTTCGTGAAGTGATCGTAGTAGCCTACACTTATGTTGCTTTAAAAAATCCATTATAACACAAATATATCGTTCTTGTGACACAAACAGTACAAAATCGTTTGTGTCTGTTATCTAACATGAGACTATTTGATCCTAAGATTGTCATAAATGTCTGTGAAAGAAAACACATTTTTATAAAGGCTTCATCCTCCTCGATTATAAAAAAGTCACACTAATTGTTAATTTGACAGGTATTACAATGATGCTGTCACTTTCAACTAGCACCCTCTATTAGTACACTTTAATTTGGGCCTTCATTCGTTGTTATTACAGTTGTAAATAATTGTTTGTTTAATTTGGAGAGCAACTGGACATTCATAACAAGAAATGAACAGTCATAGAGTCTACAAAGATCTTGGCTACGACAATCACTTCAGTCTCATCGATCATTTCCATGTACCTACTCTATGTCACGACACCCTCTCATTGTGTAAATATGGAGAACCGTCTTCAAATGCGGAGTCGATTTAAAGGGAGAGTTCCGTGGGTCGCGGCTGAAACAATGGTCAATCATCATCATCATCCCGTAACAGCCCACTACTGAGCTAAGGGTCTTTCCTCACACATGAGGAAGTATGGGCTATAATCTTCCACGCGACAAAGAATGGTCAATGTATGGCGCCATTTCCGAAGTCTGCGACAGACGCGTGCGGCCGACGTCTATCGTAGGCCGTACATTTTCATACATTGATTATTGTCTCTTCAGCCGCCACCCACGGAAGTCTACCTAAAGAGCAGTCCTTCGCTTTGCAGACTTGCTGGTTTAAAGCTAGGGCTGTCACAATGTAACGTCCATTTATAAAGTCAGATTTTTCAATATAAAATTGGCAGTATTTTGAGAAACAAAACAATTTTAGTTATTTCTCAAGACAATAGTAATTTTGGTGTTAAGACATGAAAAATCGGATTTTGACGTTTTTTCACTAGTGACACTTGATTTAAAATGACTTTGCTTTCTGACACGTGACAATGATTCGTGGAAAAGCGGCTGCTTCGTTTTTATCATCAGATGCGCTACTATCAAAGAGATTTAAATATAATAGGGCATAGAGGGGGCATTGGGAATATTTTCATACAAAACTTTGAAGCCTAAGGCGTCATGTCCTTGTTATGTCAGTTAGTATGAACGCGAGATGTTATTCGGTCGAAATTGTACTAGACTTATTCCACTTAGAATAACTTTTGACTTCAAATTTTCCTTGCTTTGCCTTATTATATTTTAATCTCTTTGGCTACTATGATGCGCTGCTACGATACTATCAATAGCGCACTGCACTACACAATCCAATAACATATAGGAATTAAAGAATGACGACAATAATAGATAGTGAGATGTAAACGTCACTAGTGTCAAAATAAGCAAAATAGTTATGAAACGCTATTTAATATTATCGAATCTAACTAATAGGAATTTTACACTATTAACGACCCACTGGTCATGCAGCAACAACTGACTCATATTGTGTTGGTAAAGACATCCTATGTGTTAGAGAAAGCTACATCTATGACAACCAAATAATCCCCGCCTTACCGTAACTGGTGGCTACGGAACAGTTACGTAAATGAAACTGCTAAGTAGGTCATTACACTTAAGGGTCTGCTGCATCCTTTACGCGCACGAAACATTCTTACGTGTCAGAAAGAGATGAGAGTAATCTTAGTGCCACAAGTAAAAGCCAATCTGTAGTTGTAGTAAGACAATGTAAAATCCAAATAACTCTATGCTTTTGATTACTTCCTCGATTGTTTATCTTACAGACTGTGTAAATTTTTATGTGTATTTATTTGTGCATTGATAGAACATATTGATCAATTTGTATAAGGTTAAACAAAGTTAAATTACGCCAAATTGCTTTAATCAATATTGGACCTAGTTCCAGATTACTAGTTACAAGCTATAATTTTGTATACATGCCGAAATTAATGCCACCAAGGGTTGACATTACCAATAGCTTGTTCAATATTAATTTCACTCATGAAATTCGATGTTTCTCTAACTCATTTGTTTTCTAAATGTGCTTAGAATGTTCTAGAAATTCAATATTGATCAATAGTTAGTATCAGTGCACAAAAACCTGTGCTTTGCCGCTGTCCCGCGCCCACACATCGCCTGCCCATCGCTGTCACGCCTCGCCACACTAAACACGACCTAACACCTATTGTATCAGGGGTTATTTTACTAGAAACTGTTGCTTTGGGTATAGATATATGTGTACTTGTGAATATTATGGTGAATTTAGAGTTATCGTGTCGTTTTCCTTGGAGTTTTGCTGATTTTATGAAGATTTTATAAATGTTGTTATAAACTACCTAAAAAAAGCTTTTCCAATATTGAATTTGGTACAACTCTTTAGTATAGTCGAGGAATATATTCATAATTAAGCCCAGGTCCGTCCAATAAATTTATCTTAGGGCTGATTTTTCAATAGTCAGTTAAAAGTTATCCGAAGAAGAAACATCACCTGTCACTTTTCCTTTTTATTGTGTCAGAGAGTGACAACATCAATATAGTCTCCAGATAAAGTTTATCTGACGATTGAAAAATCTGCCCTTTATAATATGTCAAGCAAATAGTAAAGACTCAGTTAACATCTCAACACCAACTCGACTCCAACCCTTAGTTTCCAACCAATTCTCTTAAAAAAACATTTAAGCTCATTATATGATTACTAAACTTTATTTTTATATTTTTGACGAAAATATACACTTTTACTTACATATAGCAACGTGACGTCATTTAAAGGACAATCGGATATGGATTTTCACTCAAGAGATCTATCGCAAAACACTAGAGGTTTTGCTTGAACGAATCTGGCCTTAATGAAATCATATTCTAGTTTAGAACGCGCGAACGTCATACAATGTTAGAAAATTTCTAAAAGGATAATTTCTACTTAGGGTTTTATAATATATCGGGATAGTGTATGTCAGCTTGTACTCGTTTGTGGGTAATATGTGTTCATCAGTCATTCTCATACCACGCATAGCTGTTCTTCGCTGTCGTAACAAAGTAACTAGCAAGGCACGTGGCACGGAGGAGCTCTTTGGTTGGAACCTTCATCAGGAACAGATGTTGTGCCGTTGGAAATGTTGTCAAGATCTGATTGGGATATTGTCGAGAATGATGGGAATATGTATGTCGTAAGTCGAAATCAAACTTCGAAAAATCATTAATTGAAAATCCTCGAAAATGTATTTCTATTTTAAATAATTTGGTTTTTGAAAGATGATAAAAAGTAATTGATTTTACTAGCCAATCAACTGCCCAATTATAGGGACCCAAACATGGGACCTAGTTGGAAAAATTGCACTGTTGTCATTGAACAAAAAATAATCAGTTAAGAACCGCTGGTTCCAATTGGAACCGAGACACAATTAAAAATCAATTGTGTCTGATTCATGGTCTGAGAGGTTAAAAAGTGTCCTATTTATGTAATGTGGGAAACTCGTTCTAGAAATGGATTATCGTGAAAATATTTCGCCATCTATGAACTCACTCGAAAAAAGTACTACAGAAAATGAATAAGACAAAATAGATTCAAGAAATAGCGTCGATTTCTGTTAACGGCATATCACATGTTTCTGGTTCAAAGGGATGTAGCAATGTTCTTTGGAAGAAATTCTCCTAATATACTTTATCATTTATTTTCCCATAAATATCAACCAAAGAGATCCTAACCGAGTGGGCAGAGCGTTGTCAAGAACGTCTAATACCAATTGACGTGCCCTACAACATCCAAACTACCACTGAATGCGCTCACTCTCACTCACAAGCCTTTAAGGATCGAGTGAACAGGCATCTACTGGGCAAGCTCGCCCTATCGTAGGCCCCGTCTTTGCTCTCGGGCTAGTTTGGGGCCAAGAGTAAGCCATTAATAAAAAAAAAAGCTAAGGTCAAAGAGTGCATCAGAGATGAATACGAGATATTAGAGGGCACTGATTAGTAATAGACAATGATTAGTGTGAACGTAAGGGCGGCGGCACACTGAGCGTGTGATCGCCGCAGGCTGGCTGCACTCGCTCGCGGGGTTGGTGAAGCGCCGGCTCAGCGGGTACGTGAAGTGGCACCATGTTGCAGCGCGCGACAGGGACGAGGTCCGCCCCGCGCACCCGCTGCACCATGCGCACGCGCACCACGCGCGACACAGGTCAGTGTGGGGACGGTGAGTGGTGAAACGGGCTTGGAAAACATGGTCGTTTTAAATTAAGTGCAAATATTGAAAGGATATATTAAAACTTTTACTAGATAACATATTAAGCCGTATACAGAAAGAAAGCTTAAAGCTTGTCGGCGCCGATCGGCGCTTATCGGCGCTGGTCCATTCTACAGAAAGCAAGCAGATTGAAGCAGAGCGAGCAAAATGTCGTACGATGATTGGCGGGACCAGCGCTGACCGGCGCGAGTCGGCGCCGATCGGCGCTTATCAGCGCTTGTTCATATTAATGCCTCCGCCGGTTACCTGCGTAGACCGGCGCCTGTAGGCGCCGGTCGGCGCTGATGGGCTTTCTGCTTTCTTTCTGTATACGGCTTTACAAAAATTTAAAAACAACCTAAAATGTACGTAGGTACATAAAAAATACTCGCACATTACCCAATCAAAATTTTGCTCGAAAATGATAAAATAAAAAAAGTCCACAAAAGTGGTGTTTTACTGCGGTAATAAGCGTTTATGCAGTGTTTTTAGAAAAAAAAATTTTTCTACAAAAGAACAAAAAAAAAACTTACTTTTTTTCCCTTCTTTATATGTTTATTCTATTTTTCATTACATATTTGTACCTACCCTTAACATATTTGCACTTGATTTGAAACGACCTTATATAAGAACCCCCTTCCCGTAGGCAACGCGAAAACCTAAATTTAAGCCCAATATCCTTTCTGTGCTTGATGGCAGGCACTATTGGAGCTTACAGTTGTTTGTTTTTGTTGCGTAAAGTCACGGACAATAATTAGTTTAGACTTTAAACTCATTTACGCATTCACGTCAAAATGAAGCTAATTTCGATAAGAAAGACAAGTCCTCGAATGACTATATCTACAAAATAACTGAACAGAATCCAGGACATTTAAAAACAAATCAAGTTTTTTATTCAATGTAGGGGCTTATAAGTCCATTTATTGAAAGACATTTAACTCCACCGCTGCGGTATGTATAGTATTCATATTCAATATCCATAGGTGGAATAACAGTGAGAGCTGGAGCGTGCCGGCGTCTCCGCTGCCGCCGCGGGCGCCTCCCCCGCGGCCCGCGGACTAGCCCACGCCCTCAGTCCTTGTCTTACGCAATTCAAAGTGTTTGTGTTCAATGAAGTGAAGCTAGCTTAATACTGGGTGGAGATTATTTAACTTTGGTTATAATATTAGTATTCTATTCACAAAAGTGTTCTAGTTTTGAAAAATGCCAGACCCAATACAGCTATGGACGTCTTACAACATTTACGGCGTCACTAATGTAATGAAAGTAAGCCTTTGGCCCATCGCACATCGCTAAAAGCGCGGCGGAGAGCATGCGAAGACAACAATTTGATATATGCCTTAACGGCCTGGATATATGGTCAATAATTGCATTCTTCGTTATTTTCATGCAATTATTGACCGTATGGCCAAGTTGTATGGCTTATATTAAGTTGTTGTCTTCAAAATACGCTCCGCTTCCAGCGGTGTGCGCTTGCCCTCAGGAGCCGTGTTACTTCTTTTGTTTTTGAAATTATGTATTCTAAAAAATTATTTAAAATAGTTTCATAAGAAATAGGGATTTTTCAAATAAGCGAATAATGTTTGCGTTAACAACTCTGTTGGGATTGTGATACTGTAATATTGAATGGTACGGTCGGCAGATCAAGCTATACGGTTTTTTTAATTTCAGATTTATTGCAACGGAGTCAAGTTCAAAGTATAAAAACTCTTATCAATAGAACACCGCCTGATTCACTGATTAGAGCGTTTTTACATTATCCGGTCCGATATCGGAGTCGGATGCCGATACCATATCAGGGCAAGTAATATAGGTACCTATGAAATATCGGAGCGGACAATGTGAAAGGTAGATACATTTTTCATACATTTCACTTGCCCAGATATCGTATCGGCATCCGACTCCGATATCGGATCGGATAGTCTGAAAACGCTCTTAGATGAGTAGCGTCCAAGTATTCATCAGGTCAGATTCGGTCCGAGCGCGCTCGAAACGTGTATAATATGCGATTTTAACTACTATCAACAATTCACCTCAATGAATCAACCTGTATAACTTGTGTTGTCTAATGACTACTACATGTAATGAAAATGTTAAATTCATCTTTGTTCATTTTTAATTCATATCATACACATTTATTATGAATTTTTGATTTGTAATAAATTATAGATTCCATTAAATCTCCACCCAAATGTGATTTAGATACAAGTTCAATATTCGTCTAACATATTTGCTGCTCTGAAGTTAGGTGCATTTCTGTTAGACAAAAAAGGTAATTTTCCTATGGAAACTAATTTTATTTGAACAGAAAGAGAAAGTAGAGTTTCAATTAAAAAATCTTCATGATATGCTTCGCGCATAAAACTGCAAAGCAGCTTGCACTATGCGGTACAAATTTGAACGTTAAGGCCAATGTGACTTCGCCATTGATTATAATTTTTTAGTAGGACTAGAACAGAGCTAACAAATTGTGTATAATACCTTTCTATGCACACATACTTAGACTACTAATTAAAAACCATGTATCAGTGAATATAGTCACTAATACATGGTATCTTTGGGGTGTTACTCCAAATTGGCTCGACCGCAATTTAATGATATCCTACAAATAGTTAGTAAACAATTCATCATTCTACCAGAGAATGCGATAATAGAAAGAATGAACTATTCAGGTCACCAGTCGTATATTTAAATCGATAGTAATATGCAGAAATACTTGAAGCAAGCTGTCATTACAAAATTAAGCCACATAATATAAAAAATGGATTCGTTAAAGTTAATACAATATTCTTATTTTCGATCATAAATACATTTCCGAATTTCTTCAACAACTCGTACTGAATAAAGTTTGGCGCAGGCTCATCTGTTCTAATTTGAACCGCAAACTTTTTTACTTGGCTGCTCTGAACATAATCTCCGCCTGCGCAAACCGCCTCACATCGCCAAATTGTCGCAAAAAAATGTTATTGCGCAGCCATTTGCGCAACTTCAGAGCTGCCAAGTTAAAGTGTAGTGTTAGTCGAATATTGCAAAACAAGACAATTAAAGCTATTCTTTTACAGCAAATGACACACCACTGTCTTTCTAAGGAAATGTGTAATAAAATGATTTTAAATCGTAATTAAATGAAACTTAACTTATGAAGACGACTGCTTATGTGTTACGTGTAAATAGAAACGCCGTGCAGTATTAAAACGCGATAATACGAATAGATAAAAGCACGATTTGTAATATTTTATAGCGTCAAATTTTATTAGGTAAAGATATTTTAATTGTAGTCACCTTGCCTTCAGAGAACGCGTGTTCTCTCTGGGTGTGAAGACGTTAAGTTGGTCAGGATGAGTATTGCTTCTAAGGGGTATATGAATTTGAATACCAAACATCATAGTGGCCAATCAATGTTCATCTACTAAGCAACTTGACTAAACAGTGTGTAAACCAGCAAATTCTTTTTATGGTAAACGCAGAATAGATGCCACCAAAAATTTTACTCTATGTAATTGAAATAAGTTTCAAAACCAATAAAAAAATTAAAAGTTATGCCTGTTAAGGAGAGTTGTTCATTTATATTCTTGGATATATTCGCTTTAAAATATCATTACCTAATAAAACAGGAAATTATATAATCAAAATTTTATTCACGGTTGGAGTTTTCTCGTTCGGATTCCCTAGTGCGTAGTTGGCACGCAACGTAAGCGATTTTGGCCTTCACGCGTTTGCTTTTGAAGGGAGAAACAAGGCTGGTGTCGGAGCGGAATTCAATCGAATTTTCATGGGCCTCTATGTGCATTATGAACCAATCAAACAACGTATCCTTAGAACTTGCTCTAACATTCAGTTTTCAACTAAATGTAACGTACAGTCAAGAGCAAATGAAGCTTTACACTTGTACGAGTCTGACCTCTAAGGCGATTGTAATAAGCACGTTACAAAGTCCAATGTGTGAAGCTCCACGTTTCATTTGGGAGTTATACTGACTGCATACACTAAGCCGGAAGCTAATCAACTTTCAAAACGCGAGAAAATAAATTAACATCAGCATGATGCAGCATGGTATAAGAATTGAACTTTTCTAATGAATAGTTGATGTTTTCCCCCGTTTTCGTAGTTGCTGCCATAATTAAAGTTTATCAGTTTCATGTTTAAAGTCAGTACGACGATTGCGAGATACCGAGTGTACATTTATTTGTTCTCATGTTGATATCATGTTTGCTACCGTCTTCAGTTAAACGGTATTTTGGCCGTTACCGGTTCGAAACAATTGTGTCAAAAAGTGACGCTTAATAAAAGCGACAATGAGCAACTATCGTCAGTTTCGAGAATCGGAAGTATTAAAACAGAGGTAGCCCCTTATGTTGGAATGTCGACTTCTAAATGCCATGGAAACTCGATTCGAATTTCCCTCCGAAAACTTCCTCTCAATTTAATGCTAGTATACAATTTGCAACTTCATAAGCTGAACGCACTGTTTGATATGAAAGTCAATATTACAAATAATTAGGTAAAATGTAACTTAATACCAAAAAATACCAGTCAGAAAAGTTTGTATAAATTAGGACGCCTAATGTTTTTGGCTATTTTTCGAAAATGTGCTAAACAGCTTTTTTATATTGTAATGTAAGATAGTGTCGTTTTGTGCTGAAGTTTATGGCACTCACTTATATATCGACATTCGTGTTTTTTTTCTAATAACTACCAAAGTTCTGAAATATAACAACTGAAGTAGTCTGCGAAATAGGAAAACAAATATTTGTAACAATAGTATAAGTACATTTTGAAGTTTGTAATTCGACAGCATGATACCTGATTAACATAGGATTGGTATACGTGAAATGTCATAAAATTCGGTACGTGATATTGGCTATATTATGAGCGTTGTTGGACTATCAGAGATGCCATTTACAAATCTTTGAATAAAAATAAACATGCTTAAGTTATATTATAGCTTGACCGCGGGGTATGTGACAACAGCAGACGTATTCACCGAGACTCGATACCGTTTCCGTTCGATTCGAGTCGAATCTATCGACATCGGAAACGAATCTATCGAGATGGGCTGATGTTGGTATCGAAAACTAATGTCATATGTGACACAAACTGTCATATGCGACATTAGTTTTCGATACTAACATCAGCCCATCTCGATAGATTCGTTTCCGATGTCGATAGATTTGTTTCCGATGTCGATAGATTCGTTTCCGATGTCGATAGATTCGTTTTCGATGTCGATAGATTCGACTCGAATCGAACGGAAACGGTATCGAGTCTCTGTGAATAAGTCTGCAGAAGTGCTCTGGGATAAATCAAGACAAAAGACGACGGGCCTCTTGGCTCAGTTGGCTGCCTTCTGAGACGGAGGTCGCGGGTTCGATCCCCGCTCGGGGCCAACATTTGTGTGCATGAACATGTCTGTTGGCTTCGTGTCTGGTCGTTTAATATTTATTTATATGTGTCTATCAGTTGTTTAGTACCACAATTTTTAAAAAAGAGAGGTCTATGCTGCTCAGTAAGACTCCGTCTTACTGAGCAGCATAGACCTCTCTTTTTTAGAGCGCTTGCGGTCAGACTAGAAGATAGCATTTTTAATATAGGTTTGTTTACTGATATTAAAAATAATAATACTCATATCTTCAAAGGCCAATTCGATCAACAAAGATTTTTTATAAGATTAAGTCGCAAGACACATAGTTTTGCTATTTAACCTTGACAAAAGGTTTTCTCTACGTTGGTCGAATCAACTTGTAAAATCTCACGCACATTCTGTACGCGTAGTCCAACAACGAACCTGCGCGCGAGTCACTTGACCGGCGTTTTGTTCCTACAATGACCTGTCCATTCGCACTCATCAGTACCGACATACACCGGTCAGTTAATGTCAACGCAGTCAGTGGATAGAGACAGTGCTCGCATGTCAGTCAAGATCCGTAACATTAGCTAATGATAAATTTCAAATAAGATCATTTGATCTTCGCGAATCAGTTGATGATTTTTATTAATTACTGTCTCCGTTTCATTGGTTGGTCTCGTTATTCTACTAATGGCAGATTTTTCAATAGTCAGTTAAAAGTTATCTGAAGAATAAACATCACCTGTCACTTTTCCTTTCTATAAACTGGTCTCTGTTTCTATTGTATCAGACAGTGACAGCATCAATATATTCTCCAGACAAGATTTATCAGACGATTGAAAAATCAACCCTAATTCGGAGACACCTGAATTGTGATGAAGAGTCAAATAACTGCCTTATTTTCTTTTGCTACCTATATACCCAAGAAAAGAGGAGAAGTTTTCTTACTGTTAATTGAAAACCACACTGGCTCGCCCTGGCTTTCCACGGGTCGCACTTATATACACCATCTGTCTGTATATTAATAAAAACGGTATCAGAATCTAAATTAGTTTTAAGAAATTAGTCTATACAGATAGATAGAATGACAAAAAAACTCTGTGGTTTATAATATTATCATATAGTGATTACATAAAATAACATAATTCTCATACCCTGTGGTAAGTCACTGGTTTTCTGCTGGATAAGTTTTCACTGACGTTTTCGCGGCGCTGGCGTGTTGGTACTGACATGTGCGTATAGACCCAGGAGACGATTATAGTGCAAACATTTAGATTGTATATAGTGTGTGTACATTTTTTATTATAAGCTAAAGCAATACTTTAAATGATAATTTTTGTCAGATTATACTTTTTTAACATACACATTGTAATAAATAGAGCATTATAGATTTATATTTTTAATTATATAGTGATTTGTACATTGTTTTTAGGTTTTAGTTCGTTCGACCAAATGTATAGACAAAGGACGTTTTATTTTCGCTTCAAGAGTACAACAATAGGTAATACGATAATAAAAATCTTGTACACTTTGTATGGATAGTTATCAATTATTAATTCTTATTTTAATTGCTTGACGATTTGGTGAAAACCAGCAGTTTATACAGGCCTCATTATATGAAAAAGCAAATTATAATATGAAATTGTAAAAATGTTATTCTTATTAAATATGTATTATAGTTTAGCCGCCGAGCAGGATTAATATAGCGTCAGTAAAATTGTAAAAGCTTCAATGACCTAATTTACTCGAAAAAAAAAACACCATAATAATAATAATAAATCTTTATTTCTCTCATCACAATGTTAAGTATTTCTTAGTAGTATTAAATATATTAACATGTCCTTTGTGGCGAGAGCTGGTGTCTATACTAGGTTTCCCATAATTCATATAAATAGTGTAAACAGAAATAATGAACCTAAGAACAATAGATGGGTCTGCGAAATTCGTCGACAGGTAAACTCTTCGGTTTATGTGTAACTTATTCCATTGTTAACTTGAGTGCACCATCTACCTTCATCTGTTTATCTCTGTTATATCCATCCTAAGTTTGTCTGGAAGAAATCGCTTAAAGCTATAAGACCGCCCATTGTACTTTTTTATGATTGTGTCACTTATTGCATATTATTATTGCTGTACAATAAAGAGTTGTGACTTACTTCCTCAACTAGGTTGTTATCGTCAATCTTCGTACTACTTTGTAATATTTCTGTTATTAAATCCATTCGGCGACTAGACTAAAGTGATGATTTTAATGTCAAACAAACTGTAAACTTACGTTACTAAAACTATCCATACTATGAACAGCCGTAAGGTCGCTATTATCTTTCACGAACATAATGTAGTAAGCCGTCGAATAATATCAACAGAGGAAAGTATGGTCTATAATTTACACTATATTATGTCTCACAGTATATAATATGAGAATCAAACTATACCTTAATTAAGGTGTAGTTTGATTCTCATATCTCAAGCATTGGCTTGGTTACATTTTTAGTACAAACCTGTCATCATGATTATACTGGATGTCTTAAAAAATCATCGCCACATAGCCAACAACAAAAAAGGATGAATCACTTCCTTATTAGGACACTCTGTATAAGGCAGATAATGTAATAGCGACCTTATATACATTTGAAGAGCATGCCCAATGATGGGCGCCAGAGATCGACACTCGGTCAGTTCTAATCTCATCTCAATTCAATGTATTAAATTCATGTTTTTAATCATGAATAATGTTAACAAATAATAGCCGTTTTAAATTACTGCGTAAAAACCACAATATTTATTTAATTTATATTATCCATGAGATGTCGATCCCACTAGTCCGCACGCCTACACGTGCAAATGCCTTAGAATAAGACGAGAATTTAAACAAATCTATTTAATAAACAACGATTAACTCATTGATTATTGTCGCAATAATTATTATTTTAATGTGTACTACAATAAATGCGGATCAAATTTTATTGTTATAGTTTTATTAAATACTAGCGACCCGCCCCGGCTTCGCATGGGTGCAATGCTGAATTTTCTTTGCTATAAACCATCCCTGGACCCACTCGAACCCACACAAAAAGTTTCATCAAAATCGGTCCGGCCGTTCTGGAGTTAAATCGTCAGGAAGGAAAACCCGACTTATTTTTATATAGTAGATTATATCTTACCAATCTAATTTTCCTTTCTTTACAAATTTATCACATGCTAAGCAAATTCAGTCCTTATTGCGCCTGTAAGAACCTTAGGTAAATATAAACAAATATCAGATTAAAAATATAAATCTCACTGATGCCTGAACGCCACCAGCTGTTTACCTGACCCAGTTTTCCTCATTTTCTGGTCGCTACCCTCGCAAAGAGCTGTTAATATTAATGTACTAGCGGATGCCCAGCGGCGTTGCCCGCGCGGATTCCGTTTATTCCCGTTCCCGTGGGAATTTCCGAAAATCCCTTAATAGTGGTTGCCTACAACATATTTAAGACACCTACATACCATATTTCAAATAGCGGGTGCTCAGCGGTGTTTTCCCGCTTGGATTTAGTTTATTCCCGTTCCCGTGGGAATTTCCAAAAATCCCTTCATAGTGGTTGCCTACGACATACTTAAGACACCTACATACCATATTTCAAATAGCGGGTGCCCGCAGCGGCGTTTTCCAGCTTGAATTTAGTTTATTCCCGTTCCCGTGGGAATTTCCAAAAATCCCTTCATACCAATTTCCTATGACATATCAGACACCTTCATACCATTTTTCAAGTTTCTAGGTGTTATCGTTTCTGAGTAACGTACGTATTTCTCTTTTTTACCAGTTTTTTTATTTTCCCGTGGGAATGAGATATTTTCCTGGAATAAAAAGTACCCTAGATGTTGACCCGGGTACTCAGTTATCTCCATACCAAATTTCATCAAAATCCGTCCAGTAGTTTTTGAGTGATGCGTGCACAACCAGACAGACAGACAAAAATTCCAAAAATTGGTGTTTCGGTATCTATATCGATAACTATATACACTGCCGTTAAAATTTTCAAAAAATATTTAATGTACAGACACGGCCCCGTTAGAGTTTTATTATATGTATAGACTAGCGGCTGCCCAGCCGCGTTGCCCACACGGATCCCATGAGAATTCCAAAAAAATCCTTAATAGCGGTTTCCTACGACATACGAGTAAGACACTTACATACCATATTTCAAGTTTCTATGTGTTATCGTTTCGAAGTAGTACGTATTTCTCCTAGATGTTGACCCAGTTACTCAGTTATCTCCATTACTTACAGGAGAGATCCTTTTGTTAGGACCATTTTAGTGTCGAGAAAGTACCTAGGTACTACTTATGAAAACATGCATAGTATTATTACTTTTTATACTAATGAAGATAAATTGAAGTAACAAAATGTCGCTCATACTATTTCCCTTGCCAAACTATAGGTGTATCGCTCTGCATCAGCTGCAAGAAATCAGGCGGTTGTAGTTTAGGATTTAGGGTCATAAATAAAAAGTAAACCTAAAATAAAATAGCTTTATTGTTTTAAAAATAAAAACTCTTTGTACAATAATTTGTGGCTATCAAATAACAAATCCCTACATAGTGGTAAAATATTTGAAATACAATAAATAACGAAAATAGAAAGCGAATTTACAATAATGGCAATGGATTAAAATATTTAGAGGCATGAATATGCATCTTTGGCAATTATGAATACAAATTTAATTGTGTATGTGTGGATTGAGTGAGCACCCCTCAGAAAAAAAAGGAAAAATGCTCTTCATTTAGTAGAAGTTCTAAAACAATTGTAAAAGTAATCCCTGAATTTGTAAAAAGATAAAAAAAAAGATACAGGGTTTAACGTATGCTCACTCAGTTCTCACAAACTACCAATGAAATCAGCGAATGTATTAATGCAACATATAATATTTATATACTAGGATTTAGAAGAACCTAAGCTTACTTACCTTTATAATTTGTAGATCACCTAGTTACGTAATTAAGGTTTTACAAAAAAAATAAAATGCTCACTCAATCCTCACACTTTTGAAAACCCGATTTCTAATGAAGAAACTGAAGATTGAAACTGCTATGCATGTGTATAGTTTAGTAAAATTAATATGGGAATTTGTAAAATAAAAAACGAACCACTAACGTGGCAGGTTTTAGAATAATAAATTTTTTTAAATGCTCACTCAGTCCACACATTTTACGTAAGTTAAAAATGTGAATATCTTAAGATTTATAGTATCAAAGAAACTGGAAATTAGTTCAACTTTTTGTAAAAATTTCTACAAAAGATCTACCATCTAATATTTTATATTCGTTGTCTGTTTTTAAAGATATTCAATTTTAATTTTCCTAATGTAAATATATCGTTTAGGGTGACCACACTTCATAATATTATGGTCATATCCATTATTTTGACAACCTTCTTCGAGTTAAATCGAAATTGCTGTACTGGCCAAATACATGAGCAGCGGCTGGTAAAACATGTATACATATCTGTCGCCTTTTAGCGACCAAATAAATTGCATAGTAAGTATACGTGTAATTTAAATAGTATATTTCATTACAAGTGCGGAAAGCCTGTCATCGCAACGAGTTCCGACAAATGTCTACCAAAGCCGAGGCGCAGCCGAAGGTGAGGGTTGACAGTCGGAACAAGTTGCAATGACTGTTCCGCACGTGTACTGAACAACTATTTTTAATACAGTTGCGAAAAAATGAAGCAATTTAATAAAATAATAAAAACACAATAAACTCAACTATCATTTTTGGAAAATGGCGCCAACCATAAAAATAAGCAGAGATTTTTTTTTTGCTTACTTCACCCATTCTGGGTAGGCAAAGGGAACTATGCCCAATGCCCATACAGTCAAGTCATCGGTACAATTTTCTTATTTATATGAAATGAAAATGAAATTTAATGAGATGAAATGAAATAAAACCTAACCTAACTCATTGAATCAAATCATTAAATCTGATATTGAAACAAATGAATTGCTTCTTTTTAGAAATATTTGCATTCAGAATCATAAAATCTTCTATGAAGTTTTTTTAGTAAAAACTTCGTGGTTGGTTTTTTCTTTTTAATAGACATCATTTTGACAGTTGGGAAAGAAAACGAACGAGTGCGGAAAAGGTAAAGAAAAAGCTCGAGTGTGTAATAGCCCTCATCCCGAACGCTATACGTCCCTGCAATACGCCACTTTTTGAGCAACTGTATTAAAAAATCTTTTCCTCCAAAACATGGCAACCAAGGAGGCAACTTATCAATAGTTTTATTTAAATTTCGAACTGGCTTGCAAATAGGAACATGTTAATTGAAAAAATAAAACAAGTGAACACTTCAAAGTGGGAAAAAATATTGTTGTTCTTCATTGCTTTTGTTAACTTATGTACTAATACATTTTCAAAAACGATGTTTTGTCTGTGCCATACCTACCTATATAAATTTCAAGAAAGAAATTTTGATGAAATTTAATTAAATGTTGACTTGTTATCGTCGGGAGGTTGCCTTTGCTGATCGATCACAGCATCATCCTGCTAATGCTAGTGTCTAATAGCATAGCCAAGTTGTATTTTATCGCATACTAATAGTGCCCCACGGTTTCACCCCGCATCAGTTCCGTTCCCTTCGGAAAATTATAGCCCATGTTACTCCCAGAAAAGTAAGCTTTCAATTGGTGAAAGATTTTTCAAGTCTCGCGTGTAAAATTTTATTACAAATAGCGGGTGCCCAGCGGCGACCCAGCCTGGATCCAGTTTATTCCCGTTCCCGTGGGAATTTCCTATAATTCCTTCATAGTGGTTTCTTTACCATATAAGACCATAATAATTTAAATAGCGGGTGCCGTGGATCCAGTTTATTCCCGTTCCCGTGGGAATTTCCTATAATTCCTTCATAGTGGTTTCGTCAAGCATAAAACACCATAATATTTTAAATAGCGGGTGCCGTGGATCCAGTTTATTCCCGTTCCCGTGGGAATTACTGAGATTCCCTTTATAGTGGGTGCCTACGACATAAAGACACCTATACATACGATATTTCAAACAACGGGTTTCAGCGAGTTAAAGCGGCGGCGTTGCGCGCGCGGTTCCTGTTTTATCCCGTTCCCGTGAGAATTGCATTAAATCCCTTCATAGCGGTTGCCTACTACATTTATGACACCTACATACCATATTTCAAGTTTCTGGGTGTAATCGTTTCGGAATAGTACGTATTTCTCTTTTTCACCAGTTTTTATATTTTCCCGTGGGAATGAGATATTTTTCTGAAATAATAACAAAGAACTCTAAAGAGTAAAAAACATACAGACAAATTGATAACCTGCTCCTTTTTGAAGTCGTTTAAAAGTACTCTAGATGTTGACCCGGGTACTCAGTTATCTCCATACTAAATTTCATAAAAATCCTTCCAGTAGTTTTTGCGTGATGCGTGCACAGATAGACAGACAGACAAAAATGTAAAAAATTGTGTTTTGGTATCTACATCGATAACTATATACCTACACTTAAAATTTTCAAAAAATCTTTCATGTACAGACACGGTCCCGTTAGTTTTATTATATGTGTAGATGTACAATAGTATATTTTGATATAAGTGCGGTAAGTTGAAAATTACAGCCGAGGTAATATTGCTAGCCCAAGCCGTAGGCGAGGGCTATAAGAAACCAGAGGCTGTAATTATCAAAGCGCACGTATGTCATACGACATTTTATAACATATTTGGAGGAAATAAATAAAACTCGGACTTTCAATAACGAATAAAAACAATACAGCGAAAAGAAAAAGCGCGCGGAATAATTTTTACTTGTTCACAAATAAGCGATACGCGTGCATCAGCATTTTTTTTAGGCAAGGGCACAAAAAACAGCCAGTATTACTAATAAAATAAATTAATATTTTTGTGTTTTTGTTACATACAGATACATAAATGGTTTAAATTAAATGTTTATTTATTGTATTTTATCTCCCAAAGTTAATTTTAATCATAAAATGTTGTTTTTTTTTTTGCTGAGATTTAAAAAAGTACCGTTCGTTTTAAGACGGAGCATCTTGATAAACCGTGCGTTTTACATTACACTTACCGCACTTGGGCGTAATGAGATACAATACGATATTGAAATTGGTGAAATAAGACACCTTTTACGAGCAAATGCGTTATAATAGTAGATTATACAACAAGGGAATAAAGCACTGTTTTATGTCACGGGCGCGACATTGAATCCTGAACGTAACGAAGGACTCCCAGTTTTACTCCCGAGCGCAGCGAGGGAGTTATGATTTAATTCCCGAGCGAAGCGAGGGAATCAAGACTGAGTCCTGAGTTTAGTGAGGGATTTAAGCGCCCAAGACAAAAACAGTTTTATTCCCGAGTTATATACTCTACTTTTCTCACCTTATGCGAGACAATAAAATGCATGGTAGTAGATTATTGACAATGCCTATGGCATCTAGTAGGTATAATAGACTCTGAAGTCAAAGTACTTTCATCACTCGACATTTTCGATATTCTCTTTGAAATGTTAAAGCTATAAAATGGATACAGCAACTTGTTTCTGCCGGTGTGACCTAGGTACTTGATTTAACAATTGAAGATCGTGCGAATCTAGTTGGTCGCGGCTTCGGTTTTCGAAAATCGAGTTGGCCACGACTGCACCACATTTTGATTAACGAAATTAGACTTTATCGTCATAGCAATAAGGATTATGAAAGTGAAAATTACATTATTGACCAAGGGTTATAATGAAATTCCATACAACATTATAACCCGGTTAAAGCCAAGGAATATAATGTCTTGCTTTCGGTGACGTTTATATGATATATAATCCGGCTTTGTCGAGCATGTGGTGTGAAAATTATATTAAAGAGTCGTAATCAGCGGAGGTCGTATGTCAAAAATTTACTTCGAAAACCAGAAAGAATATTCTTTTAAAATGTCCTGTATTTTTAATATGACCTGAATATTATGAAGAAGTGTGGTCACCCTAAACGATATATTTACATTAGGAAAATTAAAATTGAATATCTTTAAAAACAGACAACGAATATAAAATATTAGATGGTAGATCTTTTGTAGAAATTTTTACAAAAAGTTGAACTAATTTCCAGTTTCTTTGATACTATAAATCTTAAGATATTTACATTTTTAACTTACGTAAAATGTGTGGACTGAGTGAGCATTTAAAAAAATTTATTATTCTAAAACCTGCCACGTTAGTGGTTCGTTTTTTATTTTACAAATTCCCATATTAATTTTACTAAACTATACACATGCATAGCAGTTTCAATCTTCAGTTTCTTCATTAGAAATCGGGTTTTCAAAAGTGTGAGGATTGAGTGAGCATTTTATTTTTTTTGTAAAACCTTAATTACGTAACTAGGTGATCTACAAATTATAAAGGTAAGTAAGCTTAGGTTCTTCTAAATCCTAGTATATAAATATTATATGTTGCATTAATACATTCGCTGATTTCATTGGTAGTTTGTGAGAACTGAGTGAGCATACGTTAAACCCTGTATCTTTTTTTTTATCTTTTTACAAATTCAGGGATTACTTTTACAATTGTTTTAGAACTTCTACTAAATGAAGAGCATTTTTCCTTTTTTTTCTGAGGGGTGCTCACTCAATCCACACATACACAATTTAATTTACATCTTCCGTGTTCCCCAAGTTTTACGGTTACCTCGCTTAAAAAGTTATTTTGTATTTTGACTATCCGTAAACGGGATGAAAACCGAACATTTCCGAAATATATAGTGTGTATCGAAATTAAATTTCGGGTAGGTAATCATTCAAAAAGATTATCACGTAAGAGCGTTTTCACATTATCCGATCCAAAATCGGAGGCGGATGCCGATACGATATCTGGGCAAGTAAAATGTATGAAATATGTCACATTGTCCGCTCCGATATCGGTTATATTTCATACATTTTACTTGCCCTGATATCATATCGGCATCCGACTCCGATATCGGATCGAATAATGTAAAAACTTACACACCTAATACTTTATTTCAATTTGTCGTTCGAAAACGTCGTGTTCAAATTTTAATGAGGGAATCATCGGCTTTCTACATACATGTGTGGGGCCAAACACCCTAACTAAAAAAACATGTCCGCCATTAGTACTTCCTGTAGCGTTGCCTTCATCTAAATAACCTAGTTCACGGTTTAGAAAAATATATTTGCGCGCAAGTTGTCGTGAGATGTCGTCACCTTGCTGCTTAGATGAAAACATCGCCTAAAAATTACTACAGCTAAACTCGTTGAATAACAAAAACAAACATATTGTAAAGACTAAATTTAAATTTCTAACAAATATAATAAAGATAACCATTAAATAGAACCATAACACATTTTCACCAAAGCTGGGCATTCACAAATCTGTTTTTAAAATAGACATCTTGATGGAGTATTCTAAACATCAAGGTACACATTCTATGTTGAAAGAAAAATAGATATCTTATCAATCCGTAGACAAAATTTTATATATCGGGATAATATGAGGACTCGCAAGTCCTGGCTTTACCCAACCGATAATAGTTAAAAAACAAATCGTCAGTGTTTCCTTATATCTCCAACAACATCGTGAATGTCCAGCATAAAGGTAACGTACCGTATGTATAAGCAAGCACATTTATTCTTTGGTAATAGTAATAGGCGACAACATGTAAACTTCAACAATAATACGAATTGAATGTAAACAATAACAAAGCTAGAAGACATTTTAAAGATTCTCGAGTTAATTCCTCTGTGCGGTCAAGAGACTTAGTCATAAAACAGACGCCATCAGAAAAACTCACTTGAGCTCGAGCAGCTGCATCGTTATAGGGTATTTCACAATTTTTTTTACTATTTCATAAAAACTCCCACATTTAAAAAATAGAACAAAAAATATACAGCTAAATACTGATTGCATTGCTTCTGAAAATATACATCAACATTTTCAAGACTGAACTTTTTCTTTATTTAAATTAAATTACATATAACATTAACATGTTTTAATTTGATATCATAATAATGATTACATTCTGTTTATCTATGAATATAATTTAAATACATTAAGACATGAAACAACCCCATCGATGCAAAAAAAAATCACAAATCTTTAAAGTTTTCAACTGAGACGTTTTTTTACACATTCCGCCATCCTGACATTCACTGACTTTGTCTTCTAAGAAACAGCACAAAATTCAAGGCAACTTTAAATAGCAGAACGCGTTAAATGTGCGCCAAATATCCAATACTGCCATAATATAATAACATAGACTTACAATAGTTATAAAAGAGGCAATTTACAACCAATTCCGTTTCATAAATAATCCTAATTTTGATAAAGAATAAATTAATTTAGACTAGTTAATTTACTTTAATATTAATTGATTTCTTTCGGGAAATTTTAGCTCCCAAATATAAGAAATGAAGTTGTTGTTTATAAAAAAAATATTGTCCTTTAATAAAAATAAATAACTGAGTAATATTATGTAGGTACCCTATTAAATAACGGGAACCTAAATAATTAGTGGTAGATTTACACTATGTCATAAATAATAATGGATTACAAAACTTTAAAATTTTTTCTATGAAGTATTTTATTTCTTACATATTATAAGTTTATTATATCGGAACTTTTAAAAACTATGTAAGTACTAGAGAGGAAACTGCTGACCTTAAAAATGTTCCCAAAAATCGTACCTAGTTCTTTACTATAGAGTGACTTCACGCACTGCATACTTTCTATGAGAACTGACAGTTGCGTTTTTGTACAATTCCTCTCTTTCCGGTAGCTACATTATAATTAAATTGTTAACAAGTGTTTTAAAAATGTAAGCTAGGCACTACCATAAAGTACATGTTGCTCAGTAATCTTAGAAAATATAAGTACATGTGCCATTGAGCATACATTTCCATAGATTAAAATAGATTTTAATGCCGATTGACTAGGTTTTCACTAAGTATTTATTTCTGCAGATATGTTACGAGTTAAAGAGATTACAAAATTCAACTATTTTTAAATCTAATGAAGTGAAAAATATGAAATGTCTTGTTGTAATTCTTATAACTACAAGCACTTTTCAAAATAACGTTTACTCTCTGTATAGCCTCTCGATTACCTATCCCTTACTAAATAGCCCTTTCTTTTATTTTCGCATAATTTTGTTGACAACAACTATACGTCTCCAGGCGTCCAGTAAAGCTTGAACCCGGGAAACTGTGTATACAAAACGAATGAATGAATGAATTATCTAAATACACCTCTAAAATATCTTAGAAGTGATGTAATCATAACAATACTAAAAGTGGTCACAGTTGTAGGTAGGTAGTACATTTTAAAGTATATTTTTTTAATTTTTTTATTTAAAAAATAAATATCCAGGGTCTTCCCCTCAGTCTAAGTTAATCACTGATATTTTTTACACATACACGAACGACACGCATAAAACGACTATGTGTTGTCCTTTTTAATTTCGATTTATTATAGTAATCCTAGACTACGTGACCCCCTGCCCTGACTAGAGAGCCTTTGACCAAAGGTGTTGTCAACTATGCGAACCTGACCTCGACTACACTGCCTTAAATCATCATTCACTACACCCTTAGCTTACCCATTGGCGACATTAATGTGGCCGGCCGCTCTTCCCAGCGCGCTGAGGGCTGCCCGGAACTGACGTGGAGAGCCCTGCGTACTCCAGCGCAGAGATCTTATCACTCGCCCTTTTCTTCAGGTACTCGGATATGTGCTGCACGATCAGGTCTATGGCCACTGGGGAACAGGAAAAAAAATACATAAGTTTTTGTGATTCGGTATAAATTTGACTATTAATTAAATTGCGAGCTAATAAAGAGATTTTTCCAAAACCCATATGAAATGTATTTGAATTTCCATTTTACAGCCATTTTACACCATAAGAAGTGATGCGATTGAGTACTGAAAATGATGACGTCACAACTGAGTGCTCCGTAGGTACATTTTCCATACAAAATTTTTGTATGGAAAAATCATAAAAAATAACATAGATGACTAGACTAGTTTACGACAAGATTAGTTTAGAGATTTACAGAACCGATTTTGAAATGTTACTAACCACATTTTGCAAAATCGATCGAGTGTTTTTTTTTTAAATAAAACGTTAGTTGCAAGTCATCAAAATAATATTTTATCATAATTTACACCGTGGCAAAATTCTGCCCTTCAGTTGTACAAAGTGAAATATAGGTATTGCAAATGCAATTTCTTTAAATTTATTTGAATTATTATTTCATCCAAATCAGTAGTAAATACAGTCCACGCTTCCACATATCTTTAAAAATGTTAGCTATCAAATGAAACCGGTGGCCTTCTTTTAAAACATAAAGTTAGCCTTTATCCCCAGGAGGTAGGATTCAATTTTGGGATCTGCGGGTTGTGATAAGTATATACGTAAGTTTTACATAAACATTCATGCCCTCATCAGGATTCGAACCCAAGCCTCACGCATGAGAGACTGGCTCACTAACAAAAGGGCTATCACTGCGTTTATTTGGAGGCCTTCTTTTCTAGCATATTATTGTAATATATAATGTGAATAAAGTTTGAGATCAAAGTAAACTATACAATCTGTCTTTAGATGAACTATTTCAGATTGTAAGACTTATATAGATTGATTGAACTCGAGTGTACCTAACCTGGTTTAGGAAATACAAGATCGCTAATAAATAAAACCAAAATTCTGGAGATGCACACTTTATTTGATTATAATCTTTATTAATTGAAGAACAAAATGCATATAAAAGTAACATTATAAAAACGCTTACTCTTAAATTGAGTAGGTAGTCTTAAAAGTAAAACATATCTTTGTGCTGGGATATATCATACATAGTCATAAATATTATGTATTATAAGAAAAATGTTTCAATCAATGAACATGTGAGACCAACAATCTACAAATGGAACATTAAATACGTATCACTCAATAAGGAACAAAATACAAGTAATACATTTAATTAAAATGGAGTCCCCGTCTGCTAAACTTAAGCAGTCCATGGAAAATTGGAGACAAGGGGTTACAACACAATACATAACGTATTTATATGGTATAAAAATAATTTACAATCTGAATCTGATCACTTATAACTTTTAAATATTATTTTTTTATTCTCTTTTCCTTCTCTCTCCCTTTTCCTATTTATTTTAATGAGTATTGGTTTTCCCAAGATAACTTCGTATTAAAGGTGGTCTTGTGGACGTTAAATTAATTTTTGAATCAAAATAGAATCCGAACTGTCAAATCCAAAGTATCGCAGAACTGTACACATTGAATCGTTTTTCTTGACAATTATAATGCGTGCATTGCGTGGTCTACAGATAATAGAGGTAATAGAAAGAAGCAACGTATTGAAAACTTTTAATGGCAATCGGCTTGTATTTTGGCGTACATTGCTTCTGATGTACGTCTGTCTTTACTGTCAGTGTATATAGAGCAAGCGCTATAACCGCGTTATAAATGTCAAATAAAGGCGATTCCGATTCCAATTATAAAAAAAACAATAAGGTAATCACCACCGCACGATCGGGTAGCTATAAATATTGTTTGCTCTTAACACAAGAGATAAAGAGTACCTAAGGCTATATATCTTTTGCAGATCATTTAAACACAGAAGTCTATCTACAGATAAAATTATCTAATAAAAATAAAGAAACACAAAAGAGGTCTTTGCTATAAACAATAACATATTTCTTTGTCCATTATGGGATATGAATAAAATGCTATGAAATGCGAAAGCTCAATGTTATTATTAATTAAGGCCGTTTGTTGTAAGTTCTAAAATGTATACTTTGCAAATGTTTAAAAATCAAATTCCTGTTCCTATTTATTATAATTGGTCGATAACTGTTACACTAATCTTGCAAATATACTAGGTAATATGACACCTATATCAATTCATTCTGAATTGACTCACACTATTCAAGTTCTGTAAATGTCGGTAAATAAATTAAGACTTTATAATAATGTATAGATATTGGATTCATATTATTATATATTATAGAAAATAACATTTCAATTCACACTATTTCATGGTCAGTTTCGCAAATATTTTTTAATTTAATTGTCATTGCTATTGTGTGGTAGGTATAGATTCAAAGATTACATTTCCTGTAAGATTACACTGTAATACATGTGGTTATACACAATAACAAAATTATTCATCGTATAGCAAAACATTTTAAATTAAAAATTTTGTGCTTAGGTCAAAAATTAAAAATGTGTTGTTCATGTTACATGAATCTACATTTTTTGTTTTTCAATTTTATCACATCCATAATCCGTTCAAATATATTCAAATACATAAATAGGATTTAGTTTAAGTAAGAGCAGTGATAGCGTGAAAGAGCCGGCCGAAAATCAGTGAGGCTCGGGTTCGAATCCTGGCATGTACCAATGAGTTTTTCAAAACTTACGTACATATTTATCACTAGCTCGACGGTGAAGGAAAACATCACGAGGAAACCCGCAGGTCTCAGAATTAATCTGAAACATGTGTAAACAGACCCGGTCCGGCGATGGGCTCACCACCTATCACGTTTAGGGGTCCAATGTATCTCGTGAAATGTGGGTATATCCAGTAATGGAATACCTCTGCCCGAGGCGGTCCTACCCGAGGGGGTCCTCGGGGATGAAAGGCGTGAGATGTTTTTTTTTTTTTTTTAAGTTTCAGTTTTTTACAAAGTGCAAGATAACATTACATAAGCTATTATCATACAAAAATGTTGCCTGCCGTTAAATACTAATGTTCATGGTTTGTAACTGATTCTACGTATATAAAAGGTTTAACACAAAAGGTCTCTACTGTTTTCGAAAAACATATTATAAAAAATTTTGCAACCTCACAAATTCTAGTTCATATTAAACCAATATTTTTTTCATTTTCACAATTTCATCTATACAATATAATACATTATTAATTAAGGATATACAGAAAGCAAAAGATACGGAATTCCATTCTCTAGTCTTATCAGTGCAATTCAGTCTAGGAAAATAAAATATTTGATAAGTGGGCGTGTTAGGAATCGACGCCCTAGGAAGAAAATGTACCATGTAGGAAGTTAAGTTACGAAATAAACTCTATAGGAAGTAGTTCATGTAGGATCAGGAATTGGACGACTAAGGAAGTTGGTTGAGTTAATACTGTTTAGGAAGTGCATGATGAAGTATCGGAAATAGGAAATAAAATCCACAGGGAGCGGATTATATAGAATAGGTATAATAACGTCTTATAACAAACAAATAGTCTTATAACGTCTTATAGCAGTGATAGCCCGGACGGTTAAAGAGCCGGCCGAAAATCAGTGAGGCTCGGGTTCGAATCCTGGCATGTACCAATGAGTTTTTCAAAAACTTACGTACATATTTATCACTAGCTCGACGGTGAAGGAAAACATCGTGAGGAAACCCGCAGGTCTCAGAATTAATTCTGAGACATGTGTAAATAGACCCGGTCCGGCGATGGGCTCACCACCTATCACGTTTAGGGGTCCAATGTATCTCGTGAAATGTGGGTATATCCAGTAATGGAATACCTCTGCCTACCCCCTCGGGGATAAAAAAGGCGTGAGATTATATTATATATATATATATATAACAAGTACGGAATTTAAGGAGTGGATGACACCGTCCGAAATTATGGTTATGATTATGACACATGACTCTTTATACTATGGTTAGGTTAATAGTTTATTTTTGACGTATACTGCGCTTTGCGTTAGACTTTCCAAGTTTTTTAAAAATATATCAAAGTAATATAATATAGTGATAGAAGAAGTAATATACGTCAACATAAAGCCTATTTTATTTTATAAATCATAAACAATAACCTCATTGTCTAAGCTTCCCTGATTATTATGTTTGTGCGCAAAAATTAATATTTTTATTCATTATTTGTGTACTTTTTAAATAAGTACATCTGTAACAGTTTTTGTACTTAATACTCACGGATACTACAGCTAGACGACAGACGTGCGCGGAGAGGGGAATCGAGTCAAAGGAGATGTGAGATAAGTTTGAGTAGGGCTGGTCTGCTACCCCGTCTGATTGCGCAGCTACCTAAGGCGCGCTACAGCGCTTGCAGTCAGACTCAACACTGTGGGTACAGTAAATTCAACATTGTGGTGCAGAAGGTTTTTGACATCTGCAGTGTGACTGGTAAATCGAGGGAATCCTTTTAGGAGGTAACATAGTAACCGATCAAGATTCCGCACACATATAAAAAGTTTAAATAAATAAAAATAAATCACTGCTTTTGGGCAATTTCCTAAAATAAAATACGATTATTCTGAATTTTCCATATACTACGTAGCGTATTGCACACACACGCCGGCCGCCAGCCGCAGCGCCGGCGGTCATTGACCTCGCGCAGCAGATTTTGCGAGTATATGCTAAAAAAAACTGAAGAATTTAACTTTTTAATTGCGAAAATTAAAGTTGATGATTTTTCTACAATACCTAAAGATATCAGCTTCTTATTCACCCCCTTGAAGGATTCCCTCAATTTACCGACTTGTAAATCGGGGGAATACAATGTGACTACATTGTATAGTACATATCATGTTTGTGAATATTACTCATCAATTTAAATGAGTGTTGTTGGATGTGTAGGTAACTAGGTACATATTGTACATAATAGATAGCAAATATATATTGAATTTAGGTATATATTCTACCTAATATTGTGCAATCACTAAAATCAGACTGATATTTATATAAAACATGTAGTAAGTATATTTGATATGCTATACTCAAAATGCACAGTATAATTAATTATATCACATAATTACACATTTGCACGATTCGATATATAATACTTATAGTTGTGTTGTGTTATAATACGTCAAATAGTATACAATAGGTACACACAATATAACCCTGTACAAAGTTATGGCAGAAGATTTGTGTGGTCAAATTACTTGGAGTTTTGTTGGAAGTTCCAACAGATGTTTCTTAGCTAAGTGCTAGTCCATTTTATAAGAAACTTTTGGGTAAAATCTGTTATTTAAAAAAAACTATTTTAACATACATTTAAAACTATTACTTTCGAAACAGTTTCTATCGCGACTGTAACAGAAGATAATTTATTTAAAAATTATTGTGAAATTCTCCTGAGAGCTACTAAATTAATTATTGGTTGATTTTCATGTAATTTTGTTGAATAATCAACATAATATTGAAGTATCCGCATATGCACACTAGTTTCTTATAAAATTGACCATAATCGTTGATCATATTGCTTATTTGCAATCGGAATCGCGATCGTATTCGTTTGACATTTGGAACTATCGTTTGTCAATAAAGTAGCGTTAACAATTAACTTTATTGACAAAAGATAATGACATAACTTTATAAACAATGCAACTAGCAGAATTGAGGTTAGACACTGAAGCCATATAACCAAGAATTGAATTTATTGTCAAAATGAAGCCAATAGCGATTCCGTTTGCAAATATACATCATTGGATTGGGTTGAACACTGTTTTTATTACACTATACCTAACATATGCTTCGCAAAGCGTCAGCCTTATACAAAGTAGGGTTCGACCTAAATTATACATTAGCACAATACATAATTAAGTTTTAAATTGGGGCAATCCATCTCCACGCATATTTTTGTTTAATATCAAGTAGATAATGATCAGAAAACTTTTGTTTAATATAAGTAGATAATAACATTTTTGGTATTGAAAATATCGTGCTGCGTGATTGAATCTGAAATGCGGAGATCCGCAAGAGAAACAAGGTAACCGACATAGCGCAAAGAATTGACCAATTGGAGTGGCAGTAGGCCACATTGCTTAGAATGGATGGCCGATGGGGCCGAAAAGTTCGCCAAAAAATAGGCCTCCCACAAGATGGACCGAAGACCTGCACCCCGATTCACGTTACAGTTCCATACAATATCTGTAATGCCATTTCACTTTTAACTATATTAAATCTAAGAGACACGTTTACAATGTGACTGGTAAATTGAGGGAATCTTCTCAGGAGGTAAGAGTAGCCGATCAACATTCCGCATACATATAAAATGTTTAAATAAATAAAAATAAAAAAACACTACTTTTGCGCAATTTTCTAAAATACGATTATTCTTAATTTGCCATATACTACGTCGAGTATAGAATATGCGCCGCGGAGCGCCGGAGGTCATTGACCTCGCGCAGTTGATTTTGCGAGTATACGATAAAGCTGAAGAAAGTTATGGTGGTGTTTTTTATACAAATGATTAAGGTATCGGCTTCTTATTCACCCCCTTGAAGGATTCCCTCGATTTACCAGTCACACTGTATAGTTATCGACTAACAAATCCAATCGAATAAACGAGAATAGGGGGTGAAAATCGCGGGATGCTTGAAGCACAGTAACTGTTATTGTGACGATGTTCGAGGAAGGCCTATGTCCAGCAATGGAAGTGTTTCGGCCGATATGAAGAATGTTTTTAAAAACTTACATTCGTAGGAATAAAAAATAATTTAAATGTCAACCAGCCAGACACTAAAACTACAGAAAAGACGATATAAGGTACGTATGGGCTGCGCAAGCCATCTAAAACACAGTATGGCTATTGTCCAGTTTGCGCAGTCCAGTTCAGACTCGTTTCATCTCCTATTCGTGCTATTGTTACAGGACTTTACGAATTAAAAAATAGTTCGACCTATATTGAAATTTCCAAAAAATGGTAAAAATTCGCCAAAGAAACATTTGTGTGCAAATATCACGAAAAAATGGTACCTTTGCCTTTCTTCGAGTGACAAAGAAACCTAACAGTTAGCACTATGAATATGCGTGGAGGTTTTTAAAGTAACATACAACATAACAAAACTTACATCTAGAATAGTACTGGAACAATATTACACCCACGCCGAATACCACATGGTATCTGGTCTTCTGGTTTACAACGCACTTGTATGAGTATTTTATAGAAAAATATTTTAATTTATAATAATACTTTTATGAACTTTAAATGTCATTTAATTCTAATTGGCCAGCAACTATAATGGGCAAACGGTTTCATTACTACAACAATAATATTTTATGTATCACAGAGCTCTATGTTATATTATAGTTTAATACATAATATGAGTAATTAGATACCGGATTATATGAAACGTAAAAATAAAATATCCATTAAAAACTTCTCCGTAGGGCTCGTATATCTTATGTTTTGTTGTAATAATAAATAAGTAATCATTTTTGAAGTTAGCAGACATTTTTAATAAGATCTCTAAAAATATATTTAAATGCGTATAACCCGCGGTGTCTAATAATATACATCAGAGCTCTGTGTGTGTTATAGTCATAGTAATTATGAAAATGAAACTGCATTTTATAATGGAAGCAAGCCGCTTTTCAGTGATACAAGACCCATTAGTCCCAAAATAAGCAATTTTACCCGCAGCAGCGAAACTTTTATTCCTTGGGAACTCAGAAGAGGCCAAAAAAATTAAAATACTTAAAAAATTCATACAATCTGAATGGCTGCACCGATTTCAATGATTTAGATATCAATCGGTTTGCAAGTTCGCTTGCATTAATCACAAAGTGCAGCTTACGGATAAAAAGCCACAATTATTAATTACTATGACTATAGGGACTGTGATTTCCAACGTTTTAATTTTACGTAGTTCACTTAACACTCTACATAACATGTGAACAGAGAAACTAAAAGACATACCGCATACAAGTGCGTTTATAAACCTGCTACTAGCACTACTATCGACTTAGCGTGTCTTCTGAACTGCCGGACATCCTTCTCCCAACGGGTCCTTCTTCCTCGTGCGTTCCGTTCAACATGCCGTTAGTCAACTTCTTCTCCACTGGTCTTTTCTTGTACATAATGTCCCATATGTGATGCACGATAAGGTCAATAGCCACTGCAACAAGAAACGGGCGTTAGATCGCCTGCAGCGCAAGAGCATAGCCGCTACAAGAAGGGACAGGACTACGCTAGGACTTGTTGCAGTGGCTATGACCTTGGCACTTACCTTTTCTACGTAGAAAAACTTATTTAAATGACATAGAACTCTAAAAAGTAAAAAAACTACTTCAATCTTCAACTTCTATAGTTTTCTCATGGACGAAATTAAAATACCAGCTTTCAAATAAAAAAAGAATCATCCAAATCGGTTCACCTAGCCGAAAGTTCTGAGGTAATAAACATAAAAAACAGACGAATTGATAACCTCCTCCTTTTTGAAGTTGGTTAAAAATTAAAGATTTTAGGTTGGAGACTGTCTAGCTGGAACTTCAGGTAAGTAGTAAAAGAAATAGCAGAGCTGTAATTCTAATTTCAAATTCAAAATTCAAGGCGTTGTGGCGTTTCACTAACCGCCGCAGCTTGTGCTGAGTGGGGTCCCGTTAGGACACTCAAATATTACCTATGCTCTGTGTTATTTATCTTTAAGATTTTTTTTAAAGGTGTTCCTAATAAATATTTTTCTTTCTTTCTTTTTTTCTAAATTTTGAAAAAAAGAAAGATAAGAAAGAAAATTATGGTCAGATAAAGAAGTTAAAAGGGCAAAAAGATGATAAAATGAGGGATAAAGGAGGTCCGATAACGAGTACCTCGTTACAAGGTGAAGGTTTGTAGTTTGTAAGGTGAGGTCGGTAAATGTTCATCTTACTGCGTTTGGGAACAGCCCGCTTAAGGTAGACATCCGTGGGTCAAAGCCGCGGGCGATCGATCGCATACGACTGACAAGTCAATGTATGAAAGTATGTGTGTAATGTATCAAGTCAATGTATGTGGTGACAGACGGACGGACAGACAGCGAAGTCTTAGTAATAGCCCGTTTTACGCTTTGAGGTATTTACTCCTCGTGCTCTCGATTTCGTATTCATGATGTCCAAAACACTTGATTAACCATAAATTAAAGAGAAAGTGAATCACCTTCTATTTTTTTTTACCGAAAAAAACCGTTCGTAAACATAATAAAGTAAACTTAAATTAGAACATGGATAAATAGTTATATTTTTATTTTCGCGGTCGTACTAATATAAGAACAGTACGATTTTTAATGCAACGTCATTCGATCACGGTAAATATTATTTGAAATTATGTACAATTCGCGAGAATACGACCAATCCACGAATAAAAAAATAATAAAAAAAAAAAGTTTTCAGCAGCGATATTTAAATTGATGATAAAATACTAAATAATAATATGAGTATCCTTACCTAAGTTATCTGCACCTCGAGGTATGATGACGTCAGCAAACTTCTTTGTCTGAAAGGGATATTAATTACGGCATATTAGACCGTGGTTTTCGATTTTTATTTCGCATATCCGTTGAAAATCTTTACCGCAAATGACTTAATTATGACATACACCTGTCATTAGAGCCAAGTATTATATTCTCTTTTATTAGAGCCAGCGTCTGCAGTGCAAGTAGTGAATGCGTAATAAATTTCAAAAGAAGGCAATCCTATTACGAATATCATGTCAAGCTCATGTTGGTGGCTTAATTTTATTTACGGTTTTTATGGTATAAGCTTCCAATCCGCTCAGAGCTGGCATGGGTGATGATATTAGAACACCATTGCCCGTGTTTACTCGAATGACAAAAACTCAGACACTGCTCTCTTTAAGGTTGATGATAAATACCATATAACTCTAAAGAGTAAAAAACCGACTTCAACTTATATGGCTTTCTCATGGATGCCATTGTCAGAATGGGACGAAATTAAAATGAGACCAAACAACAATGAAGCAACAGCAAAAATAAAAAAAGAATTATCCAAATCGGTTCACAAAAGTTCTGAGGTAAAAAACATTAAAAAAAACAATATGCAGATAAATTTATAACCTCCTCCTTTTTGAAGTCGGTTGATAATACACAAAACTCACCGGTAGGCAGAACTCCTCGAAGGCTGGCTTGACGAAGTTCATGTACTGGTTGAGCACTTGCTCCAGGTCTCTGCCGCGCTCCATAATGTCACGGGGTACTGAATAAGGGAAGGAGAAAACGACATTGGAGACAATAGGGTAGTGTCCAAATAGTAAGTAGTGTCTGACCGAAAGTTCGGTTTCGGTCAAGTTGCCGCCAAAAATCAAGTTTCAGCGGCAGTTTCGGTTTAACCGATAACTGAATAACCGTGTGTCAATTGTGTCCTTTTAATAAAAAAAAATATTTTTTCACGTAAGTAATTCATTGTCGTTCAATGAAGGCGTCTTGAGGGAGCAATTGTGCGGAATGAGCAGTGGAGAGGTCGATCCCAAACTACTATACTGTTGTTTAGGGCTGTTTTATCATCCCGTAAGATGCCGGCTTTTCCGCAAACTTCAAAGACGATGGGCCATTGTATTGTCCACAATCCACAGACCATTTAGCTAGATTAATGATCTGCGCCACAATCTGACTTTACTTGTAATGTAAACTTTCTGATTCTGAGACATGTGTAAACAGACCCGGTCCGGCGATAAGCCGTATACAGAAAGAAAGCTGAAAACTTATCAGCGCTTATAGGCGCCGGTCTACGCAGGTAACCGGCGCAGGCATTTATATAAACAAGCGCCGATAAGCGCCAAACGGCGCCGATAAGTGCCGACAAGCGCCGACAATCTTCGACAGGCGCCGGTCAGCGCTGGTGCCGCCCGCCAATCATCGTACGACATTTTGTTCGCTCTGCTTCAATCTGCTTGCTTTATGTAGAATGGACCAGCGCCGATAAGCGCCTATAAGCGCTGATAAGTTTTCAGCTTTCTTTCTGTATATGGCTATAGGCTCACCACCTATCACATTTAGGGGTCCAAAGAATATCTCGTGAAAAGTGGGTATATCCAGAAATGGAATACCTCTGCCTACCCCACAGGGATATAAAGCGTGATTTTTTTTTAACTAAATTAAAAATTTTAACAACATCTTAAATTAAATTATCCAAAATCAAGGATATAAACTAATAGTCCTGTCTTTCTTTCTTTTCTTTCTTTAATAATTAAAGCTGCAATTTACTGAAACATCTCATCTTACATACCTCGTCTGGCCAGCCTGGTGTCGGAGTCAGTGTCAACAAAGAGCTTCATGTGGAAAAGATCCCGCACCTCCGGGAAGTAGAACACGAGGATGCCTTCAATCAGCACCACATCGGCTGGGTAGATTGTGTGTGAACGCTGAGGGCTGCAAGAGAAGCATCAATTATCATTATCAAACAGTGAGTGTCCATCTAAAATATATAAAACAAAGTCGGGTTAGTAAAACCATTTCTAACCGACAAACCAAACCATTTTAAACCGTTTTTTTTTACTACGAGTGCCTCAACACAAAAAACAAGAAATACTAATAATAATTGATATTGTAAAATAAAACTTACTGAATAGAATTCGTAATGTAATCATACTCCGGCACTTCCACCTTCTTCCCTGCCAGGATATCCTTCAATATGGACAGGAGCTTTTTGTCATCAAATGCGTCCGGGTGATCAAAGTTGAACTGGCCACGCTCTGCCCGCAATCTCTCAGATGGGGTCAGGCTGCGGTAGAATGAGTCCTGGCTGATGCAGACCACTCTTCGCTCTGTCCGTTCTTTGTGTTGCTGACCAAGTTTCTCCATTATCCGCTCACATACTGTTGACTGATCAATCAAATTAATTATTACTAGCAGTTCTGCATGGTTTCACCCGCGTGGTTTCCATTCCTGTGTGAATACAGGAATAAAATGTGGCCTATGTTACTCAGGGATATTCTAGCTTTCTATTGGTGAAAGAATTTTTTAAATCGGTCCAGTAGTTCTTAAGTTTATTCGTAACAGACATAGAAATATACAAAAATACAAATCATTCCTCTTTATAATATTATAGTAGGTATAGATAAATGTTAACCTGTTGGATAAGAGCTGGGTTCTCTTGTAAGGTCCAAGTTCAGTTCTTGGTAAGAGTATTTGTGTACCAATGACTTGTACACATTTATCACTAGCTTGATGGTCAAGGAAAACGTCGGGATGAAACCTACAGGTGCCAGATTTGGCTCTGTGGCATGTGTAGTAGGTCAGGTTTTTTAGACATGTAACGTAAATATGTTCTTCAATATAAATATATGGTCACTGACTCATTTATGGCAAGACTGCAATCTCATGTTGCAAGCATCATCATTGTTTACTCAATCAAGAAGAGGAACAAACACATTCTCATATATAGTTATCATGTTTCATTTAGTAGCGGAAGTTTTGTGTTCGTCTGCATTCCTCAGATGACAATGCCTATTGATTGACCATGAGAGGTTATATTGCATGCTACCAAAACAAAAGCAAAAACACTACGCAGATACTTTTTCAACTTACCTGTGCGTATATAGTCCCTAATAGTCTAGACTTCATCGCAATTCTTGGTTACGTAAGCTGAATTTCATCCCAAAAAATCAATAAAATTGCCACGAAATGTAAGGTTACCTTTCCACTCGCCGTGCCACCAGCTACGCCGATTAGGAACGGTGTCTTGCTCTCGAATCCATTTGTGGTTGAGTAGTCTGCTGGCTTCTCAGTCATTTTGTGCGTAAAAATAGGTCTAGACGTTACTCTTACAGCTAAAACACCACAACAAGCAAAAACACGACTTTTTTGTAAAAGAGCTGACATTGACATTTAGGTATAATGTTGCCTGCTATAAAATAATTTGTTTCATAAAATCTTTATTTATGACTATGGATACAGGACAAGTCCTATTTATTTTTCTATCTTGGTATCTCTTGCTTATAGTGCTTGTACACGGTGCAAGTAGAGTGCGCATATTGAGGCTCTTGTACAGGTTATATGCATCGTGAAAACTACCGTGCAAAAACATGTGCGGGTCTAGCGACTCGAGCATGTACTCTGCGAGCCACCCACACAACTAATCAACTCAACTCATACCGACCACGAGCAAAAAACTTGTGTACTGCTTACGAAAGTAGCCCGATGTCGTGTACAAGCGAGTAACGTGTGCAAGTAGCTTGTGCATACTACTCACGCGGTTAGCCCTCATCTTTCTTTACTTGCCCCAGCTACATGCACCGTGTACAAACACTCTTAGAGCAAATGCTCTTAGACGTATATAGCTTAGTATTTTATTTTGTATATATGCCTGCATGCGAGATAGTATTTTGTAATTTTAATTAAAGCAAAGCAGGTATCTTCATCTTTACGATTAATTAAAAATATATTCTTTTAAAAGTTATTTATTTCATGGAATGTGATTATTTCCTGACACTTTTATTTGTTCGAGATTACATCCCAGTTAAAGTATACATAAGAAACTTACAAACAAAAATAAAATGATTTCGAGCTCATGCTCTACGATTATAAGATTTATCTCAGGATCATTCTCTCATAATACTAATAAAGTTTGTAAGTTGTTTTTAAACGGTAAGGTTTCTCAGTTTCTTGTCAGCCTGTCTTAAGGCCGCAGCCATGTCGAGCTGCTTGACCCTGAGGCGCGCCCACACCAGGTAGTCTTGCAGACCGATGATTTGAGCTGCCATCAAAGCAGCGCTGTCGGGATAGATAACCGTCGCACAGCCCAGTCCAGAAGGCACCGATAGGGATGACCAGATGTCCTGGAATTCATTAAGCATTGTAGGTTTCATATTATGTGCTGGTTAAATTATAGGAACACGATTCTAACTTAATTAAATTGTAATGGAAGTGAAAGAATGACGCTTTGGCCTAATGTCCACCAGAAGCAGCAGCAGCACACGATTATGCGACACGACTGTACAGAGTGTGAGTGAGTAAGATTATATTATATGTGTAATTTTGAATCTTTAGCGACATCTATCGATTCTACACAGAACTAAATAAACGTGACGTCACAAGTTTTAAGCCGCGCTATCTAAGTGTTCACACGAGTTCGTTTATTACAACTGTAAAATATCAATCGTTAGACCTCGGTCCCCAGGGAAGATTTTCCCTTTTCACGATGGCGGAGCATTCCACCTCCACTCCTCTACACATCTTTTCCCCACGCATACACTTTCTGTAGTTGTCTCGCATCGCGTCGCTTTTGATTTATAATGATTTGGTCGCCAACTTTTCCACGAATATGTTTTTATTTTAATACTTTTAATGGCTCTGGGTTCAAACTTTTTTGAGCTAGTCATCGCCCGAAGTAGCGTAGCATGTAATAAAGAATCCAACCTGCACAAGCTTGTCAGACGGCGGCGGGCAGTTGATGACAGGGTATGAGGTGTTGCCAGACAGAACGGGCCCGAGTCCATTGGAGCGGCCAGCGACGGCGATGAATACAAGCGCGCCGTGCGTGTCCTCATACTGTTGCATGATGCGCAGGGTCTCCTCGGTGGCTTTGTGTGCTGACGTCACGCGGGAGTCCACGTCTAGGCCGAGATCTCGGGCGGCTGGAAAGTGTATTGTTCTGGTAGCTAGCAGGCGCTGATCCAGTCCTCAATTGGTACTCCGTTATATCCCTACTAATATTATTCCTCTTTCACGCAAAAACTACTGAACGGATTTTGATGAAACTTTACAGTTATATAGCTTATACATCAGAATGACACAGGCTATATTTTATCCCCGTATTCCCACGGGAACGGGAACTACGCGGGTGAAACCGCGGGGTGCTACTAGTGTAGTTATAATTAAGAAAAACAGTCGTCAACATCGTTTTAAATCGAAAAAAAAATGATTATTTAGCCTTCAAACGTTTTTTTTTCGTTTTAAACGGATTGGTTTAATAGCCGAGGGAAGGTTACTAGTGACCCAGCCGCGGATGCACAACCGCGGTGCCATGGCTGGGTCCGATGCGGCGAGGAGGAACATCCCTGGGTTTTTAGTGGGTATGGCAGCACTAGGCTGCAGAGCCCCACATAACCCCCGGCCCCCCCAGGTCGGTCGGGTGCGTCAGGGTGATAAAAAAATTAAGTCTAGAAAACTAAGTAAGAAGAAACATCATAAAAAACGAATATACCTTTAGCGATTTTCTGGCAGTGTTCCTGGTCAGCTGGCGAACCCATGAAGATGACCACTTTGTGGTGTACAGTGGGTTTCAAGTGGTCCAGCTGGTCTTTTACCCATGCGAAATTGCGCTTCACCGTGTCCAGGTCTGCAGCAGTCACTGTTGTGAGGTTCCTGTACACCTGGAAACAACCGATCAGCATTTTTAACAGATGCGTTGGTATTGTAGGTACATCTACTGGCGGACTAAGGCAGGGGCGGAAGGGGCGGCCCGCCCCGCCTACGTTTCTAAGGGGGCCTCCAAATTTTCCGAAAAGTTCTCTTACTGAAATCCTAAAAAAGGATAAGAGGCAGTTGGGTGCTGGTTGGAGGCCCCATAGATACAAATACGATTAAAGCTACGCTCAATTTGGAGGCCCCTCAGGACCAGGGGCCCGCTTCAGGCTGGGGGGCCTCCAGATTTAGTGAAAAGTTCTCTAAAATGAATAAACAAATATTTTAAAAATACGCAATCTACTCAAAAATAAATTACAACGTGTAGTATCTATCTCTTCCAGAATCCACTCAACCTTTGGATGCTTTTCAACACTACATCGCAGGCGACTTATTTTGACACACAAATAATAATATTCAAGGCACATTCAGTCTTTCGATCCTTAATACCCTTATTATCTTTGTACCTAACGTATCTGTACTTGTCGACGAGTATGACCCCTGCCCTGAAGTGATATGCCTTCGTAATAAACTCGTAATACTGCAATATTGTACGTAGTTACTTATAATTATAGTGTATGACCTTAAAGTTGTCTTTTAATAGGTAAATTTGAAAATAAATAATTCGACTGTGTGTAAAAGACATTGAAAGGGTTTAAAAAAAAATACTCTTGTTGTGGTGTAGTCAAGTGGTAAAAAAAATTTAGCCAATAACACTCCATAGGTAATTAAAAACTAAAGCAGCGGCGACTTGGCTATTGCAGATCAATTCCATTTAAATCATTTATTTATGTAAGTCAATAAAAAATCAATAGTTAAATAGCAAGGGACGCTAAACTCGTTCATAGAGATTGTCTAAATGTAAACAGCAACAGGACGATTTTCTGGTCCCAAATGCAGTACCCCGAGAAGAACCAGCAAGAAGCTCACCAGTTCGCAGGTAGACGGTCTAGTATTATTTTTACTGTCTTACGGCACTATGTAGGTATTGAGTACTACCTGCTTATCAACCATCAGTCGCTTGTCGCCAGACGGCCATAGCCGCCAGGAATCCGAGTCGATGACGTCAGCAAGCAGAATGGTGCCTGTATGGAGAAAATGTTTGCCAAGTTAATAGAGATTGTAATTTTCTTTATCCTTTTTTTATTTTGTATTATTTTGTATGGGTAGCCTTTTACCTGAATAAAGTAATTATTATTATTTATTCCCGTTATATCCCTTTATAAGCCTAATCAAAAGAGATAGTATATAAATAGTAGACATGTAAGTAAGAAATTTTACCCGCGATTTTACCTTGCGATCCCTTGGGTAAATTATTACTACCCATAAATATAAGATTTCCATTGGACACATAATTTTTAAAGTCGATCCATTAGTTTAGGTAGGAGCCTGTTCATTACAAACAGCCATACAAACATATAAATCTTTCTTCTTTATGGACCATTTACACGAGGTCAATGGCCGAGACAATCCATTAAACCAATCTAAACTGGCTTCATCAAAGGCTTGAGTACAATCCAATGCAGTGGACCGTCTCTATTTACACCAGGCCTTTATTGGATTTGCTATGTGGAATGGCTAATGGAATGGCCTCGTGTGAATGGTCCATAATAATATTAGGCAGATATTCACCGTCAGTGTCGACTCCGAATTCGATCTTCATGTCGATGAGTGCGCAGTCGCGTAGAGCCCACGCCTTCTCCAAGATCTCGAACACAAGGATTGTGGCGCGGCGCATATAGTCCACCTCGTCTTGGCCTGCGTTGAAATACATAAAATAAAATACAAAAGTAATAACAAGGTAGCAAAGAAATTGTCGAGTTTTGTTATTGTACACCAGGATAAGGCTGAGGTATACTACGTCAGTAGAATCCACCTAAAAAAAGTTTAATATATTCACGACGTATCCCCGTTCAGAATGGTCCCATTCCTGCACCTTTTAGTAGGTATTATTCCACATATTTAGTATGGCTAGTCGGTTGTCAATATCTATAAAACAGTAGTGTAGGTACTGTGGCTGCAAAATGCACTCCGTAAAACTTTACAACTTTGGAGATTTGTAGAAATAACCCTATACAGTCGAAAGTGCATTTTTTTTTATATCGACATATTATTTAAAACACATTCGGAATCTTATGAAGACATAATGTTTAGGTGATTTATGAAATTCCCATAGAAACTGTCATCGCCGCTGTAGGCCAATCCTACTAATACTATAAACGCGAAAGTTTGTATGTATGGATGTTTGCTCTTTCACGCAAAAACTGTATGGATTTTGATGAAACTTTTCAGTTATATAGCTCACACATCAGAATACATAGGCTATAATTTAATGCGGTAGTCCCACGGGAACGGGAACTACGCGGGTGAAGCCGCGGGGCACTGCTAGTATCATAAAAAAACGAAACGTGGGCGGGTCGCTAGTTCTCAATAAACCAAAACTCACCAATCTCAAGGCCGTTGATCTTGAACTTGGCAGACACGATCTGCTCCTCAGACCACTGAGGGTCGTGGTTGGCATCATCCTTGAAGAAGGTCTCCTGCTTTGGTGGCGTGAAACGGAATCCCTCGGGGACCCCTGGGTTCCTCTTGAGGAAGGACCCTGTGGCCAGCCGCCGCGTCACCCACTCGATGGGGATCATCTCGCATTTTTTAGAGAGGAAAGCCGTAGGAGACGCTATTTTCACGAACGCTGTTTTGATGCCTGTGAAAAAGGTTTTTTTTCTAATTTGATTCGATATCAGTACCTACTTACAACGCGTCACAGAAAAAGCGCCAATCCTCATACAGCCCAATTAGTAGTAAAATGATGCATTTGTAATTTAGTTTTATCTAACAAATTTCTTAAATAAAGACCAATAATAGTAGGTACGGTTTCTCATTCATTTTTCGGAAAACTTTAACACATATTAAAAATAGCCGAAATCGATTATGTAGTTGATACTGAACAAAATAATTTCAGGAATTGAACTTTTTCTGTTACACATTGTACAATGCAATTACAAATAGACTTTCCAGTTCCTTTATTAAGGTAAAATATTGTAATATTTTTTTGAAAATGATATTAAACTAAAATAATACCAGGCCTTAAACCTACCTAGGGTTTGTCGTGGCATGCCATCCGCTCGTATATGTGTATTTGAGAGTACCTATGATTAATTTATATTGGTGGAAATCAATCGTCAATTTTCTATATTAGTATATAATACATATATACTAGTTGAGGATACTTATATTTGGTTCTTGTCTATATTTAGTTGTAGTTGTATGTATTTAGTTGTAGGTTAGTAGTATTGTTTTAGTTTCAATTCCTCGTTACATTGACCTATTATTTTATAGTTAACGAAATGATCCAATTTTGTGGCCGACTGTACGAACGAACGACGATAAAAAAAACAATCGTATAGATAATGGATTGTATCTTTGAAACATTATTTATTGTATAATGCAACATCCAGTGACCTTACAATAGATATTTCATAAGTTATAATATCAATATCAAGATGTTTTCATCAACAAGGTCGATTTGGATCAACAAAATAACCATATGAAATAACTAGACAAATAACAGATAAAGTAATTGTAGGTATCTATTACTTACTTTACTATAATCTTTAACTGTAAATAATTTTAATTTAACCAGAATTCGTCTAACATAGTCTCAGGTTAAATATTTTGTACCTACGTTTCTTTACTACATAGTTAATCTTGATATTATTTGTCTGGTAGTTAGTTTATTTTTAAACTGGCCTTTATTTTTTCTTCTTAGTTTCCATTTTTGTATTGTAAGTTTCATCAATAATATATAATGCTTACAATAATTCCTTACACAACAAATCATACAAACGAGACACCAAAATAATATTTTAGATACAACTGGAAGTCTTATCGCACTTAACAACCTCTTCCAGACAACCATGGGAACGATGAAATTGAGAATCTTGAACTAAATATTAAATTAGATATTTTTAGATCATATATATACCTACCAATTTGTTATTATTCAATGGTCTGAGGTTACTGGCCTATTGCGCTAATAATGAAGTACAATGTCATCAGTTTATCAGTCTGTATGTATGATGTAACATATATGATTATGTACCAACCAAGGACCAATACAAAAAATTGAGAGCGAGTTTGGCAATATTCTACAAAAGAATAAGAGAAAAATAGCGCAACAATTTTTATCTTAACATAAATAGGTGAGCAAGTGGTTGGTTACCCACTGTTGGGATTCAGCGCAGACCGAACGGAAAAAACTACACATTCATCTGACACTAAACGTGTGTCTAACCATACCATAAGTTAGATGCTATAGAATCTATACTCTTGACTTGGGTCAAGATTATAAAATAAATTTTAAACTTATAATTATAGTATATTATGGATTATATTATATAGGGAATTTACGCAAATAGGTAAAGGAACAAAGACTTTTTCTTTTTTTTATTACTATTTTCTGTATTGGGCAACTTCAAATTCGAGATTAAATAATGTGTGGTGTTTCGCGGGTCATTATGGCTTACTTGTTCTACTAGCAGTAGCGTAGCGTGCCTTGACGGGGCCCCGTATAAAAAATTGTTTGGGGGCCCTTATGAACGGTAAAGATTTTTCACAAAACAAAAAAAAAATGTTTGCATAAAACTAAAAGAAATATTTATTCATTATAATTATCGATCTTTCACTTTTTCCAAAATGTTTAAAAACAATTCAAATTAAATATACACTTCTTGCATTTTTTGGGTAAGATTTATTAAATCATTTAGAGCTGATGATGACTTTAGTTTTTGTAAAGATTCTGCCTCTATGGACAATAGTGACAGACCTGACAGGCGTTCATATTTAAAAAAATTGGGAAGTTTTTATAAATTTTTGCTTACGTACGTCGGGGGCCCCGTATAATTGATACGGCTGATACGGCGGTAGCTACGCCCCTGTCTACTAGGGATAAAGCCATGGACTAGGTCAATGGATAAAGCTTTTTCTGTGGTCTGTGCAGGTCAAATTTCTTGGTGTTTTTAAAATATTATAAGTTTGTACCGTATTTTAAATGACTAAAGTAGGTACCTAGTTAGAGTTAATTTTTTTTATTTAACTTCATGTACCTACCTACCAAGAAAATTTAGGTACACAATGGCAAACCTAACGCAAAAAAATCACATAAATTGCTAAAAATACTTTTAGAAAATTTCAGTTTACTTAGTATCAGCCATAGAATATAAAACCATATAATCATTGGCGTAGCTAGGGATTTTTCCTAGGGGGGGCCATGGCCCCAGACATGAATCCGCCGGCCGCACAGCAAAGTGGTCACGACTATCGGCGCATGCGCAACTATGATAGGCATCAAGTATCTATGGATATCGTATTATACTATTTTTTTCTTTTATCCGTGTGCTGACCAAAACTATGTAGATTAAGTCGCTAATATAGCTAGGTATACACCGACAAGAGCTCCACTCTTAAATTACCAACAACAAGGTAAATCAATCATCATCCGTGTATTGTAACAATAATAATATGCAGATTGTTCGTTTGTATATTCTGTGGATCGCAGGTTAGCAAGCGAGATAGACACAAGTGATGAGTAGGTAATTATTTTAGCTTTTGAAGACGGTTTTCGGTTTCGGTAATTGAGGATGAAGTTATTTTATGTAAGAGAAAGAAATATATAAGAGAAAGGGTATTTTTCTAGGGTGGGCCAACAGCTTTCTAGGGTGGGCCCGGCCCACCCTGGCCCCCCCCTAGCTACGCCCATGCATGTAATTACCAGCAGCCTTGAGGATTTCAAACACTTTAGCGTTAGTCTGGTTGGAGATAGCAGCCTTCCCCTCCAAGTCGTGGGCTTTGACGCCATCCCCAGCTGTGATCCTGTCTTTGTTGAGCAGTAGGCAGTGCCCTGGGACTTCGGGCAGATCAAACACCTGCTTCGTCTTGCCCTCAATGAGTAACCCGCCGAGCTTGTATCCGCCCACTAAAATGATAAAACTGCATTTAAGAACATACATCTTTGTAAGTTACAATTGTAAGTAACTCACTCATCATCTCTACCAAAATAGATTTTGAATGTAACCGCCATGCGGTACATATTTAGCAGGTACCTACTAACCGTAGTGTATAGAAATTACGTTTTAAGTAGGCAGTTTTATGTACCTACTACAAAACCTAATTTATTTAAAAAACCAGTTGGCCTTGGCGTTGTCTATCAAAAATATTATCCTCATGTCAATTTTCGCGCAAATAGTACATACAATAACTACTAACGTCCTAAATCATAATTTAACTACCAAGGCCGTTTGAGTGAATTCTTTTGCGTACCATAAAAAGCCGGCTATGATCCGACTAAAATATATCGAATGGAAACACAGCTATATTCGATAAGTTTACAATGCTTCGTAATTTAGTCGTATGTAGTTTAAGCAGATGGTTACAAAAAACTTTACCTTCTTTTGGTTGAGACATTATTCGATTGTTATGTACGGGAACAACAAAGAAGCGGGTTCACTGTGCTGAGAGGATCGCGCGACAGGTCTGCAGCTCAGCAAAGGCCTTTTATAAAGTTTTCACAAACAGACGAAGACCCACCACGTGCTCTCCTACGCACTCGACCGATTGACTTTTTGATAACAAGTTTGTATAGTTGGATCAAGACACTTTGATGGTTGTATAAATAAAGTTCAAAATATAGTCCTCATAGTCCTGTTTTGAATCATTGGGATATATGTATATGTAGTCATATAATTTATTTCTCCATGTGGTTTTACAGGTAGTAGGTAAAATAATATACAGTACACACCCTGGAAGGGCGATGCAAATGTTAAAATACAAAAACAAATATAAAATGAATTGTACAAGATTTAAAACAATGTCAAGTAGGTACTTTTAATTGCAATATTTACTCTAATTCTCTAATTTTCGAAAATCTAACGTCATAGAGTAGGTAACTTATACAGGGTGGATTTTTGAGATGGGACAGTAAGGGCAGGTACTATAATCGTTATAGTTACAGGAAAACGTTTCTAGGAGACCATCTCTAACTTTTTAAGATATTATGAACTGCATTTACAGATTTTGGAGAAAATGTACGACAGTGTTCAGGAGCTGAAAGAGGCATTAACGAGGATTTTAAATAATATCCATCCAAGAACATTATCGGCTGCTACTAGTTCAGCACAAAATCGAGTAAACATATATGTATTCGCGAAAACGGCGGTCATTTTGAGCAATTTATTTCGTAGATCACTATTTTTAAATTTGTGTTTAAAAATACATTATGCCAGTGTTGTTGTGACTTACCGTAGCTTTTGTATTTAAATTTCAGTTGGACTTAAAGAATCTTTTGAGTGAAGAAATATGATTGCCAAAAATAAAGAATAATTTCGAGTTGATTTTCGTTTTTCAGTATAAAATTTATGTAAAAGTTTTTGGCGATTTCTGTCATTTCTAGTACTCATACCTTATATGGTCCCATAGAGTCTTTTGGTCCCCACACGAAATAGGATCGATTGGCATAAATTTTTTTAAGCTATTGCATAGCTTCTATCGCGGCCCGCGGGCCTTGAGCGCGGAGACCGAATCCAGAAATTCCGTAACGAAAAAAACCTCACGCTCCCCACTCCGACGGGCACGGAGGCGTGGCTTGAAGGCCGTGCATTGTCTAACGTCGTTTGTTTTCGGCAGTCTTGTTGATATTGTTTATTGGGCATAATCCAAACCCAAGTTATGATAGTAGATGGATGGATGGATGGATGGATGGATGGACGGACGGACGGACGGATGGATGGATGGATGGATGGATATTGCATAGCTTCTATCGAGGGCCTGGAGCGCGGGGACCGAATCCAGAAATTCCGTAACGAAAAAAAACCTCCCGTCCCCACTCCGACGGGCACGGAGGTGTGGCTTGAAGGCCGTGCATTGTCTAACGAAGTTTGTTTTCGGTAGTCTTGTTGATAAAAAATGCTATGCAATAGCTTTACCGCGGCAGTCCCCGAGTGCCACACGTCTTTTTTTTATTTTAGCATTTTTTTCGCTGACTGTACCGTTTCTCCAAAATCTGTGAATGCAGTTCATAATATCTTAAAAACTTAGGGATGGTCTCCTAGGAATGTTTTCCTGTAACTATAGCGATTAAGGTACCTGCCTTACTGACCCGCCTCAAAAATCCATCCGTATACCTATCTAACGTGATGCACTTCATAACAATTTCTTGTTCATAGTAGAATTCAAAAATTCAAAATTCAAAATTATTTATTTCAGTAGGTATAAAAATACACTTTGAAATGTCAATATAAACAAGGCACACTAAACTCGTCCATGAGGATTGGCTAGAATTTTAGAAATAAGTAGAGCAGAGTTATTAAAAATTCTATTTTATCGTTGTGATAAAATACATACGTACAAGGTTGTAGGCTGCTTAGTGATAGTGAAAACTAAGTATAATAATACTCTTTAAAACCGATTCAAGACCATGATCAAAACTAATTTGTCGCCGTGTTTTGTTGCCGTTTCACTCACACTATTATCTCACTCACACAGTTAACTTCAATCAAATTCAAATACAGCCATTCAATTAATTCTTGATACATTACGTTGCTTGTCGCTTCACGGGACTCTTTAGCGATAATTATCACTTGTTGGAATATACGTAATAATTAATATTTTTTACTGCAAACATCGAAATACAAACTTGGGTGAGTATTTTTGTACCTAGTTTATGAAGTCAGCTGTTTATATTATACAGGTGTGAAGTATAAATCCAGATAACGCGATAAAATAAAGAAGACATGTGGTTTGGTGACATAGCCGTGTTAGAAGAATGTTTTTAAATTAGTTGGTTATGTTTAGTGACATTTAGCTCCATATTCCACATGGCTTTGACTGACTTTTGTTGAAGATAAACTTTTCAATATTTTTTGGCTTACTCAAAGTGGATGTCCATACAATATATTGTAAATATTTAACATTATTTACAATACTCCGGTCCGCAGTTTACACTCACTTACGTAAGTCACTATTTATATTTTAATCTGATGTTTTTGGTACCCACCTATTCTGTGTAGTACCTACTTAGGTACCTATTTGAGTTTGAAAGCGACACTCGCTCACAATTAAAAAGACCTAAATTATTTAGAAATAAATATGCCTAGTTACATACATACTTACAGCTTTTATTTCTGTCAGTAAAGTCAGTGTAACAAACTTTCTCTAGTCATAAAATTCAAAATCTATTTGATTTCTGATGTCTAGATTAAAAATACTATATGAAATTTATTGCTACAGTGCAGTAGAGCAGGTATTTAATATATATCTTACCTAATTTAGGTCACTCATTTAGTTATAGAGCAAACTCCTTAAATCAGTAGGAAAATAACTGTACTACTGACACTACTGTACTGTATTTCTTGTACTTACAAGTAAACCCATATTCACCTGAATCTTTAGATCTTCCGGGGCCATTGTCGTACAATTTCAGAGGTAGTTTTTTGTTTTCAAGTAGAATGAAGTGCTTAAAAGTAGGTACATATTAAGTCAACTGAGATGTAGGTATCTCCTTCTGATCCTTTTTTCCATAACAGCTGACCACCCCTCCTGTTCCTCTTGCTTCTCTGGGAACTGTGTCATTTCTGGCTTTAGGTACAGTCAAGAGCACATGAAGCTTTACACTTGTAGTGTGAGTCTGACCTCTATGTGATTGTAATGTGTGTGTATGCATGCTCTTGACTGTACATTGTCTCCATATCTTAGGAAATAGTTCCTTTACCATCCATATGCCTTTTAGGCGGTCCAATGGCCATAACAGAATTATGAAAATAAAAATGTATTTTATTCTGTAGGTAATAAAAATTACACTTAAAATGAGGTGCAGTGTGGAGCATATGACATGCCTTTACTATCATAAGCAATTTTCCTTAAGCTATATACAGTACGGCCGTTTTAACTTGGCTTCTCTGAACTTCGCCTGCGAAAATCCCCCTCCTACCGCCATATGGTCGCTAAAAAATGTTACTGCACATCTATTTGCGCAACTTCAGAGCTGTCAAGTTAAAACGGCCGTGCTGTACATGTCAGTAGATAGTATAAGTATCTATAAAATATCAGTGGTGGACATGGGTAAAAAAGGACAATAAATGAATAAATCATGCTTTACTATAATACCATAAAAAAGTTACAATATTGCCGGATACTTAATTCAAAAAGTTTACAACTAGAAGTTATAAAAATATTTTGAATTACTTCTTTAGAATCCATTTATTCCTTTGAACAGACTACAATACTAGGCGAGTATAAGTACAGCATGGCCGTTTTAACTTGACAACTCTGAAGTTGCGCAAATGGCTTTGCAGTAACATTTTTTAGCGACCATATGGCGGTAGGAGGGGCATTTGCGCAGGCGAAGCCTATGTTCAGAGAAGCCAAGTTAAAACGGCCGTACTGTAATTGAGTACTGCCAGTCACTAATTGTTCAAATTATTTAAAAATAGCATTTGTCCATGAATTCCATGATTTCTTCAGTAGCCAATTTTTTACTTCCTTCCTGGGGCTCCAAATATCTTTTAAAAATTTTACGTTGCAATGCGATGTGAAATTTGACAGTTCGTGTCAAACACCAATTCACATTTATAGTAGGATAGTAGTACCACATTTGATACGGAAACATGTCATTTTATGTTTATTTACATAAATATTGCAAGTGACCTGTCACATAACACCCTGTTGGGCACAGCAAATAACAAAATTAATGTTATAGATTAGAAATCGAATACTTAATACTGAAAATAAACAGTATTATAAATTATGATTACAGAAAATAAAATTTAAAAAATCATCTCACGCCTTTTGTCCCCAAGGGTGTAGGCAGAGGTTTTTCATTACTGGATATATACCCACTTTTCACGAGATTTAATAATAATAATAAAATTACACCTCAGATAAAATCTTGTTTTCATACTTGCAATAGATGGTTTTCCTACAAGAATTTGTTGACAGAATAATAGCTTAAATAGCTTTTTCGTTTGAAGTAACAATTTTAGCTTATTTTTATGTATCTTTCTCTTCTGATTATATGCTTTCGGGAAGTTTTGTTGTAGTTATCTACCATCCAGTAGTTAGCCACTCTCATCCAAATGTTCTAATCATATTTATAATAGTTCATTGCCATTTTGATCTCAAGCCATTGAACTACCTATAGTAAAGTAACAATGTATTCTTTTTAAATGAGATAAAACTGTAAAGACTTGTTTGTGTTAACCGAAGATATAGGAACTTGTAAAGTGTAAAGATCATTTAAAAAAATATTTATCTTGAGATCAGTATACCTATACTACTTACTTAACCACATTGCATTATTTAAATTTGATATGATGACCCTGATAAAAACACATATTTCACAATATTGTGAATTATATAATTTAAAATAATGGGTAAAACCTCACTCATTATTAAAACAAAATACCAAAATTAAGGGTAAGCAGTAAATGGTCTACATTAATTTATTTTGGAGTGGATATGGGAGACTTCCATAGAAGAAAATATAAGGACTTCAAAATTTGGCTTTTTAATTGACAAGTAATTGTTCCAATATACTACAAATGGTTCCATTAATGGATCAATTAATAGTTTATAAGTTTTATGTCTTTACATGTATGCTTTATAACATACTAGCGACACGCCCCGAGTTCGCACGGGTGCAATGCTTATATTTAACCTTCCTCTTAAATAAATCTATCTATTAAAAAAAAACCGCATCAAAATCCATTGCGTAGTTTTAAAGATTTAAGCATACATAGGGACATAGGTATATAGGGATATAGGGACAGAGAAAGCGACTTTGTTTTACACATACTATGTAGTGATCTATACATATAATAAAACTCTAACCGGGCTGTGTCTGTACATGAAATATTTTTTGAAAATTTTAGCAGTAGTGTATATAGTTATCGATGTAGATACCAAAACACCAATTTTTGAAATTTTTGTCTGTCTGTCTGTCTGTCTGTCCATCTGTCTGTCTGTCTGTCTGTCTGGTTGTGCACGCATCACGCAAAAACTACTGGACGGATTTTGATGAAATTTGGTATGCAGATAACTGAGTACGCGGGTCAACATCTAGGGTACTTTTTATTCCAGAAAAATATCTCATTCCCACGGGAAAATATAAAAACTGGGTAAAAAGAGAAATACGTACTATTCCGAAACGATAACACCTAGAAACTTGAAATAAGTACGGTGTGTAGGTGTCTCATATATCGTAGCCAACCGCTATGAAGGGATTTTTGGAAATTCCCACGGGAACGGGAATAATCTGGATGCGCGCGGGCAACGTCGCTATGGGAACCCGCTATTTGTAAAATGGTATGTAGGTGGCTTATTTATGTCGTAAGCAACCACTATAAAGGGATTTTTGGAAATTCCCACGGGTACGGGAATAAACTGGATTGAGGAATGATTATATTTTTTGTTTGTTTGTATTGAAAAGGCTCCGATATCTACTACCGGTTTTATCGATTTAAAAAAATCTTTTGCCAGTGGAAAACGTACTTTTCTGGGAGTAACATGGGCTATAATTTTCCCACGGGAACAGGCCTAAAGTACAAACCTGATTTAAAAAAATCTTTCACCAATTTAACGCTACATTATCAAGAAGTAAAAAAGCCTATATTTTATTCTCGTATTTCCACGGGAACGGGAACTACGTGGGTGAAACCGCGGGGCACTGCTAGTATAACATATAACAGACATTTTACATATTATAGTTACTTATATGAAAGTATGTATATCTGTAATTCACGTATCTGGTCTACATTTTATTTAAAAATAAACAATTTGTATGTAAGTCGTTTTTTTACATATTTATTTGTTTTATTCTCATCATAAAGTAGGTGATAAGTAAATGACAATAAGATGATAAGTCTATCGTATCTGCCTAACCGAATGAGAATTATGGGTGAGAAAGATTAAGTAAGAAAAAGTGTATTAAAAGTATGGGCCATTAAATGAAATCTAGGTATTTCGTATTACAAACTCAGAAAAGCGACCGTCGCAGTTCGATGTGTAAAGCTCTATATCTAGACAATCCGTTCAACGCTAGACAATTAAGTACAAGTTATAATAGCCAAAACGTTATTGGCCCATTTTGCGTGACCTGTTGTGCTGTCAATAGATCAAGCGGCTATAGATACGATAGCAAATAGCTAATTATTATTAGTGTAGGTACATTTTACTTCTAAACAGTAACTTAAGCTATACCTTATTCCCTTTCCTGTGGGAATACGGGAATAAAATAAAGCTTAAGTTACTTAGGGATATTCTAGCTTTCCATTGGTCCAGTAGTTTTTGAGTTTATTCGTTACAAAGATACAAACATACAAAAATACAAATGTTTCCTCTTTATCTTAATAGTATAGACACTAGATGTGTCCGAGTATGTGTCCTATGTATAGTAGATACAAGTTTTTCCCCGACATTTTACCCGCGTGTACCGTTCCCATAGAAAAATTATAGCCCATGTCACTCCCGCAAAAGTAAGCTTTCCATCGGTAAAAGAATTTTAACCTTGGTCCAGCAGTTTCGGAGCAAACATACAAAAAAAAAATCTTTATTCGTTATAATATTGGTGTAGATAAATAACGATTTTTATGTATATAAAATGAACTAAACCGCATTTTTCTGTTCCCTCCACAGACCATTAACCTCCCTCTGTGGTTTGCTCAAATAAGTTGAGAGAAGTAGGTGTTATTTATTTTCCGCACTATTCATTTAAAGGAAAGATACTACCTATTTATTCGCAAAATTACCTGTAGGCGTAAAAGGTCATATTCGCGGTAGGCCGTATCTATGATACACATATACTTACCTACTTAGATGTACTTTTTAATTCAACATTTTTCATCGAACGAAAGCAAAACAAATGACAAATAAGAAGTAATTGTCCTGCATATTACGCAATTTAATTTTACGACAACATACTATTACAGTTATTTATTTATAGTTATTTCCATTACAGGCCATTAGTACTTATTATTGTTGGACAATTTCCAACCGTTATCATTCTGTTTATAATCGACCCCTGTGGAAATGTACAGTGTCACAGATAACCCCCCGCGAGCTCGCAATGACGACATCGCCCGCGAGAGTTGGGTCAGCTGTTTGTTGACTGCTATCAAGAGAAACTACTTACCAAAATGGGTGCTATGTTTTTTTCCTTAACGCTCCTATCTCGGTACATACTCTCAATAAAATGTATAAACTAAACTACACACACCGGCACAATTAGCGGAACAGAAAAAAAAAGGAGAAAAAAGAGGGAATTTAGAACAATGAATGTAATTTTTAAACAATATATTATTTAAAATGAAACAACAATTAAATTAACATGTTTTGACATTCATTTGTAACACCATACTTAAAATTTTATAAAAATAAAAATTAAATTAAACAAAATGCATTTTTCTTCGATTTTTAATTATAGAGAAACAGCAGAAAATTCAAGATTTTCCAAAGTTTAACAACAATTTCAATGACTGTTCAATATCGAGTGTTTCCTCCTCGTGCTCTGATGAGGGTTTCCATCCGTCTGGGCATGCTGCGGATGATGTTATCAATGGTTTCTTGGGGCAACCTCTGCCATTCTTCAAGTAATGCGTTTCGCAACTCGTTGAGATTATTGGGAGGGGGCATTCTTGACTTTACACTCCTCTTTAGCAAGTCCCAGACGTGTTCTATAGGGTTCATATCGGGGGACCGTGCTGGCCACTCCATCACCGTTATACCAACATGGTTTAGGTATGTCTGTACTGTGCGAGCACTGTGAGCCCGAGCATTATCCTGCATTAGAATGAAGTTGTTACCAATAAAGGGGGCAAATGGCACAACATGTTCTTCTAAAATCTCCCTGATATACCGATCAGCATTCAGATTCCCGCCATCGACCACTACTAACTCCGTACGAGCTCCTAAACATATTCCTCCCCAGACCATAATTGAACCGCCGCCATATGCAACTGTATTTTCAAAATTAGACTGGATATACCGTTCTCCTTTGCGTCTCCATACTCGCTGCCTTCCATCAATTTGATTTAACATAACTCTGCATTCATCAGTAAAAAGAACCTGTCCCCAGTCGTCGAAGTCCCAATCACGATGTTCACGACCAAAGTGTAGACGGTTTGTGCGATGATGTCTCTCAAGTTTTGGGGCTTTGGCGGGCACATACGAGCCTATACCCACTTCTTCGAATCTTCTACGAACTGTCCGCTCACTCATCCTTACTGCTCGTACCTCTTCCAGTAAATTTCGAGCCTGCACCGCCGTTAGTCTCGTGTTCCGTCGGACTTGAAGTTGGAGAAAACGGTCATCCCTCCTTGAAGTACACCTTTTCCGGCCTTGCCCTCTCCTTCTCACTAGAGCATTCGTCAATCTGTATCGTTGGATGCTACGATAAATCGTAGATAACGATCGACGAAGGCTTCTGGCAATCGATCTGTAGGTTTGACCATTTCTCCTCATTTGATCTGCCCTAATGATTTCTGATGGCGTTAAATCAGGCATAATTAGATGCTCGTAAATTATCAATATGCGAAAAAACTCAAAAGCCTCAAAAACTGCAATTCAAAGCTTTTCAAATGGAATTCACGAACCTTCTAAAAACGGACAAGCGGTGGAAAAAATGAATCAATGAAAATTAAAACAAAAGAATGAAAAAAAGGGCAGTCGCTTAGTATTCCATTTTTAAATTAAAACCCAAATTTAAAAAAAGCTTGTTTAGCCGGCCAGTAACACGCAAAAATGCGTAAATACTCCCTTTTTTTTCTGTTCCGCTAATTGTGCCGGTGTGTGTAGGTCCTTCCTTGTTGAAACGAGAAATGTACATACAATCTACATAGACCTACAAAATGTTAAGTACCTATTGCAATGAATGTTTTGATTGATTGATTGAAGTCAAATACGTTTAAAGAAAAAAAATCTCTCTCCTGCCTTTTTCTATCCGTAATAATAGTAAACCGGCAGAAAATTTTAATATTACCAGTCATTCCTGCTCCCTCGGTACTCCTTCCTGCCACTGCCAGGTGCTAAAAAGGTCTAAAGATGTTAAATATCTTGGAGTACACTTGGATGATAGACTTAGTTGGAATAAACATATTGAAAATCAATCCAATAAAGCAGTAAGACTCATTCACATCTTTAAACTATTAAGGAACTCTGCAAAACCAGATATTTTGAGAATGACTTACCTGGCACTCTGCCAATCGATTCTGATGTACTGCATACCTGCGTGGGGAGGAACATATAAAACTGGTATGGCCAGACTGGAAAGGGCACAAAGAGCTGTAATAAAAGTAATGTTAAAAAAACCCTTTAGATACCCCACTTCGAAATTATTTTCTGAGTCTAAACTTCTTACCACAAGACAGCTTTTCGTGCTTCAATCAGTGCTAAGAAAACATCGTGATGTTGCGCCTTCAACCACACAGAAACGTAGGAATAATCCACCAAACGTTCCCTATAGAACCACGTTTGCCAGACATCAATTCTATGTTTCTAGTACCATGATCTACAAAAGGTTAAATACGCTGTTGAAAATCATAGACTTAAATAAATATGAACTTTAAACTAAAATTACAAATTGGCTATTGACACAAAATTATAAAACAACAGAGGATTTGCTTACAGTTATTGAATAATATCTAAAACTACTTCATTATGTATTATATATCATTAAAACATACAACACCCACACCACTCACACAACCAACTCACCCCCCCCCCCTCCACACACACACACCAACACACCCTAACACCCACACACACACCCTCACACATACACACTAGTATTATCTTTCAATTGATTGTTATCCAAAACATATATAAATAAACAAATACACATATTGTAAATATAATAGTACCATGTCCATGGTTGATCACTGTTTCCTAAGATACAGGAATTTTTATTCTTAGTTTAGGAGACAGGGCTCTTAAAAATAAAAATATGTATACTTTCTTGTTAAATAATGTATAAGAAAAATGTATTATGTATGTGTCTTTTGTGTCAAATAAATTATTATTATTATTATTATTATTATGATTTTCTTCCAACCTCTTTGATTGAAGTATTCAATGTTTTGTGTCAAAGTACTGAACAAATTTGTAGTTAAAAAAATATAGTTGGTAGTAAAGTCGGTCATAGCCTTCTTTTGGTCTCGCTTACGGTCATCGAAAAATAGCATAGGTAGGTACCTACTGAGGATGATAGCTGACAGCTACAACTGTCCGTATTATTGAGCATCGCCCGCGAAATCGAAAAGGACCGCCATTTTAAAAGAACTTGGTTGGTTGAGCATCGCGCCAAAAATTTTAATTAAGTAATATTTTGTCATGTATGCTCTAGTTTATATTTTTATTTTGTTTATATGTAATGGGTCTATTGTATAAATAAAGAATTATTATTATTTACGGACGATAATTATAAGTGATTACCAATCGTGCCTCTATCGCATATTCCGTGCTCTCGCTGGCACGTTCGGCTCAGGCGGAACGTGACAATGAGTCATGGTTTTTGTGCGTGCAGTGTTCATCGATTTATATTTAAACTAGCGACCCGCCCCGGCTTCGCACGGGTGCAATGCTAACACAAAAAACCTTCCTCTTGAATCGCTCTATCTATTAAACTTACTATTTACAGTAAGTAGTTTCGTTCTGCTTTTATATTAAAAAAAATCTCCAAGCGCCACCGAGCCCATACCAAAAGCGGGTTTACCGAATCCCTGAACTAGTCAATGTTTAGCGCATATAGCGACCAGATTGATACACCTGAACGTCTCGACTTGTCTCAACCGTGTCGCAGCAATATGCTTATGGCCGCTCAACTGGGTTTTCGCTTGGAGCTCAGTGTTGCAACATCGAAAAAACAATCGAATCGATTAAGGCAGTCAAACTCTCACAACTCAGCAGATGCCATATTTCGTGGAATGAAAGTCTACACCTCGCCAGACTACTTTTAAACAACTTACTTTTCTGCTAAGGTTGTGTACAAAACACTGACAACACTACCCCTCTGTATTGCCATAGAGAATATCACCAAATCTTTATTTCGAACTTCTATTATACATATCTATGTTAAGGAAATACCATGATTGATTAATAACGTCATCTCAGAAAAAAAATATACTACAAACAAAATTTTTGGGCTTCTTGTTATTGGGTAACGCCGCTGGGCGTTTTGGTTCTCTTATATTTAGCAATCGCCACCCGAACTTACTGTGCGCCCTAAAAGTTGACTGCCTGACCCTCATGCCACATGCCAAATAATCTGTCATAAACATTCCACCAGTGTCGTCAGCACTCTTTAAGTAGGTCCCTTATCATACAATGTAGCGAAAATATTCTACGTTGACGTCATAATAACGCGTAAATAGCTATTGTTATAATAATAAAGATTTAGTTAACAAACTTCAAACTTGAGTTAGGGAAATCAGGTCATGTTTTTGTTATTAGTAAAAAGTGCTTGTTGTGACATTTTCATATGCTGTTATATAAGTAGTAGGTTTATTGAGAAGCTGTTTAGTTGTAATGTGAATGTGGAGCGAGTTGACTAGTTAACAGTGAATGTTCAGCGTTTTTGTTCAAAGTGCTGTCGTGTAGTTGTTTGTTACCGCAGTGATTGTATATCATAGTGCATTGACTTATTAAACGTAATTGATAATTAAGTATTATTAATATGTTTATTTTTTTAAGATAATTTTAACTTATTACTTTCTATATGTAAGGTCATTGATCCATTTATTTCCTTATTATGAGGATATCCTATCGTTCATTGTTTAGCTGTGGTTAGATTGCAACAGACACTTTCAAATTGTGTATTGTTTTCACATATTAGACTTTAAGTAAATTGTTTTGATGGGTGGTTATACAACGAGTAACAGAATAAGCGCAATTACTCATACACCCCAATTGGTATATTAATATAGAAAAAATATGATGCCTTCGTACTTTAGTTGTTTCTAATCAGTTTTCTTAAATAAAGAGCAATTGTAGTACGGCTTCCATAGGTAGCACTAAATTCAGGTATGCTAATTAATTTTTCCGAAAAAATTAATACATAATATACAATAAAAATACCTGAAATCGATTAGTAGTGGATACTGCACAATCGTTTATACAAGTGGATATTGTATAAACGATTTCTTATCGCCTAGGTATTTCCATATCAGTGTTGCAAAAATTCTACCCAAATTAACACGCTTCCTTATTTAATAAATTAAATAGGTTTTAGTGCTACCTTACATCAATAATGAAAATCTGGCGAAGACCTTGGACTTTTTGTCAGTGTCCCATATAGTTCATTCACCACAATCATCAACTCCGCCCACTGCTGCAGCTAAGTGTATTTCCTTAGACATGAGGAAGTATTTGCCTTAATCTTCCACGCGAGCCCAGCGCGGATTAGAAATATAAATATTCATAACTTGGTCAAAATGAACGTACACACCAGTTTCCCTCGTCTGCGCTGAGCGTTAAAATGTATCAATGTTTTTTTCTTTCAGATTAAACATGGACGGTCCTGCAGGACCATCCTCGTGCAAGCGTCGAAACGACGAAGCGATGGATAGGCTGACTATGGACGTAGACGCCAGCCAGAGTTGCAAGTGCGACAAGACACAGTCCGAAGTAAAGGTCCGAAGCAAGCGGCTTGGGAGAGGTGCTGTAGAGTCAGGTAAGACCGTATGCTAGACCAGTTAAGTCTAGTTCGCACTATGCCAGTAATTTAGTCGAGTCCTTGTTCGTAGTACACATACACCTATACAAGTCTACAATATTAGGCTCCTTTGCTACTTTTCTGTGCTGCTGAACAAGGACTCGACTAAATTACTGGCCTAGTGCGAAGTAGGCGTTGCCAGCTCTACTTACTAGAGCCAAACGAGCGAGCTAGTAGTTCAATAATCTAGCTCATACAAGGCGGTTAACTCGCTATCTCAATGGTATGCTATGCCGAGAAAGTTAGCGTGATGAGCTGCTTTCAACTCCCCCCCCCCCCCCCTGTCGCCTTTATGTGCTTATTTCTATAAATCACGGGAATAGAGTATATTACTCAGGTACGTTTATTTTTTTTTATTTTACTTCATGTATAAAAATAATCTTCATGTAGAAAATGTACACATGGCGAACTTAATGCCTAAAGGTATTATCTACCAGTTCACCATCATGCTAAGCAGAAATAAATTAAGTTTCCATTTCTTAAAAGAAATTTCAAAATCGTTCCAATAGTTTTTGAGTTCAAACGAATAAAAAAATACAAATCTTTTCTCTGTGTAAAATTAGTGTAGATGTAGGCTAGATGCGGCGAAAAACCTGCCTTCTAAATCAATTCCGACCGTGGCCAACATTCGTGTTTATGACGATATCTGTTGGCGTAGTGTTAGGGTTTATAGTGTCTATTTATCAGTTGATTAGTACACATAGTACATGTTCTATACCCGGTCCGGCGATGGGCTCACCACCTTAAAGGGTCAAAAAATTATATTGGTGAAATGTGGGTATTTGCTTAAAAGGAATACAAAAGGCATGAGATTACTTACTTACTTTTAGTATATGTTCTTAATCGTTCGTCCGCCACGATTTGTTATTTCGTATTATTATGAAATAAATAAATTCTAAACTCATCCTGACATCTTAGCATTATCAATTATATCGGGTTTATGATGAAACGAGCGGAGAGGTCACGCAAGACCAAATATTGTGCTCTGCGATAGCACGCACGTGATATAGCGGACACATGACCGGCCGTTGTTGTTAAAATAACTGATCGCAATATAAAAGGTTATTGATATTTGCAAATTATTACATAAGTTATAGGAAGTGAAGGAAAGAAGAGAATGTTTGGAGCGGAGTTATAGGAAATGCGCCAGTAAATATGGGTTTAGTAAGGGAAGTAAGTATGGAAGAGGTAAGAATAGCTGTGCAAGGTATGAAAAAGGGAAAAGCTGTGGGACCGGATGAAATACCAGTTGATGTGTGGAAGGTGCTGAGTGTGGATGGCTGTAAATGGCTCACTTTATTCTTCAATAAGTTGTTGCATGAAGAGTCTATCCCTGACGAATGGTACAACAGTACATTGGTACCCATTTTTAAAAATAAAGGTGATGTACAGGACTGCAACAACTATAGGGGAATAAAACTGATGTCACATAGTATGAAAGTATATGAGAAAGTGATAGAGAGACGTCTGAGAGAAGAGAGTGAGATTAGCCCAAACCAATTCGGTTTTATGCCTGGGCGAGGAACAACGGACGCCATTTTTGCACTTCGGCAGTTATGTGAAAGATACCGACAGGCTCATAAAAACTTGCACATGGTGTTCATAGACCTTGAAAAGGCATACGACAGGGTACCTCGTGAGGTGTTGTGGTGGGCTTTGAAAGAGAAAGGCGTGCCAGGGAAGTATGTGGAGATAATCCGTGCTATGTACAGTAGGTCCTGTACACGCATACGGACAGCTGCCGGCACTACCGACAATTTCAATGTGGCTGTTGGTTTGCACCAGGGGTCTGCTTTGAGTCCGTATCTTTTCCTATTAATAATGGATGCGTTAACATCAGAGATACAGGAAGAAGCGCCCTGGTGTATGCTGTTTGCCGATGACATTGTTCTTGTTGGCGAAGACGGACTCGAGGTACAGAACAGGCTGGAAAAATGGCAACAAAAACTGGAGAATGTTGGCTTGAAAATCAGCAGATCCAAAACGGAACACATGTTTTGCGATTTCGGCGGTCTCGCCAGTTTTGTGGCCCTTTCGCTGGATGGCGTAACATTACCAGTCTGTTCCGATTTCAGATATTTCGGTTCAGTCATACAGCAAGATGGCAACATACACAGGGACGTACAGCACAGGATTAACTCAGGGTGGATGAAATGGCGACAGGTCACGGGAACAACTTGCGACCCCCGAATGCCCCTTAAACTAAAGGGCAAAATATACAAGGCCATGATAAGACCTGTCGTCACGTATGGATCGGAATGTTGGGCCCTTAAGAAGGAGGATGAAAGGAGACTGCATGCAGCGGAGATGAGAATGTTGAGATGGATGTGTGGAGTGACAAGAATGGATAAAATTAGGAATGAGTACATAAGAGGAAGTCTGAAAGTAGCACCCGTGATGGAGAAGTTGAGAGGTAATCGTCTGTCTTGGTATGGACATATAATGAGGAGGGATGAGAGTAACGTTGTAAGGCGAGTGCTTGATATGAATGTGGAAGGTTATAGAAAGAGGGGTAGACCAAAGAAAAGATGGATGGATTGTGTGAAGGATGATATGTGCAAGCTGGAAATGAATGTAGATATGACGTATGATAGATCTAAATGGAAGGAAAAAACATACTGCGCCGACCCCAAATAATGGGATAAGGACAAGTACATGATGATAGGAAGTGAAGGAAAATATTGTGATGAAACCAGCAGGTCCCAGAATTCATTCTGAAGGCATGACTAAACAGCCTCGGCCTGGCAATGGGCTCACCACCAAAAGATTAAGCTAGTAAAATGTGGGTGGAAATGGAATACCTCTGCCTACCCCCTCACTCGTCACTCACACGTCAATTTGTCCTGTTTGCATTTTATTTTTATGCAATTTTAAATAAACGTCAGTTAGTTTTCTTTCCTTATATTATAAGTACAACCTATGATTAATCATATCATAAGATAACCTACTAACTAACAAATACTTAGGGAAAATACGCAAGTTTTTGGACTTTGGTTCATTTTCTCATTTGGCTTCGTGTCTGGGTGTTCAATATTTATTAAGTATGTTTATCAGTCGTTGAGTACCCCTAGTACTGGCTTTGCCTAGTTTGGGAGTGAATAACTGTGTGTGAATTGTGTTAATCTATCATTATTATTTGTTTAATTGGAGTCGAATTCCTTGCTATTCCGAATCTCTCGCGAGTGCATAGGATTTGACTCGACTCTATATAAGGCTATTCATTACAATTATTAAATAAACTAAAATAAATAATCTCACGCCTTTCATCCCCGAAGGGGTAGGCAGAGGTATTCCATTACTGGATATACCCACATTTCACGAGATACATTGGACCCCTAAACGTGATAGGTAGTGAGCCCATCGCCTGACCGGGTCTATTTACACATGTCTCAGAATTAATTCTGAGACCTGCGGGTTTCCTCACGATGTTTTCCATCACCGTCGAGCTAGTGATAAATATGTACTTAAGTTTTTGAAAAACCCATTGATGTTCGAACCCGAGCCTCACTGATTTTCGGCCGGCTCTTTAACCATTCGGGCTATCACTGCTCTTTTTACAATTATTATTGTAAACCATATTTACTAGTAGGTACGACATAGATTATAAAGAGCTGCCCTTGAGTTTCTTGCTTTTTCTTCCAGCCAGCAACTTATCGGTGGAGATGGGCTGCTGTTTACATTTAGCCAATCTTCACGGACAAGTTCAAAGTGCCTTATTATTAGACTATTGACTTTATTTTAAGTTTTTTTAAATGTACTTTTTGTACCTACAGAAAAAAAATTGAAATATAATAGCTCCTCGGGGATAACAGGTGTGAGATTATTTATTTTAATCTATATTCTTTCGATTGATTGTGCAGGTTTGACACACGAGTGCGGGGTGTTTGGCGCCATCAGCACTGGCGAGTGGCCTACGCAGGTGGACGTCGCACAGGTCATATGCCTCGGGCTAGTGGCCCTGCAACACAGGTATTATTTATATTGGTAGCCTTATAAATTTACTTACAGTAATTTAAATAAGTACCCGAAACCGACGAGCATGCATAAGTCGTTTAATGGATGTGGAGGAAGCACGAGAGATCTCCCACATTCGTAGCAAGTGGCAGTCTATTGTCTCTGCCTACCCCAATGGGAAATAGGCGTGAGATTATGTATGTATGCCATTGAAATAAGAATAAAACAATAAACAACGACTGACTCAAAATGACTTGCATCCAGAGTCGTCAAAATATTTTAAAAATACACATATCACAGCCAGAACGATTAGCAAAATTTTTTATGTGAGCTATGGCTCGCTTTTCGGCCCGTATTTTAGGTAATAGATTTTTAGATTAGGTACTATACCCGCGCGCTAAGTTGTGCCATAGTGCCAGACTGAATTTTGTTTTATAATTCACACTTATATATACCCGCAGCATAATAATAATTATAAAAACTTCCTCATTTTATACTTTGTAAAGATGATAAAGACAGTAATGCGGGCTACCATCGAAGAAAGTACCTAACTCACCTTTAATCCGACACCAATGACAGCATTTTTTTTATTCATGACTCTGATGCTTGTCGTATTATGAGGGTGGCATGAGGAAATTTACTTTATTTATTGATTGATTATGTGTCCTCTTTTCATTTTCTTTCACTTGTTAATCCAAGCTTCTATCTAGACCCTAAGCTCAGGTGAATTAAGTTTACGAAGCCGAGATGAGTGGATATAGGATTGGGAGGTCTGTCTACATTTTTTCCTAGTGAAGCTCGGAATTACTAACGTGTCCTAAGTTGCCGGAAAGCACGTTTTATGTGCACTGACTGGTATGAAGAGATATATGATGATTGATTATATAATAATATAGCTCAGGGTTCAATCTTTGGTTCAAAACATACTAGCGCCCTCTACAATTAGATTATTGTCACAATAAGTAGTTATTGAACAGCAATTACGTAGGTATGATGTAAGATATATAATTCATAACGCACTTGAAAAGTCCTTCGCAAATTGGCACAAGGTTGTAATCTGTTCGAGAACTGTTTATTACCGCATTTGGTTGCCCCGAGATAACCGTTGCTATCGAATTAAACTGCCGGTGACATTTTTCTTGGTTATCTACACTACACTAATAATTTTATAGAAGGAATGATTTCGTTTGTACAAGATATAGATTCTAGTGAACCGCCGCATCGCTTCGGTTAATAAAAATAAAATATTGTCGGTATGGTATTATTTAGGGATATTGTGGCTTCCTATTGGCAAAAGAATTTTAAAAATCGGAAAGGTAGTCGTAGAGATTATCCTAAAAATACAAAACACATTTTTACCTCTTCATGATATTCGTATAAATTCATCAGTACATTATGACCTACTAATACACATGCATTATTTAACCCATGACTTCACTGAGGTTTTAGTTTATTTATTTATTTATTTATTATTAGTTTCATATGTATCTCTCAGTCATCTACCGAGAGATACATTTGAAACTAAACCCGTCAGTACAATATTTGCAAACCTTCTTCATCATTCAACTCGTAACAGCCCACAGCGGAACTAAGTCTTTTCTCACTCATAATTAAGTATGTCCTATAATCTCCCAAGCCAGCCATGGGTCGTAAAAAAGTGTGTCTCGAAAAGGTACCTCAATATCGGACCGGAAAAGTTCTGCGTGGTCATCAATAAAAAAAGTACGCGTCGACTTGAAAACCCCCTTCTTTATCCCCTCGATTCAAAAAACTGAGCTTGTTTGTTTTTGATTAATATGAAAATGAATTTGCCAACAGAGGACAAGAGTCGGCGGGTATAGTGACGTCAGAAGGCAAAAGCGCGCGCACGTTCAACGCGCACAAGGGCATGGGGCTCATCAATAATATATTCAACGACGAGGCTATGCGCAAACTCAAAGGGAACCTCGGTATTGGACACACTAGGTGAGTAGTATTCTAACGGCACGGGTCTGATCTTAGTTTTAAAATTTTCCGTTAGTACCGTCTTCAAAATTTTACTTACTTCCACCCCTGTCCGTTAGTTTTTCCACCCTATGAGTAAAGGGCACTTCGTAGTCTGGTGCTAGTTAATTTTTTTTTTACTTCACGTACAAAATAATGTCTCTATTAGAAACAGGCCACATTTGCATTACTGTTGTAATTTTTTACACTTTATAAGAAAAGGGCATTTCATAGTCTGGTTTTAGTCTCTAGAGTAAAATGGCAATATTCAACAGTTAAAGTACGCCCTCGACGTTCCCGTTACTCTTCCACGCTAAATAAAAAGGGCACTTTGAAGTCTGGTTTGAGTGTCTAGAGTAAAATGGCAATATGCAACATTTAAAGTACGTCCTTGACGTTCCCGTTACTTTTCCACGCTAAATAAATAGGGCACTTTGAAGTCTGGTTTGAGTTTCTAGAGTAAAATGGCAATATGCAACATTTAAAGTACGTCCTCGACGTTCCCGTTACTTTTCCACGCTAAATAAAAAGGGCACTTTGAAGTCTGGTTTTAGTCTTATAATTTTATTGTATGTATCAGGTATTCAACATCGGCAGCGTCAGAGGAGGTGAACTGCCAGCCCTTTGTGGTGCACACGGCTCACGGCGCACTCGCCGTAGCGCACAATGGGGAGCTTGTCAACTGCAGCAGTCTGCGGAAGATGGTAAGTTGTGACGTCATCGTTTGGTGAATATAATCTAATTAGCGGTTGTTCGCGGTTTCGCCCGCGTAGTTTCTGTTCCCGTGGGAATACGGGAATAAAATATAGCCTATGTTATTTAGGGATATTGTAGCTTTCTATTGGTAATGGAATTTTTAAAATCGTTTCATTAGTTTTTGAGTTAATTCGGAACAAAAATACAAATGTTTCCTCTTTATAATATTAGTATAGATAATTATTGGAGCTATTTCAAGGGATAAATGTTGCTATGATACTGAACAACTTTTGTAATAAAGTTTCATAGTAAAATGTACGGTCGTAGAAACTTAAAGACATAAAAGTTCAGCCACGACTGAGTGATGACGAGCAGTCACTGTTAAGTGGTTATCGAAAAAAAAAACATACTACACCCCATTTCCAAACTCCAATATGGTCATTTATTTCGTCTTCATGCTTCCTTGAATAGAACATTAAAAAGAGCTGCCCTTGAGTTTGTTACTGGTTCTTCTCGGGCTACTACATTTGGCACAGCAAATCGTCCGTGCAGATAGGCTGCTGTTTACATTTAGCCAATCACCATGGACGAGTGCCTTGTTATTAGACCTAGAGAACCTAGAGAAAATAAATTAAAATCATTTATTTATGTATAATCTCACGCCTTTTTATCCCCGACGGGGTAGGCAGAGGTATTCCATTACTGGAAATACCCACATTTCACGAGATATATTGGACCCCTAAACGTGATAGGTGGTGAGCCTATCGCCGGACCGGGTCTATTTACACATGTCTCAGAATTAATTCTGAGACCTGCGGGTTTCCTCACGATGTTTTCCTTCACCGTCGAGCTAGTGATAAATATGTACGTAAGTTTTTGAAAAACTCATTGGTACATGCCAGGTACATTGGTATTTATTTATGTAAGTACAAATAGTACATTTAGAAATGTCAATAGTCTAATGACAAGGCACTCGAAACTAAATGGCTAAATGTAAAAAACAGCCTATCTTCACGGACAATTTGCTGGTTCCAAATACAAAATATAAAAATATATATAATATATATAATCTCACGCCTTTTTTATCCCCGAGGGGGTAGGCAGAGGTATTCCATTACTGGATATACCCACATTTCACGAGATATATTGGACCCCTAAACGTGATAGGTGGTGAGCCCATCGCCGGACCGGGTCTGTTTACACATGTCTCAGAATTAGTTCTGAGACCTGCGGGTTTCCTCACGATGTTTTCCTTCACCGTCGAGCTAGTGATAAATATGTACGTAAGTTTTTGAAAAACTCATTGGTACATGCCAGGATTCGAACCCGAGCCTCACTGATTTTCGGCCGGCTCTTTAACCGTCCGGGCTATCACTGCTCTTTACAAATACAAATTTCCAAATACAGTACCCCGAGAATAACCAGCAAGATACTCAAGGGCAGCTCTTTTTAATAAAAATAAATAATCTGACGTCTTTCATCCCCGAGGGGGTAGGTAGATGTATTCCATTACTGGATATACCCACATTTCACGAGATACATTGGACCCCTAAACGTGATAGGTGGTGAGCCCATCGCCGGACCGGGTCTCTTTTTAATATCATGTGTTGGGCAGCTCTTTTTAATATTGTGTGTTAAATGATTTTGATTGTGCAGGTGTTAGGCCGTGGCGTGGGTCTATCGACGCACTCTGACTCCGAGCTGATCACGCAGGCACTGTGCCTCAACCCTCCCGAGGGAGAGACCAACGGACCCGACTGGCCCGCCAGGATCAACCACCTAATGAGGTCAGTCACCCCGGGGTAACCTAACCGAATAAACATGACGGGCCTGTTGGCTCAGTTGGTAGTGACCCTGCCTTCTGAGTCGGAGGTCGCGGGTTCGATCCCCGCTCGAGGCAAACATCTGTGTGCATGAACATGGCTGTTGGCTTCGTGTCGGGTAGTTTAATATTTATTTTCGTATGTTTGTCAGTTATTTAGTACCCATAGTACAGGCTATAGTTTCGGACTAAATAACCGTAAATTGTGTCCCACAATTTATTATTATTAAACATAACATAGAGGTTGTTAAAGAGGGTAGTTGTTTAACCTAGTGCAAGCTAGGAAACCTAAGAGCAGTGATAGCCCAGCGGTTAAGGAGCCCGCTTGTCATTCGTGAGGCTCGGGTTCGAATCCTGGCATGTCCCAATGAGTTTTTCAGAAACTTATGTACACATCTAGCTCGAAGGTATTTACAATCTCGTGACTACATTCGTCTGCTCGTATGTAAAAACCAACTTACCGCAGTAATATCATAAATAACTAGTTTGAGAACAAATTACTAACTACTTCATTGGGTTCAATTCTGCTTTACAGCGACTAAACATATTTTAGTTTACTCCTGTAATTTTCTTTCTCCTAGGAAAGATATTTAGTCCTCTCAAATTAAAATTAGTCCTGTCAACTAAGGCATTTCATAACTTGTTTAGTGCATAAGTAAAGAAGTCACGACTAAAATACAGCCACAGGACTAAATTCGGTAGGTTATCTTCTATCCCTTTTCTTTTTTTGAAATAAGACAAAGACAGGACTGAACTAAAATAAGTTTAGTCGTTGTAAAGCAGAATTTGACCCCCATTGATTTATTTCACAGATTGGCCCCTTTGAGCTACTCGCTGGTTATAATGCTCAAGGACAAGATTTACGCGGTGCGCGACCCGTACGGGAACAGGCCGCTTTGTCTCGGGAAAATACTGCCTCTTGGATCATCATGTAAGTTACAAAGTACACTACACATAACTTTTTTACTATCATTCACTAATTTACTTTTACCAATATTATTATAAAGGGGAAAGATTTGTATTTTTGTATGTTTGTTACGAATAAACTCAAAAACTATAATATAAAATAATAATAATAATATAATCTCACGCCTTTTTATCCCCGAGGGGGTAGGCAGAGGTATTCCATTACTGGATATACCCACATTTCACGAGATATATTGGACCCCTAAACGTGATAGGTGGTGAGCCTATCGCCGGACCGGGTCTGTTTACACATGTCTCAGAATTAATTCTGAGACCTGCGGGTTTCCTCACGATGTTTTCCTTCACCGTCGAGCTAGTGATAAATATGTACGTAAGTTTTTGAAAAACTCATTGGTACATGCCAGGATTTGAACCCGAGCCTCACTGATTTTCGGCCGGCTCTTAAACCGTCCGGGCTATCACTGCTCTCAAAAACTACTGGAGCGATTAAAAAATTATTTCACCAATGGAAAGCTAGAATATCCCTGTGTAACATAGGATATTGAATACACAAATAAAATGTAGCCTATGTTACTTAGGGATATTCTAGCTTTCCATTGGTGAAATAATTTTTAAAATCGGTCCAGTAGTTTTTGAGTTTATTCGTAACAAACATACAAAAATACAAATTTTTCCTCTTAATAATATTAGTATAGATTTAGATTACTAACTGGGTTTCGAATGTTGTTATGTTAGTAGACCAACATGCATGGGATTAACCGACTCGACGATGTGTATGGCTATTGGTCATAATTATGATTGTAAATAATTTCTAGTAAGACATGAGATTAAAACGAGCTGCCCCTAAGTTTCTTACTGGTTCTTCTCGGGGTACTGCATTTGGAACCAGCAACTCGTCGGTGGAGATGGGCTGCCGTTTACATTTAGCCAATCTTCATGGATGAGTTTAGAGTGCCTTGTTAATAGACTATTGACATTTATAATTGTACGTTTTGTACCTATAGAAAATAAATGATTTTCGATGTTCACTTTTTCATAGCTCTTTTTCTATAGGTCTGGTCTGGAAACTTCTTCTGATTTAAGGTTATATATAATAATAATATAAATAATAATAAAATCTCACGCCTTTTTTATCCCCGAGGGGGTAGGCAGAGGTATTCCATTACTGGATACCCACATTTCACGAGATATATATTTCCATGTATATTAAGATATCGTTGGTTCAATAAATAAATTCAATCATCAGCTGAGCATCGCCAGTCGACAGGGAGCTAAGACGTTTAAAAAGAAATTTTTCAAGTTTTTTATAATGTTTATATAAAAGTCTCACGTATATTTCGACACTGCTCAATAATAATAGTTTTCTTGCGTCGCTTGTTCTTATGAAGTACTATTATGAGTTTCTGGGTGGACGTAAAGAAAGCTTTATGATACACAATTATTTTTATTAATTTAAAAATTATATTTCTAAATAATTTAATATTGTTAATAATAACTGTACCGTTTTCAGATGTCTACAAACCATCCTCTGCACAGCATGCCGCGGGTAAAGCATGATCCATGTTCATTACATTACCATAATTAATATTAACACTCTTCATTTTGGTTCCCTACACATATGACGATTCATCACTATACCTCTGATGATTCATCTGAAATAACATAACAAAAAAAAACGACTTCGAAATACTCGAAACTGAGTCTGCGGTCTTCATCAGTTCCACTTCTACAAATGATATAAGTATTCTGAATTCGAATGCTTGAAATGTTGCTGTAAATATCAAAATAATTAATTTGTCTGCATGCTTATTAAAAATGAGGAGTTATCATAATCATTACTACATTTTGGGATAAATGGGACCAATCTGAAGTTTTATCCTTTCTGAGTTCTGAAGTAACAAACACTTAAAAATGCAACCGAATTGAGAACCCCTCCTTTTTTTTAAGTCGTTTCATTAGAAGTAACATTTGTAAAAGGGATCAATAAAATCTGGCTTATACGTCACGGGGGTAAACGGGAATTTAAAATTTTCCCCCAGATTTGTTGTATAATGGGTTCATATACATACTTAAACGTTAAAGAAACTAATTTAGTAATGATACAAGGTATACCCGTTATCAGTTTTAACCTTACCATAGAGCATGTACAGTCAAGAGCACATAAAGCTTTATACTTTAGTGTGAGTTTGACCTCCAAAGCGATTGTAATAAGAATGTTACAAAGTCCAATGGGTCAAGCTCCACGTGCTCTTGACTTTACGTACGGGTCATATCATAAAATATTCGATGTCATCATGTTTGTAGGAATAGAGAAATTGTACTTCAAATTCTACTTATTGTTATATAACTCATTTATTTATAAATTTAAAATTAACAAACAGTGGGTGTCATTTCATATTTTACATAGATGTGATATTTATAATGAGCAATATTATAAGTATTTCTCAAACAATACGTTTGCTATCCTTCTGTCTTTTTGGAATTAATGTAAAATATTTATATTGGGGGGCGAAAAGATTTTCCATTCCTGGAACCCACTTTTCGTGAGTTTATATTATTTTTTGGGTGGTGCGCCGAGCCACTGGTGGCTGTTGCAGATGCCTTAGAATTAATTCTGGGACATGCGGGTTTCCTTGCGATATTTTACTTCACCATCGAGTTACTGACAAATATGTATAATAATAGTAAAATTATTATATGTGAGTGTGTGATTCAAACTCGATCCCCATGCATTAAAGACAGGATCACTTCCACTGCTATTTTAATATATGAAGAATATTTATAAATTTCTTTATCTATTCTTATTTTCATTAGGAGCCACCGAGGCCAATGGAACTTGCTATAGATAATTATATTTATTAAGTGTGCTATTCACTTCCATACGGAACCCAAAATTCATTGGCATATTTGGTAAATAAAAATATATCTGTACTTCATTGGATAACAATAATTTTTGTTAGAATGTTTTTCAGACTTTTTAAACTAACTGTCGATTGCAGTCCTAATGAACGGGAACTCCAAGAACGGCATGGAGGACAGAGCAGAGGGCTGGGTGGTGTCGTCCGAGTCTTGTGGATTCTTGTCCATAGGTGATTATTCGATCATTTATTGTTATACAATATGTAACAAAATAAGCGCAGTTCCTGAAATTAGTTTGTTCAGTATTGACTACTTAATCGATTTCAGCTATTTTTAATACGTGTAAAATTTTTCCGAAAAATGAATTAGCATAGCTGAATTCAGTACTATGTATGGAAATCGTGCTATTATTGATCGATATTTAAGAAATTTGGTTAGACACAGCACAGCTAAAGTTCGATTGCATTATATTTTTTTAATGTTAATATACTAATTGGGGTGTATGAGGAATTACGCTTTTTCTGTTACGCGTTGTATAATTGTATATATATGCTCACGTCATATCCCCGTGGTTAGTGATAACGCGGTAATAAAAATTAGATATTTTTTTCAAAATATTCAGCAAAAAAATATAACTATAATAATAAAATAAACAACTGTGTCTTAAAGCTAAATAAATACATTGTTAGCCTTTTTGTTGTTTCTCAATTTTTTTGTACATTATAATTATTTTAAAGAAGTATACTTGCTTGTATAATATAAGAGATAATTATAAGAGGTGTAATCGGTTACACCAGTCCCATAAGACCATTAATCTGGCACAGGCGCGCGCTACGTCCGAGAAGTCCTCCCCGGTGAGATCGTGGAGATGTCTCGGCACGGCATCCGCACCGTGGACGTGGTGGAGCGGCCCGCCGGCAAGCAGCAGGCCTTCTGCATCTTCGAGTACGTTTACTTCGCGAGGGCTGACAGTATCTTCGAAGGTCAGTGCTGTTGTGTTCCTAGTACATTGATATAACTAACTGTTCACTCGGGTTCCCGATTCCCGTGGAAATACGGGAATAAAATATAGCCTATGTTAATCAGAAAAATTCTAGCTTTCTTAGCTTTGGAAAGTTGTTCGTATGTTTGTTGTAAATAATCTCTGAACGGCATTTAGTAAACCGAATTTCAGTTGTATAGAAAACACATACATACTACCTATCTGGGGGCACGGTAGTGCCCCCGCCAAGTCGAGCAAAAAGCGGCACGGCCGTTTTATTTTACTCCTTGTTTTTTTTTCTATCAAGACGTCTATATAATGATAACCTACAGGCAGGCCTGTCCGACTCCGCAGTTTAGGTATAAATATTTGCCTACAGCGCGCATGCCTACTCGAAAGTAGAGTCACAAGGGGATCTCGCGACAGACTGCCAAGCGTTGACCTTTTGTCTTCCTAATACTCAAAGGAACTTGAGTCGTCTGTACGTTAGTACTAATATATATTCTGTGCTACAGGTCAGATGGTGTACTCGGCGCGCATGCAGTGCGGACGCATGTTGGCGCGAGAGTCGCCAATCGACGCGGACATAGTGTCTTCGGTGCCAGAGTCCGGCACCGCCGCCGCACATGGATACGCTAGACAGGTATAATAATATTTTATTTATTTAAAAATCACAAAGTGTTTCACCAAAAAAAATCCAAATAATACAGAACCCCACAGTGTTGTGAGGACCAGTCTCTTTCTTATAGTTTCGATATGTCTCGTAATATTCCCGATTACCCCAGCTGTAAGCTTCCCTACATGCCATATAGCCATTTTCCCTACAGTAATTAATAGTTTTCACTTAGCTATGGCTAAAGAAAATATATATGGTGTACATGTGCCTCTTGGGTGGCTTGAAAAATTCTCACAGATGGCCACTATCCTAACACCATTTCTCATTTGATATATGTAAAAGTTTTAGAGTACTTACAAAGTGGCATTGTAGTTTATGCTACAAAGCTAAATAAAAAAAACTTACCTTTGTAGTATAATTCTCATATACCACAGCCTTAAGTGTAATGATCTTTCTGTTTCATAGTATTCCTTTTTTCCCCTACAGTTGGGTAAAAGCCTACCCTTCAATCAACCAGCTTGTTTCCCCTTTGTAATGTTATCTACTAGTATGTACGTTATTTTTTAACCGTAGACACAGTGCTTACTCAAAATCCTTTTATACCATACTATATTTCCCATGTAGAGGTTTCAACAAATATTTCCCGTTTTCCCCAGGCACAAAGCTATTCTCCAGCCTATTAAATATTTTTCTTTTCAGTCCGGTATTCCATTCATGGAAGTGCTATGCAAGAACAGATACGTAGGCCGCACGTTCATTCAGCCGTCGACGCGGCTACGGCAGTTGGGCGTCGCTAAGAAATTCGGAGCTCTATCGGAGAATGTTCGCGGGAAGAGGATTGTCTTGATCGACGACTCTATCGTGAGAGGGAACACTATTGGGCCCATCATCAAACTGTTGAGGGATGCGGGGGCGGCTGAGGTTAGGACTTTTATAATTTACTAGCAGCGATCCGCGGTTTCACTCGCGTAGTTCCCGTTCCCGGTGGAATGTGGGGATAAAATAAAGCTTATGTTACTCAGGGATATTGTAGCTTTCCATTGGTGAAAAAAATCATAAAATCGGTCCAGTAGTTTTTGAGTTTATTCGTTACAAACATACAAATCTTTCCTCTTTATAATATTACTAACGCGTAGTTCCAGTTCCCGTTTGAATACGGGAATAAAATATAGCCTATGTTACTCAGGGATATCCTAAGCTTTTCATTGGTGAAAGAATTTTTAAAATCGGTTTAGTAGCTTTTTGAGTTTATTCGTAACAAACATACAAATCTTTTCTTTTTATAATATTAGTATAGACTAGCGGTTCTGCGCGGTGTCACCCACGTATCTCCCGTTCCCGTGGGAATAAAATATAGTTACTCAGGGATATCCTAGCTTTTCATTGGTGAATGAATTTTTAAAATCGGTTTAGTAGCTTTTCGAGTTTATTCGTAACAAAGATACAAACATACAAAAAATACAAATCTTTTCTCTTTATTATATTAGTATAGATAAAAATGAATGAATGAAATATAATCACGCTTTTTATCCGAGGGACCCCTCGAACTCGGACCTCGGGGATAAAAGACAGAGGTATTTCATTTCTGGAAATACTCATTTTTCACGAGTATAGGTGGTGAGCCCATCGCCGGACCGGGTCTGTTACACATGTCTCAGAATTAATTCTGGGACCTGCTGGTTTCGTCACGATGTTTACGAATGAAATATATAAATGGTTATGATAACTCTTTCATTGTCATTGTCAGGTCCACATCAGGATAGCGTCGCCGCCGCTCAAGTACCCGTGCTACATGGGCATCAACATACCCACGAGGGAGGAGCTTATCGCCAACAAGATGGACGCACACAAGCTAGCGGAGCTTGTCGGTTAGTACTATTTACTACTAGCTTATACGTGTATTGTTTTAATTGAAAAAAAAAACGGCCAAGTGCGAGTCGGTCTCGCGCACGAAGGGTTGCATTGTCTATAAAACGGCATAAAAACACATTTGCATGGGAACCCGCCCCCCCTTAAATATTTATTTTATTTTGGTATTAGTGTTTGTTGTTATAGCGGCAATAGAAATACATTATCTCTGAAAATTTCATAATGTCTTGCTATCGAGGTTCTTTAGATACAGCCTGGTGACAGACAGACAGCGAAGTCTTAGTAATAGGGTCCCGTTTTTACCCTTTACACCATGGAACCCTGAAAAATCAAATATAAAAAAATAATTTCAAGCCTTTTGTCCCCGAGGGGTTAGGCAGAGGTATTCCATTTCTGTAAATACTTACTTTTCACGAGTATATTCGACTTCTAAGCGTGACAGGTGGTGATCCCATCGCTGGACCGGGTCTGTTACACATGCCTCAGAATTAATCAAATCAAAACTCATTTATCTCTATGGTCCAATAACAAGAGACTCTGAACTCGTCCAACGAGGTGGGCTGAATGTAAACAGCAGCCGATCTCCACGGACGAGTTGCTGGTTGCAAATGTACAGTCAATAGCACGTAGAGTGACACATTGGAGTTTGTAACGTTATTACAATCGCCATAAAGGTCACACTCGCACTACAAGTGTAAAGCTTGATGTGATCTTGACTGTAACCTGAGAAGAACCAACAACAAACCAAGACTTACACATTTATACTATTGCAGGAGCAGACAGCCTAGAATACCTGAGTGTCGAGGGATTAGTGTCGGCAGTGCACTACAACATGAAGACGACACCAAGCGACGGCGTCGGCGGCCATTGCACGGCCTGTCTCACCGGGGAATACCCCGGGGGCCTGCCCGAAGACGTGGACTGGTGATCAGACGCTATCCAACACTTGTGTTTCATCAATGGACTATATTATTCGATTTAAAAAAATACGTATTAGGGCTCATTTCGGCGCTTCCTAGACGATCAAAAATGTTGAAGAATCTTGTATATCTTGGTGTGATTTAAAAGGAAATTTCTTCACTGATAGAAAAATATTTTTAAAATGCCTGAACATGTTTATCGTGCAAAGAATGATTGGAAAATTTGTATGAAACATTGGCTCAAGACCAACAGAAATGCAACTAATGTCAGTTGTTAGGACTCAATGTCAGAATCGTAATTATATAAATAAAACTAGCCATATCCACCGGGTTTACTTGAAAAACATGCAGACATAAGAGGACATAATTCGGGGTGATGATGATGATGATTTAATGAAAAGCATGTGTTTAAGATAAAAAATACGTTCAAATAAAAAGGAACTCCCCAATTTAACGTATACGTTAACTAATTTAAACTGTATTTGAATTCAAATCTTCGGTATTTATACTGAAAAATACTACTTTTTCTATTGGCCCTATCTCTGTTCTTCGGCGATTTAGGTACTTGTTGCCATAGTGTGAAATAGAGTACTAACTATAAACTATAATTTGAGAAATATTTTCATTTTGTTGGACCTACGCCCATTATGATCATCATCCTTTGACCGGCGAAGGATATCATCATCAACGCGTAACAGCACTGCTGAGGTCTTTCCTTAGACATGATTATGAGATGGTTTTAGGCTAATAGCCTCCTGTCAGAATTGTTTAACCCTTTAACGGACATAGGTAGTTAAAATTTTTAATTGGTTTTGAATCTTATTTTGATTACATAGAGTTCAATATTTGGTGGTAACTATTTGCTTTCTGCCCGTTAAATATTAACCCACCCAAGGATAGCTGACATGGCTTAACCACTTGCATTGTGCGTAAACAACGTTTAACGTGCCTTCCGAAACACGGAAGCCGTGATTTGATGCCACTAGGAATGCGAAGGACATAGTACATATCTAAGTATGCTTCAGTAGTACCAAGTATTCAAGTATTTTTGATCGTTTCGGGAGCGCATTACATCTATTGATTTGTCTAACAAAGTGTCAGTAAGTTGACACACCAAGCTGCTCTATAAGTTTAGTAGGTTGTCTAATACTAGCGTAGTCAAAAAACACGATGTTTTTTCGGCACATATAGCCGTGTTTCCTTGTATGGTGTGTTCCTATACTAAGGTTTATTCCTATATTAAATATCAAAAGAAGTTGAGCAGTTTCATGTATATCGGTCGACTCCATTATAAATGAAATATAATTTTACTTAGTTTTCCGTATTTTGTGATTTGTTCAGTTGATGCATTCCACCAGTCTTCAAATCATGCCTTAACATGATAAATTAGATTTTTTTGTCAATATCTCGACCCGTAACCATTGTACTGCAGCGACGGCCCTGTCAATTTACTGCTTGACATTAGCCGATTGTGAAAAAATTAATTGTGATTCAGTGAGGCTAAGATAAATTAATAATCTTCGCAGAAAACAAAACAGAATTGTTTTTAAGCGTATTTGTTACATATTGTTAGAGGATAAGTAATAATTTTTTTAAATGATTTCAACAGAGGCAAAGTTTTGTAAAATTTGGTACATATAATCTAAAAATAAAAAATAATAATGTAGTGATAAAAATTGAATACTGTCTCGAAGTGCCTTTTATTCCACATAATAATGTATTTTAAATGTATTTTGTATTTTTAAAATAACGTAGTTTTAAAGTCGTGCTGGTTTCGACTAAAACTTTTTATTTCGTAGCGAATAGGTTTTTTTAAATATTATTATTTAAGCTTATTATTAAGATAAAAAATGTCGCAATGAGTCCTATCATTCTCTAGATCTCGAAAGTTGGTTTTTCTCGAATATTTCAGGGTCTGAGAATGCAAATTATACATGTAGAATATTCTTTGAAAATATTTTACAATACATTCCATGTTCAAATTTGTATGTTGTGAAATGTTCCTTCCTATCAGTGTCTCAGACGCTCTACTAAACATATCTCTGTCTTTTAGTGATATCCTATTTTTAAGAGATACGTGTGAGCGTCCTTTGGGATTGTTATTTAGTATAGAAATGTATTTGTACCTTTTAGTACAACCTAGATAGTGAGTAGGTAAATATATAAAGTATATTTTTATTAATTTTCGCTGTATTATTGCTACACAAAAACACAGAATTTGCCGTATTTTTTTAATTTGCTCCACTTACAGATATATGTATAAGTTTCAATTTATTTACAAACGACGAGAACTGGACAATTTTATAGCATCTGTACTGCTGTACACCGGAAATAAATATAATGTAAAACTGCAATTTGCTAACCGAAAGTTGGCAGTGCTAAATAAATATTTGAGCTAAAAATATCAGCCTCGTTTCGTATTTTCTAAAAATTTATTCTAAATTAATAATCCATATTTAATGTCGATACTAAGAGAATTATCTATATAAATAAAAATGAATTGATGTTCGTTAGTCTGATTAAAACTCCAGAACGGCTGAACAGATTTTGATGAAACTTTTTGTGTGGGTTAGAGTGGGTCCAGGGATGGTTTATACGGTGGCAGAACGACGTCTGCCTGGGCCACTAGTAATACAATAAATAAAATAGATCGGAAGATAAGGATATCTGAGGTTATGAGGGTAACTCTCCTAGTTTTTCAAAACTAATTACTTTCACGACTATGGAATTTGCATCTATGACAAACTTTCAATATTTTTAAATTGAAGTCCCAAAATGAGATCCGTCACCCATCACCTCATATCTGGCGACGTATCACTTTATTACTCCAAGACAAGTGTAAAACGTAACTGACAGTTGACACTACTGGATAACGTCACTAGTGTCAACTTGACAGTGACGTTGTTTTGACACTACCGACATTTAAAGCTTCCCAAGAACTACCTAACAGTTTATGGAAGAGGCGGGCACTTTCATGAGTAGCATGTAAAAAATCGTATGAAATGACTGGATCATGCCCATGGATACAAGGCCTTATTTGTTCAAAAACAAACTAATATAACAATACGCACAATTACAATTAATCTCTATTTAAAATAAGTTAACTTTTCAAGGTATTATTGTGCATGGACTCGGTATTAGGGCTGAAATATAAGTTCATATCCATGGTCATGATCCAGTCATTTCAAATGATTCTTCACATGAAATCGCCCACCTTTAGTATAAAGGCAGACACACAAGAGTGACTTCGTCCATGCCTCAAATTCAATGGACTAATGATCTTTTCCGTCAACGTCACACCGCTTTGATGAGTATTAAGTAATCTCTTTCTATAAATCATAGTTCGGAAAAGTCTGATATTGACTACAAGATGAACGTGTAATTTTTACATAGCCACTGTGTGCTTGCCAACTAAAGCTTCGATCTCATCGGGTTCTTTGACACAGGATTCCGTGAGCACCGTTGGATCACCTTCCGTGATGAGGACATCGTCTTCTATGCGGATGCCGATGCCACGGAATTCCTCTGGAATCGATTTGTCGTCTGGTCTGATGTAGATGCCTGCAAAAGTATATTGGGACTATCAATGTTTAAACCAAATACAGTGTAAGTTCAAGATACTACAAGAATAATGCCCATTTCAGCATTGAGCCCTTCAATTTAGCAATATTAAAGGAATACCTAATTAGGAATTCATTTTCACCAACGTTTATATTATTATGTTACCTAAATCCTGTAATAGTTTAAGTAATGTGAAAGAAATTGGAAGCGACGTACATCCTATTTTTCTGCATGTATTTGTACTACGCTCAGACCATGGATGGCGTTGGTCGTTGAGTTAATGCTTTAAACTAAGAGATAGCGCTGCTACGATGAAATACCGCTAATTATCCAGAGATTAAAATATGACAGAGACTAAGAGTTATAGAGTTCTGCGGACAGAGAGGCCGAAAGTGGTTAGATGCTCTTTGGTTGAAGGCGGTTGACTTTCTCAATTGTATTTTGTTCAAGAATATAAATTGATATCGAAATATTTGTTTATCTCATTCTGAACCATTCTAACAGTAAGTATTCGTTTTAGGGGAACCCTTAATCTAAGAAACACGTAGAATTGCTTTAGGGGGTTGTTGGTGAAAATAGGCATAAGTATCTTAATTAGAAAAAAACCATTGCAGTGGGTTTAAAATAAGTTTCTTAGATTATACTGGTTTGGACAGTTGTAGTCTCAAATGTAGTGTATATTATAGAGGTTTTGTGTCATTGATTCTTCCAAGGACCTACAAAAAAGTACCTTGACTGACTGACAGACAATGCACAGCTTAAATAAATGGACCTTAGAGATTTAATTAGCTAGTTTAGGACTAAATAGTAAATGAATAAATAAATTGTGGGACACAATATACACACGGTTATTCAGTCCAAAACTGGGCAGAGCCTGTACTATAGTATAGTATAGGTACTAAACAACTGATTATATAAATATTAAACACCCAGACACGAAGCCATGTTCCTGAAACAAATGTTGGTTGGTTCATGTTCATGCACATTAATGTTGGCCTCGAACGGGGATCGAACCCGCGACCTCGCACTCAGAAGGCAGGGTCACTACCAATTGAGCCAACGGGCGCGTCAATAACCCTGTGTGAATTGTGTCATACAGTTTATTAATTATTTTTACTAACAAACTATGGATCTTGAAATCTGAAAATAAATCATTTTTAGGGTTCCGTATCCAAAGGGTAAAAATTCTATAAATTTCTATTCTATACTAAGATTTCGCTGTCTGTTTGTCACCAGGCTGTATCCAGCTAGACAGTTGAAATTTTCACAATTCTTTTGCCGCTATAACAACAAATACTAAAAATAAATATTTAAGGGGGGCTCCCATACAACAAACGTGTTTTTTTGCCGTTTTTATAGATATTAGTGTATATATTAGTAGTACGGAACACTTCGTGCGCGAGGCCGATTCGTACTTGGCCGTTTTTTTTTTATTATAATACCTGGCTCAACGGTGACGATCATCCCGGGCTGCACGGGCACGTTTCGGCGAACCATCGACGCGTCGTGCACGTCCAGGCCCAGGTAGTGCGACACGTGGTGGGGGCATAGTCGGTATGCTCGCTACAACGCAATAAAGGGATTTATGTATTGACGAGCTGACCCGATACACTTTATCACGTCCAAATTTAAAATAGAGAAGAATCAGTTTCTAGAAGGAGGGATTGAAAGGAACGAAGTTGAAATCAGAAGAATCAGACACTAGCCTACCACCATCTCCTAATCCGCGGCAGGCTAGCGTGGGAGATTATAGTCCATACTTCCTCAGTGTGAGGAAAGACTCTTAGCACAGCAGTGGGCTGTTAAGGGTTGATGATGATGATGAGTAATGAGAATCTCACCGCTACGAGTTCGTTGCCGTCGATGTTCCGAGGAAGAATGCCTTCCTGCTGTAGATGCGTCCCCAGGAGTCTGCACATCTGGTCGAAGAGCTGGTCCAGCGGGGGCCTTTGTTCGCCCAGCAGTACGATCAGACGTTTCTATAATAAAAATAAATAATGTTACGCCTTTTATCCACGAGGGTGTAGGCAGAAGAATTATATTTCTGGGAATACCCTCAGGTCCCAGAATTAATTCTGAGACATGTGTCTAAAGAATACCTAGTAGAAAGTGGGTATATCCAGAAGTGGAATACCCCTGCCTACCCCTTTGTATAAAAGGCTTGAGATTATTCATTCATTATTCATTAAAAAATATATATTAGCTAGGTTATTGCAGAGAACTCACTTGCACGGCGAGCACAAGCTCATAGAGTATCTTGTGGTAGGGCTGGAACTTGCCGGACACAGGCCACGTCCGCGAGACATCCGAGTTATACAGCCATCTTTGGCACCCTGTGGATGATACGATACCTAGTTTAGACGTTTCTCAATCTCAATCTATTCTCGACCTTACGACATTCATTACAAACATCAAATTCAAAGAAATTATAAGTAGTAGATTCTATTTCTATCGCTATCCAAAGCTGTTTGAAAGTGGTACAAGTTGCAGGAACACGGTATGGGTAGGTGTATGGCTAGGTCTATGAATGCAGTATGGGTAGGACAAATGAACACAGAATGGGTAAGTGATTGAACATTTTATAGGTAGTAAGGTGCATAAATACAGTTTGGGTAGGTGAATGAACACAGTATAGGCAGGTAAATGAACACTGTAAGGAAGGTGCATGAACACAATGTGGGTATTTGAATGAACACAGTATGAGTGGGTACACGAAATCGGGTTGGGTAGATGCTTGAATACGGTATGATTGAGCGCATGAAAGCGGTACTATTAGTCGAACGGCTTTAAGGTGTCAAAGTCAAATGCATTTATTTTCAGTAGGCATTGAATATACATATAGAAATGTCAATAGTTTATAATAACAAGGCACTCTAAACTCGTCCATGAAGATTGGCTCAATGTAAACAGCAGCCCATCTCCACCGACGAGTGTAGAGGTGTAGAGGTACCAACCAGAGTCAACGAGCAGCATTTCGTTTTCTGCTAGCAGCTGGTTGTTGTTGACGTAGTGGATGTGCGTTGCTCGCGCTCCGCCCGCCACCACCGGCGGGAACGCCAACTGATCCGCGCCCGTCTGCTTGCAAGTGAACTCTAGGATCGCGTTTATGTTGTGTTCCGATATACCTACCGTGGAAATACTCTCGTATCACTGAACAATTCCGCTTGAAGGCGGTCTGAAAGATGTGATGCTAATCAAGCTGACCACTTCAACCATGCTTGTCTTTCTATTGCTTTTTTTTCTATTCGTCTGTTCTTTCCTCTGACGTAATAATTAGAGACCTTGTTATTACTTCTTTTTTTATACTAGTTCTCGCTTGTATACCTCTCGTACTTTTATTCTACATACTAGATTTTCCCTTCAAGCTATGATATTCTGGCATTAGAGTCATTTGATAATAACAGGTTTTTCAAAAGGCGTCTTAAAAGGTATCTCAAAGGTTGGCAACGCATCGGGGACTATTCTATTAGATGTTAGGGAGATGATGATCATTTACCAACAGATGGCTTGTCTGCTTGTTTGTCACTTTTGTCTGTACTAACTACTATATAAAGAGAGAAAACCTGATTGACTGACTGACTCATCAACACACAGCGAAACTACTTGAAATTTAGATAGTAGATTCCTTTTATGACGTAACCTTTGGATAAGAAGGGATTTCTGAAATTCCCTCGAGAGCGTAAACAAACGGGATCAGGTAAGGTAAAATAAAATTACCGTGTAAAATTTCCACTACAATTACAATGTCAAAAACGGCACCACTGGATAAGCTACTGTTTCGTATTGGCGCGTTTAACATGTTCTATTTTCATAAACAAAAAAACTGCGCATACAAAAGTCCTGAGATCACAAAACACTAACCGGGCTGTGTGCAAGCCATTGCCATGTTGATTGCCTGCGAGCCGATGTAGCAAGTTTCCTTCATCAGCTCGATCTCGGCCGGTGACTTTAGCAATCGCATAAAATGTATCGCTCGCTCGGGATCTCCTAAAGACACGTTAGGGGAGTGTCCTAGCACGTGACACACGTTTGCATGAAGCTCCGGGTTCACTGGCTTTTGTTTCTGATACCACACTACAGATGGTTTTGCTGCTGTTGTTCTGGAAAAGAGTGTTGGAGTTACGAATTAAATTTAAACTTTGTGGACGTTGTTCCACCTTTTGAACATTCGAATGGGTGTACTTATATTGAATTTATGAAAAAAGATAACATTATCTGGAGAAGCAGAGGTGGAATGTTCTTCCAACGTGAAAATCGAAAATCTTCCGCCAGGCGAGTTGATCGAGTTTCTGATTTGACATGAAAGATAATGAGCTTGATGCTACTTGATGCTATAGATACACGTTACATCTTGCATACAGATGCTATATCAGCTATATCTTGCATACAAAAGCAAGCTACATCTTGCATCTGCAGCTTTAAAGCTTGGAGAGGATATAGCCGTCATTTGTAACTTTTATAAGAATAATCGCAAGTTTAATGCAGGATTGTAATTTTGTATAAAAAAAAAAATTTTAAGCAAAAAAATTGGAATTATTTTAAGGATTATTGAAATAATAATCACTATCACTACATAGTATAAAACAAAGTCGCTTTCTCTGTCCCTGTATCCCTATGTATGCCTAAATCTTTAAAACTTTTTTGGATTTTGATGCGGTTTTTTTTAATAGATAGAGTGATTCAAGAGGAAGGTTTGAGTATATGCATTGCACCCGTGCGAAATCGGAGCGGGTCACTAGTACTTAAAATAATTATGTAAATAATTATGTTGGCATACTTTTTGATGAAGGCGGGGAACGACTCGATGGGCAGCGCCTCGTTGACGGCGAAAAGGCCGATGGTGGCGGAGCACCCCGTGCGCGGGCCTTCCCACAGCTCCGCGTGGCTATCTTTGTCATTTACGAACATTATACTCTGTGGAAATAATAATAATAATATAATCACACGCCTTTTTTATCCCCGAGGGGGTAGGCAGAGGTATTCCATTACTGGATATACCCACATTTCACGAGATATATTGGACCCCTAAACGTGATAGGTGGTGAGCCCATCGCCGGACCGGGTCTGCTTACACATGTCTCAGAATTAATTCTGAGACCTGCGGGTTTCCTCACGATGTTTTTCCTTCACCGTCGAGCTAGTGATAAATATGTACGTAAGTCTTTTGAAAAACTCATTGGTACATGCCAGAATTCCAACCCGAGCCTCACTGATTTTCGGCCGGCTCTTTAACCGTCCGGGCTATCACTACTCTGTGGAAAATGTTATTAAAAACTACAGGATTCTGAACTAACAACTACAACATAAAGTTTTCTTGCACTATATTGGCAACAAAGTGGTGGCCATATAATACCAGCATTGTGGCGTTTTACAAACCGCCGCAGCTTGTGCTAAGTGGGGTCCTATTAGGACACTCAAATATATTAATTTTTTTTTTATTGTATTTTATTTTTAAGACTTAAAAGTGTTCGTACTAAATATTTTTCTTTCTTTCTTTCTAACTTATCCAAATCATATATGGTGAATTGTGCATTTGCCTCTTAAAAAACTTTTGTAACTTCGCTTCACTTTGAGCCACTATCACTAATCTTATCTTTATTGCAGGAGCAGGCGACCTGCCAGTTTGTGACAGACTGCAGTCACATTCGCAGTCATATTTTTAAAAACTTGGTTGGAATGTTTTCTTATAACAAAAGTAATTTATATATATATATATATATACATATATATAATATTCTTTTTAATAAATAAATAAATATATATATATTATATGGAAAGTATACCAAATACTACTATGACATTCATTTTTAAAGGTGTTTTGATTCTTTTTAATAAATACATATAATATAAAAAGAATCAAAACACCTTTAAAAATGAATGTCATAGTAGTATTCAGTATACTTTCCATAGAAAATTTACGATTAGGCTAAGATATAAACTATCAAGCGACTCTCTTGACAGTCAAGTACCCAATTGTTTTTACGTACCCTATATGTGGCAAGTTGTGCAGGTTTAAACATGACGAGCACAGCTGAGGGCTCCAAGCACCCGGTCAAGTAGAAGAAGTCAGAGTTCTGTCTGAACACATACGGGATCTTTTCTGACATGTACTGCTTGCATGCTGCTGGTATTACTACCTGTACAAGAAAAAAATAAAAATGTTTCAAATGATATGTTTTAAGAATATGATTATCATCAACTTGTACTATCACTGTAGCCAGTCAGGTAAAATTTTTCAAGATATGATAAGGTTAAAATTAAATAAAAATGTATTTTTTAAGTGACAGGTGGTGAATCAATGCCTTGTAATTAATTCTGAGGGTTGGAGTTTTCTCACAATGAGTTCCTTCACTGTTGAGCCAGTGATAAACGTAAAGACGTATCTAAGTTTTATATAAATTTATTGGTACATTGGTGGGGACCAGAGACCGAACCCACGTATCATGCATTAGAGGCGGGCGCACCTCCAACAGGGCTATCATTATCAAAATATAGCTTTCACCCGCGGCTTCGCTCGCGCACGATTATTCCACCCCCTTAGGGGTTAACTTTTGCAAAATTCTTTCTTAGTGGATGCCTACACTGTATAAGCTATCCGTGTGCAAAATTTCAAGTCTCTAGACACACCGGTTTAGGCTGTGCTTTGATATATCACCAATCAGTCAGTTTATAATTTTACCACTAGGTACATAGTATAAAACAAAGTCGCTTTCTCTGTCCCTATATCCCTATGTATGCTTAAATCTTTAAAACTATGCGGATTTTGATGCGGTTTTTTTTAACAGATAGAGTGACTCAAGAGGAAGGTATTAGTATTAGCATTGCACAAGTGCGAAACCGGGGCGGGTCGCTAGTATAATATATAAGATATTTTATTCTAAAATAATTTATAAACTCACTATATGGTTTGCACTCTCATTCTCTACCTCTGCCACTAATCTAGACATGAGGTTATCTCTTCTTTCAAGGAACTCCAACTGTGTGATACCACAAGTCAGCTGTCCTCGCTGTATGAGGTGCGGATGAGTGTGGCATGTTGGCTGACCCAGGATACCAGTCGGGATAGAAATCTGGGCCAATCTTTCATTAGGAGGCCGTTCGACTGTCGTGCTTTTACATCGTGTTCTATTCTTTAAAAAAGCTTGCACGAAATTATTTCTTTTACTTCTTGACGCTGAAAAAAAATATAAAAAAATAAGAAAACAGAAGTGGTACGAAAATTAACCTAGTTATTTGTTTACCTAAACTCAACGTAAGCCTCCGCAGAGTGTGCATTTTAGATTGGAAAGTGATCTACGGGCATGGATCTTGTGGGTTTTGTGGGGCAAATAATTAGTGTTTTTTTTTTCAGCAAATTTGACTGGACAAGAATTTTGGTGATTTTGTTTGGCACATTTTGACATTGACATAAGATCTGTGGTGTCATGTCAATGTCAATATTTTTTTCTTTACTACCTTATTTTGGCCAGGCTAGAGTTTATAGACCATACTGCCTCGCCGTTAGTCAACATATATTTTAGCTCTGCTACAGAGTCCATGTCACTTACTTATCAACGTAATATAACAACCAAAGACGTTTAAAGAAAAAGTTTTTCTCTCCTAAAGAGAATGATTTTCTTCCAACCTCTTTGATAACAACGTAATAAAAATTATAGTGCCCTACTTTTACTACTTCTTTTCTTGAGGCAATAAAAAAAATATTATGTCCCCATGTCCTTTATCGAATTTTCCTTTCCCTACACACTTTCATGGATACTTGCCAACTACTATACTATCACGAGCCAATACCCAAAATATACTTTGAATTTTACAAAAAACATGACTTACTCTTAGGATTCCAAATTTAGATTGCCAAACAATTAATGTTTTTCGTTTATTTTATTTCATTTTATTTGGTACTGTATATTATAAATGCAGCACCACAGACAGCACACAATGATATTATATGTTACTATATAAGTTGACTGGCAGTACCTACATTACAGTTTGTATGATAATACCTACGAATAAGGATTCCTTATTCGTAGGAAAATACTTATTTCATAATGTGAAAATGGAAAAAAAATCTGCTCATTATGACCTAGGTAATTAAAGCATCGTTTGACGAGATCGTTGGCCGGTCCGTGCTTCAGAAGGAACGTTAGTCATTAAATGTAGTCCTTATTTTCTTGTGTTTTAGGTACCCACTGGATTTAACTGACAAAGAAGCCCTACTATAGTCCTTGAAGTAAGTATAATTAGTGAACAGCTGAAGAAGCTGTCGTACTTTATTTGTTAAATCCATCCTGTCCATTGTCTGTAATGTATTATTATATAAACCTTTATCACGATTATCTTGAGCAGTTTAAACTGTGCAAACCATACAAAACATGTTAATGAAATACTTAGACCAGTAATAACTAAGAAACATTAACCAATTACAAAATACCGTTCTCTAAACGCGACGTTACTGTAGAATAGATGGTCAACATTCAAAATCATTTATTTTAAATTTATATAAAAATTTACTTACCATGTGATAAGCAAAATAAAGAAATAAAGAATAAATAAATAATATATATTTAAAAAAATACACTTATATTAGGTACAAATGTAGTACTTATAGTACCTAATAGTCTAATAACAAAGCACTCTAAACTACTCCATAAAGATTGGCTAAATTTAAGCAGCAGCCTATCTTATTAGGTCTTATTGTATGTACATCTAATTTACCCTTTTATTTACTATCTTGACCGGAAGTATAAAATGTAAAATAATGATTTATTTATAGTTAGTTGGAAGTAATTGAGATACCTATAGAAGTTTGCGTAGACCAAAACATTGGCACTTTCAAATATCTAATAACATCTCGTTGGCAATTTTCAGCAAATGGTCCTTCGAGCCGGACAAAAAGTCAAATGGCATTTCCTTTTGAGACTCTTTGAAGGTCGCATCAGAATTACGACGAGGTGGTGTCAAAGAGAAGCTCCAAAGCTAGGCTCTGTGGGCAGGAAGGTCATGCTACGTTCACCGTTCACCATCACCTCGCCAGTTAGCGCGGAACGGCCGGCGCGTGCGCACGTCGCTCACCCCCAATCTGACGACCGAAACGATCGCGAAAATCTGTGCTGTCAAACGTGTCCGTTACAAAACAGTGTTTCACAACAGTTGAGTGTTTGTTTATGTTTTTTAATTCGCTCGTTCTGGACGTCGCAGCCAACGACTCTGCAAAGAGGTTTGTTTTCCAATTAGTGTTGTGTACGCTGTCTCTGTCTTCTGTATTGTGGTCTAGTCGATAGAGTTTACGCCGATAAACGACCGGACCTACTTCGCGGGTTCATTTGCATCGTTTTGTAAGTTCCAGTCATTCATTAATGTTACGGTCGGCTGCAAGGATTATTTAATGTGACCTCGCGTGGTGTTATAAGCAATATATTTTTCAATGTTTTCTTTAGTTGCTCACTGTCTTTTCGTTATAAGTTGGTAAATAGTTCCAGCGTCAACAGCATTTTCATTATTATGTAGCTACCAAATTACATTATGAGAGAGAACTTGTAATTTAAAAAAAACAGTAAATATACACTTTTTCTTTTTTCTATCTTTTTCTTTAATTTGCCTCAAATTGACAGTATTGAAATTTCCAATATTATTAATGAATGCACTTATGTCAATGTTTTTAAATAAATAAACATAGGTACACTCACCCTTTATCCTCGGGGCTAGGCACATGGTTAAATTCCTAGAAATACCCTCTTTTCACCAGTATACGTGACCAGGGTGCTCTTCCACGTGCTTTAGAACAGAATGGTTTCTTCACAATGTTTTTTAAACTCATTGGAAAGCTTTTTTTTTTAAACTAATTGGTCATTCCTATATAAGGAATTTAACACAGGCTTCATACATTTGAGGTCGGCTCACTAGTAAAAAAGCCCTGCTGGATCACTGATATGAAAAATAGTTTTATAGTAAGTATCCTATTTTTCTGAAATAGTTAAAGAACATACTAAAAAAAATATAAAACCATAACATTTTTAAAAGAAAATATTTAAGTAGGCTGTATCTATTTATAAGGTATCGTGATGATCGAGTTTCAAGATCGGAAACACTGACAAAGTTTCCAAAGTGTCCATAAACGTCGAATATAGAGTTACGTCATCATAAAACCCAGATTCTATCTCGAATCATATAAGATTACCAGAAGGCTTGAACTAAACAGTTCTCCGAGGTTTCTGAACCTAAACCGCAGCGCTGTGCCCTTTCTAACGCTAGCTTCCTCGTAGACCTATTAACGATTAGATATGTCTGCAGTAAATCCAGATTGTGTCTTAACCTAACTATAATTTATAGGGTCCAACTGCTGCCTACAAGACTTAATAATAGATTTAGGATGTAAAAATATTTGTATTTGCTTTAGGACGTTAAAAATAGAGCGAGCTTTGATGGCAGTACTTAATTACATATTATTATACAGGTAAGTATGTAACTTGTTTTTATTATTTTCCTATTTTATTTATTTACAGTCAGACATCCTTACATAATACAATAGAGTTCTCTATGGAAGTTACAGAGTCCATCAAGACCAAATCTCAGATCTACAGGATCTCTACCTATTGTCTAATTAGGTATTAAAAAAAACACGTAGGTAACAAAACCTTTGATTATCAGGCGAAAAACCTGAGTAACTATCTGCTTAATTAGATATCTTAAAATATAAAATTCCAGTGGGCGTCTGGTCGTAATTCTTCTTTGGCTTGACCGATTTTGGTAACTTTTCCTTATGGGCAATATGGGCATGGTTTAGGAAGGTTCTTAGCGAAAAGAAATCAGTATTAATTAATAAAATACTTAGAGTTTTTTAAAGATACAGAAAACACCGAAGGAAATAAATTTAATTACATTCTTACAACCCATTGTATCCTAATTGCGGGCAAAGGTTTTAAAACAATAAAAAACACTGCTTTCCCTACGTAGTCATTACGACGGCACTCAAGTAAGGTTTTATAGTTAGGCATTACGCGGCACGGAGCAAAGCGTTAATGGTTTCCTAAGCCATTCAGAGATTTTCTGAGTGCATCTAACGTGCGTTCACAGGCTCACAGCGGAATGCGCCATTACTTGAGTTCCGCCTCAACGTCTGTGCTATGAACTTGAGACATTAGAATATTTTTTTTTATTTTATTTTATTTATCATTGGTGTGCTCAAAAGTTGTGTAATTTCACGCTATCAAACTATAATTTCTTAATTTTACATGTTTGGCGATTTGAATGGTTTGTTTGTATTTTAAATGAATTTTTGTGCGAAAGTCAATTCATTACATGTTCGTTATTTTCTAAGAAATAGCAAAAAATATAGGAGCTCTATTTTTTATGGTGACTATGACATTGTGTGCGAGTGATAGGTAAGTCACATTCGACTTCCAAGTCACATGATCATGATTATCGGTAACTAGTTACCTATATTTCAATTGTTAGTCTGTGTTAAGTGCTAAATAGACGGGCCTGTTGGCTCAGATGGTAGTGACCATGCCTTCTGAGTCGGAGGTCGCGGGTTCGATCCCCGCTCGGGGCCAACATTTGTGTGCATGAACATGTCTGTTGGCTTCGTGTCTGGGTGTTTAGTATTTATTTATGTATGTTTATCAGTTGTTTAGTACCCATAGTACAGGCTCTGCCTAGTTTGGGACTAAATAACCGTGTGTAAATTGTGGCCCACAATTTATTATAATTATTATTATATATAGGTTACGTAATAAGAAGGTGCATAAGATGCAAATTTTTTGCTCAGAAGATGTATAAAAATTTAGATATTAAGTAGGTAAGTTTTGGTAGGTATTGCATTAATGGAACGGGATAATTAATGCAACGTATAAACTGAGACGGTTTTAAACAACTAATGTAATACTTATCTTATTATATAAAATGACTAGCGACCCGCCCCGGCTTCGCACGGGTGCAATTCTAACATTAAAACCTTTCTCTTGAATCACTTTATCCATTAAAAAAACAGTATCAAAATCCGTTGCGTAGTTTTAAAGATTTAAGCATACAAAGGGACATAGGGATATGGACATAGGGACATAGGGATATAGGGACAGAGAAAGCGACTTTGTTTTATACTATGTAGGTACTTAGTGATAATAAACTGACTGAATGGTGGTGTATCAACTCTAGAGGGTTGAAATAAAAGTGCGCGACCGAAGCCGCGGGTAAAAGCTATATTCTAATAAAAGTAACTGATCTGTTCGCTGGCATCTCATTACTTGAACCATCGGTTTTAAGTTCATAAAATCCTTTACTATTCCTTCGTCATTAACGATACTAATTCTGGGAGTGAGTCGTAACATTCCGGTGAGGAAGTTTTTTACGTAAGTACTCTTTAGGGTTTGGTAGGTAGGTAGGTACTATCGACAAAAGTTTCGCCTGATACACCTGAGGTTAATTTTTGCATGAAGCTATTTTTTCCTACATTAAGTATAGCGCCCAATGGCATTAAGATACCCTGTGGCAACAAAGACCTCAGTTATAGTGACAATGACAATTATAAAAAAGTGTTTCTTTCATGTTTATGGCTATTTCGTGTTGATGAAAAGCAATGAAATTTAAAAAAATGTTGTTACTGGCTTTTGAATGTTTAAAGCTGGGCGGGATAGTAAAATCTTGACCGTTCAAGCGATAATTTTTCAAAATGTATCAGGCTTAACGTTTGTCGATAGTAGATACCTACTCAATGAGGATCCGTAACGTTTTTAGTTGAGAATGCAGATTTATAGAGCTAAGAAATCCTTAACATACAGTACAAAAATTTTTGTTCTACGACAAAAATTGACAAAGTTATGACCGAATTCCTAGCGAAGTTCACCGAGTAGCCGCCGCGGTAGCGTCGCCCTCATTGTGACGTCATCACGCTCCCGCGATCATTGAGTGCCGGCCGGCCGGCCGTACTTGGTTCCCTCACAGTGACGTACACGCTCTCGCGATCATTGAGTATGTTTATTATTTAATATCTTCGTAAGTAATGGTCCGATTTGGATAATTCAAAAAGAGATATCATTCTTATATCATAAAGAATAACGTGGATAATATTTCTAATGGATTTGCTATAACTGTACTGATCCTCATTTCTAAGCCTCCGCTTGCGTCCGTCTATGTGTTTGTCTCTTAGTAGGTTGTACCTAAGCTGTATCATAAACTGTGATACTGTAGACATTTGAATTATTCACAGACTGTAAAACCAAATAATAATGAAAAAAACTAAACTAAGTAGAAGGGGGGATTAAAGCCCCTATGCAAGAAACGTAGGTATTATTTATATTGTACGATGTTAATATCCCTCTTATGCGAGTTCGACTCACACTTAGCCAGTTGTTTTGGAGCTTTAACTCAGTTCAATTACGTTTTGAAAAGGTGTTTTTGTTAAATCTGACAGAGTCATTTCACCAATCAATCATTTGTTAAAGATCGCATTTGTTATTTATTGCTCGAACCCCGCATGTTAACGAGGTATGAAGATTGAACTGGAAAAGAGAAAAAGAGCTGGAAAACGTAATTTCGCCTTACGAATATGAAAAGTATTGTCGGGTCTTTGAAATATCGCAGACCCCATGCTGAGACCAATCGATATATTTATTCGTATTTTTTTTTCTTTGTCGCTTGTCCGATCACTTTGCAGCGCAAGTATTAAATTATTTTGCCGGGTTAGAATTAACCGTGCCAACAACACAAAAGTGGCTATAAGTATAGGAAGGGTTCCTTAGCCAAATAGCATAAAACTGAACCCATAAGATTTCGTCCTGTTAGAATCAAAATTGGAACTGTAACGATGAAATTGGCAAAGTATATGTGTCCTACAAATCTCTATGAAATGGTAATATTTCTATGGAAATGCTGTAGTAAAAATACCCAAAATAAACGGGGCGTGACTCTCAACTCAATACATGTTACGTCACTAGCGGACACAAAGGGTGATCTACCGGGGTGAAGCTCGGTGCCTTATAATGAGGATTGTTTGGAAATATTCCAGGACTAGCGTCTGGGGTCCGTTGGGTATCGCTAGATAAGTTATTCGTCATGCAATTTTAAGTTCTGCGACCTCGAAAACGTATTTGAAATGGGTACCATTTTTTTCTGGCGTACAAATTTACCCCTCCGGACTCGTGGTCCCCCTGTAATGGTTCCCTCGGGGGATAACGAGGCATTCGCATTCGCTTATTGTCCTCCGATTCACTCTTGACCCTTAATACCTGGAAGAAGTATTACATACATAATGCTCACACCATTGACCCATAGGGATAGGCAGAGACGATGGATCGCCACTTTGATCGATCTCTGCATACTTCTTTCGCTTCCTTCACATCAGCCTTTTCATGCACGCTCTTTTATTCGTCGCACTCCGGACCCCAGCTTTTTGAAGGACGTCACTTATTTGATTTGTGAACGTCCTTCTGGGGTGTCCTCTTTCCTTGCATCCTTCAACTAATATTTTATGCTTAGGTACAATTATTACGCTCAATTAGGGGAGGCCTATGTCCAGCTGTGGACAAATGTAGGGTGATGATGATGACGAATATTTTATTCAGACTACAGAACCCTACTATGCGACCGCCACGCACTTGGCCCCTTTTTTATTTAACAACAAATTCGGCTCCACGGTCGAGTGCGCACCCTGTTATTTTTTTTTTTATTATTTCTTCTAAATTGAAAACTGCGATGGAATTATTAACACACTTCCTGTTACTATGGTTACAGTGTTGCGATGGTAATTTACTCGAGGTAACAGATCACATCAAGCCTCGAGCTACGTTTGACTCGAGCGAGATCAACAGAGGTTTTCGTTATTACCTACGGCTATTCTTTCTAACTTATTATCCTGAATGGAGCACTTAGGCAAACAACTTGATGCCCTATAATGGGTAGAGATGCGTCATTTCAAGTGGGTGAAAAATCATATGAAATAAATTTTCTTTCGTCGCACCTGCTACAACTTTCAGCATCCTGCTACTTTTGGCAACGGAAGTCATGTGAATTTCATTTCACTTTTCGTTTTCATATTTCATTTTCAGTAGCCAGTGTGATTTTTCATCGGAATAAAACTCATTGCATGTAAAATTTCACGACAGCAATCATGTGAAAAAATAAGTAGATAACTTGATGATTTTTTTTAATAAAAAAAGGGTGGCAAACGAGCAGACGGATTTCAAAGTACCTAGCAATCATACTCGTCTCTAATAATGGGTGTAAGCTGATGACTTGGACGATTCGGAGAGCCTTTATCTTAAGAGTTCTTTAGAACAGCTTTTATTGCAAATGGTTCTTATTTACCAAGATACTTATTAGGACTGACACTTTTAGTAAGTTATGCACGGTATCACGACTTTTTTAAATGTTTTGGTGAAACCAGGGAAATTAAATAAAAAGTGCTTTACATTGTGATGAGCGAGATAAGCGGTAGAACCAGGTGTCTTCATGTAAAACATTTCTATACATTGTTTTCAAAGAAATATTGTCATATAGGTAAGTACCTAACTAGGTAGATATACCGACTACGCAGATATGCTCGTTGGTGAATATAAAAACTACCTATCTAATAACAAAGACTTAATTCTGCAGTATCGGCGAACTAAGCAATGCTGCACACAACTATCATTGTCTAAATAGCGAAACAAGTTTGACATGGAACTTGTCTTTCCCGTAAGCGTCTGGGTACCATAAAATGAAATATTTTACGAAAGCATAGAGAGCGATGACCGCCGATTAGCTGCGCCTTTTTTTGGTCACAGCAACGCAGGATGTTTAGGCTTGGACGTGACTTATTTATTAGATTCAACTCCTTTGCCAGTTGAATAAAAAAAATAGATTAATACTCATAAAAAAAATAAAGACTTTCGGAAAATTTGAGGTCTTCTTTCTCAGTTCCACTTCATCAGATGATAAAGGTATTCTGAATGCAAATGTTGCTGAAGATATCAAAATTACTATTAAGTATTTACTATGCCTCGTCTATGAAACTCTTAAGTTCCCAGAACTCCTTATGAATCCCATCATCAGAACTAGATTTTGATAAAAGCGGGACCAAGATAAAAGTTCTGAGGAACAAACATTAAACTAAACCAAATTGAGAACATGATTTTTTTAGTTTTATGTAAGTATACCTATACGACAATATAGTTTTTATTAGCCTAGATTTTGTCCTACTGCTGAGCAAACGCCTCTCCTTCCTCCACGGATCCCTATCTATACTGTATGTGTATAAACTGTAGTGGCCTTTACTAAGGAAAAGTATAAATGTTGCACCGAACATAACATACAATACGTTAGCATTAGCACCTAGCGGACATCGTTATCGTTTTGCTAACATGACCTCTTGGCAAAGACAAAACAGTTGCGCCAACACAGTTGCTACATCGCAAGGTTTGGCTGCGTAGGCGCACCCACTCCGAGCTAGAGCAGAACATCCCTGTTTAGGGCTACCATATCTCAGGTTTTGTCTCGAAATTACAGGATTTAAGACAGTTTTACGGACGGAACTTGGAAATGAACGATTTTTTTTTCAATCGACATAATAATCTTCTTCATATTATCATTTCACGAATATATATTAATACACACACCGGCACAATTAGCGGAACAGAAAAAAAAGGGAGTATTTACGCATTTTTGCGTGTTACTGGCCGGCTAAACAAGCTTTTTTTAAATTTGGGTTTTAATTTAAAAATGGAATACTAAGCGACTGCCCTTTTTTTCATTCTTTTGTTTTAATTTTCATTGATTCATTTTTTCCACCGCTTGTCCGTTTTTAGAAGGTTCGTGAATTCCATTTGAAAAGCTTTGAATTGCAGTTTTTGAGGCTTTTGAGTTTTTTCGCATATTGATAATTTACGAGCATCTAATTATGCCTGATTTAACGCCATCAGAAATCATTAGGGCAGATCAAATGAGGAGAAATGGTCAAACCTACAGATCGATTGCCAGAAGCCTTCGTCGATCGTTATCAACGATTTATCGTAGCATCCAACGATACAGATTGACGAATGCTCTAGTGAGAAGGAGAGGACAAGGCCGGAAAAGGTGTACTTCAAGGAGGGATGACCGTTTTCTCCAACTTCAAGTCCGACGGAACACGAGACTAACGGCGGTGCAGGCTCGAAATTTACTGGAAGAGGTACGAGCAGTAAGGATGAGTGAGCGGACAGTTCGTAGAAGATTCGAAGAAGTGGGTATAGGCTCGTATGTGCCCGCCAAAGCCCCAAAACTTGAGAGACATCATCGCACAAACCGTCTACACTTTGGTCGTGAACATCGTGATTGGGACTTCGACGACTGGGGACAGGTTCTTTTTACTGATGAATGCAGAGTTATGTTAAATCAAATTGATGGAAGGCAGCGAGTATGGAGACGCAAAGGAGAACGGTATATCCAGTCTAATTTTGAAAATACAGTTGCATATGGCGGCGGTTCAATTATGGTCTGGGGAGGAATATGTTTAGGAGCTCGTACGGAGTTAGTAGTGGTCGATGGCGGGAATCTGAATGCTGATCGGTATATCAGGGAGATTTTAGAAGAACATGTTGTGCCATTTGCCCCCTTTATTGGTAACAACTTCATTCTAATGCAGGATAATGCTCGGGCTCACAGTGCTCGCACAGTACAGACATACCTAAACCATGTTGGTATAACGGTGATGGAGTGGCCAGCACGGTCCCCCGATATGAACCCTATAGAACACGTCTGGGACTTGCTAAAGAGGAGTGTAAAGTCAAGAATGCCCCCTCCCAATAATCTCAACGAGTTGCGAAACGCATTACTTGAAGAATGGCAGAGGTTGCCCCAAGAAACCATTGATAACATCATCCGCAGCATGCCCAGACGGATGGAAACCCTCATCAGAGCACTAGGAGGAAACACTCGATATTGAACAGTCATTGAAATTGTTGTTAAACTTTGGAAAATCTTGAATTTTCTGCTGTTTCTCTATAATTAAAAATCGAAGAAAAATGCATTTTGTTTAATTTAATTTTTATTTTTATAAAATTTTAAGTATGGTGTTACAAATGAATGTCAAAACATGTTAATTTAATTGTTGTTTCATTTTAAATAATATATTGTTTAAAAATTACATTCATTGTTCTAAATTCCCTCTTTTTTCTCCTTTTTTTTTCTGTTCCGCTAATTGTGCCGGTGTGTGTATTTATAACTAGATCGACGGTGAAGGAAAACATCGTGAGGAAAACCATAGGTCCTAGAAATAATTCTGAGGCATGTGTAATAGACCCAGTCCGGCGATGGGCTCACTGTCTACCACGTCGAGGGGTCCAAAAATTATATCTACGTGTGCGTACGCATAGTATGCACACATAGCTGTTTTCAAATCTGTAGTCTTTTTAATTTGTCAAGTGCATAATAATTATACTAATCTCGATCATTTTCCCGCTATCTTGTCAATATGATTTTTCCAGTTTATATTTGAATATATTATACTGGTGAAATGTTAGTATTTCCTCAAATGGAATACCTCTGCCACCTCCTCGGGTTTTTTTATTTTGTGCAATTGAACAATAAAGTCAACATTTTCATTAATGTAGGTATGAGAGTAATTTCATTGCTGATACTTTATTACCTACTAGCGACCCGCCCCGGCTTCGCACGGGTGCAATGATAACACTAAAACTCTATTAAAAAAACCGCATCAAAATCCGTTGCGTAGTTTTAAAGATTAAAGCATACAAAGGGACATAGGGACATAGAGATATAGGGATATAGAGACAGAGAAAGCGACTTTGTTTTATACTATGTAGTGATGCTACCTATTTGTATTTAATTGAAGTTTTATAAAATCCTTCGCACATTAAGCTCGATAGAAACACCCTGTCTGATGAATGATGATACTCTTGATAAAATCTCATGATTTTATATGAAATTAGGTTTTTTCTCAGGACTTTTCAATTTTTCACCTGGTAACCCTATTTCGTTCCGTTTATTTACCTATGTATTGTGGGAATCGATGTCTCGTCCCGTTTTTACGGTCGTTGTTAGCAATAACGTTCAGGTTTTATTTTATTGCGACGCCGCCGTAAATGGAGATGTCGCACAGTGGAACGAATGTATGGAGAGGGTCGGACGTAGGCGTCTTTAAAAAAAATTACTTAAATTGTGAAAATCTAATAATGCCATCTTATCCTATTATCTCATGCCTTCATAACTTGTCATTATAATTTTTGTCATAACTCTCATATATCGGGAATTATTTGAGATTAAGTGATATTTTTGTATGAAAATGACTGTTTCGTGCTCTCTGCCTTCCGATTCCGGCCTTGTTTCAACTTGCAACCTCTACTATTATAATACTAATGTCATAAGCTACATTTAGTCCAAAGACACATGGTGCGCCAAACGTGCACTTTCTGAGATAAATAGTAATAATGTATTTTTACTTTAAAATCTGATCTCTGTAAATTGTAATGGCAATAAATACTTGTTTTAAGTAAGAATATTGGTTTTTACAAGATTTATTTAACTTACAATGTTTGTATGTGTATATAAGTATGTACATTAATATGTTTTATTTACGTCAAAAACAGTTATCCTCAACCGATTGATCTGAAATTTTGTACGAACGTTTTGTTTGGATAGTAATGCATGGTCAGTTTAAATCCAATATGGCGGATGCCCCAAGATGGTGGACTAGCAACAATATTTTTTTTTTTAAATAGCTTTTAATTAAGTGATCTATAAGGAATAAGTTAAATTCTAAATTAAATTGAACGAAACAGTCATTTTCATACAAAAATATCACTTAATCTCAAATAATTCCCGATATATGAGAGTTATGAAAAAAATTATAAGAACAAGTTATGAAGGCATGACATAATTAAATAAGATGGCATTATTAGATTTTCACAATTTGAGTTATTTTTTTTAAAGACGCCTACGTCCGACCCTCTCCATACATTCGCTCCACTGTGTGTCGTCGCGCTAGTAAACGAGGTCCTTGTTTTGTATAATAAAATTATTTTATAGGTAGGTAAGTGAAATGAAATCAAATGTGTAGTAGGTTGGTAGTCAGTGGTTAAAAGTAGTGTGATAAGCTAAAAGAACTTTGAGATATTCCGTAATCTTTGTTGTGGGTAGAGCTACAATCAGTATATAGTTAAGTAATTTATAAAAAGGATAAAGATTGGTTCGTTATAGTGTAGGTAGTGCATGTTTATAACCCATGGTCAATAATTCAGAGTAATACCTAGATTGACAGAAAACGATTACCGACACAGAACACTTTTACTTTACCTACCACTTACCAGCATACCAGTGATATCATAATAAAATTCACGATTTTTAAGATAATACATATATTCAGGAGTGGATGTTTTCTGAATGGATGCATGATGATAATCCATAGATAATATCTAGATGCGGCAAACCCTTAGCTCAACAAACCTAAATACATTATTGAATATAGCACCAACAACCTAACTACGTGTAAAAGGCACTGAAATGACATAAAATATACCATCGTTTCGGTGCAGTCGGTTAAAAATGTAGCCTATGGCACTTCAAAAATTAATGAATTAAACAGGCTACAGGGGGTCTAAAAAGGCCGTTTCGGGTGAATCATAATAGGATCCTATTTCGATTCATATTCGAAATTTTCACCAAATACGAATCTGCTAATGAATTGTCAGTGAATCACTAAAATGAGGGACCATTTTACGAAATTTAGAGGAATTGCTTAGGATTTGCTGGGAATTCATAAAAGGAGGAATTGCTCAGAGGAAGTGGCCATTTTAGACCCACAGGCTTCACTAACGAAACAGTGCATAATTCCGAAATATGCTCACATTCTACATACGCCATCAGTAGTGGTCTGTCTCAAATTAAATAACAAAATTAACATAACCCTGCTGATTCACGTGGACCTTGTATTAAGTAAATATTCACGTATTCACAAAGCTAGTCACTACATCTCAGACTTGAGCGTTCGTCAAACAGTATTGTATTGGCGGTCTAAAGGCGGTATTTGACGGGGCCGGGTTGTCGCAAGGCCTCGTCCAGCCGGTTGGCATTTGCAATCATGACGTCATGTATCTGTATGTGACTCAAGAACGACTCTTGCCTATTAGTGCCATTATTATAAAATACCTACACTCAATCTAAGGTGGAACAGGTTTTAGAGCTTTGACTCAAGTTATTTGTTTGTCAGAAAAGTTTTTAAATTTAAAAAAATATTAGTTTTACCATAGATACGAAGGTCCGCAGCTACTTGTGGCATGGGCAACAAAATTACACGGCATACAGCCAACAAACGCGGACGATAAATTAAAGACTTGATTACATTTTGAAGTACCTTGCAAACTGCTATCTTAAATCAGCTTTAATTATCCCCAGCATCTGATAAGTGATTCTCTATAGCCAAGGTGACGTTGCATAATTTCTATAATAGCGAGGCCTCGAGGCTGCCGGTGATCTTTGAAGCGATAGGCTTGGTAACTGTATGCAAGTTTGCATAGCGATGGATACTTGACTATCACGGGACGAAATCTGTCCCAGCACAACCAATACTTTACTAAAAAAAACATATTTTTTTCATTCCTCTGTAAACATCATACAGTCCACAAAATGAAATCTTACCACATACTTGTATTCTTATTTTGTTGTTATATCATGGACAAATTTAATACTTGCATGCGCAAAACTTCGTAAGAATAAAATAAGTACCAATATTTCTGAATTAGCAATGAAACATTTACCTTATAAACCACGTTTTACCACTAGTTTTGAACTAAACTATTCCAAAATATGTATGTAGGTGAGCTAAGCAAATTTTTCTTTAATTAAGATCTTATTTATGTAACTGGTTCAACTATTACAGTAGACAGTTTAATTTGCTAGTTGTTTAAATATAGTGCGTAAAACGGAATATATTTAAAGCCAACCATAAGGCACGCTTCCATCTCATTCATAGTGCAAAAAATATTCGCAAAGTTGGCAGCAAATAGTTTTCTTTTTTTAAACGATTAACTCAATTACGTGGGCTTGTTGAGTGTTACACTTTTAATTTATGAAAGGTACGTGGTATATTTCGCGTTATTTTATGTATGTGTATAAAATAAAAGCAAGAACGTTGTCCTACCCAGAATCTTGTCCATTTAGTTATCTGAAAGGTAAAAATAAAATTAACGCTTGAAACAACTGTGACAGTGCAAAAAATCAAAGAAGAAACTTTTGAATTCCTTGCGTTGGGCGTAGGGTAGGGCAGTACTATTGTTAATACGATAAGGCTTACGGAAAATAAACAAAATAAAAGTAGGTATGCGTGGAGTGGAACGCACGCGTAGATATTTTTCGTTTTCCAGTGCGAGTACAATGTGAAATTGAGCAGGATAAAATTGGCAATCTACCAACACAGTGTAGCTTCTTATACCAGTTTTGGTTGTGTATTCAGTGTTAAATAACAAATAATATGCAATAAAAACAAATGACATTCGCCTGTTAAAAAATTAAATAATCCCAAGTCTTCTATTCCCGAGGGAGAAGGTAGAGGTATTTTGACGGGCCTGTAGGCTCAGTTGGTAGTGACCCTGCCTTCTGAGTCTTAGGTCGCGGTTCGATTCCCGCTCGGGGCCAACATTTGTGTGCATGAAGTATGAACATGTCTATTGGCTTCGTGTCATATTTATTTAAGTATGTTTATAGTTTTTTTATAAGAAATAAACATATATTAGTTGTTTAGTAGGTACCCAGAAAATAGTCTCTTCCTAGTTTGGGACCGAATAACCGTGTTTAAATTGTATTTCACAATTTATTATTTTTATTCAATTTCTGGAAATACCCATGAAAACAAATGGTGGACATAACTCAACTTTAGGTAAAATACATAATAATTATATTCTTAACTCCCTTCCATAATTGAAGGTCAAACAACTCGCATTATCTTTGCACGTAGTAAATGCTGTAAGACACGCGTTAGTCTTTGTTACTTACTACGGTGAAAGTAGGAAGTTAGGTAACAGTATCACAGTATCACTGCCGATGCCGCGCGGCCGGTGTGATTGCGTGAGTATTTTGTATGCTCATTGTTAGTTGTCTTATTGGGATCTTCTCTGATAATTTTTCTTTAAATTATTCATCTGACATTTAAAAACAACTTGCTCAACTAGTTTATGTTATTTTCGACCAACGAATTTGAATACTTGTTTGGCGGTAAATAATACTTCTAAAATATCGAATTGAACATAGGTTTTAAAATAAAATATATTAGTGAGTAAAGATATAAATAGTTATTATATACTACCTTATTATGTTTTTTTTTCTATCCTTATGTCAGAGTTTAAAAATCTATTGTACCAAACTCACTTATAAATAAAATTATAATACCTACCTAGGTATATAAGTTGCAGAATCGCATCCTAATGAACTCTTATAATATAAAATCGAATGCGAATACAATATGACAAATGATAATATCTCTGTAAGGTGATATTCGTGTTTCGCAATGCACAATGCACAAAACCACACGAGACGAGATTATTATCGTCACTATCGATCATACCTCGATCACGATTCACGCCTCCTTTATGTTTTATTTTAATGTGTGCGAATCTGTACAACATTTTTTTTTTTAAGATTGAGATGTTCTCCGTGCAACTTGTGCAATGACATTTTGAAAATAAAATTGAAAAATAAAAGAGTGTTTTAGAGTTTTACTGATTTACCTCATCCGAAAAGCGGATTGTTAGTAAATTTCGTAGCAAGAACGCATAAAATAGATTTTCAGGATTTCGATATTTTTCTTTGTTTGGCACAGAATATCGTCTTGTGCACTTGTCTGTGTTCCACATAAATTAAGCAGAAACGGAACGCAATGACGGCATTGGGGCGTCAGCCAGCTGTCAATGTCAGACACAGATGTTCAAATCAAAGTTGTGAAACGTCAAGCGAGTTTAGCGATTGGCAAAAGAACACGTCAGGTTTTTTACTTATTTAACACGAAATACGGTCTTAGACTTCTCTGTTATAGACATAAATATTAAAATACACGTGCTATATTCAGTTTTAAATCGAACACGGTGTATTTAAGCCAACCTTTCAGTCATAAACTATTTACGTGTTATCGGTGAGAATTTCTATGAAATCCAGGTTCAGTTAAGTAAATCTTGAATTAACGTTAAAGTTTATAAATAAACTGAATTAGGTTTCCTTTTTCAGAGGCGCGGTACGATGGGGTCACACGAAAATATATTTTTTTATATATTGTTGATATTTGTTCTATCTGCTGGTTGGTGTAGCATTCAACCTCCAGTAGTCGTCAATCCGGGCGTGTTGCATCAAGGCAAAAGCATCGGCGAGTGTGCGGCTTGCAAACTATTCATTGAATCCTTCAAGAAAGGGTTAGAACGCACCGCCAGAGGTAAATACGAGGGAGGTGACGCCGCATGGGAGGAAGAGAAACTAAAAAAGTCCTACAAACGCAGTGAAATGCGATTAATTGACATACAAGACAGTATTTGCAAAGAAGAGGTCAAACACTCTATCCAGTGCCACCATATGGCAGAAAAATCAGAAGAATTCATCGAAGAATGGTGGGCACAAGACGCAGACGAGTCCGCCGACTTATATAAATACATTTGCATTGATAACCTGAAAGTATGCTGCCCAGCACATCACTATGGTAAAGACTGCACTCCATGTCCAGGAGACCACGAGAAACTTTGCAGTGGCAATGGGAAATGCCGCGGGGATGGCACACGAAAAGGCAACGGTACGTGCTCATGCGATGTGGGGTACACTGGTGAGAATTGTGACACATGCTCACTAGGGTACTATGAGGCTTACAAAGATGATAACAAGATGCTATGCGCAGTATGCCATAGGTCGTGCATGGGTGGCTGTAGACAGGGTTCCCAAAAAGACTGTTTTGCTTGTAAACCGGGCTATCTATTTGACACCGATGAAGGTTGTCTCGACATTAATGAGTGTGACGTTGCCAACAAATGTAAACCAGAGGAATTCTGTCTTAACTCTATTGGGTCCTATGCGTGTCATAAATGTGATAAATCATGCGACCTTTGCTTCGGGGATGGGCCGGATAGCTGCCGGAAGTGTGCTGCGGGTTACTCCAAGAAGGGAGAGTTTTGTATAGCAGATAGAGAGGAGGAAATTGAGGGAGCCGCTTTGACTAACTCCAGGTAAAGTTTTGCATCGGTATCACATGAGAGTTTTTGAGTGTAGGTAATGTAGCTTGCAACAATCTTGCTCGAATCATGGCATAGTGCTTCAAAGTACATAGTTGCAATATTGCCCACACTCAAAGATTGTTTATGTGATATTATTTTTAATTTAATTATAGTTGTCTGATTAAACATTTTTTTTTATTTTATTATAATTTGTAAATTTTATTCCAGCAAAGAAGAGCTGTAAAGTGATGTTCCAAATGATATAGGTAATTGATTTATTTTTGGTGCTGGGATCATATTTCTTATTTATTTATTTATAGGATTGCTCTTTACATATTCTTGTTTATATATTGTGTTATAATATAAGTGTTAGTACCAAACTTAATTTTTATTTTATTTATTAACTTATTAAAACACATACATGAAACATTCACCATAGAGTGTAACATAAACCGGTAGGGTTTTTCTGTACACTCCGAATTCCGTCGACAATTATTTTATCAGGTAGAAAGATAAATCGAACACATCTTTGCTATTAGATAAGTACAACCCATTAGAATTGCTGTCTGCTATTTTTATTCTATTCAAACCTTACCGTACATTATACAGCTTATATAAAAAAATATTCAATTTATATAAATACTAGCTTTTACACCCCCTTTAGGGGGTGAATTTTGCAAAATCCTTTCTTAGTGGACCTACGTCCTACACTGTATAAGCTATTTATGTGCAAAACTTCAAGTCTCTAGACCCAGCGGTTTAGACTGTGCGTTGATATATCACCAATCAGTCAGTCAGTTTGTCATTTTATAAATATAGAATAGATATTTTTATTAGTAGTTAGAAATAATGTTATATATCTATTTTTTCAATGTCACTAAAACTTATTTAGACCTTAGATTATACCATGGATGTTAACCATATTCCTGAGTTGTACCACTGGTGGTATGGTCGCCAATTTGCTTTGGTAACATAACTCTCAATGAAGTAACCTACCAACATCTATCCCTCTGTTGATGTTGAATTGTCATTAGTTTCAACTAATTCAATGGCTGTTGCAATTATTTTAAAGAAGTCTTTAATCAATTTCTACTTTCTGGGCTTACTATCTTATCTTGAGTTGTTGGTTAACAACTGTTTTCGAAAACAAATATCAAATTGATTCGCAGTAATTAATCACTTGATTATTATATCAGGGATATGGTTAAGAATGCTTGGATTCTACTATTACCATTTCATCAATCTCTCGCTTTGGTGATAGGGATAATTGATATTATATGTATATACTATACAACATATTTATCAAAATTAAAACATATCATCTGTTTCAAGGTACATGGCATATACTGGTCTGCTTATCTCCATGGCAATACTGTTGCCGAACTCAACAACATTGAGCAGTTTGGTTGGGTTAATGATATTGTGCTACGTAGTGGTTGCCGAGTATTATTGCATGATAAACGGATACGATGGACTCCTCAGAATGAAAGACTTCGATTTGATGCAGCTGCTTCGTACATAGTGTGTTTAAAAAGTTGTTTTTTTGTTGGGACAATGGGTTTTTTATTTATGTATATTATTATGATGAGATTTTGTGAACCTGCATTTTTTGAGTGATTTTGTATGTATATACAAGTGTAATAATTGTTAAATCAATTTGAATTTTTGTATGGTTAGCATGCCCAGTATTTTGATTCGGAATTCGCGTAAATATACATACCAGTCAGTGATATTTTTACACCTACAACATGCCTTATTTATGAATCATTGTTATAGATGAATTTTTGCACTGCTAAAAGGAGGTTACTTCCAGAAATTATAATTAAATAAATAATTATTGTTAATATTTTCATAAATAAGTGTATAAACCTTGATCATTATTAATGCATGCTAGCCATGAAACATTACTGTACTTACACATAATTTATTTACAGTGAAAGTAAAATGCAACTAATTATAAATGTTGATTTAATACACGAGAGACATCCATAACCATAATATAAGAATAATGTCTTGTAAATTCTTATAGATACTGCATAATGTAGGTTAATACGAGATTTATTTTGAATTTCAACAATAATATTTGATCCCTACTGGATTCCCTTTTAACAATTAATAGTGATGTAATAACTTATAATATGTTTAATATGAGATACCCTCCGAGTAACAAGACGTAGCAACTGAGTGGCAACTATCTTTTTTGTAAAAGTACTTTTTACAATACACATTAATGTCTGCAAGCTTCATATTAAAAACTAGGGAATTTAACATTTTGGGATTTCAACTGTATGAGGAATTCTACATTTTGGGATTTCAACTTTATGATAATTCAACATTTTACGAAATTTAAATAAACCAACATTCTAGGAAATCCTACATTTTGGGATTTCAACTTTACGCGAAATCAACTTGATGGTCCGAAAATCTTATTTTGTTTGCAAGTAATCAATATTTAGCGCTCATATTGTATTACTTACTGTTTTTTAAACAAAATAAATTAATAAAATACCTGTTTACAACCTTCGACTTTGGGGACGACACATTAAAACATAATAATTTAAAACTGTAATATGTAATATGTTCTTCTGTTCTGTTCAGTAGACCTATACTTGCCATGTAAGCTATTCTGCTGAATGAATCTTGTAAATAAAGGTTCAAGACCTAAACTACTAAATTTAGACGAGTTTTAGCGCCAGCCTCAGGCGTCAAGTCACGGTTGTCATTCACGACCGTGACATGCTTTTATGTCCGCAACTCCGCATGTTCAATACAACAATGTGGTTTAAGTTATAAGAATGTGTATTAGCTTCGGGCGCGGTTTCACCCGCGTAGTTCCCGTTCCCGTGGGAGTACGGAGATAAAATATAGCCTACGTGTTATTCTGATGTATAAGCTATATAACTTTAAAGTTTCATCAAAATCCGATCAGTAGTTTTTAAGTGATAGAGCAACAAACATCCATACGCACAAACTTCGTATAATATTAGTAGGATTGAGATAAATTTTATTCGCAAAAGAAAATTGTGGTGTCGTTGATGTCTTTTGTATGTAACCGTTGGATGTATACAAAAGACATCAACGCGATTCTTTCAAATTGCCTAAAGAAGTGATAAATTCATTTCGATGTAAAAATGTAGTATGTGAATTAAACGCATTAGATCTTTAATCTAACCATGACGTACTGAACTATTTTATTTAAAAATAGCAAACCTATACAGGTAGGTAAATTTTTTTTTGTGTGACTTTTTAGCAAAATAGCAGCAATACAAGATACATAGACGGAATTTATACTTATTTTTCTTTTAATTCGCTCTTGAATCAAACCACAGCTTCACAGTTGTCAGGTCGGTGTGGGTAGAGCAGTGTTGTGTAATAGACTAATAGTACAATGTTAAGTTTCCTATTGTTTTTGAGTCACAATAATGTTACTTTCGTGAGTTTTCAAGGAAAGTGTTACTAATACATTGTAGAAGTAACTTACATAATATTATATTAGTAAAAAGGAATATTTTTCAATGGATACCAACCGGGTGATTTCGTTAAGATTTAAATATTGTTAAGTTACAGTTTAATGTATTTTAAGATATGTTTTTAACTAGTAAGATCGCTAACTATATTGTGTATTATGTTTTTGTACATTGGTGTGACAGGTATGAAGTTAAGTATACCTAAAACTTTAGTTTTGTGTAGTATTTATTACTAGCAGTTGCCAAGCAGCGTTGCCCCTTTTTTTCGTTTTCCCCCTTTCCCGTCGGAATTTCGAAGAACCCTTTCTTATAGTATAAGGCACCTATCTTCCAAATTTTAAGTTTCTAAGTGTGATAATTTCGGCGAATTCGGAAAAGTCGCATTTCTCTGTTATTTATAATTATCGTAAGGCGCGGCATTTACGGGTGCAGTTTTCTAATAAATATTTAGTTATATACACAAACCTTACTCGTTTATGGTTCTTTCTATTAGTGAAACCCGTACCTATCTAAATCCGTTTCGTGGGTTAGAAGATGTACCTAAGTGGAGAAATAGACACAGACAGATACCGATTTTGTAGATTTGTTGTATACTATTTAAAAATGAATGTTAGCTTAAAACATCAATATTTTCTTCCGTAGTATTTATGGTTTGTTACCTACAATAAAATATAAGGTCTCATCTACACGATTTATCAATGTAAGAATTTTTATGTGATATTGTAACTTTGTTAGCGAATTAAATAAATTATTAAACACTGAAAAGTCTTTAAATTTTGACAATTCCGTACCTTGTTCATGCCTTGGTATAATTTTCGCATATCTAAATTAATATATTGAGATATTTCAGATTGGGTAGGCCTGCAGCCTACTATCTAAGACAATTTTTGATTATCCCGACAGCGTTAAATGACATTCCATTTACCATTTATCGTTCAGTTTGTTGCGTTTTGAATTGGATCCCAAAATGGCGCCTTCCGCGCTAGTAGATAACAGTAATTATGTTTTAAGATTGTCTACAATCTATACTTCTATACTAATATTATGAAGAGGAAATATTTGTATTTTTGTGTCTTTCTTACTCACGGAGCGACTCCCCTCGCGTAAGCCTCTCTGGTCTGACCCTGCAGTCCACCAGCCCTTTAGCATGCGGACTTCTTGGTTGGCTGATTGGGAGTCCCAGGAGTGCTCAACAGGCGGCCTCGTGTGTGACCCGTTCGTCCAGCTGCCTGGCTTCAAAGCCAGCCGTAGAATCTGGACGACGCTTAACCGCATCCGCGCGGGAGCCGCCCGCATACTGCCTGCACAAGTGGGGCCTTAAAGAGTCGCCAGCGTGTGACTGTGGGGCACCTCAACAAACAGTTTCACACATCGTGGAGGAGTGCTCCAACCGACGTTTTCATGGCGGCATCAAGGAGCTCAGCCAGTGTTCGGAGGCGGCCATAGACTGGCTGAAAAATTTAGATCTAGATTTATAGCAAATGCAGGACTACAAAGGCCGTACGATAATAATAATAATTTCTTACGAATACTCATACTCAAAAAGTACTGGACCGATTTTAAAAATTCTTTCACCAGTGGAAAGCTAGAATATCCCTGAGTAACATAGGCTATATTTTATTCCCGTATTCCCTCGGGAATGGGAACTACGCGGGTGAAACCGCGCAGAACCGCTGGTTGCTAAATAAAGTGGCATCAAATTATATATCCCGTAATGAAACTTAGGCAAAGCAAAGATGGCCGAAGTTTTAATGGTGTATTTTTTTAGGATATTAATTGTTTTGATACAATAACACAACCCTATAAACATGTGTCAATATGCATACGATTACGTACGGACATCATTACAGGCGATGACCGTTTGGTATGTCCACTTACAGAGATGTTCGCGGAAGTAGAACTAGTCTGACGAGTCCTAGTGCTAGTCTTAGAGTGCCTAGTACATCTAAATGGAGTGTGGAAACTTGTTTCCTTTTTACGAGAATAATGAGTAAAGGCCTGAGAGTGGCTACTTAGTTATTGCTTATATTTTTGTTGCAACTAAATATTAGATTACCTACTTATGTTTGTTTTGGACAAGCTAACTTAATTAAAATAAATTAAATAAATTGTGGGACACAATTCACAAACGGTTATTAAGTCCCAAACTAGGCAGGGCCTGTACTATGGGTACTAAACAACTGATAGACATACTTAAATAAATATTAAACAACCAGACAGGAAGCCAACAGACATTTTTATGCACTCAAATGTTGGCCCCGAGCGGGGATCGAACCCGCGACCCCGGCTCAGAAGGCAGGGTCACCAACTGAACCAACAGGCCATACAATTATTGCTAACAAAATACGCTATTAATATAGCAATATCTATTTAAACATTTAAGCGTTTCTCAAAAACGACTTACCTACAATTTTCATCAAGTTCACAATCGCAACTGCGTCGCTCCCGTTAGCGAAAAAATGATCTAGATACGTCTGACTCAACTCAGGGAAAATCCTTGAGTGTTTTTACGAGTAGAGCTTGGTCACCATGTTACTTTTTTAATTATTGGTGCTTCTAGTTCTCTAGCTGCGGATATAAATTCCGAACAATCGAAGTTGTGGCAATATTTGTAAATAAATAAATAGAAATAGTAAAAACAAACAAGTAATAACAATAAAAATATGCACAAAGTATAGGTACACAGTGTGGGATATCCACTAAAAATTTTGGACCATTTTTACAGAAAAAGAAATAAAAAATGTTTGCCAGTAAGATTCATGTACTTATAGTAAGTAGTACTAGTAGTGCTGGGCGACCTAGCTCTTGTCTTGAAAACTCATCACATTGCATCCAAATCAGTAAAGCCACAATAAATAATCCTAGGTCCTCTTGCGGTTCGACGGTGAGTGTAGTATAATGCTGCTGTAGGTACCACTATACCCGCCACTAATACTCAAAGCCGGTCATTAACTAATTGAATAGGTACGATGCAGTTAAAGTGATTTTATAAAATGCCTTTGACGGTAAATTAACCAGTCTTCAGCGGATATCGGACTCGTTTAACTTGTCTTCATCGTGATTGAGAACACAATACAATATCTCCTATATTATACTTTGGCTGGAGACTTTTTCCGCGTTCTTTATCATAGATCTATTATTTATTATTAGATTAGATATTATTTATTTATTTTATAATTTTATAGATCTATATTACAAAATTGGAAAATTAACATATAAGTTTTCTAATGTAACCTAATGGCGTTTGACATAATTTACGCCGATTGTACTAGTGTACAAAGAGTGAGATACTGTCTTCTTCTATGTCCATCGCAGAAATAGAAACTCGGAGAGATTGTAATCACTAGAACAGTGAGGCGTGCAGAATTCATAAAAAGCTGTAACAATGCGTATAATAGTAGAAAGTAATGCAACTGCACCGCATCCTCGCATTATTGTTGCATGGGAATCTGTGACGAGACAATACCAATTAAAGTTTCAAATTTTGGCTTTCATCTCATTGTTATAAGTGTAATTACTCTCGTGAAATGATCATGAATATGATGTTTGTGTGAATTTACAGTTCATGTAATTCGTTTATTACCTATTTAAGTTACTTGTTTACTACTAGCGGACGCACCATGGACCAGTAGTTTACACAATATCGTTATAAATGCACTGTTGCCCGTGACTCCGTCCGCCTTCTTGTTTATTATTATGCTACACCTACATACTGAAGCGGTAGAGTCGCAATGACTTTCAGTAAGAGGGCTTATAAGCCCCTAGATTGAATAAAAACTTTTGTCATTTTTATTCCCGTTAAAAAAAAACTATGGAAAAAAACCTAGCACACACAGTCAATTAAGGAACTCGCTCAGTCACCCAGTCAGTTTCTTTTTTTATAGGTATATTGTAGGTATATGTTTAGCTACGTTAGGTATTATCTAAATTTCTGTTTCTAGGTGTTACAGTTGCGGAGAAATCGGCGATGAGTCAGTATTACGCTTCCCAATTTGGCGTTGATTCTACAAAAACGGAGTTACTTAATACAATATCATGGACTCAAAGGAAATTGAATGATCGATCATTCGTGCAAACATGGTACTGCTATTAGCCATTAGTCAGCTATGCGTGGGCGCAGAGCCTTGTGATCGTGGAACGCGGAAATGGGAGGGCTGTTTTTCTCTTTCATTATGTCCTAGATAGCAACTGCAAAGGGGCTGTGTCTTGAAGAATTTATAGAAATACCAGCCAGTGCTGTTTGCACGGTGCAGAGAGATCAACAGATAAGCGTATTTAACAAAAAGACAAATATTATGCGAAGAAATTCTGCTTATGCTCATTTATTATACTTTACGCACTCAATAAATATCACTTAGAGCCGGTTTCAGGTCCAGCCATCGATATAGAGAAAAATATTCTATCTAGAAGATGAGTAGGTACTGCTTCATCAAAACGAGCCTGGCTGCCTAGGGGTGAATTACTCTCCTCTATCAACTATCAACTTTAATATAATATTGTAAGCCGAAAAGGCAAGTTGTAATAGCTCGAAACACATGTATAAACAATATCATTATGTTTATAAAAGATCTAATTGTACTTACCTACAACTATCAATAAATGATTATGATTATCACCTAGTATCAACAAAGTTAAACCAAATAATAAATTAAAAGTAAAAATACCTTTTTAAAACAAGCTTTTGGATATAGAGTGACGTCACTTTATTTTTCAAGTTATTCTCTGCAAGCTCTTTAATTTGATACCCATATTGTAGGAGTGCATTAAAAACAATTAGTCCGCCATCTTGGGTGTTTCGCTATGTTGGATTTAGAATGACGCTACACAGCTGACCTGTGACCATGCATTGCCATCCAAACTTAACGAGTAAGTATACAAAGTTTCAGTTATATCGTTTGGAGATATCTGCTTCAAAATTGAGTTGAAAGACTACCCGAACAACATAGGTACATTGCAAGTAAATAAAATAAAAGCTTGTAAAATTACATTCTTTCAAAAATACATTCCTACGCGTTCGCAAGGAGTCGGTGTTCGTTTGTTTTGAGTTTTGACAGTTTAGTGAAAGCTCCCTATAGTCAAACGACTAACGAAAGTTTTACTCGCTTACCTGCCGTTTGCTTAGTTCTAATACGAACAAGAACTACGTAAATAATAATAATCTCACGCCTTATATCCCCGAGGGGGTAGGCAGAGGTATTCCATTTCTGGATATACCCACTTTTTACCAGATATTCTTTGGACCTCTAAACGTGATAGGTGGTAAGCCTATCGCCGGACCGGGTCTGTTTACACATGTCTCAGAATTAATTCTAGGACCTGCGGGTTTCCTCACGATGTTTTCCTTCACCGTCGAGCTAGTGATAAAAATGTACGTAAGTTTTAAAAACTCATTGGTATATGCCAGGATTCGAACCCAAGCCTCACTGATTTTCATCATGTGAAGTAGGCTCTTTAACTGTAAGGCTATATCACTGCTCTTAAGAACTACGTGTCAGTGACATGCGCTATAATGCCGCTCGCGTGTCAATACGCTTAGATATGTCAATCTTACACACTTGTTATTCTATTATACCTACTGCTTGCTACTAGGCCTGTTGGTTACAGAAAGTAAGAATTCCTAAATGGATCAATTGATGCGCAAAAACCCTCCTGAAAGACCATGATTTCAGGGGGCCTTTTTCTGTTAGTAAACGTTACGTGTGTCGCGAAGTAGTTTTTGAAACGAGTCATAAAAAAAGTTAATATACCGACTCATCTTCGTATCTCATATAAGTTTAACGTACAAGGACTGAGAATGTCTTTGGCTTAAAGTATGTCGCAGTTGCATTAACGCATGCATAGTTGCATAGTCCATGCTCATGCTGCATATTTAGCAGAAATTCTTGAGAATAATGCGTAGAATAGAAACAGCATGTTACAAATACAATGTATTTTTAAACGAGTTAAACTGTATGAGAAAATAAACATGAATGTTTCATTATTTCTCTAGAATTCTATTGTCATAAGTTTTGTCAACATTATTTTGTCTGGTAGATTGTGTTCGGCTAGTGATGCTGATTTTGCTTTACAGCGGCTAAACTTATTTTAGTATACTCCTGTCATATTCTTTCTCCTAGAAAAGAAAAGAGACGAGAGATATTTAGTCCTGTCAAATTAAAATTATTCCTGTCAACTAAGGCATTTCATAACGTGTTTAGTGCAAAAATAAAGAAGTCACGACTAAAATACCGACTCTGACAAGACTAAATTTTTTAGGTTATCTTCTATTCCTTTTCTTTTTTTGAGGTAAGACAAAGACAGGACTAAAGCAGAATCACGATCAGTGGCTATCTAACTGTCAGAAGTATTAAACTAAGCCAGCCAAGGGCAAATAGCATGTCTTCAACTTCCATTGTGCGCGAATACAATGAAAACTGTGCTCGACTTTCAGTGGCGTAGCTAGGGGGGCAAGGGCCCTGGTGCACAGGGAGAGAATCGGGCCCTCCTCCCCTCTTTCCGCGTAGTTTGAACTTATTGATATAAAATTTTTCCCTCCAAAATTTGGCTCTTTGGGAAGTTTCTATATTTTAAATGTCTAGGTATATTGACCTGACTAATTGATAAAATAGATTACATAATGTCGGTATTTAAAAATCGAATACATTTTCTTACAGTATACATAATTTAATTTTGTATCATAAGTCCATAATACTTCATTCGTTCATATCGATATCTTTTTATCAATAACGGCAATCACTAATAGTCCCCGGAGGACAAAGTCCTCCGAATCGTAAAAAAACTTGCCGCGGACTCAACGCACACGGTGTTCGATCATTTGTCCCCCGAAAATTTAGAGAGGCGCACGCTATGGAAGCGAATATTCTGAGATTGCGTTGTGTTGTAATTTACATGAAGTTTAAGAAAAAGAGAAGTAGTTTTAAAAGAGAATACTGAGTCCATCCCTTTATATCAGATCGATTAATGAATGGATATTTCCATGCGAAGCTTGCTCAGTTGAAACCATAAAAGAATTTTTTGCTATGGTTGAAACAATATCCAAAAATATTCTTCAAATATTATAAAACGTCGGTTGGAACTTTTAAAGGGTTGTTCTCAATTGTGAAACCCCCTAAAAGTTATTCTGATAATTATGAGGATGTGCATTGGTCCAGAAGAAAGAATTGTTGTTATTAATTGGTTAATAATAATAAATAAGCAAAAAATACCATATTTAGTTTTTCCTAATTCGACATTAAATCCCTAAATGATAATTTTTCATATAAATTGGTATTTATTTTTCGTATAGGTAATCGATTTTTAAATATCGATTATTTTTAATAAAATTGATCATTTTTCAAAAATCCATTAATTATCAAAAAGAATAATCGTAATTTTTTTGGATCAATGTCACATCCCTATCGAGCGCGCAGCGAAGACTAAAGTGTGCCGTGTGCGTTGCAGCGCCTAGTTACGTTAGTTCTATTTTTTCAGGGACTGCCGCGTAATTTTTGTCCTGTCCCGCCCCTCGGTGTCCGCGATTATTCGGGGGACTTTTTGTACGCTATACTTTTAATCCCTCGTGTGCGTTACTCGATGCAGTTGTAAGCGATCTATTTTGGCGGACAAAAAAATACGGGGACAAAAGTGTTTCGTCTGCGCAGGCTATAATTGATGTGAAATGTAATGAACGAATGAAACATTGACCGGTATAATCCGACTAGTTCCAAGAAAACAGATTTTACATTACAGTGCATTCTTTAATGAGTATTTTTAAATTTATCGTTTTATTTGCCAATTTTATACCGAATTTTATTGATTTTAGCAAAAAAAAATCACTAAAATAAAACAAAATTGTAGGTACTTATTGGTGAAAAAAACATTAGGTGTTCGATTGCTGTAGTTTTTGCAGAACAATACACCGCATTTAGTTATCTTAACAAGCTGTTGTCATTACCGACGCTCAAATCATACTGAGTACACTGACGTTACAATTTCACCTGCCAAGGTAAAAAGTTTCTGGTTCGTGAAAAAAGTACTGTAGGCGAGAACGACGACGTTTCGTGTCCCGTATGTTAATAAGTCTATGGTCCCGCCGTGCTATCATAGATTATACGGTTAGCGTTGTTCTGTAAGTTGCAGCACAACGCTAACCGTATACCTACTACTGCTACTGCTACGGGCGTAATCATCCAAACTACTATACCTATAACTGAAATAACGATAACAAACAAACAGCACATGCTTATCGAGGACGCTTGGCGCATGTGTTGAAAATGTTTTATCATTGGTGATGTTGTTTAAAATTAAAAAAAAAATAGAAATTGAAACAAAAATCTTGTAAGCAGGCCTCGAGACTCGAGGCTCGAGCCTGCTCCCAAGTTTTTTTTTTTTCCATTTTTAAAATTTTTCTTTTTTTTTTCTAAGCTGAGGCTAGAGGGCCCCCTGAGCTCGAGGGCCCCGGTGCACTGCACCACCTTGCCTTATGATAGCTACGCCACTGTCGACTTTCCTCCCATTACCAATTCCCTGACTGACCGCACCTATCATTACTTAACCAGTGTGATCGTTACAAACACACGGGCATCGCAGGGCAATGAGCACCGTATCAATATGTTCATTTTTAATGTTACTCGAATCGTGAAATTACCCGATGACGTCATCGCTACTTCAAATTGGCCGTGGTTGGGTGGCAGCCTTCATTTGAAGAAAATGCGGAGTTGACGTCACCAGTTGACTTAACCTTTTAGATCGTCCCACTCATACACTTAAAAAGGCAATGGATTATTAAGTAATACCGTTTTTGCTTAAGCGTTTGGTTAGTCGCCGATTGTAGGTACATTTATTTAAGTGGAATGATTTGACTTGAAATTTCGCACATAGATAGCTTATACAGTGTATATAAGCATCCACTAAGAAAGGATTTTGCAAAGTTCAAACCCTAAGGGGGTGAAATAAACGTGTGCGAGCGAAGCCGCTGGTAAAATAAATAACGAATAAAACTTTTGTTACTTATAACGTACCTAATACTTTATTTAGTACATAATCTGACCTTTTTCTCGTCGGGTTATAGGCATAATTAGGTACTACTTACGTAAATTATGTAGTATTCTGTCTTGTTCCCAAATGCACATGGCACTAGAAATTATGGTAACAAATACATTTTTAATCATGTCCTTCTTCGAAACCAAAAATCCCACTATATTGTAAAGTTTATTTATATAGAAAATAAACCTTGCCTCTATTTTCAGTAGAGTCGCAAATACTTTTCACTTGCTGTTTGCCGGGTCGAACAGACCCACCCAGTCCCTCATAAATAAATATTTTGCAAGTAACTGTACTAACAAGGTACATAACCCTTAATCAGGCACAAGCATGTCAAATTTTTCATTGATTTTGGATTCGATTATAATAATTAAATAGAGTTCAAATTAAGGTGAGAACTATTTTCTCTGTGCTCGATTAAAAGTTAAGGTGTGATTTATCATCATTATCTACCGGTCTTTCCTCATTAATAGGAAGTATGTCGTGTATAGGTATATTGTCACGAAACACAGTACTTACGTTCAGTAATAAATTTTTAAGCACAAAAATGTTAGTTGCGAAAAGAGAAAGAAAAATTCAACCTGTCAGCTACCTGTAACCAACTTTACCACTAACCTTTATCACAAACATGAGCCAAGGTGGCCAAGGTCTTCCCAATGTGACACCTTTGACATTACCGTCCGGTTTCGACTCCCAAATAACAAAAGCACTATCCAAAATTCACTCCAATCTCCAAACAATACGGTCCATATTCCAGTAATTTGAATGTGTAATATTAATACAGATAAGTATCTACATGCCTTGTGAAAAGGAAAGTGATCGGGCAGGCTTGTTTTTGAGGCCTTTGTTTTTTGCGTATGCTGTAATATATAGTGTGGTGTATGAATAACCCTATTATTTTATGGCGGAGATATTATAATTTAACGTAGGACGTGTGGTTTTATTATGCACAAGCTGCTCGACATACTTACCTACTTTGTCTTACTCATATTCCATAAAAAAAAACACTTTTAGGTTCGGTGCTCTACAACTCTCCGTAAAATGGTATGGCGAAATTCTTACCACACAACACCCTAAATATACATATTTTAGATATTAATAAACAGATAATCAGAACCAACGCTGACGCATGTACGAGTATAGGTATACCTACGTGTTGTCTCAAGATATTTTCCTTCCTTAATATTTTATTAAATTTGTTTGTTTTTGTTACAGAAAACGACCGGTTGTCTTCAATGCTGTCCTCAGAGAGGTGTTGTAGAGACGTCGCATAATCGAGGTAAATATCAATATTATGGAACCATTCCACATACGGTCATTAAGTCCTAAAGTAGACAGAACTTTATACTTTAAGTAAACGATCTAAAAATCTAATCTAAAGGGCTATTTTGTTAATGTTTCTGATATAAGCAAAACTGAAAGTTTTAGCAAAATAGGTACATTCTATCGTTTTTTGCGGGAAAGAGTTACAAACATCCATCAAACCTTTCATATTTTCCGTATAATTTTCATTCTATCCACTATTTATAGTATTACGTAGTATTTAGTATGATTTCTTTTGAGTATCATCTATTACAAGCCTTGCATTTAATTATTATTGTCGTGCATTTTATGCTATCTACCTATGTGGTTTTTCGAGATAAAAAGTACCATAAAGATGCGAGTCATTCCCTGTTCATCAAATTCAGTTAAGCGTTTTATCTGTGAAAATGTAACAGATAGACAAAGTTACTTTCGCATTTGTTTAATAAGTAATGAGGGTAAGGTATTCATAATACCGCTATCAAAGATCTTCTCTATAAATAATTTAACGCACAGCATTAATTCTACTCGAGACTTCTGAAAGGGCTTATCTGGAACCAAACCGCAATAAAACAAGCTCCAGCAACTTTTATCAATTAAATAAAACGCAATATTTCTCTGCGCATAATTTCAGCACAATGTTGAGTATAGTTACCAATAAAGCGGCGGGAGATCACTGATTGTCATCACAAGCAATAACAAAACGAATGCAAAATAATTTTTAACCGCCAATACTTTAGCTGAGATAGATCTTAATGCTGAGGGGAAGGAGTACAAAACAGCTTATAATAAAATCTCTTTAGTAAAAAATAAACCGCACATGTCCCAAAGACAATATAGAATGACCGGCCATGTTGCTTGTCTATGCCTATAGATTTATGTGCACGGGCGCGGGAAGTTATTTTTAAGTTTTTTATACGAGAATTTTCTTAATTTATAGCGATAATTATGAATCTGCCAAGCTATTCAGAGTAGAAATACAGTCAGCTATCTGCATATTACCTATTGCTGTACATGGTTCCTATTTAGAGGTCAATTTTTTTATCTGTAGGTAAATTAGTCTATTTCTTCTATTTTTTTAAATGAAGTTAATTAGGCTTTTTTTACAACTTTAATATCCTTTTTTCCGGTCTAATAGGGTAGCGAGGTACATACCAGAAATATTTCGCAGTATTTTTTTCAAGAATTATTATAATAGTTTTTATTTCCCGCTAATGTCCACCGCGCATGCGCGTGCAGGCTCGGGCGTAAAAAACATAATAATGGCGCGCAATTTGTACGCCGACCCACTCGTATGAAATGCGAATTCTTACTGTTTGTTTGCTTTTTTCCTTACGCGATAAATACTGGCATTATACGGCGGCGTTAAAAAATTCAAAGTATTGTTATTTCAACAAAGATAGTGAAAGGTACATGGAGCGAAGATTTTTTACACAGAGTATTTTAGCAGATCAATAGATTTTATCATGTAATATCATGTAAGCAGTTAAAAAGCCTGCTTCACATGATGATAATCAGTGAGACTCGGGTTCGAAGACTGGCATGTACCTACCAATGAGTTTTTCATATCTCATACTCGGAAAGTAGTGTATGTTTGATCTGAGTACCGGGTCGGAAGCGATGATTCCCACCACAGAGAGATTCAGGGCTGTGATTCCCGCCCTCGGTCGGGAAAGACTCATATTAATTGCTTCCGGCCTTAGGGCGGGAATGAATTAAAAAAAAATTGTACTATATTTGGCAAAGACGTTTAAAGAAAAAGTTTCTCTAGGAAAGAGAATGACTTTCTTCCAACCTCTTTGGGTACTTAGTAGGTAGGGATACGAAACTTTTTACATCAATTAGAATAAGAAAAAAAGGTACGGCCTTGTGAGTGTAGGTATAAACAACAGAAAATAGCCCGCGCGCGGGGCGGTACGCGTTCCATATTTAAAATTAAAAAAAGAGTAATAATTTGGTAAGCTGTTCCGAAATTCAAAATCTTGTTTTTCATCGACACTAATAAGCACAGAACACTATTACTCGCCTAAAATTACATATTATTATAAAGAGGAAGGATTTGTATATTATTTTTGTAATGTTATTTAGGTTAGGTACTCTATGATGTAGTATTCAAATACGTTCAAAAAAGTTTCTCTTTCTTCCAACCTCTTTGGTTGTATTGTTGACAATTTTGTTTTTTTTTTTGTAGGTAGGTATTATTGCGTTTTTGCATGTTTAAATTTTTTTTAAATTGTAATATTTTTTGTTTACTTTCCTTGAATTCGAAATGAAAAGTAGAGTGTTTAACGCGGATGGAAGTTATCAATTCCTACTCGGACTATATCCGCCCTCGCTACGCTCTCGGGCGTCTAAATACCTCGTATGGGAATTGATTCCTTCCGACCCTTGTATAACAATCTACTATTTCAAAACTTTCGTAGGTAGGTACATATTTATCACTAGCTCGAAGGAAAAACATCGTGAGGAAATCCGCAGGTCCCAGAATGTGTAATAGACCCGGTCCGGCGATGGGCTCTTACTATCATGTTTAGGGGTCAAAAAAAATTTTCGTAAAAAGTGGTTATATCCATAAGTTTTATACCTCTGCTTACCCCCTCGGGGATAAAGGCGTGAGATTATTAGATTATCATGTAAGTAAGTATAATTATATTCATAGATCTAGAATGTACCTACCTACTTATTGAAAATTTTATAGATCTGTGCTTATACAGTGGTTTCGAAAGAGTTTATAGCCAAGTAGTTGGAAATAATAATACTATCTACCTACTAGAAGTCTGGCTACGCTAACTCTGCAATGGAATAACCGGGCAACCCCAAAAACATTTGCATATGGCAATTTTTTTTGTCAGTTAAATTCGTGGTAGTTGAGTTGTCAGATCGAGTTCGAATTTGTGGTGTTTTCTTATTTTCAAGAAAAATAATGGTGAAACCTATAAAAAGTGGCGTGCGGGAGTTATTATATAATATGATACGTAAATTCAATGACATAAGAGAAGAACAAAATATGATCCTGAGCATAAAAAGACAATGTTTACAAGATATAGAAGAGTTGATGAGTAAGTAGATTGAATGATTTTGATACATTATTGATATTCGGTCACTTTGAAAGTTTCATATTAATTATTATATTTTATAATAGCAGGTGCGCAGCAGCGTTCCAAAAATCCCTTTATAGCGGTTGCCTACGACGTATATGACAACTACATACAATATTTCAAGTTTCTAAGTGCTATTGTTTCGCAGTAGTACGTATTTCTCTTTTAACCCAGTTTTTTTATTTTCCCGTGGGAATGAGACATTTCACCGATATAAAAAGTACCCTAAATGTTGACCCGGTTACTCAGTTACCTCCACACCAAATTTCATCAAAATCAGACACACACACATTTTTTTATTTTAAACTTATTTATGGTTTGCAATAGGTGGTATGGGTACACAAGAAATACAAGTATCAAATACGTTTTCTGTAGTATAGACAGTATTACCATGTGCAGTTTTTTTATTTCCACATTTTTTTGACTTCTGCAGAGTTAGCGTGGCCAGTATCACCGAGCGTTAGGCAGAGCTAGGAAAAAATATTATTTTTTAAGAAAATAATTTTGTTACATACACATAGTCTTTATTGTACCTTTTAGTAATTTTGAAATTGAACAAGTAGCATAGTAAAAAACCTTTATTGGTGGAAGACGTCATGTTTTTTGTAGTTTTATTTCGTTGTTTATTTTTGGTTTATAAATAAGAATAATTAATAGCATATAAAAAAGTCTTGAGTTTGTTTGTCTTAGTTTGTTGCTCGTTATTTTCGGAGTAGGTTCCTACTTTCAGGCATTTGGAAGCAGCAGCTCGTCGATGGAGATAGACTGTTTACATTTAGCCAACTTCCATGGACGAGCTTAGAGTCCCTTGTTATTAGACTATTGACGTTTTAAGTGTATTTTTTTCTTACTTACAGATTATAAATTAATATTGACTTTGACTTTGAAAAATCTATACATATAAAATGATAAACTGACTGACTGATTGGTGATGTATCAAAGCACAGCCTAAACCGCTGCGTCTGGAGACTTGAAATTTTGCACATTGATAGCTTATAAAGTGGAGGCATCCACTAAGAAAGGATTTTGCAAAATTCAACCCCTAAGGGGGTAAAAAAAAACGTTATTTACAAAGTACATTGCGTGTAGTACTACTCTTCATGTAGGTATCCGATAATTTGACATAAGAACATGTACGGTCCGTAATGTTATATATTACTGTAATAATGCTCTGTAATTCGTGTAATAACATGCTGTAATCTACGCGGACGGAGCATTGTCGTTCACTTTTGACAGTAATTGTGAAGTAAGCGCGGTTCCGATAATTTTGGCCGGGAGCGGTCACGGACGGGCGACTTCTGAAAGTGGCCGAGAAACATTCTAATGGCGAAATCGCTACGCCACGCGTTTCCAAATGTGTTGTCGCTCGAAAAGATAAATTACAGAAATCTGAGTATGAGCTAAGAGTCAAGTAAGGCAGTGAGAGCTTTGTGGTTATTAAGTCCGCTTCTCAAAAACATCGTAGGTACATGTTTATCACAACCTCGATGGTAAAGGAAAACACCGTGAATAAACCTGCAGGTCAAAAAATATTTCTAGTTTGAAAGTTATTATCGAGGCCCTATAAAATTTATGCATCGCTTTCTAAAATTAATTATGTAAAATGCTCATCTTCCATTTTTGAAACCTAAATTTAAGTACAGACAGAAGTAACGGGGCTACCTCAACTAAATACACGAGCACCCATATACTCACAAAACGTAACATCTAGGGCTAACTATCTTAAGTCTTCACACAGTAAAACTCGATCCATCACGGAATTACTACGGCATCAAGTAAACAACCACTTAGAAAAACAAGCAATGGGTACAACTTAGCCGATTAACACACATAGCTTAGCGTGGTAGCCTTGAATCAAGAACAGTTATGAAACTGTTGGAGGAAAGTGTAGAGATGTCTCGTGGTGCTCCCATTTTGAATTCTATAACCAAAGAGGTTGGAAGAAAATCATTCTCTTTCCTAGGAGAGAGAATCTTTTTCTTTAAACGTCTTTGTCTATAACCTTACTAGCAGTTCACCCGCGTAGTTTCCATTCCCGTGGGAATACGGGGATAAAATATAGCCTATGTGTGATTTTGATGTATAAGCTATATAACTGTAAAGTTTTATCACAATCCGTTACATACATACAAACATAGACATAATATACTTATTGGTGTAGTTTATTCTTCGTTTTCCAATGTCCATTTCACGGTACTTACGTTATCTTGTTTACAAAACTCATAGAAAAACGCCCTCGTCAAAGCAAACTCAAGAATTAGCGGTGGTTATGTAAAGTTCGTTGAATGTATTGGCCTCATTCTCTGTTTTAGAGTTGTACAACCATGGACTAAGATTTATGCCTTCACACTCAGTATAATATGGTTGAAAATACTGATAGAAGAATTAAAATGATGGGGTATTTCCCTGTTAAACAGTCCACCGCGTATTTGGAGATTGGTCTTAGGCGCTAGTGGACAACTAACTGTTGTTTATCATAAGACTTAACATAAACTAGGTACTAATTTATGTTAAATTTTGAATATCTAGGAACTTTACCCGAAGAACTTGCTATATTTACTTTTTATCACTTGTGTTACTTTAGGCATAATTTCTAGATATATATAAAAAAATATCTCACGCCTTTTATCTCCGGTGGAGTCGGTGTTCGTTTGTTTTGAGTTTTGACAGCTCAGTGAAAGCTCCCTAGAGTCAAACGACTAACGAAAGTTTTACTCGCTTACCTGCCGTTTGCTTAGTTCTAATACGAACAAGAACTACGTAAATAATAATAATCTCACGCCTTTATCCCCGAGGGGGTAGGCACAGGTATTCCATTACTTTAAACCCACTTCTGACGAGATATTCTTAGGACCCCAAAACGTGATAGGTGGTGAGCCCATCGACGGACCGCGTATGTTTACACATGTCTCAGAATTAATTCTGGGACCTTCGGGTTTCTTCACGATGTTTTCCTTTACCGTCGAGTTAATGATATATATTTTTTAAACAAATGAAATAATAAAGAACCTTTTATTCACAGATCGGTTCTCAGTTGGTCAGGTCTTGAAACCGGATTTGAGTCAATATTGGTTTTCAAATTGTTGACTCTGACTCGGGAAGAGTAAACCTCGCATACTCACATATGTTTGCGTCTTGCGTTTATGATGTGCTCGCGATTCAAGTTTCTTAAATACGAAATTTCCATACGAAACATGTAGTGCTGTTTTATTCTTTGTATGTATTAAACCAGCGACGCGCCCTAGCTTCGCATGGATGCAATACGTTCCTCTTGAATCACTCTATCTATTAAAAAAAACCGCATCAAAATCCGTTGAGTAGTTTTAAAGATCTAAGCATACATAGGGACAGACAGACAGCGGGAAGCGACTCTGTTTTATACTTTGTAGTGATATACGAAACAGGTATTATGAGAGACCACAGACCATTAAATGGACTGTGAAGAGACCTATGGCAGTAATGGACAGTAAATTAGAAACCTGATGAAATAGGTTTGAAATCTGTGAAAAAGTCTTGGAAGTGAGACTAAATAATAATCGTGTATTGATGCCAAGATTGTAGGTAACTTAGTCTATTTATTGTCTAAATTCTGACTCTTAGTTTTATAGGAATTGCCAGACTCTACCAAAAATAAAATTCCATGGTTAAATATTCGTTGATGTCTTTTGTTTGAATGAATGGATGAAGGAGGAAAATTAATATTTTTTTTTTTCATTTCTTCTTTCATCAATCGAATGACTTGTAATTGTTGTCAAGTAATAATTAATCGTTTATTTTTTTAAACTTTATCTATTACATCTAACGTACTGAAACATACAAAAGTTGATTGAGAAGACTACCTACAACATCAAGTTCTATCAAGAGAATACAATATCAAGAAAAATGCGCAAGCGCATATGACCCGAGGCCGGAGCGCAAGGGCACCTCACTGTGTGCGTCCGCCGAGAACGAATTAATTGCACATCATTATGATGATATCTTTGCGTTTGATTTACGACCTTGTTAAAATAGACTTTAATTTTAAGATGAAATACATAGAAGAAGTTAGACATGTTCAATTGAAGTTAATATTTATGATACTAGCTGTTATCCACGATATTAAGTAAAGTAAGTCCCTTTCGCGTAGGAAATTTATAGTCCATGTTATTCCCAGAAAAGTAAGTTTTCCGTTGGTAAACGATTTTTTCAATAATTCTTATCTATAACAATTATCTTTAATATGTAAGTATAGTTGTTTCTGAGCCTGTTCATTACAAACAAACATATAATACTATTGTAGAAAATAATAATTTATAATTAAAGAAGAAAATCACATCAAAGAATCATTCTCGAACCGCATTTGCTGTTTTATTACCTTTTAAATTTATAAATGTGGAAAGGAGCAGACGGGCATAATGGTCAACGTCGCATATTTACATTTGATACACCCGAAACACGCCTTTTTTGAGAATCTCATATCATTGCGCAAAGCGAAAAATTGAAAGCCGATGCCATAATAGTCCACAAAATTTCCGGTAAATACACAAAATAAAATAAAACTATTCTATTGCTTTTTACCAGTGTTTTTTTCGGATCTTTAACTTACGCCCGTTGCAGGACACAGCTGCTAAATTTACCTTTTGAATTGAATTGAATTTGAATTCTGGGGTTTCCTCTCGATGTTTTCCTTTACCGTCGCGTTAGTGATAATAATAAGTAGGTAATTAATAATGATGTACCTTCGTAAGTTTTTGATAAACTCATTGGCACATACATAAAATAATAGTGTATTTAATCTGTTCTAAGATTTTACCTCTTCTATTCTTAGAAGTCGAACAAGTCAGCGACGCTCCCATGTTATTGTTCGGTTTTTGTTTCCAACATTGTGTCATCGAAATTACTAAGTTTCCGGTTTGCCAAGTTGCCACACAGAGCAGAAGGTTTAAAATAAATAACTTATGTTTTATACATAATTTTGTTTAATCAATCAGGGGACTCAATTTGTACACGACCTCGTCCGGTTTTAGGGAAAAGTACGCTAGTAATTCCTCAAGACGCGAGTAATCTTTCCGGGAAATTTCTTCAAAATTGGTTCACAGATTTAGCCATAAACACGTAACAGAGACATACTAATTAATCCCCGACGCAAACAGAGATAAACCAATTTAGATTTTGTTTTATTTATTGTTAACAGATGCCGTCTACAGACATTTTCGTTCGTGACATTTTTTTCTTTTAGTGCAGTTGTATCTTAGATTTGATTAAAGGGTGAATCATCAATAACATGTCCGTCATTGTTTCCCCGAGCCTGCGCAAGCGCAGCGTTAGTAACGAGCAGCGAGGACTTCCTGCGCATGCCAAGTAGGGTTACGATCCTTTACTTTATGTGCTCTTCGTGTTTAGACTGTGAAAATAAAAAGGCAGAGGTATTCCATTTTTGGATATACCCACTTTTCACGAGATATTCGGACCCCTAAACGTGATAGGTGGTGAACCCATCGCCGGACCAGCAGGCGTATTCACGGAGGCTCGACACCGTTTCCGTTCGATTCAGATCGAGTATAAAAATTTCTGAAGTCGATAGATTTGACTTCAGAAAATTTTTGAAAATGTATTCTAGGCGTTTCCGACTGCCACGGACAATTTTCCGAATCCTTATGTCATATATGACATTTGTTTTCGATATCGACATCTGTGAATAGCCCATCTTCTACAGATTTTCCGATTCCGATTCGAATATCGAAGCTCCGTGAATACGTCTGCGGGTCTTTTACACATGTCTCCGAATTAATTCTGGGACCTGCGGGTTTCCTCACGATGTTTTCCTTCACCGTCGAGCAAGCGATAAATATAAGTATACGTAAGTTTTGATAAACTCATTGGTCCTGGTACATACCAGGATTTGAACTGGAGCCTCACTGATTATCATCATGTAAAGCAGGCTCTTCAACCAAAAGCTATCATAGATCACTGCTATCGGGACGGGGATGTAATAACGAATTTAGTGAGACATGACGTTAAAAATAAATGCCCTTGAGGTTGTTGCTAGTTCTTCTAGTTGGAACAAGCAATTCGTCGGTGGAGAGAGGCTGGGGTTACATTCAGCCAACCTCCATAGACGGGTTTAGAAATATTTGACTATTTTTTAATCTACAGAAATGAATGACTTTCTATTTGATTTTGAGATTATCTCTCTCTATATCCACTAATATTACTGTGAGTGTTTTTTAAATGTTTACTACAAAAGACTTGTTGTCTCAGTTGGTAGTAACTCTGCCGGAGTCGAAGGCTAGGCGATACTCTCTCTTTTTACGGTGGAGGAGTATTCCACCTCCAAGTTTACACATTTTGATTTTAATAAAGTCATTTAGATCGTACTTAGAGCTATTTGTAGAGACTTTTTCTGTGTACTCATTGCAGTTTATTGTCGGTGTTCTTGAGTCTAGTTTGAAAATAAAACAACATTTATTTACAAAGAAAATATACATTCATTTACAATAATTACAGATAAAAAATGTCCTCCAAAGAGGAACCATGTGGGACAGTGCCCAGAACACTGGCCGCATTCCCTTTTCCCCCTCCATTTTCAAATCTATATAAATAAAAATGAATTGATGTTCGTTAGTCTGATTATAACTCCAGAACGGCTGGACAGATTTTGATGAAACTTTTTGTGTGGGTTAGAGTGGGTCCAGGGATGGTTTATACGGTGGCAGAACGACGTCTGCCCGGGCCACTAGTAAAATATATAATTAAATTCAGCAGCAATATTTTTATCAAACAAAGTTATTTTTTATATTTTTTCGAAATATTTCTTTTAACGCGGTCCGACGACGGCTGCGCGCGGCCTAACGAGCGATGTAGTGCGCATGACAAGTGCAAAAGTCGAGACAAAGGTAAACATGGCGGTGTTAGGGATCCTTAGGCAGTGGGGACTACTTTAATAATAATAATAATATTTTTTATTTCAAATCATTACAATCCATATTTGCTAGTAACATACTACTATGACCTATAACTGCTTTCTAACAGAAAATGTGTAAGTATAGCATTTTTTACAAAGAACAAACAATATTTACAATTAAAAAGTCCTCCAAAGAGGAACCCCGTGGGACATTTCCAAAGAGATTAAAATATAATAGGACATAGAGGGGGCATTGGGAATATTTTCATACAAAACTTTGAAGCATGTTTGAAGCTCAAGCGTCATGTCAGTTAGTATGAACGCGAGCTGTCATTCGGTAGAAATTGTACTAGACTTTTTCCACTTGGAATAACTTTTGGCTTAAAATTTTCCTCGCTTTGTCCCCTCTATGCCCTATTATATTTTAATCTCTGTAAAATATCCACATTTATTACGGAACCACGGAGCATGAATGGTTTGACACGCGTTGAACTTTTTTGTATCGCGGCGCTGCGTACTCGCACTTTTTGCTCTCGGCGGCGATAGAGTAATGGTTTTGGCTTGTCGTAGTGTTTATAAAAAGGCGGTCAAATATTTTTTCTGCAGTTTTCTTTTTCTTGGCTTTATTTTTGAAATTGTGGTTAATGAAATCGGGTCTTTTAAGATGTGCGTACGTAAGATAGGTTAATACATTCGAGTCGGAAACCTTTGAGGATTTTTTTTACTATAGGCATTCGCAAGGCAGTCATTCGGCCTAAGTAGAAATAAATGCTTTTAGTCAACCGTTTTATTTCTGAACTTGCTTTACTTACTTCACTTTTATTCTACATATTATATAACTAGCTACCCGCCCCGGCTTGGCACGGGTGAAATGCTAACACTAAAACCTTCCTCTTGAATGACTCTATCTATTTAAAAAAAAAACCGCATCAAAATCCGTTGCGTAGTTTTAAAGATTTAAGCATACATAGGGACATAGGGATATAGGGACAGACAAAGCGACTTTGTTTTATACTATGTAGTGATATAGAAGTATCATTATAACCTGACTTCACCAGAAAGGGTGTTTTTTTTAAACTTTTCAGTGCATTATAAATACACTACGGGGTTTTTGTGCAATTACGTCGGATACGAACAGACAGATGGACTCTCTTTATTAGGGGACGAAGCCAAGAAAAGTTTTTCCTTAATTATCCTGTCAAAGTAACAAATTAAGTACATATTGTGACAAGGTTAATGGTCATTCAGTGGCAAGTTTTTATAAAATGATGTCGAACAAAAGCACAATACGCATTCCTCGTCAGTATAAGATGCAACAGTACAAGCTATTTGCGAGTCATTACTGCGTGTTGTCACGTGCGTGGCGGATGCGCCTGTGCCGTTCGCGGAACACCAACTACATACTTGAATTGTTACGGAGTGTAAACTTATTAAAAACCGGCCAAGTGCCGAGCAACTGCATTTGCATAATACATTTAATTAACCATAAAATTTTTACATGACATTAAAAAATATATTTAAAGTCATGTAAAAATTATATGGTTTTTACCAAAATACCTACTTAATTGTTCCATACGTCATCTTTGAAAAACGGAGTCCGTAGGTTGAGGTGTCAAGTTGTAATTAATATCGAATAAATGTATGTACGAACTGAGGTGTTCTGAAGTGGAGACCGCGACTCGGCAAACGTAGTGTAGGACGCCCTCCGGCCAGATGGGATGAAATGGGATGGGCCGAAGACAGGGCGCTATGACACTCATTAGGGAAGGCCGATGTCCAGCAGTGTACTGATAGGCTGATGATGATGATGAACTGTATGAAGGATGATATGTGCAAGAAGGAAGTGAATGTAGATCCATACTTCATTGTTTTTGGTGTACAATAAACACTGTTATTGTATTTTATTGTATAATTATTTTATTCATTTCACTGCACGTTGCAGGAGAGATTATATTTGCAATGCGAATATAGGCAGGATTAAAGGGTCGTATAGATTCAAAGGCACGTTTCATTTAGAAAATATGCAAAGAAATAAGCATAAAGGAGTCCTATTAGCATAAAAGGCCACCCACCATGCCAATACGAAGCTGCGAGGAAGCATTGAGTTGTCATTCGTAGGCAGTGATTAAAAAATGTAGGCAAGAATACAGGCTAGAAAGAGTGTAAAAGTAGAGACTGCCAATAATACCCTAAATTGTCTGGTTTTTTGAGTAGGTACATATCCAAGTGGCTTTATAAAACGTAAGATCTGTTAAATAGAATAAAAAAAAATACTTTAAAAAAAATTATTGGAATTAATAATATAAGCGTCCCGACTTATCATGCGCGCGCCACTATAGCGCAACCAAAGAGATTTAAATATAATAGGGCATAGAGGGGGCATTAGGAATATTTTCATACAAAACTTTGAAGCCTAAGGCGTCATGTCCTTGTTATGTCAATTAGTATGAACGCGAGCTGTCATTCGATCGAAATTGTACTAGACTTATTCCACTTGGAATAACTTTTGACTTCAAATTTTCCTCGCTTTGTCCCCTCTATGCCTTATTATATTTTAATCTCTTTGAGCGCAACCAAATAAAATTAACGCTACACTCAAAATAACTCTAAAGCTTGTATATATGAACCGATTGATGGATGTGGATGAGGCGCGTGAGGTATGTCAGGATCGTAGCAGGTGGCGAGCTTGTGTCTCTGCCTACCCCTTCGGGAAAAAGGCGTGAGCATATGTATGTATGTACTCTAAAGAAGTATGACACGTTAATTAGTACCAATTAAGCGAATGAAACCTTAATTTACCAAGTGGCAGCAAGTTGAAACCGTGTTGCTTAGTTTGGGACTAAATACTTAATTGTGTGAATTGTTTCCCACAATGTTTTTATTATATTTTTCATGGGAATTTTGATTTAAAAATTAAATTATCGTTTCATTTCACAATAATCAATGAAACATATTTAAAAAAGTATTTCAATAGTTATGCTAATTGATAAATGGAATAGAAACTAGTCTACGTCGAATTCCCTAATACCACACTTAAATGTTAAAAAGTGGCAATGTGAAATGCATATTGACATTTAGAAAAACTTGGACATTTCTAATGCAAACATAAAATCAACACTCTGAAAATGACTAATAAACTAAAAGTTCTCGTTTCGATTTAGAAATGTACTGTTAAAAAACAGTACACAAGTGTGTGTTTCCCAAAGTGTGAAAACGTGTCTAGAATTGAGATACATTACTGCCAATCACACCGTTGGATCAGTATGTTTACGAGAAAATAACCGTAAAGTGTGCGTGTGACTTAACGCGTAGAAACTCGTTGGCGTGTATGTGTTATGTTTGCTATGATTTTACCAGGTGTTGCATAACTGATAGTGGGTTATCTGCATATTAATAAGTCACCCAAAAATACTCTTTTAGGATAGAATAAAAAAACTATAATTATTTCTACTAAGCTGTGCATTTGGAATCTCAGTAAATAGATATTCTATGTGTATCCGATATAATAGAATTTTTACTTACATACATAATCTCACGTCTTTTTCTCATTGGGGTAGGCAGATACTGTAGACTGCCACTTGCTACGAACCTGGCAGATCTCTCGTGCTTCATCCACATTAATATTTTTCCTCTTAAAATAAAACGCATTTCAATTAATAAATACTTAGTAACAAATTAAAATTATAGTTATTTTTGCAGTTTCCAAGAACTATGACATTATAGAATGATGATGAATGATTCAGAGATGACGGTGACAAAGCGTACATTGTACCATCACAGCGTGGCAAGTTGTCAACGCATTGAGAATAATAAAGTGCGCGATTCTGTGAGTCAGTCCGATTCATATCTCAGGACACATGGGTATGACAAATATGTCAGACACCAAGTGAGTAGTTTTCCCACAGGTTTCCGTGTGGCTCACGTGAATTTTGGTGACTTTTTGGCCTCCAAGGCAAAGCAATCTGTAGGTACCGTCTTTAAGCAAAATTATATTTTACTTCTTTAGAGAAAACAATAGGTAGATGTTTAATGAAAGTTTGGAACTCATTTACATTTATACTAATGGCGACGTATTTTAACCGACGAAAAAAGAGAAGTATAATTATAAAGTATTTACAGAGTGGACCAATTTTTATGTTTTTAATTTATTTAATTCGTTTACAGTTTATATTTCCGCTGGTTTAATTTTTGCTAAAAAGATATGTTCAGCTAGTGTTCATTTCAAAAAAAAAACTTTGAACTCTACTATTTGGCAGAAATAACTAAATAATAATCATCGCGACTCTATTTTCATTTACAACGACTCTATTTATAATTAAACTATTAACGTAACTTCAAAGAAAAATCCATTTTATCATGATATAAAAATGTTAGGACAAATGAGACAGTAAGTTATAATATTTTTTGGGATAGTTATTTAGTCCCAAACTAGACATAGCCTTACTACTAAATAACTGATAAACATACTTAAATAGAGATTAAACAGCCAGACACGAAGCCAACAAACATGCTCATACACACTAATGTAGGCCCTGAGCGGGAATCGATGGCCCTCCGACTCAGAAGGCAGAGTCACTACAAACTGAGCCAACAGGCCCGTAAACAATACGATTTATGATAAAAAAAGGTCGTATATCTTGATAACTTCCAATAAACATTGTTTAACCATCTAGAATGTTGTCAATACAAAAAACCAGTAGGCGTCCAAAAAAACTACCATAGTCACTATCGTTGTGATCTTGTCAACGCATCTGCATACAAAGGGTTGATAACGGGGGCCGAAGAGACCGTTGATGACAATGATGACAGGTTATCCGATCGTGTATTGTTTTCGTAACGGACTAGTTTTTGCTACCTCTTGTTTTCTTCATGGAACTACTAGCTATAATAGAAGTCGACAGATTTTTTTAGCAGTCGTAAAGAGATCTTTGGGCATGATTATTGTGGTGTAGTGCTGTTTGAGATTGTACGGTATAGTATTTTGAAAGGTAATCTTAACTTTGACAAAACTATTCATGCTGATTAAAAATACGAATACTTTGTTACGGATTTAACTTCATTAAATAATATGTAGTAATGGAATACCTCTGCCTACCCCCTCGGGGATAAAAGGCGTGAGTTTTTTTTTTTTATAATATGTGACAAGTTTGTCCTGCGCATTCAATATAAACCGATAACACTGCTTGTTTTCCTCTTTTTATAATTGACTCACATTCTTTTATAGGTCTATAAATAAAGTTATTAAGGTACTTCTTTAAAAAATATATCTTGTAAGTTTTTAATATTGTTTCAGAAGCCAGCCGACAATGTGACGAAGTTGACGTCTACAAGATATAGTCCGCCATCTTCACTCCGATCACAGATAAGGGTTATAAGGTAAGATGATATTAAATTTTTTAACATAATTTTTCTCTTTAAAAATTTAGATAAGGCTTCTGACACGGTTTTACATCTATTTTATTTTTGAATTTCCAGAAATTAGTTAAAAGGAACACTTAAATAGCTTACCTAGTTTTTATTTTTCATTACCTGACATCTAGAATTAAAAGTTTAAATATCCAGAGGAATAAAAGGTTTGAGCTATCTTTAATATAATATGGCGTCCCTCAAGGTTCCATACTAGGAACTACAATATTTTCGATATTTTTTTTAAAACCACACCTTTGATCTTGATTATGGCATAATTTATAGGCGAGTAATCGGCAACATTCTGTTTGCTAAATAAAATTTCTTCGACTTGGGTTTAGATACAGCGAATAAGTGTTAAGTATAGCGACAAACGAATATCGACATTATAATAGCAATGACTGCAATCCAATTAAAGACTTCAGGAGTTCAAATATTTTCTGTGTCTATTGCACTCGAACGTTTTGTATATTATTTTAGTAATCCCTATTAATGTTACTAAGTAGTCAGATGACTTTCTAGTTGATTTTTTTTGCATTTATCTACCAATGTGTCCTTCATATAAGAACAAGACAGGAATATCGTATCGAACAGACAGATTAAAATATTCCATTTGTACAGTCAATTTATATGTCAAGTGTTATCAGATGCCACTGACAATTTGTTTGAGTTTATTTTTATTATGATGTAAAATAGGATAGGTACTGTAACTCTATAATATTTTTAGATAATCGGTATTATCCCATAGTGCAGCATTCTACGCCATAGGATTTATGACTTTTTTATGCCGGTATCAACATCATGATGACCAATCATACCCATTATAAAGCTATAAGATCTCTCCTGATTTTAGTATCGATCACTGCGAATGATGAGTGTAATTCTGCGTATACGCAGTAAATACGTCTCGTCACAGAACAGGAATCCAGTTGAGTTGCGATTTCCTTTAATTATATTGTAATAGCAATAGCAATCAGGCTCCTATTACAGATTTTATTTGCTTTTTGTAACAAGTCTTAATTGCGATCGTTGTACTCTCGGACAGTTTCAGATGGATTTATTGGAATTGCTGTGTGCTATTAAGTTTTTGTGGAAGCTAGGACTGGAAACGGAATTATGTATCTACTATACTCTATTTCACATAGCATGGCTTGGGCGACAGTTCACATTTTTCCGTTTTACGCTAACTACTTTCGACAAATAGAAAATATTATATTTTTGTAATGATAAAGTAATAAAATAATAATTATTTTTAATCCTAATATTTTTATTACTCGAAAGTACTAAGCTTAAAACGGAAAGATGTCCACTGTCACCGAACCCATGTTATATGAAATTGACTATAGCTGCTGTCTGTAGCTTCATCCGATCATATGTAGGTACTAGTACAGTCAACAAAGTTGTTAGTGTTACATGGCCAGTAACTAAGAACTCATTTTTCTGGGATAGTCATAACTAAATCTTATTCATTATTGTTTATTTCAAAAGGGATCTTTGATCCCTATAAATTACAATAAAAAAAAACTATAAATACATTTAAGGCTTTATGAGAAAACTGAATCTTAGTTTCTGGTCATGTAACACTAACAACTTTGTTGACTGTACTATCGACAAACGTTTTTGCCTGATACATTTTGAAACATTGTTGCTTAAAAACTAAAGTTTGTAGGAAACTACGCGGGTGAAACCGCTAGTGTACAATATAGTAAATGAAACTTTTTAACTAGCTACATAATAATGTTTACACGTACAAAAAAATCCTCTTTGTTACTTGACAATGAGAATAACAATTCAGTACCTGTATTGTTTACAGCTATCTCCATCTTTTAAAATGTACATAGAAAGTCTAGCCTAGTGGTTAACAGTCTGAGTGAATAGGAAGAGTCGTCCGTTTCTGGTACTATGAGTTCTCACTAAAAATCGTTTGTTAAATCAATTGTTTGTTTTTTTAATATCCAAGATGATAATGATGACTGTCACTTTTCTATATTTAGATCTAAAAAGTAGTCTTTACCGTATGTTTACTCAAATTTGTACTGTATTGCTATGGAAGAGTCGGACATCCTGGTACAAGTATCTAAATACTAAATATGATGCCTTTTAAATTAAAAATGTAGTGTTAAGCATAACTTAAAACATGTTTTAATTTTTTTTAATAAATACATAGAGAGACTACAAATGAAATAAATGATAATATTTATATTTCTTATACTTACTTTGCTAAGCTCCCGAGGAAAAAGCAGAAAACCGCGACTAAACTATGAGAACGCATAGTATCTCTTACTGCAAATACCTTCTTGTAACAGATAATCGACTTTAACACTTTCCAATAAGATTTATTGACCGGTGTACCCCCTTAACAAGCTGTGGCCCGACTATCTCTGATCTACTCGTTACAGACACTTCAATGGAATCACTACCTTTAGTGCGTAGATACTGCCTTTGCCTACGACTTCGGCGGTATTGTAGAGAAAAAATAAAATTTGTGGACAAAAACTAGCTTGTATTTTGTTTCTGGAAGTCATAATTATAGGGAGTAAACAGATATTTAGACGCTACACTCTAAATGATGTAATTTTGTATTTCAATCAAACACCAGTAAGCCCACGGGTTGAAAAGGATAATAGATTCTTCTAATAAGTATCAATCTGTGAAATCATGTCGCTTGATTGTTTGGGATCCTAAGATATTATGTCGCTGTAAGTTATACAACAGCAACTCCAGTCTCGTTACGGGTCCAAAAAATATATTGGTTAAAAGTGGGTATATTCAAGGATAAATTACCTCTGCCTAATCTCTTGGGCATAGATAATAATAATAATAATATAATCTCACGCCTTTTATCCCCGAGGGGGTAGGCAGAGGTGTTCCATTACTAGATATACCCACATTTCACGAGATATATTGGACCCCTAAACGTGATAGGTGGTGAGCCCATCGCCGGACTGGGTCTTTTTACACATGTCTCAGAATTAATTCTGAGACCTGCGGGTTTCCTCACGATGTTTTCCTTCACCGTCGAGCTGGTGATAAATATGTACGTAAGTTTTGAAAAACTCATTGGTACATGCCAGGATTCGAACCCGAGCCTCACTGATTTTCGGCCGGCTCTTTAACCGTCCGGGCTATCACTGCTCTATATTATATTGGGCATAGAGTTATGAGCATTTTATTTTATTGTTTTAAGTTATTCATGACCTAAGAGAATAAATACACACTTATGCGTTAATGAGTTTTTGTGTTCAGTAGACTTAGTTTACGTCCCATTCTACTCATCATCAACTCAATGTTTTCTTCATAATTAAGTAATTAATATGTACTCGTATATAATAATAATTAATTAAGGGACAAAATTTACACACGTTATTCAGTCTCAAACTAGGCAGAACCTGTACTATGGGTACTAAACAACTGATAAACGTTTTTAAATAAATACTAAACACCCAGACACGAAGCCAACAGACATGTTCAGGCACACAAATGTTGAACCCGCCACCTCTGACTCAGAAAGCAGGGTCACTACCAACTGAGCCAACAGGCCCGTCGTATATGTTTTATCAAGTACATATAATCAAATTAATTTTGTGATTAACATATAACTAGGTACATAATGCTCAAGTAAAAATTATGACGACGACCATCGGATCGCGAATTTAAATACTTCAATACAGGTTGACGTATTTTCAAACATAGTTTTGACGGGCTGTTGGCTCAGTTGGTAGTGACCCTGCCTTCTGAGTCGGAGGTCGCGGGTTCGATCCCCGCTCGGGGCCAACATTTGTGTGCATGAACATGTCTGTTGGCTTCGTGTCTGGGTGTTTAATATTTATTTAAGTATGTTTATCAGTTGTTTAGTACCCATAGTACAGGCTCTGCCTAGTTTGGGACTGAATAACCGTGTGTAAATTGTGTCCCACAATTTATTTATTTATTTATTTATAGTTGATATTCACAAACATTATCTAAAGTTATCATTTTATTTAAAAATAAGAACTTTGAGGAAGTATTCTAAGAAAAAACAACCCGTATTCTACTAATAATAACAACAACTTATTTCAATTAGTTTCCAACTCGTAAGTCACGCTAACGAGGCATTCACTCACACACGAAAATAATTCTAATACTGTCATGGTTATTAAATTAAATACGCCAAATATATTAAGGGAAACAATTTTTTTATTTTAAATAAAAATAATATGCCGAAACGCCCAGCATAATGCCAAACAAATAAAAAAAAGTCTGGCCTGAAGTGCTGATTTTCAAATAAACCCGGCCAGGAAGGCCAGATGACCAGAATAAAAAAAAAATCGTCAACAAAATAATCAACTTTATTATATAATCTAAAAATATATTTTATTATGGTGTACGTACGTAGCAGCTCTTCTCATCGATTTACGATTACGGGTACAGAGAGAATGGTAATGGTTATCGAAATTCAAAAATAAGGTTCACACTGTAAGTATGAGAGTGTAGTGTAGTAGCAGCCGGTTATGCTAAGTTAAAAGTAAAACCTTCGAATCCCCGAAAGCGAACGCTTTTTTGGCAAAAACAAGAGCGGGTTCCGATGTTGCCTTCTCAGGGTCTCAAGGTATTTCGAATCGCCGTCGTTATTAAAATTTTAGGGTTCTTCATGAAATAGTCTTGACCACAAGGAAAGTTGAGAAGTAATCATTTGTCGTGGTACGGACATATAACGGGATGAGAGTACTGTTGTAATACGATTGCTTCGAGTAGACCTATAATATGAATTTGAAAGCTATAGGAAGAGGTACACCAAAGAAAAGATTGAACATCAAATCTGAACTATCGTTTTATCAAATTGTATCAAGATCGGTTCACCGGTCTCGCCGTGAAAAAGTAACAGGCAAACAGAAAGGCTGAGTTACTTTCGCAAAAAAAATTGGTTTTTGACAATATTTCCCGATGGAAATTATCATCCAAAGAGGAAACATATACGAGTATGCCTGGAAGAATTTGTAGTTCGGAAATTTTGTTTGACCTTAGTTTATTTAAGTTATAGTTAGACGGAACCCTCACGTGGCATCATTATGTACTTTTTGCATCATTTTGCCTGCTTGTGATGGTGATAAATAAGTTTGGTGCAGTGAGGGACGCTAAGTGAATATTAATGAATTACTCAAGAGGCTTCTTTAATGTAAGGTACTTATGTCTCAGGCAGGTATGAATTATTATGATACATAATAATGGCAATTATGTTGAGTTTACGTATTCGCTAGCGATCGTAATTTTTTGACAGAATACGGTAGTATCCTCTGAAATTATAAAAATATCATCGTGAGAAATAATTTAGAGAAGTCATTTACAAACTATCCATTTGCTAGTATTTAAATAAAACAAATGCCAAATTTCCATCCAAAATCTTTAGAACTCGACTTAGCACAGTTTATAGGAAAATTTTAATTATCTCTGGATACATAATGTTTTTGAGTCAGTCCTAGATAATGAATGATACATAATATAAAACAGAACCATTGTATCCTAAAATATATTTTTATTCGCTAAAAATTTGTAGTTAGTCACCCAAAAAAAAATTGTTGATAAAAAAAAATCAATAAATTTAATAAAATGTCAATAGTCTAATAACAAGGCACTCTAAACTCGTCCATGAAGATTGGCTAAATGTAAACAGCAGCCCATCTCCACCGACGAGTTGCTGTTTCCAAATGCAGTACCCCGAGAAGAACCAGCAAATCCAGATCTACGAAGATAGCATAGTCAATTAATACGTGATACTGAACTCTAAGTAGGTCCGATATGAATATGACCGGTTAAAAAAAAACAGCTAGGTACTTATATTGGAATTGGCTTGAGTGATGGAGCCGTCAATTGTACTCGTAGTACACTAACAATTTCCTCCTTCGCCGAACACAGATAAAATCTAGTTACAGTTACAAGGAAAATTACTGGCTGAAGTATCATTAAAGGCTGACCCTGTGACCTACAACTGTCATCTGTTTTTATGGTACTTGGAATCAAACTCGAAATAACCCTGCCCTTTTGCGTTCCAACAGAACTGCTCGCTCGGAATCGAGAGCAATAAATTTGTTATTGGCATTCGATTGTTCGATTTTTATCGATTAATTTATATCGATTGTCTTATGAAAGTTATGATTACTAATTACTAGCTTTTGCCTTCGATTTCGTCCGCTTTTCGAGATTAAATTAACCCTATATAATTTCTTAAGATGCATGTAATAGACAGACAGGGATACTTTCAAATTTATGATATTGTAGATTAGTAGACAATAGATAATGCCGAAAATTATAAGAAAAATAAAAGAACGAGCTATTTTGCATTCCCGTTTTGAAATTATGAAATATCGGACGAATGAGGAATAAAATAATAATAAATACAAACTGGGACGAATGAGGAATAAAAACTGGGAGGAAACAAGAATTCAAACTTTGGGACGAACTTATTGGGACGAACAAGGAACAAACCTTATTTAGACTTGGTTCAGTCTCAGTGCAGTAGCCAAAGACGTTTAAAGAAAAAGTTTCTCTCTAGGAAAGAGAATGATTTTCTTCCAACCTCTTTGGCAGTTGCCTACGTGGATCCCTTTTGCTCCCTTTTCTGGGGGAATTCCCAAAATCCTTTCTTAGCGGATACCTACTCCTTATGAGGAATCTACCTACCAAATTTAAAGTTTGTACTGTTTATACTTTCCGAGATTTCAGTGAGTTTGTGGTATTTTGCTTTTATATAATTGTAGATTCCATGTACACTTCTACAGTCTTCTTTATCTTGTTATATAGTTATTAGAGATCATTAATGTTCATTGTGGGCTAATTTATGTCTAGAACTAGTTTTTGAGCAAGTCTGTCGCAAGGTTTGCGTCTTGTTGCCGACATAAATTGGAAACCTACGTAATATAATATTAATAGCAGATATACCAGGTGACATAAGAGGCCTACGCGTTGGTTTAATACTCAAAGGCCTACGCAGACAAACGATTTTTGTACGAGCAGAAGACTGTTCGTTCAAAATACAAGTAGGGTATCTTCGAAAGGAAACAAAAATCCCAAATAAGGCGTTGGTTGTATTCCATTCCCGGAACCCACTTTTCAACTAAGTATTTTTCGAACCCCTAACTTGACAGAGCAGAGTACTGTTACGCCTTTGAATCGGTTCAGGAGCCTTCCGGTTTTATTAAAATGTTTTCCTCACCTCAAAACTATAAAACTTATTATACCCGATCCTAGGATCAAACCCGAGCCCATTGTAAGAGTGGCTCACTTGCAACAGTGCTGCACCCATCAATCAATATTACAGCAAGCATTTATTTAGGATGAAAATATACATTTGTTTAAAATAATTACAGATATCTGTAATTTTTTATTTATTTAAATAGAAAAAAAAAAGAAAAATTTCACGCCTTATATCCCCGAGGGGGAAGGCAGAGGTATTCCATTTCTGGATATACCCACTTTTCCCCAGATATTCTTTGATATATTCACCCCTAAACGCGATAGGTGGTGAAATAAAAAAAAAACCTCTAAAAAGCAACCATATGTGGGACCAGAAGACTGGCCGCATTCGATCTTTTAACAAATATAGCTGCCAGCCCTCCGGTCACCTGAAGCCTGGACCAAACAGAACCTATATATCAATATTGCACCCATAAACAGACATTTGTATTTATACATTTTTAACTCCGACATTTTATAAAAACTACTAGTAGCAATGTTTAAGATGTTATCTCACCCGACCGTGATACGCTCGAGTGCAAATCTTTATCGCGTGCCATCTCATATTCAATGACGAAAGCAAAATTAGGTATCTATGGTCTGTTCAAAAATGAATCTGTTTTACGTTTGGCACTACGACTTTAGTCAGAGCCGTTTTTTAAAGGACAGCTCTGTGACACAACATTTAACAACATTGTCATATTTTTAATCAAACACCGACATTTGCGGTCTCAAACTAGGCATTAGTGACTATGGGTGTAAACTAAAGATGATAAACGTACTTACATAAATATTAAACACCTAGACACGGAGTCAACAGACATGTTCATGCACACCAATGTCGGCTCCGAGTGGGAATAAAACCCACGGCTGAAGACTTATGCCTTCCACCATGCCTTCGGCTGCTACCAACTGAGGGATTAGGCCCGTCAGTAGATCCTGACGCAGTCAGGTAGTAAAGAAGAATGTAGTATGTCGATCTTAGCGGTCAGTGGATACTTATTCAAATAAGTAAGTACTGTACTCTACATACTGCATTGTAACTTCGAATGTGGGGCGGCGCACGCACAAGGACGCATCATTCTGCTGCGCCGTTTGCGAACATGTATGTTTTTTTTTTATTTACAGCTATCTAATGATTATTTAAATTGAATTTGGATTCGAATTCAAAAGAGTTTTCTTAAAGTTAAGGAATTATACTAAGAATTATGTTTACGCCTTATTCCCGAGGAGGATGGCAGAGGTACCCAATTCCTTGAAAGACGCACCTAACAAGTCTCTAAACGTGATATTTGGTGAGCCCTTTGCTAGAAAGGTTGTTCTTACCCGAGTGCATGCATGCAGCTATTCTGAGAGTTTCTCAAACCTTCCTTTTTTCTTTCTTCCTTCCTTCATCATCGGGCTAGTGATAAATACGAGTATACATACAAATGAATAGTCGAAAACTTGATATTATCTTAGAATTCCCATGACTTTTGAGTTTCAAATCTATTAATGACCAAGAAGTTTATAAGTCGATACGAATCAAGCAAAAAACCTTTACGAGCGTTTTAAAAATCCTACCGTGCGAAATAATTACCGTCTATTAAATTATTCTTCTAACGAGTGATCGTTAGAAAAATAATAATGGAAAGATGTAGCTTCTGGGTGGTTTTATAGTTTGTGATTATTTCTGATTGTTAATTATTCTACTTTACAAAAACATTCAATAAAATCCATGTCTCAACGATACAAGAGGCCAATCTGTCTCTCTTTTGAACACTTGGGTAAACATCTTTGAAAGTAGGTTTTACAATGCTTTTGTTGTTAGTAGGTACATACATATTTTTGGCAGCTCCAGGTTTTCATTATACATTTTAAATGAGGTCAATTCAATCGCGTAACTTCGTAAATTGAAAATAAACTTACAGTGCCGCTGTGCCTGTCATACCTGCTTATTTTAGCAACTTCAAATGCAACCGACTTATAATTTGTACGTAATAGTTTTAATAAAACTTGTCTAAATTTAATTTATATTTTCAGAGAAAACTAGCCGTAATTTAGGGACGACATTTTATACAGGGGTTACTAGGTTCCAAGTGGTGTTTAAAATAGACTTTTTTGCATATTATAAAATTAATATTTTTTCGTTTTACTACTCATAGTTCAAAACCAGGCACTCCCTGTACTAAACAACCGATAAATACATAAAAACACCGAGACGTGAAACCAAAAATTATATTCTATTGTTCATGCGTTCAATCTTGACCCCGGACAGAAGTTGCCCTCTAACTCAGAAGACAGGGTCACCACCAACTCTACTACATCCTGGGGCCCTACTGTCTATTTATAAATTGTAATCGCAATCGTCTTCATGAATACGTTGCTTCTTCCGTTCATCTGTCAATACAGCCAGTGAAAGCAGAGCAAGCAATGACCGCGTAACAAATGTCAAATCATGACGATTACAATTATAAATAGACAAAATTCCTTATCAACACATACATGCTTGTATACAATTACACACATGTCACAGGGTCCCAACCCATCTCGCACTGGCCAAAAGTGAAAGTTGTTCTGCCTAAATACAGGTAGGCATTACATCACGAGAACTTTACAAATTTAAGTCTTCACCAGTCTAGGCTTTATGTCAAAGAATTAGGGTATGTTTTCGAAAGTAAAAGAGGTTACTCGTAACTTTGAGGACTTGTTGAGGCATTGGTTTTTGCAATGCCCAGTATTCATGTCGATTGCCACTCGTTTTGACGGATTTGGTTCTGTTTGGTTTTTGACACTATCATTTTTAGTGTTGAAATATTTGAGACTGTATTTAATTAATCGACAAAATGATTTATTAATCTGACTCTCCCATTGATTTAAATTGTTTTTTTTATCTTTATATATTGAAATAAATGCATAAGTATACCTACACGTGCTACCGAGTTTTCTGTGGTCGAGTAGACACCCAAGTCGTTATTAATATAGTTATAGATAGGTACTTTGTAACTGAACCGTTATAGATACATATTCAATTCAAAAGTAGGAATTTAAATGCCATCAAAATCACGATCGGTAAGGTATCACCACTAAAAAAAAACTAAAAAAACACATAGATGCATTACGTATTTACAAAAATAAAAGTAAAACATAGTAACTTTTTTGGTTTAGATATTTTATTTATTCAATAAGTTATACACAGTTGGTGCACAAAAACCACATCGTAACTTTAATATCATCGTAACTTAAGCAATGGCAAAAACTAGCCACACAGTAACACAACAAACATAATATATATAATATAATCTCACGCCTTTCATCCCCGAGGGGGTAGGCAGAGGTATTCCATTACTGGATATACCCACATTTCACGAGATCCATTGGACCCCTAAACGTGATAGGTGGTGAGCCCATCGCCGGACCGGGTCTATTTACACATGTCTCAGAATTAATTCTGAGACCTGCGGGTTTCCTCACGATGTTTTCCTTCACCGTCGAGCTAGTGATAAATGTACGTAAGTTTTTGAAAAACTCATTGGTACATGTCAGGATTCGAACCCGAGCCTCACTGATTTTCGGCCGGCTCTTTAACCGTCAGGGCTATCACTGCTCATCAGGGCTAACACAACAAACATGTTTAATGCAAAAAAATCTCAGATTAAACAAATGTCAAAACATCCATTTATCTTATATGCAGTTACATCTGTGTACTCGTAATGCTATTACTAGCTGAGGCACGAAAATTTAATAAAAATTAGTAAAAATGAGGGCTGAGTGATTCGAAGTTATTCGATCTGGATATTCCCAAATTTCACCAGTAGGGGGTCGTCCATTGATCACGTGAGTTTCGAAAGGGGGGGAGGGATTCGGAAAAAATTACGTAATATCACAAAGGGGGGAGGGGGGGTGTAATGAGATTTCACGTGACTTTTTATTGGTGCTTAATTTTCCAAAATTTTATCATTTCGTCATCGAAAATTTCAATATACTGTCTACCAAAAAATATACGTGATTACGACGAAATATACGTGGTGGTATGGGGGGGGGGGGGGGTAATGCGAAGTATACCTATTATGCTGATCAAAAATTCAATAGGACTCGCAGCACTATTAAATTTCCAGCAGACTATTAAGATAGTCAAGACTATCATTCATATAAGGCTTTGACTAATAAAAGCCTTCCGGACGTCTCGAGATCACCATAAATGACGAAATGGAAGGATTAAACGACGAAATTAACAGTTGCAACACCAGGCATGGATCTAGGAATAATGTGACCTACCTAAGTGTCATCCATATAATCGATCATTTTTACTTATCAGTTATCATCCTAATACATATTATAACGCGACAGTTATTTTAATTTTTAACATTTCATGGCTAAACATGTGGATCCACGGTGGATCGATCATGATCTTTGGAAGGGTGATAGTTCTTATATGGAGGAAGGATGTAGTCTACTTTTCATTGCAGAAAAACCCATCCAGAAAAAACCATCAAATCAAATTTGATGGTCCTCAAAACTTTATTCCTGGATTTGTACCTGTTTGGTTCTTGAAGCGTTTAAATCATAAATCAGATTCTTTAGATGGCTTTTACACGGTTTTCTAAGCCATCTATTTATTACATCCAATTCCATTCCATAAAGTAAGTGTTATTAAAAAGTCCTTTGGTATTCCTATATGAACTTCATCCGTATTCATATAAGGTCGATATACGTTCGAGCTATGATAGGTTATTTTCAGATGTGACTCAAGCCTCGACTTTTATGAGGACGCGTCGATTCGGAGTTATAAAATAGTGTTGTGCAACTTTATGTGTACCTTTTATCGATATGCGGTCATCGGTTACACCGATGAGCGGAGATACTGTTATTTCTGTTACGTGAGAGTCCCGTTTCTCGGTACAAAGAACCACTCTATAATATTAGTAGATAAAATCGGAATTTCTATCGATTTTCTTGATCTTCGGAAGTTAACTATTCGGTAGTTATGTGTTGACTTGACCGGATTGCAAAAGGCTGAAGATGAAATAGTTCTGAACATTGCGGTTAGTGACGTTCTCGTCACGGCAGACAGAAAACTAAATAACATGTTTGAAATCATTTCTTAAAATATTTATTTATTTAAATATTCATTTTTTCTTCTGTAGGCACCTAATATTGTTATATACCTAAATTAAAACTACCTATGATTTGTTGTGTGTGCGCTAACTACGTACCTAATCAATAGGTACCTTTCTGTATTTGAAAATTTGAAAGTTTAGAATTCACATTGAAATTATTGTATAATTGAAATACACAACAGCTGCAATGGACCATTTCTAGTAGCTTTACTTAATCCGTGCGCGCATTTCATATTAGTATTCTTATGCTGACTTTGTGGCCGCTTAGTAACATTATATCGAAAACCCATCCGTGCTCCGGGAGGTCTATCTATCACAGTCGTCTTTATTTGACATTTGTTACGCGGATAGTGATGCTCTACTTACACTGGCGTTGACGACAGATGTACGGATGAAGCCACCTAAGTTAAAACGAAAATGATTGCGATTAAGATTGTAAATAAAAAATAGGCCAGCAGTGGTTTTCTTTGTGTTCACGCACACACAAGTCAGATACTATTGGGTGACTTGGACAAATTCAAGATGGCCACTTTGGTTGATGGCCAAATTATGGCGCAGGATGGATTCTGAGGCATGTGTGCAGTCACCTGGGCACATGGACTCACCACCTGCCACGTTTAGGATTCCAAAACATCCTTCTTTTCAACTATAGGTACATGCCGAAGCGGTGGAGTCGGAATGACTTTCAATAAGTGGACTTATGAGCCCCTACATTGAATAACAACATTTTGATTTGATCCACTAGTGAAAAGTGTATGTATTATGAGCGTATTTATTATATTTTTCAGATCAGTTACGAGATTTTTCAGAATAGCAGAGGTTGGAATGCAATGCAAGAATATGCAGGCAAAATAACGAGCGGTAGTGGCTTAATAATATGAATATTTAAAGAAGACATTAGCATTGCTGTAACAATGCATGCGTAGGCGCAATGTCATCGCCCACCCGCTGACGTTTGAGCAGAAACCATAGGCTATCATAGCATAAGTACAGTTGTCTAAATAATAATGGTAAATTTGAATTGGCGGTGAGATATGTTTGATTTTATAACAGGACAAGGCTTGCCAAGCTTCGAAAACGTAAGCTTTGAATATAATGACAAATACAATATGTAAGAGAATAAGCGCGATTCCTGAAATTAGTTTGTTCAGTATCGACTACTTAATCGATTTCAGCTATTTTTAATGTGTTAAATTTTTCCGAAAAATTAATTGGCTTATTTGAATTTAGTGATACCTATAGAAATCGTACTATTAAAGAGAAAATGGGTTAGACACAACTAAACGAAGGCATCATAATTTTTAGGGTTCCTTACCCAAAGGGTAAAAACGGGACCCTTTTCCTAAGACTTCGCTGTCTGTCCGTCCGTCTGTCACCAGGCTGTATCTCAAGAACCGTGATAGCTGGACAATTGAGATTTTCACAAATTATGTATCAGGACACGAAATTGCAAATGCGAGACCGTTAGCGAAAAAATCATCAAACATCTATAAAAATACTAGCGACCCGCCCCGGCTTCGCACGGGTGCAATGCTTATAAGAATTTTCTTTGCTATAAACCTTACGGAGCCCGAGACCTTTCCAACGAATGCAAAACGGTGAAAATCGGTTCGTGCGTTCTGGAGTTATATCGTCAGGAAGGAAACCCCGACTTATTTTTATATAGTAGATTACAAATTCCTTGAAATAAAATTGTCATAATATCTATCATAATAAGTATATTTTGGAATTGAGACGATAAGTCTTAACTTATATTCAAGATATTAGGTAGATCAGAGGAAAAGTGCAGTTCTTTGTCTAGCTGACTGTACTTCTCATATTACCGTGCGTGAGAATCGAAATTGTAGGAGTTATCGTTTGCCAGTGCAGTTATAATTACATTATGAATAAGATACCCGTAAGCAAAGATGGGTGTCAGCGTTTTTGTGCGTTGAAAAAAGTTGTATTTTTTTATCGTGAATAATGACGATTCGACTACAAAACCACAATATAATAATTAATTTTTTTTTCTGTGTCTATTTACCTGTCAGTTTGATTATACCTATCGTAGATTCTAATAAATGCTAAATATTTTTGTTTTGACAGAACTCAAGGTTTTTGTAGAAGTTAGTTCATAATGACCCAAAAACCTATCCAAATACAGTAAAATAAGTATTTAATTATACTATATTCGTTAGAGATGATTATATTAGATACTCGTAATTACCTTTTCATGCAACGATTACCTTAAATAATGCAATAATATCGGACTTAGATATTATTACAATAATATTGGAAGTTGAATTAAAAAAATAGATTGTAGTTTTAATATATGTTTGAAATAAAAAAACCGGCCAAGTGCGAGTCGAACTCGCGCACCGAGGGTTCCGTACAACCTTGCAAATTTATGGTTTTCGTAATTTTTCCTTTATCTATGCTATAAGACGTTGCTTCGTACCAAATTTCAAGATTCTGAGTTCACGGGAAGCACCCTGTAGGTTTTGATTCCCTTGCAAGTGTCGAAAATTTGCGGCATAAACGGCTGTATCTTTTGATTGCGTTGGCTTAGAAGTTTGATTTTTTCACAGCTTCAAGGGACAGTAGACCTGAGTAATTGATATAAATTTCAGCTTCATACCTCCACGCGTTCCTGAGAAAAAGGGTCTTGACAGACGGACGGACGGACGGACAGACGGACAACAAAGTGATCCTATAAGGGTTCCGTTTTTTCCTTTTGAGGTACGGAACCCTAAAAATACGAGTTGAACCTCTGGTAATGTTAGTTTGCTTTATAATAACGTTTTAATTAAACAAGGATATTATACACCATAATGTGTTTGATCAATATTTAATATTCACACTAATATCTACTTTTATATGATATTTAGTTAAAAAACTTATAAAAAATATCAAATCTTGTTTTTGAGTCCGAAACAGTTCAACGTCCTCGTATATTGCCAAATCCGGAGTGTATCCGTAAATTAGACGGTTATTGCGTTCGAGTCCTAAAATGTCATTTTAAGAGACCGTTTTTATAAAGAACACGAGAGACTGGCCTGAATTCAAAGTAACTCTTAGCGAATTTAGACTCTTTAAGAGGTATGTAAATGTCGCAAGCAGCAATTTAAGTACCTAATAGTTCTAGTGTTTAATTTGTTTAACTAATATTTATTTTTACCCGACTGCTAAGGAAATAAGGTAATGTTAATTGGGGCAGCCTGAATTGCGAGGTCTCGTTAGATCGTAGGTATGCATCTTAGGAGTCATACGTTAGCGCTATTCTTTATTCTGTCATAACTAGTCATAAGGCTTTTTTTCCGCTTGCACCAGAAAGGAAGATTATTTCTCAGTCGGGTTTTTGAGAGTCTGAATAATTAATATATTTATTTGGTGTTTAATTGATTCACTTAATAATTTGATGAATGAATCATTAAAACTGACGAGTGATAAGATTTGTTCTTGTTTTTCGTAAATTTTTAGTCCCAAAACTAGGTAGATATATGTTTCATTCAACAAAGTAACTTTCTGGAATTAATTCCTAAAATTAGTAAAGTTACAAAACAAGAATACGAAGCCCTAACCAGAATCTCCGTCTAAAAAAAGTTAATGATGTAGTTCGATTCAAAGGTTACCGCAGTCTGTACGATATACGACCACATTAATTTTATGAATGCATATATTAGTTTGTGTTTGTGTGGTGTTGTTGCCAAAACGAAAGATGATGTCAGGAAAAAAGTATGGAAACTGAAATTTTTATTTTTTATCGAAAGACTCGCGTTTGATCTCGTTCACTCCTGACTTTTCTCACCATCATCTCGAATTTTACACGATGTCCTCATGAATAACAATAAAAATAATAATGTTATGTTATATCTGATACATAAGCTATATTACTGAAATCTCACCAAAATCCATCCATCCTGAAACTTTCGCATTTATAAGTAACTAGTTTTATCAAGCGACTTCGCCCGATTTCGGGATAAAAGGTATCCTATATGTTATTTTGATGTATAATCTATGTTACTGTTATCGTTATATAGTTTTATCAAAATCGGTTCAGTAGTTTTTCTTAAAAGATCCATCCATCTTCACAAACTTTCAACGACGTGACTTTTTTTAGACAGTTTACGGTTGTTTATGGTTCAGTCTATATTTTAATCTATACTTCTACCTATATCTATACTTCTATGCTTATATTATAAAGAGAAAAGATTTGTATTTTTATATTATTGTATGTTTGTTACGAATCAAAATCCAGTAGTACTGGACCGATTTTAAATCTTTTTTTTTTAAAAAAACGTACAAATGCCAGCTGCTACATAGTAGTGTGCGTAGTTTTCTAGATTTTGTAAATTGTATTAAACATGTCTACCTATATTTAACAATTAATTTCGTATATAACTTCGGCTCTAGATACCTTATACGTCATATTTGTTTCCAGACGTTATAAAAAATCATCCAGGATACAATAGAGAGATGGGAGGAATGTAGCATAAACATTATCACTGACAACCTTGCCCAGGCGCAGTGAAAGGTTACCATACCAGCGCGCCCGGCAGCTGTCTTGATATCCTTGTACCTATATTTCCAGTTTTGAACGCTGTAGGTGGTAGTACTGAGAGATTTTGCCGAATAAATTAGCAAGCATTTGTCTACTGTTTAATATAACCCATATTTAAATTCGCAATAATTTATTACTGCGAATTTAGCTTAGCTTTGTCTATTTGTTACCTTTCATATTACTCGTACAGTTATATTGAACATGAAGCCTTACACTTGTATTGCGAGTCTGACCTCTAAGACGATTGTAATAAGAAAGTTACAAACAAAGTCTAATGTGTCAAGCTCCACGTGCTTGACTGTAATATGTAGGGATTTTGAAAAACCCACTTTTCGTCAGTAGGTTTATATTTTTTTACACCTAAACGTGACAGGTGCTAAGACATCGCCCGGGTTGCTGTTACACACCGTAAAGCAGAGATAAATATACATTAACAAGGATAATATAGATAAATTCATTTTGAGACATGTGTAAATAGACCAGGGGGTCGATTTTTGAATCTCACCAAGTGACTAATTCTCACCAATGTGAGTGATTTCCGAAAGTTCGTATTTTTGAAACTCATCGGTGACTTACATTTGTCATACCTATGATATCGATTTACGAGTTCCCCAACCCACTCGTAATCGAAATCACCATGCGATTGTTTTTGACAGTTGACGTATGTGACATCTGCCAAAAGTGCCAAAGTAGGTATGTTTTTCGGAAGAATTAGCAGCGGGGCTCGATTGTGATATTTTGTGATTGCGACGATTTATTGAAAACAGCGTGTGAGTTTCAAAAATACGGCTTTTGGAAAATGGTGACATAAAAGTCATCGGTATGATAATTTTAGTCACCGGTGATTTTGATATCACCAGTGAGATTCAAAAATCGCACTCCCGGTCCGGCGATGGGCTCACCACCTATCACGTTTAGGGGTCCAATGTATCTCGTGAAATGTGGGTATATCCAGTAATGGAATACCTCTGCCTACCCCCTCGGGGATGAAAGGCGTGAGATTATATTATAATATAGATTATTATGTAAATAGAACTATGCACCCACACATTTATCAGTAAATTATTGATGAATATGAATAAAATCATATACTTATTTGTACGAATCGAGACTGACTGATGTTAATTGGTTTGTCATCAAATATTAAAACAATATCAGAACGCAGCTAGGGTATATGACGGGCCAGATGACTCAGTTGGTAGTGACACTGCTTTCTGAGTCAGAGGTCGCGGGTTCGATCCCCGCTTGGGGCCAACATTTTTTAAATATTTATATAAGTATGTCTATCAGTTGTTTAGTATGGGTACAGGCCCTGCCTAGTTTGGGACTGAATAACCGTGTATAAATTGTGTCCCACAATTTATTTATTATATTTTAGTATCTAAGAGGAAAATATGCTGCCATAAAAAGTATGCATATGTCTTCTTGTTCTGACAAATCATCAATCATCTCGAGTTTTAAGAAGCTCTGGCTCAAAATTGGTCATTTACACAATTCACAAGAAACAGAATCAGATCTCCTGGACGGTTCTAAGAAAATACTCTAAAGGCAATTTCTTAAGCTTAGCGTATACTTATTTGCAGGCAAAATTACGTTAATGGTGTTTGAAGGGCATTTGTTTTGTTACGTAATTATATTTCTTTTTCAAATGAGCACATACTTACTTTTAATATAAATTGAGAAATGATAGGAAGGTAAATTGTTAGTACGAGAGAAATTTTTTTTTGTTGGGAATTAAATTCAAAATTTCGTCATGCCTACTTAAATCTTTTTGTACAACTTTTAGAAACAATATGTATTAATAATAGTATTACTATAGAATTATTATAATCCGTACACATAAATAATTAGAAAATTCTCAAAGTAAAAACTATAGAAGATTGTAGAAACTTAATAGTGAAACCGTATAAACAGACAAAAACCCGCTTTTCCGTAGAGACAGCGTGAGATACTTATGGACTTTCTCGTAATGCTCATTTCACGCACCATATTAGAGAAAACTGTAAATAATGTATAGAAATTAACATTACATTCTTTAAGTTGAATATTTCATAAGTGGAAGTAAATAGGTGAAACTAAAAACCCCACTATGGAAAAAAGTGTTCTATGTCACGCGGGCCATTATAAAGAACCGATTAAGACTTCGTTCATCAAAATCATATGTAAATGCGTAACTCTAAATTTTAGCTTCGTCTTAATTCGTTGGAATCGTAAAAATTAACTGACCACGAGTGCGTAACTCGCACTGAATAAGGTTATATCCTGATAAAAAATTTTTTAGTTGTTCTGAACAAGATAAAAAGTTCTAATTTTTTTTTTTACATTGATACTTCAATTAGTATTACACAATCGACTACTAAATTCAGTAAGCAACTAGCCAGTTTCAAAAACGAATTCCTTTTGTTCCAGAAGAAAGATGGCGTTGATATGGTGCGTGTTGGTGTGTGCGCTGGCGACAGCGCGTGCGCAGTCCAACTACGGCTCGCAGGCCAACAACATCGAATACCAGGGGGAGGGATTGCCCGAACAGACGGTGCTCGACGGGAAGGTTGGTATTTTGAATAATTCATAATAAGAACTGCCAAGTGGTTCCGCACCACACCGTGAAAAAACTACGTTTATTTAATTATAAATTTTATTTCATTTCCTTTTTATTATTTTTTATTGTAGCGGCAATAGAAATACACATTTTGTGAAAGTCATATTTTGAATTAATTAATAATCTTTAAGGTAATAGCAATATTTCAGAAATTAAGAAAAGATTTTAGAATAGAACATTATTTACTGGTTGTTAAAGTTAACTAGGGGATTATAGTTGTATTGAAATTCGTAGGTTTTTCAACCTCTTTCGGGCATACCTACGATTAGTAAAATTGGGATAGTTTTATTTTTAATTTACTATATTAACGTTGTTTAGTGAAATAACATAAAGTCAGCTTACTATAAACTTGCATATCTCTGGCATAGGACAAAATTCCACAGTCTACGAACGTTGGAAAAACAAAAAACTCCGAACTAATCGGAGATAATGGTGTACGGTCAAGCATTCGAAAGATTAATTTAACTCGATACGAAAAGTGGAATAGGCGACCGCAAGCTCCCGTTTTGAAATCGCACATTTGATTACGCCTATTGCTTCAATGAAATCAAATTAGTTTAGTACTGTTTAGGGGTACCTATAATTTGAGCATCAGGAACGAAGACAATAAAATTATCCACAGGACTGGAAAAAGTTAAATATAGGTTCTTAACTTCCGCAGTTATAAACTAAAAATGCGTCATCTCGCGCCGATCTTGTTTTTTCCTGTTCCAGTGGGAATTTCCTATTAATTTCTTAGAATTAATTCTGAGATACTCGTATGTGTAAAAAGACCCGGTCCTCGGCTCATCACCTATCACGTTTAGGGGTCCAAAGAATATCTCGTGAAAAGTGGGTATATCCAGAAATGGAATATCTCTGCCAACCCCCTCGAGGATGAAAAGGCGTGAGATTATATTTACATATTTCTTAGAAACCCTCTTTATTGGTCTGAAACTCATCTAAGTTTTATCGCAATAGGATGAATTGTGACTACATTTTTTGTGTTGTTTGCCCTTTTGTCTTGAAAGAATTCACCGAACTTGGGAGGGGAGTGCGTAGGGCACTCTAACAAACTACTTAATGACTACAAAAGAAACGAATGGCCTAAGGGTGCCCAGGGGGCACTAGCCTCGGCTTAGAACCAAAGAGATTAAAATATAATAGGGCATAGAGGGTACAAAGCGAGGAAAATTTGAAGCCAATAAAAGTTATTCCAAGTGGTATAAGTCTCGTACAATTTGGACCGAATGACAGCGCACGTTCATACTAACTGACATGACGCTTGAGCTTAAAACATGCTTCAAAGTTTTGTATGAAAATATTCCCAATTCCCCCTCTATGCCCTATTATATTTTAATCTCTTTGCTTAGAACGTAGTTGGCGGTGTGGTGCGGGTCGGAGAAAAGCAGCCCAGCCATGGTGTCAACACAAACGCGTTGAAGATAAATAAAAATCATTTTTGTATTTTGCGTCATTTTTTAGTTTTGTCGTCACTGAATATACAATTCAAAGTTTATAAAAATACAATAACAATTATCTATGAAACGAAATAAAACCCAATTTAATGTGAAGGTATAATAATAACATGACGATGCTTCGTACCAATACTGCATTCAACCACATGTTAGAATATGCAAATAAAAAAACTGTTTATGTAGCAACATTGTAAACGGTTGAAATTCACTGTTGCTCAAGGCACGAGCTCTTAAAACTTGGATATTGGTTGTTACGCTGTGAACAACACTGGCTGATCGATACACCTATTGGTGGTGCCTTTGGACTTTCCTCGTATTTATTTCCATTCTGCTATACGATACGATACGTCATTGTGTCATGATAGTCATGCTGGGTTTTGTTTTGAGCCGACTATCTACACTAATCTACACTTAATATTATACTTACAAAGAGAAAAGATTTGTATTTTTGTGTGTTTGTAACGAATAAACTCAAAAACTCAGGAACCAATTTTAAAAATTCTCGCGCTAATTGAAAGCTACAAAATCTCTGAGTAACAGGCTAGATTTTATTCCCGTATTCCCACAGGAACGTTAATAACGCGGGTGAAGCCGCGCAGAACCGCTATTTCGAATAGATAAAAAATCACCCACGTTTCACAAGTATATTCTTTTCATATCTCATACTCGGAAAGTAGTGTATGTTTGATCTGAGTACCGGGTCGGAAGCGATGATTCCCACCACAGAGAGATTCAGGGCTGTGATTCCCGCCCTCGGTCGGGAAAGACTCATAGTAATTGCTTCCGGCCTTAGGGCGGGAATGAATTAAAAAAAAATAGTACTACATTTGGCAAAGACGTTTAAAGAAAAAGTTTCTCTAGGAAAGAGAATGACTTTCTTCCAACCTCTTTGGGTACTTAGTAGGGATACGAAACTTTTTACATCAATTAGAATAAGAAAAAAAGGTGCGGCCTTGTGAGTGTACGTATAAACAACAGAAAATAGACCGCGCGCGGGGCGGTACTCGTTCCATATTTAAAATTTAAAAAAGAGTAATAATTTGGTAAGCTGTTCCGAAATTCAACACTAATAAGCACATAACACTATTACTCGGCTAAAAGTACGTTTAAAGAGGAAGGATTTGTATATTATTTTTGTAATGTTATTTAGGTTAGGTACTCTATGATGTAGTATTCAAAGACGTTTAAAAGAAAAAGTTTCTCTTTCTTGCAACCTCTTTGGTTGTATTGTTAACAAATTTGTTTTTTTTGTAGGTATTATTGCGTTTTTGCATGTTTGAATTTTTGTAAAATTGAAATTTCTTTTTGTTTACTTTCCTTGAATTCGAAATGAAAAGTAGAGTGTTTAACGCGGGTGGAAGTTATCAATTCCTACTCGGACTATATTCGCCCTCGCTGCGCTCGGGCGTCTAAATACCTCGTATGGGAATTGATTCCTTCCGACCCTTGTATAACAATCTACTATTGTGGCCCTAAATGTGGTAGGTGGTGGTGATTCCATCGCCAGAGCCCGGGTGCTGTTTAAACATGTCTTAGAAATAATGTTGGGACCTGCGGATTTTCTTACGATGTTTTTCGTCACCGTTGAGTTAATGATAATACATTTATTTATTTATCAGAATTCTTAGGTCCATAATATAAATGTACTAAGTTTTTGAAAACTCATTTGTACATGCCAGGATCCCTCACAAATGAGAAACTAGCTCTTTCACCACTGAACGATCACTGCTCTCTATTTTATTATTTGGTATATTATATTATGTGGTGTATTGATATTGAATGTCGTATCGTGCAACAATGGAAATAAAGAAAGGATAGACATAGCCGCAGGGCAATAATTAGTGGTATCGATTTATGATGACAGCCGCTATGCAGCTAAACTAAATATAGAATTATGAATTTAAATAACATTTTTGATTTGCTTACTACGAGTATTCTTTATTTATTGTCTACTAGTAGTACCCCGCGGTTTCACCCGTGTAGTTCCCGTTCCTTACAAGTACATATTTTATTCGAAATAAAATGTATTTTTTTATTATAATATTCTTACTCTAACTTAGTTTTTTAGTCTAGTTATATAGTTGCGTTGTGTGCATGAATAAACGTGTTATTTATTTATTTATTTTTATTTATTTTATTGTTATTTATATTGAAAAATTCATTGGTACCCTGAGTAGGACCCAGGTCCTTATGCAAATGAATTTATGCAAATAAAGAAGAAGAAACCTTAATATTGATATTGTTTTGTTTCAGGTCACAAAACTAGACGACCTAAGTCCAGTTATCTTCTTGAACAGAACCAAGGCGGCGCTCAACTGCGCGGCGGGGTCGATGCAGGTAACGTAACTTAGGCTCAATTGACATAGAGATGAGAGCGAAGTGGCGAGCAGTTTCAGTGTCATATAATAATTATTTTTTTGTCTTTACTATAATACACAGTATCGCTTGATAGTATGTAGTCGTTGTCTTGGAGTCGTTGGAGTGCTCGCGGCGCTGCGTTTGCGTTTTGAAGTTTTTCAAGCGATACTGTGTATTATAGTAATGGAGACAAAGTTTAAAATTATATGACACTGAAACTCGGTGTGAATTAAGCTTAACTTGAGTCATATATCCTCCGATGTCCTTTGCCCTTTTCTCATGACGCAGTATGGTATCAATACTGCAAAAAGTTTTGCAATTTTTTAAAATTCAATTTTAGTAGAGCGACTTCCAATTTAAGTTACAGATAAAGAAAGACTGTGGGCCACAAAGTTTGAAAAATTGCAACTTTAGAATGCTAATACTGTGCCTATTTGAAATTTATGCCTTATGCACACTTTACATCTTATGACGATAATAAAACAAATTAAAGAAAAACTTTCTATTGGGAAGGATAATGTTTTTTATTTCTCCGGCCGGAAAGCGGCAAATTTCACCCGCTGCGCTAAACGAAGTTCCCGCTTTCCGACTCCGTCGAAAAGAAAAAAGTATAGGTACACACCTCGGGACTTACTTCGTGTATGTACTCCGTGGGTCACACACCTCGACTTGGCGAGAAATACAAATGTAATTAATTGTTTTGGTATTTGACATAAGCAATTAATTGGTTCCAATGTGAGAATCCCGAGGTTTTCCGGTGAGTGATAATTGCGCCAAAGATATTACAGTTAATTTTATTTGTGTTAACATGGTAATTATCTTTAATTGCAACATCCGGGAAGTTACAAAATAAGTTATTCCCGAGGGCTTGATTATAATCTTTATTGAATTGAATTATTATTTTAGTATTGTATGAATATAGGTATTAAAATATATTTAATATAATAAGGGTTTTGCTTGGGTTTTGTAATAAATGACCGTGATCTGATTTTGGGTAACAATATAAAAATACGTATTGAATAAATAAGTATAAGTTTGCGTTTTAGTAATTCTAGTTTAACTTCTGCTATACGTACCTATAGGTACCTACTAATATTATAAAGAGGAATTAATTCTGAGACATGTGTAAATAGACCCGGTCCGGCGATAGGCTCACCACCTATCACGTTTAGGGGTCCAATGTATCTCGTGAAATGTGGGTATATCCAGTAATGGAATACCTCTGCCTACCCCCTCGGGGATGAAAGGCGTGAGATTATACATACATACATACAATTTTTATGTTTGTATTTTTGTTACGAATAAACTCAAAAACTATGGGACCTATTTTAAAAATACTTTCACTAATGGAAAGCTGGAATATCCCTGAGTAGCATAGGCTATATTTTATTCCCGTATTCCCACGGGAACGGGAACTGCGCGGGTGAAACCGAACAGAACCGATAGTTTTTCATAAATTACAAGAAAAGCTTCGTCTTTTTATGAAACGATGACACTAATATGGCTCGACAATGGCGATAAAAAAATCAAGTAAAAATATTTTTAAAATGGTTCTATTAACAGAACATGGCAATTTATATTCAAATTCGAAGCTCGGTAATTAACTCTTGGGTTGCAAGACAAAGAGAGCGCAATGCTAATGGATCACAGAATGAATTGCAGCGTTTGTCGAAAAACGTAATGAGCTATTCCTCAGTCAGCTAACGGTTAGTTAGGGTTAACTTTAAAGCCTCGCATAGACAAAGACGCGGACGCGGAAGCGGTGAGCGACGCAGTTTCTTTCAAAGCAAAGAAATTCATGAACTGCTACTTGAACTCGACTTGAGGGAGCGTGTCTAGATACCGACTGGTTGGTGTTGATAGACTAGTAGATGTTATAATTTTTTAAATAATTATTTGAATGTTAAAATCACTTATTGAGGGTCATTTATATTAGACTAGCGGATGCCCAGCGGCGTTGCCCGCGCGGATTCCGTTTATTCTCGTTCCCGTGGGAATTTTCGAAAATCCATTCATAGTGATTGCCTACGACATATTTAAGACACCTACATACCATATTTCAAATAGCGGGTGCCCAGCGGCGTTTTCCCGCTTGGATTTAGTTTATTCCCGTTCCCGTGGGAATTTCCAAAAATCCCTTCACACCAATTTCCTATGACATATCACACACCTTCATACCATTTTTCAAGTTTCTAGGTGTTATCGTTTCGGAGTAGTACGTATTTCTGTGTTTAACCAGTTTTTATATTTTCCCATGGGAATGAGATATTTTCCTGGAATAAAAAGTACCCTAGATGTTGACCCGGGTACTCAGTTATCTCCATACCAAATTTCATCAAAATCCGTCCAGTAGTTTTTGAGTGATGCGTGCACAACCAGACAGACAGACAGACAGACAGACAGACAGACAGACAAAAATTCCAAAAATTGGCGTTTCGGTATCTATATCGATAACTATATACACTACCGTTAAAATTTTCAAAAAATATTTAATGTACAGACACGGCCCCGTTAGAGTTTTATTATATGTATAGATAGATGTATAGATTTAGTGAATTTACACTCGCGGAAGCGGTGAGCGACGCAGTTTCTTTCTAAGCAAAGAAATTCATGAACTGCTACTTGAACTCGACTTGAGGGAGCGTGTCTAGATACCGACTGGTTGGTGTTGATAGACTAGTAGATGTTATAATTTTTTAAATAATTATTTGAATGTTAAAATCACTTATTGAGGGTCATTTATATTAGATTTAGTGAATTTACACTATTAATACTACAATTTTGTATGGTATCGAGGAAATTTTTATTTTATTTATATATCTATTTATTCCATTTTTTTTATATCTACATACTACAAAAAAATTCCAATGCTTTGGAGTTTGCTGGAGGAGCAGCTTGTAGGCGTTGCGCTCTTTACAATAGATTTTTAAATTGATACCATCTAATATTGGTATTTTATTTTTAAATATAAATGGAGTCTTTTTGATTGGTCCGATCAAACTCAAATCAAATCAAATCAAATACTTTATTTGCATGCCATTAAATTGAACCATAATGATTTTTTGTAATATTATATCGTAGTTTTTATAAACATGAGAAATATCACCTTTACTAATACCAGAGACCAATACATAAATGTGTAGCACCACAAGACTTAGCCTCAAAATTCTATGTAAATATTCTGGAGCTACAAGTTGAGGCATAAGCATAGAGGGGGCATTGGAAATATTTTCCTACAAAAACTTAAACTTTGAAGCTAAAGCGTCATCTCAGTTAGTATGAATGCGAGCTGTCATTCGGTCGAAATCGCAATAGACTTTTTCCCACTTAACTTTTGGCTTCAAATGTTCCTCGCTTTGTCTCCTCTATGCCTTTATATTTTAATATCTTCGAGTATAAGAGACAATCAAAAGGCTATTTAGACTAAGGCGTGCCACTGGTTGCCAGTCATCTACCGCCTCCGCTCTCGCTCTCGCTTCCGCTTCCTTTATGATTAGTCCTAACGGTTTCCGTACTGTTACCGTTCAGGAATGCATAGTGATCGATCTATATTGTGATCGGTTGATAGGCGCGAACCGTTCAAGTGCGGTTGCGTTCTTGGGATATGGAGCGTGAAGTATTGTGTAACTAGAGATAGAATATGCTTGTGCTTAACTAATTGATGACTTAATAAAATAATAATTACTTTGTATACGTAATATGTACACGGTCACTTTATGTCCGAGGGGCTGACGTATTTCATTTACAAAAGTACCCGATTTTCAACAGTCACTTTTAGAATGCAAGGGCAATCAAATATACTCGTCACTCAAAGCTCACTAAAGCACGATGTATAGATAGGCACATAAACCTATTTATTAAATTTTGTGTTTATTGTTACTGACCAATATTTTAATATGTAAATCTAGTATATAATTAAAATCAACCCTGACTTCCTATTTACAGATTTGATATAACTGACTGTCGACTGTAGGTCGACTGTTATTTTCGGAGTACATATTGATCTCTTTCTTTTCCTCTAGCTACCAGCATGCATTTTTGGTCAGAAATGTCCGGTGCAAAGACGTTGAAAGAAAAAGCTTCTCTCTTATAAAGATAATGTTTTTTTCCAAATTCTTTGGTCCCATCTGTTTGATAACCTTCTCTTGTTTTCTTTTCGCGGCAGATACATATTGGTTTCTCATAAAAATACAAACCTTTCCAGATCGAGCTGAAGTTCAATGAAAAATTCTACGGGCTCGCGTACGCAGACTTCGACCGGCACTCGGCGTGCCAGGTCACTGGGAAGGGAGCATTGTCTTACAAATTGGAGCTCCCGCTGAAGGGATGTGGGACCAAGCAGGTCAGTTTAGTAGTTTTCGACTTCATTATCTACTCGTTACAACAGCTTTCGTGGTTAGAGTTCTCCAGTTGCCACCAGTACGGGCTGATCTGGTGGACGCCCACGGTAAGATACTGGCAAAACTGGTGATACAAAGGAATACACAGCCCAAACAGGTAGGTAGTGGGCTTCGTTGACACACGGGCCGAAGCAAATTTAAGGATTACGGGGAATCACGGGCAGTGACCCAAGGGAATTCACGAGCCTAATCGATAATTTCCCATGTAAGTAATTGACCAAAGCAGGAGTGATCCAGGAGAATTGGACAAAGAGGTGTTTAATGACCAAAACACAAGTGTCAAACTGGTCCTCGCCCTAAAAAACCAAAGACCTGTCATTCATAAATAAGCAGACAGATGTCATCCTTTGATACAAAGAATACTATTATATCTATAACTAACTGATGCCCGCGACTTCGTCCGCGTGGAATTTGTTATTCCTTTACGTTTCAAAAATATATCAAGAAGAATAATCTACACTATCTATATATCTACACTAATAATATAAAAAGAAAAGATTTTTATATTTGTATGTTAATAACGAATAAACTCAAAAACTACTTAACCGATTTCCTACCATTGATTGATTGAAAGTTACTACGTGGTTACCATGTTTTATTTACCAATGCTTCGGTGTTACAGTGACCATGCGAATATAAAGAGAAAACAATTTGTATATACAGTTTTGTACCTTGGACCATACGAATATAAGAGAAAACTATTTTTAAAATGCTTTCCAGGACCCCCTTCGAGTGTTCACCAACAACATCGTGGTGCGTTTCCATCCTGGCCTGGAGATGGACGGTGACGAGGTCATCACTGTGGTGTGTCGGTACCCACCGCCCATAGTCCCATCTCCCGTTTTCAATCCACTGATAAACATGTAAGTAATTACTAAGTTACAAGCATCCTTAATGGAAGGTTGAAGGCCTATTATTGCTATGATTCTTCAGTAAAAGTCTTTACCAAAGATCAAAAGATGTCACGGGCCAGTCAAAACTGGGATTTGGAAGAGGCTTGGCAGCGTACACACTTATAATGACCAGCCAGCGCCCACGCCCACGCTGTACTGGTAGGCCTGCCCTTGAGTGACCACCGCGACTTGTGTAGCTAACATGAGCTTCTTGACAACATTTCTCTTGCTTTTGTTTGTGGCGCCTATGTTAGAGCACCTGTGTGATTTTACAGAGAAATGGTCATTAAATGATATACTAGGAGAGCGATAGTTAAAGATGACAGTGATAAGAAAAAAGCTGCACGATTCACGTCTCATTCTTGCTTTTTTTCTGTCCCTAAAAGTATTTATTATTATTTTCATTCCTTAATACACAATCGCATCATGAGGAGGGTAATGTTTTTCGTTAGTCCCTTTTCGATCGTTTTTTGGCATTCAAATAAAATCAACCGAATTATTTACATTTATCTGTTACAGCCCAGATAAAGGCCCTCTCCCGGCAGCGGCCCCACTCGCAGGCACCCATATCCTGATGATCATATGCGCCATTTTGTTCCTGACCCTGCTCCTGTTGGGTCTGGGAGTGTCTTACCTGTGTCTCCGGCGACGAGCGCTGCCTGCGCCGAGAAGACTGATCGACGATTCCTCTGCTTCTATTGTTAGCAGAGAAAGCATTCAGGGTAAGTCGGCAAAAAGGGCAATACCCGACTGGATTCAATTTAAAAAAAACAGATGGACTAGAAACTGCAGTCCTAATATCTGAGCAAAGACATTAAAAATATTTTAATCTCTTTGTATCTGAGGCAATCTTTGAATATGATACAGCATCTAATGGCATATGTTACTAACGTTCTATTTGACGTTTGCAATTTGAATTGGTACTCAAAATGGCACAGTCTGCGCATAGAGATCAAGTTGTTATTTTTGTTTAATGATTGTCTGTCGTTGCTTAATAAAAGTGACGTCAAATATAAACTTAGGAAAATAAAGTAGAGGTTAAGATTAGGTCATGCTTGTTACCGGGTTACGTAGCTAAAATAAGGGTCAAGGATAGCTCCCTCTGTGAATGTGGGCTCGACGAGGGATCAGCAGAACACATTTTCATTAACTGCCCTAGGAGACCGTCTCTTTACGAAGTGCTACCGGTCTCTATCCCCAGACCGACGAATTTCAAATCTTTGTTGGGCCTTGTTCATACTTCGTGAATATCAAAGAGATTTAAATATAATATTTAAATCTCTTTGGTGAATATGTTACTCGGAATAACATTAGACTATAAGTTGTCTGTCCTTATTTACCTTCTAACAATCTATTTTTGTTAATATGTCTGTCTTGTTTTAAGTAAGTAATTCAACAGTCGATTACTTTGTAAAATAATAATGACTAAAATTGATGTGACCTTGTGCAATCACGTAGCCCTTCCGACAAACATGTGCCCAAACTACATCTATAGTCATCTGTGCACATCCAATACCACCGACCAAGCTTTGTAAACTGGACTTTGGCGAAATCAAAAAGGACCGCCATTATAAAATAAATTGTTGTTAAACATGGCTAGATCAGAGTAGACAACTACAAAAGACTGCGATTTTTCAGTTGGATTTACCCTCTCTATGTAGTCGTGTACCATGTTTGTGAGAACTCACTTATTTGTTATATGATGAAAAGCCGGACGCTCGTCGAAACTCACAAAACTTCGAAAAAAGCTATAAAACTGAACGGCAGTTGTATTTTTTCGATTTCACTCATACTAGGTACTTTAGGTTTGCTTCCACTAATAAAATTCGTTACTTTGTTGGATAGGATGCATTCACCTTTGAACAAATACCTACCGGTGCTGAATCTGCTTTACAGCGACTAAACTTATTTTTATTTACTCCTGTCATCTTCTTTCTCCTAGAAAAGAAAAGAGACGAGAGATATTTAGTCCTGCCAAATTAAAATAAGTCCTGTCAACTAAGGTATTCCATAACGTGTGTGCATAAGTAAAGAAGTCACGACTAAAATACAGCCTCTGACAGAATTAAATTCGGTAGGTTATCTTCTACCTATCCTTTTTCTTTTTTTGAGGTAAGACAAAGACAGGACTAAACCAAAATAAGTTTAGTCGGTGTAAAGCAGAATCGCCCCCAATGTACAAAATTGTCTTCTAAAATCATCGCCCAACGCTCCCTTCTATCAGAGGTGAAGATACCAAGAGCGCACCCGGTATACCCGGTGGCGGCAGAGAGCGCCAGCGTCGCGTCAGACACGATACCCTCAGACTACCCCTCCGAGACACCCAGCGAGGCTGATCACGTGCATACGAACCAGGCCTTCATCATGGAGGAGGCTTACAACAGCGAAGGTAAGGTCGAAAGTGTATGAGTATTTGGGGGAACATATTTGATCGAAAGTCAATTCGTCGAATATCATTTCGTCGAATATTTAAAAATACGAATGTTTAATTTTCTTTACTTTTTACTTGAATGGTTTATTTAATCGAATAACTTTTTATCGGTGGTTCGTTAAATCTAGAGCCACTATTTTGTTTTGAAACACATTTGATAAAAACTCAATACTTCGTTGACGGTTTTCGTCGAATATTTAATTAATTTAAGTACATCCTTCTCTCGGATTATGCAATTTAATTTCTTCATGAATTACGTGTGTTGGACGAACCCGCCCAAAAACGGTTCAGAATCTCGATTCATGTTTCATAGATATGTTTTTTATGGGGAAATTTCTGTAAAGTTTTCAATATGGATATACCTTCACATTAATTTGTAGAAACATTGATTATTGTCATCTTAACTGCAGTAATTTTGAAAATAACGATGAAAAAATCCAACTTCAGTATAATTATCAGACAATCTCACAATAATAAATTGTAATTGACTAAGTAAATCATAATATCATCATCCATCACGCATTTCATTACAATTTAATTTCTGTTGAACTTTTCCCATAACCCGAGGGTAGGTAATATAAAAATGCTTCCCGAAATCGGTACCTATTGCAGTTGTCTGCATTTTAGACCTTAGTACCCACTAATAATTCCCTAAATTACCCAAAATGTCATACCTTTATTTGAAAAATCTTATAATAAAGTTTTGTGGATACTAGCCTAACACCTGCATCCCCCACTATAGGCTCGGGTGAGGTCAAAGAGTTTGGAAGAAAATCATTCTCTTTCCTAGAAACTTTTTCTTTAAACGTCTTTGCGTGAGGTATTAGCCGATACTTCCTCATATGAGACACCTATAACTTAACAAAAGCCTGTTACCTACCTATTGATGGCCCACTAATAAAGTCATAACAATAACAAGCTAACAAACTAACAGGGTACGGCGAGGCGCACGAGACTAGCGCGTCTAACGGCCGCATGCACGCAGGCGCAGTCGTCCCGCCCGCGTTCGACGTCCGCGTGCGCGTGCAGCGTCCGCCCATCCCCCCCTCTCCCCCCTCCACCATCACTGCGACCGAGACTGATGGAGGCAGCATGAGGTAAGTTTTCAAGTTTTCTTTTGGTTAATGATCTGTTAATCTGATCTATAATAGTATACATACCAAACCAAGGGAAGTAAAATAAGAAATGTCTCAGATCACATGTAATTGTCGACCGAGGCGAAGCCGAATAAACTCAAAAACTACGGAACCGATTTTAAAAATTCTTTTACCAATATAAAGCTACAATATCCTCGAGTAACATAGGCTATATTTTATGCCCGTATTCCCACGGGAACGGGAACCGCTAGTAAGTAATAAAATGACACGGTTCTCGGTCGTGAATAAGAAAACGCCCTTAAGACAGAGATTAAAAAGAACTACCATTGAGTTTCTTGCTGGCAACTCGTCGTTGGAGTTGGGTGCTGTTTACATTTAGAAGGTCTTCATGAACGAGTTTAGAGTGCCTTGTTATTAGACTATTGACCTTTCTGAGTAGTTTTTGTACCTACAGAAGATAAATGATTTTTGACTTTGACTTTTGACTTTAAACCCTGCGCTCTTGGCCCTAATTACTGTGTCTCGTTTGTGTATGTATAGGTGTGGTCAAATAAAGTGTTTTCTATTAAGTATATTCTAATTGTCCTATGTTATAAATCACACAGGCAAACAATGCTGCTAGAAGAACATGAACGACAGGAGTCTGTCCGTACAGTATCGCCGGTGGCATTACCATTGCCAGCACGAGGCTCACAGCCACCGCCACCCGCTCGCCCTCCGCGCCCCGCACCTCACTACAACCAGGTAAGCACAGCTGATTCAAGCTTGGATGGTACAGGTATAAGATTATACCACTCTGAAGGCACCTTAACGACTGAAGATAAGGTTTATGTTTCAACGTAATTGACTTCGACAACGGGAGCAGTATCGTGTGTACACGTTTCAGGGAAAAATAACTTTTGAAAAGCGACATGTGTTGACTTGAATAGAATCGAACTAAGATTTCAGTGGGATGAAGTAGGATAACATACTTATTATGAGTAAAACTGTCCCTTTCAAAATATGCTCAAACACACTTTGAATAGAGTTTGGTTCGATTAGAGTCAACATTGTTGGGTTTGAAATAATATGTTTTCCTGCAACTTATGTGAAATTAGATATTCACTATGTTAAAATGATTCAAATATTATTTTGATGATTGGTGTAGGATTTTATTTTCTCTTAATTCAGTTACTTCACACCATTTTTAAATCTCATAAAAGCATGTTAAATTGCACTCTCATCGAAAAATATTACCAATGCACTTTTAACTGTGTGATAATGATCCACATCATGTTTCACAAATTCTAACTGATTTTTTTAATTAATGTTTCTTATCCATTTTATTAATTTCGTGTGATCAGTAATCAACAGCCAGGTGTAGGAACTACCAGTCGTCAGGGCCGTCTACCGACAAATAAATGACAGTCTTCTCATTTTCGTAGCAAAAATGCATCATAAGTAGGAGGGTTGCGACAAAAATATAATTGTTAAAATTTTTCCTTATTTTTATGAAAGTGTGTTAAAACATTACTCTGGTGAAGTCGTGACTCGAGGCACACCTGTGTAAGTCCCATTTCCGCAGACAACTTAGGTACCTACTTTTTTTTAAATTTTATTTGTCTATACATATTATTATATATTTTTTGAATTTACAGACCTTGAGTGCCAAATTTTTACTTAATTTTAACATTATTATAAGTATTGAGTAAGGGGGAGATACAATTCGAAAACTTTATATGGGTCTTGATTATACGTAGGATTCTAAAAAAAGTATTATAACTGGCGGGAGTCGTGATTATACCGGTTGCTAGATAGGTAACCATTTTGGGGAAGTTTATTAATATCACTTTTCAACTCACCCACTGTGTACTAACAGCACAATGCCATGTCATCGACTAACCGCGAGTGGGCCCGCCGGCCTCGGTCCATCGTGTCTCTCAACACGGAGATGACAGACACACACTCTGTCACCGAAGTCACCGACAACTCGCACTCTAGGATGTTCCACATCAAGGTAATTGTCGACTATGAGTTTGGGTACTGTGGTACGGGCTATCAGCTCATCATTTTTATACTCGGTCGTACAAATTTTTTTACTCGCTTTCTCCAAACGCTTTATTATAATATTTTGTAAGAACGACATGTGCCTACACAAAAAACACTGGGTACCTATGTTTATGTTAGATAATTATAAGGTATATAATATATACTTAATCTTTTTCTTCTTCTTCATCGTTCCCTCATGACTGAGGATCGTGACCAAGAACTAAATCCCTCCATTTAACGCGATCAAGGGCTATGTGGGCTGCCCTCTGCTATATATACTTAATATGAGCTTCTTTTTACGTTATTTAAGACCTATTAATGTAAATATTGCCTAAAATAAAGATTTATTATTATTATTATTAAATCGGACTCGCGTGACGAGGTTTTTCATGAACATTTCTATGAATACATTAAATACGCATTAAATATTTTTTTTGGGTCATTTAGTTAAGTTTCAGCTTTAAAAACACATAGCTACAGACTTATGTTATTGGTTTTTATTTTTTACATAAATCTTTATAAACCGTTATTATTTAAGATCTCGGTTTTGCAAATTTAGTTTATAAAGCGTTTTTTTTGTTGGATTATTTTTATATTTTTAGTGACGTAGTAACTTAACAAAGTTAGTGAAGTTCGGGGGCCTCTGTTTTCATATTTTTTTAAGTTCAAAATAGGCTTATTGACTCTTCCTACCCGCTCCTGGGCTATTCATACCTTGTGAGCTCATGCCAACTCGGTTACTAATTGCCACATAATCGCTGCCTTGCTAAATCATAAATTTTAAGTTGGGCAATTTCTCCAAGCTTCTGGTGTGTTCTAGAAACCTCCTCCGCCGCCGCCGGTGATGACGACTGAGCGGCTGCAGACTGAGGAGCATGAGATGCTTATGGAGAGCCTGGAGCCAGTACCGGAGACGCCCATCATGCCAGCCAGGTGAGTGGACCTGGAAGTAGCTTTTCAAATAGGTATCCTTCACTCAGTCATATTTTCATTACAGTCGCCTATTCAAAGTCAAAAGTTTTTATTCAACGTAGGGGCTTATAAGTCCTCCTATTGAAAGTCATTGCGACTCCACCACCCCGAGAACCTGTCGTTTTTCTGTTCTCGTAAGAATTTCCGGAAATCCTTTTTTAGCGGATGCCAAGTTTGAGATCTTGTGAGTCAGACGTAATTTGTAATATAGAAGTACTGACAAATGTACCTTTTTAATTCTATTGATTGACAGACAAAGCACATCCACTCTTGTGACTGAACTGATTATCATTATCATACCGAATTAACATGAATCGTGGTGTCGAAGTCCAGAAGTAAGAGTTATTAAAAGTTTTGACGTTGTAACGAAAAACATACATACATATGCTCACGCCTTTCTCCCGAAGGGGTAGGTAGAAACAATAGAACGCCTGCTGTGATCCTGGAACACCTCTTGCGACTCATCCACATCCATTAATCGGTTTATACATGCTTGTCGGTTTCGGTTTTTCGATCATGTCTGAGACACAGTCTCGTTGATATTAAGGAGCTGTAGGTATTTTCAATAAAAATACAAAACCTGTCACAAAAACACATCTCCAAAACGCTGATCGGCTCGAACAGACCATTTCTTACCATAAAAAATTGTCTCAGAAAACCCGAGATCACGTCCCACGTGGTCGACGACGTGTTCCTCCGCACGATCACCGAGAAGAAGACGATTGAAGACATAGAGCGGCACAAGCGGCTGGTGACTGAGTACAGGCAGGTTCCGCCGCCGCCTCCCCAGTTTGACGTCACCATCCGCAACCACACTATGCCTGACGCCCAATGGGAGAATTTCTCCGACATCAGCAGCGCGTCAGGGATGACGTTGACACCGAAGATGGAGAGGGTCCCGCTGTCTTTGCCGCCGCAGAAGTATATTGGTAAGCTCTGAATCTTAATTTTTTTGTAACATAATTACAATTTACTATCTAGCCTTATGAGGCTAATAAGTAATTTAAATTTAAGTTAGGTTGCTAATAAGATAAGTCACTATTCTAAGAAAGTAGTCCACTGACGATTCTTTGTTTCTGTTAACTTGAAAGTTTGAATCTTCATGACTTAAAAAAAGGAGGAGTCAGTTCTCAATTCGTTTTTTTTTGTATGTTAATCCATAACTCCGTCAAATCTGAAGCGATTTTGAAATTATTTTTTTCGTTGCATCGGGTAATAAGGGTTGGTTCCTTATAAGTTTTGTAAAAATCTGATCAAGAACGTCAGATGGAAAACGGAACTGCTCAACGGACAGCAAATCTCTCGCTATCAGTATGTTTAGTAACAGTAGGTAGGTACCTAATGGACGTTGAAGATGCCCATAACAGTCTTTTTAGTGATTCGTTGAAGTCGCTTTGTGTTTTGTTTAAAATTTTGATTATTGTTAGCTAGGGACGTATCCCTAAACCCGTAGACTGAGAATTTCGACCCGAAACTAGGTTCCACATTCGCCAATTGTCACTTTCGCCAAATGTTACATCATTTTGTCATTGAAGAGGATAATTAACTGTAAAAATTAATGCAATGTAATGTTTTGCTGACGTGACATTTTGCGACTGTGATCTTTAGCTATTGACATTTTGCAAAAAAATAGTGAGCATTTTGTGAATGTGATCCTTGTCGAGTGGATTTTTAACTTCATGATCTGTTACCCCTTATAGTTTCGACTTCGAACTAAAACCCATCCTTTCGCCAGGCAAAGGTGGCCCGGACCTGTTCTCCCCTGAGCTGATCAAGCAGACTGGCAACGTATACCAGCCAATGTCTCCCACCGGCCTCCCACTCTTGCCTGAGCTCCCTCCGGCCCGCAACCCCCTCTACCGGGAGGAAGATGATGAGGACGTACCAGAACCGATACCAGCTCCCCCTGTACCTCCCAATTGGAGCGTACTTACCAGGGTACTGAAGACAGAAGCTCAGGATGAGGTGAGTTGGAAGTTTTGCAGTTGCATAAAGGTATCAAGACTTGGTCAAAACTCAAGAGACTGTCTATGGCAATCAATTTCTAGAAGTACCTTTATAGAGTTTCGAAACCATTTAGAAGTATTTCGTATAGAATCAAATACTGCAGATTAAAACTCAAGAGATATGTCAATAGATTTTTAGAAGTAAGGTGCCTATTTTTCACCCGTGTTGCTTATATTTTTTGGAATAACAGTTCGTGGAATTCTCGTTACCTCGTGACTGGAAAGTAAGAAAGAAGGACATAAGGCTACTTTTCTTTTACAAGGATGGAGCCACTGCTATTACCTACATGCATACAGTCAAGAGCACATTAAGGTGTCCTGTGCCAGTCTGGCCTTTAAGGCGATTGTTATAAGAAAGTTACAAAGTCCAATGTATCAAGCTCCACGTATTAACTGTAGGTACACCTGGAAAATACTACCCTCCTTCTAGAGCAGTGAAGCCACGCAGCTAACAAGCTTCGAACCAAAGAGGTTGGAAGAAAATCATTCTGTTACAAGAGAGAAACTTTTTCTTTAAACGTCCTTGCTTCGAACATTCCAGATCCTTCTAGAAACAGAGCGCTCGCTGCGGTTGACCCGTGAAGAGCGTCTCCGCTGGCGTGAACTGATAACTCACGAAAGCACACTACGCCGTGAGCTGGCGAGGTCATCGACCCGCGAGGAGTTCACCAGAGTGTCCCACGATCACCGCTTCGCCCCCCTCTACGCTCCCCACAAGTGGGAGGTCATCATTCGAATCCTAGCACCCCCTCTTGACAAGCCTAAGGTAAGGATTCTTATGGGATTGCTGACATTTACTTTGCTCTTATTTTGCATGTCAAGCAATGTATTCCATACACAAAGGATTGATGTTGTTTAGTGGCCGATAAAAATCATTTTTATTTCAGTAGGTAAAAAAATATACACTTGGAAATGTCAATAGTTTAATAACAGGGTACTCTAAACTTGGCCATGGAGATTGGGTGAATTGAAACAGCAGCCTATCTTCACTGACGAGTTGCTGGTTCCAAATGCAGTACCCCAGGAAGAACCAGCTAGAAAGTCAAGCTCTTTTTAATGTCATGTATTACTAATAATTATGAATTACAATTATGATTGATAACCTGACATAGCGTCGAGTCAGTTAATCCAATGCTAGTCGTTTACTGTGTAGTCTAATTGTGTAGTAGTAAAATCAAATTAGACTAAGATTCCTTGACAAGCCTGTTGGCTGCGTTGGTAGTGACCCTGCTGTAGCCTTTTCCATACCTTCCTAGGCCTGGGTCAAGTACAGAATAGTGTCTGCTACAAAATTACTTCGTGATAAGGTTGACAAGGCGCCTCAGGACTTCCCCCAGGCTGTAGGCTCTGGGTTCCGCACATCAACGCAACGGCAACAATATCGTTTATAACCTGGATGATTTAGTACCTAATCAAAGTCAAGTAGGCATACCATAAGACTTGTAACCATGAGTCGACCTTATGTTAGACTAATTACTTATCTGCTTCGCGAGATTGAACCCCTGGCTAATTTCCACTCGCGTGGTATAGCCTCTTGGCCAATTTCCACTCGCGTGGTGTGGCCCCTATAGGTCGATGGACTGCTCCTATGATGTCTCTGTTGCTGTGCGGAGCAACTCTTATCTACTTTGACATCGGCGGACGCGGGGGCGATATTCATGGCCCCCACGGTGGCCTCCTCCATCCCCATAGCCACGCCCCTGTCTCCAACGAAGACCATCGACCTGTGCGCGTACCCATCATCCATACAATCCCAACTCCCTGACTTCTAATTCAAGATACGCGGCCGACCCACACTTCTTGCCTTTAATCAGAGAATCTCTTGTATGCTTCATAGGATAGTTCATTTCAGCGGAGGGTGCAGACATGATTTAATGGAAAACGGCATTTCCTCATAGTTACATGTCTTATGGCTACGACAGTCTATAAGAGGTCAGAACACTAACCTGGTTCTAGCGTTGATGGTCTCCACAGGATGATTCTCACCCACCCGCGTGGTTTCCGTGTGCTGACGGGCGAACCACGCGTTTTTACCCGGCCTCGCTCGCTGCTTACTCACCTAAAAGCTTGTACATTCGCCAAGCGAGATCAAAATCCAAACTGTCAAAGTCGTTCAGTGTTGCCTGCTCGTTACACTTACCGGTTGGCTTTTATCTTTGCGTTTCGCGACACCTGCTTTCTGAGTCGAATGTCGCGGGTTCGATCCCCGCTCGGGGCCAACATTTGTGTGCATGAACATGTCTGTTGGTTTCATGTCTGGGTGTTTAATATTTATTATTTACATCAGTTATTTAGTACCCATAGTACAGGCTCTGCTTAGTTTTTAACTGAATAACCGTGTGTAAATTGTGTTCCACAATTTATTAATATTATAGACGAGTTTTGAATGCCTAGTTATTAGACTATTGACCTTCCTAAGTGCACCTTTTATACCTACCTACAGAGATTAAATGATTTTGACATTATTATTCCGGGGCGCCATTACAACTGAATGCGACCCTGTATTGATCTCGTGTTCTAGAACCGCTACCGCAAGAAGACAGAGTGGGACTCGCGTTCTCGGCGCAGTTCTCTGCCGACCCTCTACGAGTATGACAGCGACGCGACTTCTTTGCGGGACCCGCAGCGCTCGCGGCGATCATCCTACCGCAGTGACCACGTCGACATGAGGTCTGTTCACAACAGGTACAGTCCGCACCGAGTGCTAGCTGCTAGGTCTTAGAGAACAAAATATGTGTAGAACTCGTCTATTGGTTATAACACTCAAATTTTCAAATTACATGAATCGTACACGTACTTATTTGTTTTAACATCAATAATAATTTTGACATTGAAGCTGGGCTGGCTGGACGCGGCAATGAATATGCGATTAGCTACGATCCCTTTATTAGTTACTTATAAGAACTAACAAAATAATATGTCCCTTTATTAGCTACTAGTTGTTCCAGTTCCCGTGGGAATACTAGAATAAAATTAAGCCTATGTTACTCCCGAATAATGTAGCTTTCCATCGGCCAAAGAATTTTTATAATCGGTCCAGTCCAGTAGTTTTTGAGTTTTTTCGGTACAAACATAATTATAAAAATACAAATATTTCCTCTTTATAATATAAGTTTAAATGTAGAAGAAACCTCTTTAGCAATATTTCGGAGGGTGGCTAAAACTGACGATGGAGAAAATTTGAAAGCCTGAAAAAATATTTAATGTGATGGGATTACAATATTTCGGATTACAAAATTGGGTACTTCTACAAAATTTTACTAAATATTTTTGTGTTATAAAAAGTGCAATAAAATGTAGGTAGTTCAGGATACACAACTAAAATGTACTGAACAGCAGTGTTTTTCCAGTTGTGGAGTTTTATCAGTTTAGTATAGTATGTAATTCGTAATACCTACTCGTATCTTACACACTCACAAAATAAATGTAACTTGTTACATTTATTGATTGTACTACAGGTCTATGTCAGAAATGATGGTGGACTACGCAAGGGAGCAAGCAGACACGCACTCAGAGGTCTCTGGAGGGACACAGCTCGGCCGCTACTACGATGATGACAGTGACAGCGAACACCCCTTCCATCAGGGCCAGTGAGTTTGTAGACTAATATAACCAATTCTGCGCTTCCCTAATATCCAACTGTGTCTATCTCTGTAAATCTGTCTTTCGAACAGCCGTAAAAAAATTTCATTACAAAAACGTTTTTTTTTTTAACTGTTTCGTATTCAATGTAGGGGCCTATAAGTCCACTTATTTAAAGTCATTGCGACTCCACCATTTTGGTATAGTATAGTTGAGGAAAAGAAGCAAAGGGCCAATTCTACTAAATGTCAACGGTCTTAATTGGATGACTATGATAAATCAATGATCAGACAATGGTGTTATTTTGACACTTTTCAGAGCAAATAACACCATCGACTGACCATGTCATTGTCATTGTCATCCAACTGTAACCGTTGAAATTTAGTAGAATTGGCCCCCAGGGCAAGAAACTCCTCAACGCATTATTCTTTTAAACAATCAATACCTACTATACAAAGTGCAAGTTAGTAGTTTAGTATTTTGCTGAGCTGGAAAAAATTCACACCAAACATTATTGTCATTCAAATACTCATCTAACTTATAAAAATAAATGAAAAGTAAGTAATACTTACCTACCTACCCACTTTTTACGAGTAGGTATATTCGACCCCTAAACTTACGTAGGTACATATTCATTACTAGCTCGATGAAGGAAAACATCGTGAGGAAACCCGCCGGTACCAGAATTAATTCTGTGGCATGTGTAACAAACCCGGTCCGGTATCTAACTTATAATATTAACTATGTCATTTTACATAAAACCATTTTTACTTGACTTTTGAACATTTTTCTCCGTATAAATAGATTACCATAATATCGTCAGGTCGTGGAGGAACTCTCTGCATCGCTCAGTGAGCCAGCCGTCCTTGGCGCGATCTGCAACGGAGGTCGTCGAACAGTGGACCGCTCCTGATGGTGACGTCACACCCACTCCCGGACGCAGGATTAGAGGTAAGAAACATCAGAACTCATAAATGGTAGTACCTGGGAGACTGAGCTTCGCGCGTTCTAACACCAGTGTTGCTAACGCCATCTGTCGGTGAGCGGCCGGCCGCACAATTGTTTTATTTTGTTTAAAATTGCGTTTTTACAGGAAATACAACTATGCAGTTAAACTTAAAATGCAATACTGTATCTGTATAGAAAACACCAAAATCGTTAGAGCAGTTTCCGAGGTATCCTAAATAAAAATACGTACATACAAGAATGGCTCGTTTAAAGAAATAAGATTAAAATAATGTATGACGATGGAAACATTCACAAAATGACAATAGAGGAGGCCTATGATGTTCAAAGGTGCCCACTACACCGTATCATACTATGACCGTGCCATGATCTTTTCAGAATCGGAAAGCCACACGATACGCTCTACTATGCCCACTAGACTTGACAAAATACTCATATTCTCGCCGACAGTTATTGACGCTTCCTGCATGACACGCGACGGTAGTGTTCGGTGACGAGACGGTCTAGTGGGCGAAGTCTCATAATTTTTAATACAAAGTATTTTTGAGACGTACCTATTACGGTCACAGTATGATACGGTGTAGTGGGAAGACACCTTAAAAGACAGATCCTGTCACTATCCTATCAATAATCTGTTTTTGACAACTGACTGTGGTAAGACCGAGTAGGATTTTTGTAGAATAAAAGGTTACCTACCTACTTTAAGCATTACTAGGTAGGTACATAGGTACACCATAAAAAAAATATTGTTTTCCTTCCTATATAGTCCCTGTATATATATAATATTTTGCTCACAGGTGCTCAAGGATTGACCACATTCACGACTTCTGAAGTCCGCACCTTCCAAGCTTCGAGGGATTGGCGCGAATAAGGACGTACAATTATTGCAATCTCAAGCAGAATAAGGCCCCGAGTTAAAAAAAAACAAATTACCCAAAGATCTAAATCGTTAGATACGCCCTTACGTTTGATGTGACCGTGCCAAAATGTTTTCATTATGAAATGAGTGAGTTCACTGTGTTGGGATCAGTGGAATAGGGTAGACGACTGAATAAAAAAGGGCTGATATGAGAACCTGGCACTCAGTTCCTTTTTTTGATTGTTTTCTTAATAAAATAAATTGTGATATCTATATATGTTAATAAAATTGATATATATTTTAGAGACGAGGAGACTCGCAGATTACCATATTATTGTAGACCGAACCATACCACCTTCGCGGTATCAGGATATAGGTATCTAACGATGTAAATCTTTGCTAATACCTATTTCGTAAAGTGGAGAACGGTTTATTTTCGAATTTTAAAATTGTCAAACATTAGAGGTGTAAAAGTAACGAGAAAATGAGTACTCGTATGTATTCGTTACTTTATCAATTAGTACTCGTTACTTTCGTATCGTTACTCGTTACTTATGATACCTCATAAAATGCTATGTATGTGAGAGCAACGAATCGAGTCGTACGTATTGCATTACGTACACCTACAATGACGTCGTCGCGGCATCGCAACATTTGTAATTTGTACAAAAATACTAATACATTACATACAAAGCTGCATAAGGTGCATTTTCTCACTTTTAGTTATTTATTTATTTAACTTCATTATTACGTTATTCAGCAATTAATAACAGAAAAAAACATGGACGATCCAAATTATACCTAATAAACAAACTTTGGTCTTTCTTTCTAACGTACGTTTTTAAATTCATCGAAAAATTAAGCACATGCGTAAAACAAACGGTCAGCAAACGTTTCAATACACTCATCAACGGTCCCATACGACGAAAGATGCGAGTAACGGAAAGATGCGAGTAACGAAATGATTTCATGAGTAACGTGTCGTTACTCGTTACTAGATGCGGTACCCGTTACTGAGTAACGAATACATACGGTTCGCTACAGCTCTATCAAACATATTTAAGTATTTTGGGGAATACTTACCTACTGTCGATAAAAAATATCTGAATCAAATTCAACAAAAGATTTTTAGCTCAAATAATTACTTAATTCAAGTGATAATATCACTGCCTATTGATTTAAGTTTATACATTTTTATGAATGATGAATTTAATTCTTATGTGAATCCGTCCATTTGTAACTAATACGTATACCTTTGTAACTAGTATACCTGTTTAAGTGACATAATATCAGTAAGAAAATAATATTATTATACTAATATAAATCAAACTAAGTTGAGCCTTACAACTTGACGACGATGACTCTTGGCGCATGTAGGTACTTATATAAAAAAAAGATTTAAAAAGCTGTGGTATGAAGTCAACAAAAAAGTTGATATGAAAAGAGATTTTATAATGTGGGCAAGGGTCATATCGTTGTCTGAATTTTATTTTACCATTAAAAGGGCAACTTTAAAATAGTTTATGTATCTTAGAAATAGTAAGAAATGCAATTAATATAATCTTTTAAATATTTACTAACATTGTGCCAAAATAAAAATTATAAACGCCTTTCCCAGTTCTGAAATGATATTATTTTTGTATCTGTAATGTACTATAAAGTGTTGTCAGTTTAAAAATATTATTTAAATTTATGAATAAAAATTCTAATGAATTTATTAATACTAAATATTCATATATTTAGTGAATACAAGCTTAAATAATATAGTATGTATTTTATAGCTAGATAATTAATAAAGCATCTTTAGTTGTAAATAAACTTAGTCATTTAAGTTTGGGATGTTTAATTGAAACCTAGCAGCCAAGGCAAGACAAAAGACATTTAAAATATCTGTAGTCCGTATCTAAGTAATATAATAATAATGATAAGTATATACTACACCTACCAATATTAGGTATTTCGTAATATCGATACCTTACTAGACGCTTCTATATATTTTAATAGATAAATGAACCAAAAAAGAAATAGGTACATTCATTTGTGAAAATAAAATATAGTAATAAAATAAAATTTTCACTAAAAGTTTAGGAAACTTGTAGGTACCTACTTCTTGCCTTGCTTGCTATGTATGTGGGTAACACGGGAAATGGGATTGTGCAAGTGTGCTCAACTAATGGTTGTAATATTTTTGAGTTAGAGAATTCAAAAGCATTATTTTCTTGTCAGACATTTTTTATAATAATTAATGTCTACTTTTTCAACTCCGATTAAAAATCTAGTTTAACTTAACTTTTATTGATGACATCGAGTGGTGCTAAGCAAAAATAAATATTTTTTTATGTCAAGAACTTTGATGGTGTAGATTTGTATTTACAAATTGTATTTTGATATTTAATCAATATACGCGCCTGCCTTAACAAGAAAGAGTTTTTTATTCCTCAATTCGGCGAAGTATTTGCAAGAAGTGATAATTCAGGATCCTTTAATATTTTATTTTATTGTCGTTAAATAAAGATTTTTGTTTTATAAACAATTAAAAAAAGAACTTATATTAAAAACAACAATGTAGTGAGATGTGGGCGACGATAGTCACCACAGAACACTTTTAGTCACTTACCGTCAGGTGACCCGTCTGTTCATTTGCCCCAAAGAGATTTAAATATAATAGGGCATAGAGGGGGCATTGGGAATATTTTCATACAAAACTTTGAAGCCTAAGCGTCATGTCCTTGTCATGTCAGTTAGTATGAACGCGAGCTGTCATTCGGTCGAAATTGTACTAGACTTATTCCATTTGGAATAACTTTTGACTTCAAATTTTCCTGGCTTTATCCCCTCTATATATGTCCTATTATATTTTAAATCTCTTTGGTTTGCCCCCTTCTCTTATAAAAAAAAATGTTTTCCACGACTGCTTCCAATATATATCACAAATTTCTTTTGCCATTCAATTCATTCATTCATTCAAAAATGTTCTTGCTTTTCAATAACGTTATTTAATTACTTACCATGAAATTTTGGGCGGACTGAAATTTATTATGAAATAATAGTAACAATAGATTAGAGAATAAAAAATAACCAAGCCATTGTTTTGAGACTTTTATTTAAATTTCAAATGATAGTCATTCATACGATGAGTGATAAAATTAAGAAATTCAACGATTTCAATGTCGCACATTTAAAATTCTACAAAACTCGTAAGAGTAAAATTAGTTAAATTGTTTCACAAATTGTTGAGAAAACTTGTTAAGTAACACATTACAATATATATCTAAGTAGGTATATATTTTAAAATTTTTAGTAAAAATAGTTTCGATAGAATTATGCCAATAAAAAACAAGCTAAGTATATTTTAAAAATGGACATACCTAGTTGACGAGAAAAAAACATTTATATTATACAGTTTTATCAAATGTACAACGTACTAGAGAGCACTTTTTACGAAGTGATGTCACGAGACGAGGGGTGGTGTCAATTTTCCTATCCATCGAGTCTGTGAGAATCATGAACTTAATATTAGGTTCATGGCAGTGTTGTCAAAGTCAAATTGAGAAGGATATTTATAATTAAAGTATGTCATGTACCAGGATAGCAAAACACTGAACCTACTTACTTGTGTAAAATGGGAAAGAAACGTTTGATAATCTTAATACACCTCATACAATGTTCTGCTCGCCTGGTGATTACTCAAACACTGGTAGGAATTTTACTTATAGTCTGCAAATACTTTTTTAAAATAGAAAACAGCTTAATTTTAGAAAGCTTGTTAACGAAATGTTAAAGGGTGTCTGACAGGGGGTTTCCACCGCACCAAGTGTCTGACAATGGACGACGTGATTTCTAATATTAATCCGAATAAAATATATATAAAAACTGGGCTTAACACTTTAACGAATTCGAGGTGCAATTTTATGGACCTTTGCTGCTTGATAACTTCCAAAAGAACCGTTATCCAAACTTCATATTCGGGGATCGACATACACAGACAAAGTTTGAGGTTTTACAAAATGACGAAGGTCTGACAAGCCTGGGCTCTTGGGATATTACTACACTTAAAACTTCTGTAACTTTAAATAAAAACTGTTGCTGCATGTTTCGGTAAGCGGCAAATCGGGTTCCTAGTTCCAGTGATAAAAGCTGTGTGGAATCATATTTCACGAGTATTTAAAAAAAATCCTTAGTAGCTTCTCTAGTACGTTGTTTTACCAATATTATTTTTATTATATAAAATAGTGACAACTATTAAAACAATTTAACACTATACACACGCCCTCTGGTCACAGCGGAATAGGACAAGCTAAACAAGGCCTAAATAACTATAAGTATTAACAATTTACAGGTCTAAATTTAAGCTTACCTACGTAATGTACTATCTACAACATAACATCTATATTTTCAGAAACTTTTACCGCTCTTTGCATTATTTACAGTTTAAGGCTTTTTGTGACCTTAATATAATAAAATGGTCAGATGAACATACCTATCTTTGGTATTATTACTGGTTAGACGGATTTTTTAATCTGTGTACCTACTGCCCAATTATGTTTATCGTTTGTTATTTAATTGGAAAGAAAATTTTATAAAACAATCTACTTACATGGAATGTTCTAAATTGTGTACCTATAGAGCAGGGGTCTCCAATTAGTTTCGCTCGGGGTCCGTTTTAAGAAATGAAATGACCATCGTGGTCCGCACATTTTATTTATAAGAAAAAATATTTATAAAACAAGTGTAATTAAGGAAATAACAGAAGAATTTTGTTACATAGGTCTACATTTTTATTAAATTACGTACAGCTCAATCTTTTTGGCGCCACGGAAGTTATTTATATCGGCAGTAGTCTTTAGTGTAAGTTATTGTGTTCTCGCGGTCCCCACAAAATGGGTCCGCCATTTGGTGACCCCTGCTATAGAGGATCACCAGGAAATGGTAAGTATTTCATATTAATTCAATCAGTCTATTTAGGTTGAATTCGACTAATCGAAAAATACGGTCTGTGAAGCAGAAATAAGTACCTACTATAAATGATGATATTACATAGGATAGTAAAGCTATAGCAGCTAGTTGAAGTACCTAAATAGTAACATTCTCTACATGTTGACCGGGCTGTTGGCTCAGTCCTTGCCTCCTGAGCTGGAGGTCGCGGGTTCGATTCCAGCTCGGGGCCAACATCTGTGTGCATGAACATGTCTGTTGGCTTCGTGTCTGGGTGTTTAATATTTAGGTATTTATGTATGTCTATCACTTATTTAGCACCAATAGTACATGCTCTGCCTAGTTTGGGACTAAGTACCTAACCACGTGAATTGTGTCCCACAGATTATATTATTATTACTTATGTGTCCAGACGTTTTTGGTGTGGCTGAGCGGGAAGGAATCGAGATGGTGGTGCGGCACTGTGGAACTGGCTGCTGAAACTACACTGTATTTGCGACTGTAATAAAAGTTGAATTAAGGTTTCTTTTGCATGTAGGTAACTTCATTATTCCGTTACTAAACACTGTGTGTTCTAACTTCTGCTTAAAGATTTTAGGAATTAAAGGTTCTACTTTTCGTTGGTCGAATAATTAACTTAACCATATGTCTATTGGTGACCCTTAATATAATTAAATAATATCATTGCTTTATAATTTTATTCTCATTAGCTGATATAAGGTAGGTACTCGTTTACCAAAGATAGGAGAGTACAATAAGTAAAGTAAGTAGGTATAGTTATGTACAATACAATAATACAATACATACGTATAAGATTGTATTTTTCTATTTATTATAACGATATGAAGGTAGTTAATAGTCGACAGGTCCCTTTTGTCAGTTTATTTGGCATATCTTTTAAAAACTTTCTGGCAAAATTTGGCATACTAATTCGATTTAAAAATCGTGGTAATATTTTTTACATTAACTATTTTAAAACTGCAAACATTGATATAAAGGTAAAGATACGTTTTTTGAAACACTTGCTTCAAGTGTTGTAAGTAATTTAAAAAGAGCCATCTTTCAATAAGCATGAGATTTAAGTTGTCAAGTTCGCGCATAGCTAACTTATACCCAAAGAGATTTAAATATATTATATTTAAATCTCTTTGCTTATACCCAATGCCCATCAAAAGCTACAAGACATAACAAAGACCCGTATTACAGTACGATCCTCAAATACAGATCTTAGTTTGAGGTCTGTCAGAAAGAGATATATGCGTCGCAATAAGCTGTCCTGTTCTAACTGCGTAAACGGCTTTCCATTATTAAAGGATCACCTCCGAGACCTGTGGGTCTATGTGATCACCTATACAGGATTTGAAATATTTCTTAAAGTAAGGAATTAAAATATACATTCCTTTGTTTCTGATTCCAATTTTAAAAATTACATGGATCGTTTTGAAATCCTTAACTATATTGGACACAATAAATTGAATTAAATGACTAATTTAATGTACTATCTATCTACATCGAAAACTACATCTATTTGTACAGATTTCTATGTAAGTAGTTTAATTTAATACAAGTATAACAATTTAATAGTTATAAAAATGGTTCACAGAGAAGGTGCTACTTAATATACCCACAATGTTTCACTGTATGCGCCGTTTTATTCACATATTTAGATTCACTTATTATCTTAGCTGTATAGTTAACTCGTCTAATTATTTTGTTACAGCTTAATAATTATACTTATGAACACTTCTGTTTCCGCCCTGTCACGTCGACGTTTTAAAAGTATCGTATGTCCAATAGGCTCAACTTTTCCCAATACTTAAAGGTCCATGTTTATTGAAAATTCTATAGTTTATATCTGGCTTATAGAACCGAGTGATTGGCGTCTCCGACTCACTTGTTTCCAGAATCTCTTGTCCAATTGTTTTTCCTAGAAATAAACCATGTTACAGTACAGCCGTTTTAACTTGGCAGCTACGAAGTTGCGCAAATGGCTGCGCAATAACATATTTTAGCGACCATTTGCCGGTACGAGGGGGGATTGCGCAGACGAAGCCTATGTTCAGAGAAGCCACGTTAAAACGGCTATACTATAAGTTCGTGTCAGGAAGCACAAATTAATTAATACTAGCGCAACAGGTAGAGTCCAGGACACCACTCAAGTTTGTAAGAAATTGTATTTGATTTCATATTAGGTAATCTAGATAAAATTTCTTGTTTTATTTATTAATGTTTGTTTTATTGTTTTAAAAGAAGCCTGTCTTCTTCCGGTCCTCCAACCATTTAGATATTTGTACGCATAAAACCACGTCGACTCGTTTTTATGTTGGTTTGTGAAAGAAAGACAAACCACCAAAAAACCACTTAAAAATGCAGAATTTTACTGTAGGCTTGTTGAACCGGAGCATCACTAGGTAGGACTTGAGTAGGGGGCACTATTTCACGATCTTTCGTTTTATGTTTTTTGTCAACAAGTGATAGACAGTGTGCACATATGAAAAAACCTATAGGTACATATTTATAAGTAAGTATATAAAAGTGTATAAAAATTTAAAACTGTAATGAATACAAAAAAATTTTTTTTTCATGCAACTACGACGTGTACTCACCTTAACATTTTTCAAGGAATCCACTTAATAATATGCTGCATTTGACTCCGTTTCCTTATTGAGTTCGTTCAGTACTTGTCCAGATGAACCGTATTTCGCCACGTGAACTACACCTCCTTGTAAGTCAACACATTTTGTAGTACGCTACATGACGTCACGACGTGCTATTCTGGTTTGGGCATTGATTGAACGTGTGTGCCAAGCTTTATATAACGAAGTGTTATATACATGTGTATATAAAATAGTGACAATTATTTTATGGTCTCTACGCATGAGACTGATCTACAGAATCAACAATAAGCTTGTTTTTGCATAATAAGGCCCTAATACCTAAAAAGTATCATACCATTGCGATAATTAGGGCTTAATTATGTATCTTTTTAGAGTCATTTTATGATGCTATATTTAGGGTAAAAATCAGCACGAAAATATTATTCTTTTTGTTGAAATTTTAAATAAGTCGACTAAAGATCAGTTTCATTCGTACTAGGTACAAACTTGTTTTCCAAGACCTTAAATACAATATATACAAAATTGTAAGTAGGTAACTAAGTAGAACAATAAGAAACCGAGATAATGAAAGTAGGGATAGCAGAAGCTGCGGGATGAAGAATGAAAAGCGCAATGATTTTATTAAAAAATATATTTTCGAAAACACTCTTTTGAATCAAAATGGACAGTTCAATTTAAAACAAATTATTTTGCGTAATTCTGAGCTGGATTTAAACTTCGAAAAGTCTAAAAATGGCCGGTTTCGGACGCTACTAGGCTGTTGGCGTCTACTAACATTACGCAGGAAATTATAGTAATAAAACATATCGTAATAAATGTCAGTAGGTGATACCAATTCCGGCTGGTAGCGTCTGAAACCGGCTGCAAGCGAATTGACATGAGACTTAGTGCCGAGACAACCACAAGATGAATAACAATTTTACCAAATGGTCAGTAAATTACTTAGAAATAAGTAAGCGAAGATAAACTCTTCATTAAAACATGGAATATTTTTCTTAAAAACGTTCCTCTAATCGACTTTTAAGTTAGAATTAGTAACAATTCAGTTTGTTATTCTAAAAGATTCCAATTTAAAAGGCAATTTCATTGGCCGATAAATTGACTAAAATTTATTTACCATCTACCTAAATTTTATCGTCACACCTTCGTACCTACTAACTTCAAAATAAATTACCAAATAAATAAAACTAGAAAATTTTGTTGTTTTTTAGAAATGAAATTACTTATCAATAAATTATTATTTCAATGAGAGAACTAAAATAAAAATTTCCACGGCATCGGTAGGTAGGTAGTATATTATAATAATTGAAAAGTTTTCCTACCATTAATTTACCCAGAGACCAGTTTAAATAAAACTGGTCTCTGATTTACCTAAGTATATTTTATGCCACATATTTATTGTTAACGAGTCATATGTAATCTACTCTTAATTCATCATGATGAATAAAACTAATACTCTTGAAATTAACGCTGTGTCAGCTAGGAAGTTTTTTCAGTAAGGAAATTATTAAATATGTCAGAAAATAAATTTAGGTCCCACCAATGCAAATTATATTAATACAAAACTCAATTATACTGCAATTTCTTTTTACTAATTGTAATTTATTTGAACCGATTAAAACAACCAAGTTCTAGATTGAATTTATTGAACTTACTTAATTTTAATTGAACTAATTGTAATTTTAATTGAACTAATTGTAATTTTAATTGAACTAATTGTAATTTTAATTGAACTAATTATAATTTTAATTGAACTAATTGTAATTTTAATTTAACTAATTGTAATTTAAATTGAACTAATTGTGATTGTACACACACCGGCACAATTAGCGGAACAGAAAAAAAAGGGAGTATTTACGCATTTTTGCGTGTTACTGGCCGGCTAAACAAGCTTTTTTTAAATTTGGGTTTTAATTTAAAAATGGAATACTAAGCGACTGCCCTTTTTTTCATTCTTTTGTTTTAATTTTCATTGATTCATTTTTTCCACCGCTTGTCCGTTTTTAGAAGGTTCGTGAATTCCATTTGAAAAGCTTTGAATTGCAGTTTTTGAGGCTTTTGAGTTTTTTCGCATATTGATAATTTACGAGCATCTAATTATGCCTGATTTAACGCCATCAGAAATCATTAGGGCAGATCAAATGAGGAGAAATGGTCAAACCTACAGATCAATTGCCAGAAGCCTTCGTCGATCGTTATCAACGATTTATCGTAGCATCCAACGATACAGATTGACGAATGCTCTAGTGAGAAGGAGAGGACAAGGCCGGAAAAGGTGTACTTCAAGGAGGGATGACCGTTTTCTCCAACTTCAAGTCCGACGGAACACGAGACTAACGGCGGTGCAGGCTCGAAATTTACTGGAAGAGGTACGAGCAGTAAGGATGAGTGAGCGGACAGTTCGTAGAAGATTCGAAGAAGTGGGTATAGGCTCGTATGTGCCCGCCAAAGCCCCAAAACTTGAGAGACATCATCGCACAAACCGTCTACACTTTGGTCGTGAACATCGTGATTGGGACTTCGACGACTGGGGACAGGTTCTTTTTACTGATGAATGCAGAGTTATGTTAAATCAAATTGATGGAAGGCAGCGAGTATGGAGACGCAAAGGAGAACGGTATATCCAGTCTAATTTTGAAAATACAGTTGCATATGGCGGCGGTTCAATTATGGTCTGGGGAGGAATATGTTTAGGAGCTCGTACGGAGTTAGTAGTGGTCGATGGCGGGAATCTGAATGCTGATCGGTATATCAGGGAGATTTTAGAAGAACATGTTGTGCCATTTGCCCCCTTTATTGGTAACAACTTCATTCTAATGCAGGATAATGCTCGGGCTCACAGTGCTCGCACAGTACAGACATACCTAAACCATGTTGGTATAACGGTGATGGAGTGGCCAGCACGGTCCCCCGATATGAACCCTATAGAACACGTCTGGGACTTGCTAAAGAGGAGTGTAAAGTCAAGAATGCCCCCTCCCAATAATCTCAACGAGTTGCGAAACGCATTACTTGAAGAATGGCAGAGGTTGCCCCAAGAAACCATTGATAACATCATCCGCAGCATGCCCAGACGGATGGAAACCCTCATCAGAGCACGAGGAGGAAACACTCGATATTGAACAGTCATTGAAATTGTTGTTAAACTTTGGAAAATCTTGAATTTTCTGCTGTTTCTCTATAATTAAAAATCGAAGAAAAATGCATTTTGTTTAATTTAATTTTTATTTTTATAAAATTTTAAGTATGGTGTTACAAATGAATGTCAAAACATGTTAATTTAATTGTTGTTTCATTTTAAATAATATATTGTTTAAAAATTACATTCATTGTTCTAAATTCCCTCTTTTTTCTCCTTTTTTTTTCTGTTCCGCTAATTGTGCCGGTGTGTGTATTTCAATTAATTGTGATTCATATAGCACCAATTAATTGTAATCACAAATCAATTAGCACTGAAAAAACTTCCCTAACCCGTTTAAATCCAGCTTCGCGTTGGCACAGAGAAGCCGGTGCGTGCTCACACATAGCCATTGACAAAGCAAATCTTGTAATAGCCGTTGTTGCTCACAGTGGTGCGGCGGGGGGAGAACGGCCGGGTCGAGGGGAGCAGCAGTGGCTCGCGGCGGGGGCTATCGGACGACGCGCGCCGACGCAGGAAACCCATTCTGGAGACACATTCCGCATCAGAAATTATATGCCATTTACACGAGGCCATCCAAGTGAACCATTCCACTAAGCCAATCCACTAATGGCTTCATGTAAATAGAGACAGTCCACTGCAATGGATTGTCCTTAAGTTTTTTTGTATGCAGTTTGGATTGGTTTAGTGGAATGGCTCACGGGAATGGCCTCTTGTAAATTGCCCATAAGAAAAAAACTATCATAGACCGAAAGAGGAACATAACATAAAGCTATAAACAAAAGAAAGACACAATAGTAAGACATGACATTAAAAAGAGATGTCTTTGAGTTCCTTGCTGGTTCTTCTCGGGGTATTGCATTTGGAACCAACCTGCAACTCGTCGGTGGAGATGGGTTGCTGTTTACATTTAGCCAATCTCCATGGACGAGTTTAGAGTGCCTTGTTATCATGCCATGTTATTAGACTAATGACGTTTCTAAGTGTATTTTTTTCCTAACGAAATAAAAGAATCATGGACATATAATATATAGAATACCCACATAAATAATAGCTTCATTAAATGTTTTTTTTTTATATAAGTTGACAAAAAATAGACATGAACCGAAGAGGTTGGAATAAAAAATACTTAAAAACACTACCCACTATAAAAGCCTCCAGACGACGGAATGGCGGAAAGTCGGTAGCGAACTAGATCATTTCAAAGAGATCCTGATCACAACTGATTTCCCACTTTTCCGGCTTCTGTGAGTGTTGGCCTTCATAGCCTCCTATCCACAAAAATCTGATTCAAATTTTAAAGGCGTAGCTATCCCATCCATAGAGGGAATACGGCCAGTTTTTTGGGCACTGTCCCACATGGTTTCTCTTTGGAGGATTTTTTTTATATTGTAAATCGGTTGGGCGCATTATGTCCAATTTGCAAAATGTCCAGTGGGCTCAAATTGTCAAAAATTTGCTAATTTGGACAATTTGAGACTAGGACAATATGCGAATTGGACAAATTGTTAATTGGACAATTGGAGATTTCAATTTGAGTTGTAAATGAATGTATATTTTCTATAATTTTAATTAATAGATCTAAGTACTCACATCTTCCCGTTCTGGCATAGAGAGCGCGTCCGCGAACGCATCGTCTGAACTTCCGCTCGTGCCAGTTGCTCCATCTCCATAATTTTCTCCTCGCTTTCTGGAACTACGCATATTTGCGATAAAGTATGGCATATGGCCCGTAAAATGTCTAAAGGCCCAATCGGGTAGAAATAGACACGCCCTAAAAATTTGTTCGTCAAGACACAAGATCAAGGCAAGATTCTATAGTCCTTGATCGCCGTAGGACGCTTGGTGTTTTTGTTATGATACGGTAATGTATCAAATGTCGTTTTTTTCTACTTATTGAAATCAAATGTTGTAAGGAAATACATAAATAGAATTAGGAATAAGTATCGCTGAATACTCAAACATGACTTAAAGGTTATATTTTGAAATAAAAAAAATCATACCTACGAAAAGGGACAGATATATTTTGTTAGGTCGTACTTCACGAAGGTTCAAGTATTCGACCTGATGGAAATAGCACATTTGATTTCATGAATTTGCTAAGGATAAAGACTCACCCTTCCAAGCATATACAGAATTGCGCGAAGTAGTATGCGGGGCGGTTCGGTGGGGGTGCGCGCGGCACAGAGTCACCGCGTCTGCGCTCGCGACCCGCCGCAGCAGCGACCTCTGGCAGGCCACGCGAAACGACCAGGGGTCTGACCCGCCAGCCTGCATAACACAGTCACATCACCCCCCTGAACTTCTCCCATTATTTGAGGTCGGTATTCGCGACCCGCCGCAGCAGCGACCTCTGGCAGGCCACGCGAAACGACCAGGGGTCTGACCCGCCAGCCTGCATAATACAGTCACATCACCCCCCTGAACTTCTCCCATTATTTAAGGTCGGTATTCGCGACCTGCCGCAGCAGCGACCTCTGGCAGGCCACGCGAAACGACCAGGGGTCTGACCCGCCAGCCTGCACAACACAGTCACATCACCCCTCTGGACTTCTCCCAATATTTGAAGTCGGTATTGTCCTCATTGCAAAAAGTTTTGATACGACCAGTTGCCTAATTAATGCTGTTGTTTAAGAGCCAGGGTCAAATGTAACTCCCAAGACGTCCACCACGAGCAGAATTAATTTAGAATGGATTTGGTTGTTTTCAGTACCGCACCCAACCATAAGTTTCACAGTTACCTACAGCAAATCATCAGGCTATTATAAACAGTTCTCTTCCTCTTTCTTATCAATCCTGGTGAACCTAACTGGTTTTTGGATTTGGTAGATATATTTTTCCTAAGAGGAAGTTGCAAAACTTGCATCACGATACTTGCCCAGCAGATTCGTTATTAGTTAGACCATTAGATGTACCACTATAAGTATAAATATGAGTAACTGGTGGTGAGTCTTTTCCAGGCAAGTCCTAAGCTTATCACAAGCTGTAAGGTATTTTTGGCCTTACCCAAGACGCCTCCTGGTCGGCCAACATATCCTTCCCCTGATCGAGTGCAAGTCTCATCTCCGCTCGAGGACTGAGTTGTTCCAGTGTCGGTGGTGTCTGTTCCTCTTGTTGGGTAGGCTCCTCTGCCACTGGTGCCGGCTCCGCAGCTATATTTGGAAATTAGACGCCATTTTGGAAACTCCATCACCATGTTCATCCTTATAGGTGGCTTGATTTATCAATGCCGAGCAAAAGTTGGATGTTGAAATAGGTTTTGACAGAAATATGAGAATGGACAAACCAGAATAAAAATGGATTTCTATTCGATAATCACCATTTAGTAAGTGGCAGGTATTTAAATGTAAAAAAGAAATACCTACTCACGTTTCCAAAACTAACCTAAATACTTGACAACCTATACGATGTAGGCGTCCTCTAAGAAAGGATTTTTGGAAATCTTCAGGGATCAGGAAAAATTGATTCTATGTGGGCAAAGCCATTAGACACTAGTTAAAAATAGAATACGCCATTGTATTCATCAATATGGGGTTTTCCTTGCCTAGTTTGAGATACGTACTTGGCGAGAGCTGGTGCAGTGGTGTAGGGTTGTGAATAGTGGTACGCTCGAGTGTGGAGGGCGTGCTGGCCGAGCTGGCTGAGCCCCGGCGGCCGCCCGCACCAGCACCGGCACGCGCCTCCGCAAACTCTCTTGAAACTAAAACACCATGGATATAGTACCTACCACAAATAAACAAAATGAGGGTAGAATTCAAGGGTTTATTTTAAATCTCCCCCCTGTTTTAGCTAAAACACTAAGGATGTAGAATTAGAAAGAGATTAAAAAGTTATTCTCATTTAAAAGGATAGTCGCGCTATTTATATTGCAGCAGATCATAAATGATAGTACGTAATAGATAATAAAAAAATGCAGTTTGTACACTATGGATGCCTTTTGCTACAGAGAAAAAAATATTAATTCTCAAAAGGTACTAAGGTATATAATCTCAACATCAACCATTGGACCGCGTTCCTCGCCTGACGGAAGATGCTCATGCTTTTTGGCAGTAAGGCTTCAAATTAAAATGTCCATGAACATACCATATGGTAAGGGCATCGAAGGCGCTTCGTTGGTGGGCGTCCGGTCGGGACTCAGATCGGACGCGGCGGCAGCATCGGCTTCCCCGCCAGCATCCGTTGCGCCGCCCGCAGCCCCTGCTTCTGAGGAATACCACATTATAAGTCTCACACCATTTTCTTGTGGATTTGAACTGCTTATTGGTATATTTATTTGGCATTTGAGTTGTATGTTTCATTGAAATGTCATTTTTGTTTGGTATCTTTTGTAACTTTCCATTGATAGACGTTTGAGTTGTTTACATTTCCATGTGCAGCACTGAACTGTTTTATGGTATATTTCTGTTCTGTTCTTTGGCATAACCCACAGTGTAGGTATTCTTTGGCATATTTTACTGTGTAACATTCAACGGCTAGAAAATTTTATTTTATACTCGTTTGTCTTCTTGAATGACTTTGTTGTAAAACTGAGAATCGTTTCAAATTGAATTAGTACAACTAAATATATAAAAAGTGGAGTGCCAACTCCCAATGCTACTTAAAAACTCATGCATGGTTTCATAAAATAAAGGCTCGTACATATCTATTTAATTGTATTAAACTATTATCGTGTATGTCTTTCAATAAGGGTGCATGCACCGTGCTTGAATCAATGTAGTATACAAAATATTGATCGTGAAAACGTGGTCATAGACTGCTATCGTCTTCTCACCTTTCATCATTAATCAAGTTGTCCATATTTGCTGTCAACATGTATAATTTTAATATGTAGTGCTTACTCGTTTTGGTGTATATGTATGTTGGGTTAGCAGGTGTCTTAAATTATCATATAAATTGTATACTATGAAGCATTTAATGTTTCAAAACAATAGTTGAAAAGTTGATTACAATAATTTTTAGGCATTTGGGGCACACAAAAGATGACATGTCATATATGAATGGAATAATCAGCCATGATAAAATATTATATGTGTAGGACTAGGTGACAAGACAGCTGACAGTACCATTTAAAGCTAGACTACACAATCGACTTAGGTCTGAGCTCACTAATAGGTACTAAGAGACTGTTAAAACAATAAACAGGTGCTTAAAACCATAACATATCTAACTGTCAAACTGTGATGTGGTGAGCAATGGTATGGTTTTGGTTACTTGATTATTGTTTTAATGGTTCGATGAACGATTTTTTTGTCAGCCACGTCTCTTTTTGTCGGTATAAGAAGGAACTGTCTTGTACATATACGGAATGGGCGACTCACCTGGACCGAAAGCAGAGGGCGGCAGGTGCGGCGCGTCGCAGCAATCGTCAGCACTGATGCCACGCCCGCTGCCCTGCGCCAAGCGCCGCACCAGCGGACGAGTCATAATGTGAGATACAACCTAGCTACATACTATTCCCAACAAGGTTTTTGCCAATATCCCAGTGAATCTACAATTTTGAATTAGATTCGCGATTTCTCCCAAAATAGTGCCTAGCTATTTTTTATTTCTACTACAGTTGTTTATCGTTTGACATTTTGTTCTCTTTTCAAAGATATCAGGATGCTAACTAAAAGGTACACTTATCTAAAGACATAATTGCAGAACATGCAACAAGCATGCTCAATCCGTGAACATTCTTCGTTACTTGGATTATGGTTATTGGCATGCTAACTTCAGATAGACATACATTCAGGATTACAGCTATATTATCTATCAAAACTTCACGAATATTGTCAACAAACTCGTCAGCATGAGTTTTGCGTTTATCGATGCTTGTAATGAAATAAGTGCAATTTTGATAGATGAGAATTATGAAGCATTTACAGAAACGTTGTCGTATCTATTGGAAATTACTTCGATTGCACAACTTTTTTTACTTTGGAAATGACGATATGATCAATGTTAATATTCACCTGGTCATCAGAGTTGGTGGGGGTTGGTTTGTTGTCTTCGCTGCTGCTATCAGAGCATTCCTCTTCCATCAAGGGCTCCAGTCGTCTCCTGAAAACATCCCTACGTTACAATTGTAAAATTAGTATTTTTTTCAAAAAATCTACAAACAACATACAAACAGGATTTTATCACGGAATATGGAACTTTAATATGAAAGTCTGTAAATCCATTTATGTGGAATATCAAAATAGAGCAGCAGAGATTTTTTTGAATCAACTAGCTCAATAAATTAGAATAGGTATAAATACTTTTATTAATGATGTTCTATTAATTCATAATTCCTTTTTGGAACTTTCAATAAAAATATCGTTTCTTAGACATGTGGATTTCAAATAGTGTACACAAACATTGCATACTTAATTTTATCGAATGTACTAAGAAAATCGATCCAATATTTCAAAGCGTATATGACACGCGTGGCATGCTCGTAGTTTTAAATAGTAAGCCTTGTAATTAACAAAATACAGAAATCGGATCGTAATGTTTTGGTCAGGAGAATTTACCTTGGTAACAATGGCCGCAACGTCGTAGGTCCAGTTATTGTTGGAGCCATCAGAAGTTCGTCCATCATCAGCTCGGTGTCATCATCGCCAGCATAGGAAGATGATGACTTCGTTGGTGACTGTAACGATGAAAAACGCTGTTCTTACAACTTCATGTTTAGGATGAAAAGCGGTGGGCACGTTAATGCTACCTCGGTTCGACCAACAATAAGTTTCGTAATCATACGCAAACTGTAACTATTAATAACTATTATTCTTTTTGCTATAGGTCTAGTTGATTTGATACTGAGTTAGAGGTGGCGGGCATGATTACCTCCATGGTTGACAACATGTTTTTTTGGTATTGTGTCATTTGTTAGTTGTTTTTGGTACCAACACTTGCAGGCTCTGCATGGTCTAGGATTTAGTAATCCTGTGAATTAAACGGATCTAGGGGAGGACAGGCTCATTTAGCGAATCATGGTTCCACCACTGCATAGTTTTTTTGTTGCTTAAGTCATCTTTGGATGAAAAATCACTTACAGACAATGTCCCATGCTCAGAGTCAGGTAGGTTGTCTGACAAATCCCCAGAGGAGGGGGTTCCCCAGGCTTCTTCTCCACTCGCACCGCTGCCTTCTCCGGTTTCCCCCGTTCCTTCTTCAGTCCCCAACGTTGTTTTCCAGTCACTGACACCAAGGCATCTGTTTATGTCGATGATGTTGTAATGTGTACCAATAGAAGTGTTTTTTAAATTGATGTTAGGAAGTTTAAATGTAGCTATCCGAATATCACGTAAGCATTTCACAACAGACTTGAGTAGGGTTTTTATTTTCAGAAATTTAAGGTCGGGATTATTTTTAACTAGCCCTGGATGGTTTTAGTATACTTTAATTCAGTCAAGCAGCACAGGACGACTAGGGCAAAAGGTAATTCTATTATTATTATTATATTTTGTGCGTTGTCTATCAGTCGGTTCAAGCTAGAGATTTAAAAAGCAGATGAGATCTTGAAGATAATATTGCAGTTTTCTTTTATTTCGGTACGAAGTAAGTATAAAATTTATACGAAGTAAGTATAAAGAGAAGTAGTTCTCAAAAAATACATTTATGCTTGCGTAACATTTGGATGGTTGTGATTATTTTTGTGAGAAGAAGAAAAAAATCTAAAAACAATATCTGTTAGCTATACCTTCTTGTTACTAATAAAATAACGAAGAAAGTTTAAGTCTTAAGACTGAGAAATAAAATATTATCTAAAAATCTGTAAGTTACAATTTTATTATTAAAAAGAATTACCTAAGTATATATGTTTTATTTTATTTTATGTCATTAAGTATATCTATAAAAAGACATTTCTAGTAAATTATAATTAGTGTTACTTATAAAGAAATACATTTTAGTTACTAAATTCAATGTGTCTAAGAAATATTATAAATGTCTACTGTTTTAAATTCTAAGGAAAGATTTGCTAGTAGATGTTGTAATGTAATGCTAGTCCAGTAAAAGGAGTGTAATATCTAAACACATCACTAATAAAAATAATGTTAAAGGTCACAGCACACTTATCAACTCGGAAAGGGATCGTCACCGTATCGCCTCGAGCCGTTCAGTATTGTTTGTATGAAACTCCCTACTGCAACGCACACTAATGGGAAACGTAACGTAATCGCCGTTCCCGCGCTTACGGCTCGCTGTCCCCCCGCTTACGGCTCGCTGTCCCCCCGCTTACGTCTTTCCGTACGCGAGCTCACGGCTCTTCGTCCACCCTTGACCGTGTCCCCTCCCGCGACTTGCCTGCCGACCGTGCCGCCGCCCGCCATTCGCAAGGCAACTTCCTTTCGTGTTATGCGTAAGTTTTATTGAACACTCAACGTTTGGATTCAAATTGATTTGGTGCCAACCCGGTCATCCAGCGGTCGGCGAGGCGTAAGCGCGGTGACGCCTAGCCGTAGCCGAGTTGACGTACAGGAGCCGCTGCTACGCTTTGGTTGAAAGGCGATACGGTGCCGATCCCTTTCCGAGTTGATATGTGTGCTGTGACCCTAAACCGTACGGTGTTGTATTATCGTAAAAAGTATACTTAATATTTCAGTGGCATATTTCTAGCAAAACTATAATTATAATTAAACCTATATAATATACCTAGCACCTACAAAATAGCTAGTGTATAGAAAACGATAGTTGTTACCAACTCAACAATACTTGATCAAGCGCTAGTCATAAAACTGTATGTATATTAGAAACATTTAGGGTAGGTAGGTACATTTGAATTCTAAAAATATTCTTCAAATATTAAACTAGGAATTTGGTACAATAGGTAGGTATATTATTCACCCAAACATACTCATGGTGTATTCAATGTCTTCCACGGATGAGTATTCCACCTAATAGTTGAAAGGAAAATTTCATTTTAATATGAACAGAGAAAGATATAAAACTATATAGTTGATGTGAAGAACGATAAGGCACTAGGAGTTGTACATACTGACCTTTCTAAAAATGAAGGCTGTTTGTGTGCTATTGAGGTGTTTGGAACACTTTCAGTATAGCTGAATATATTCATTTTCTCGACTACAAAGGAACCAGCTCGTGCAGTCCATCCCATGATACCACCAGCTGCTCCTGTTACTAAAGAAACATAATAGAAGATTAAATAGTAATCACCACAGCACAATAAGAGAGTTGAAAACCTAGCATCAAGATAAAGCTACTCGAAAGAGGATTTTATACAATTCCATTTGAAAGTGCAGATGCAGTCTCGAACTTTACATAAAAAGTTTTGGTGCATCTTCAATCACAATACCTATTGAAATCAATATTTACGATAAGTATGCTACAGTATGATTAGGGCTTCCAATACCGGGATCCCGGACTTTTTTTGCCTTTTTTCAATACCGGTATTGAAGTGTCTAATACCGGGATCCCGGTATTGGTTATTTAGTTTTATTTTTAGTATAAAATTTACAGTTACACATACAAGAGCATATTAATAATAGTTGTACATATTTTATTGTACTTATTTTGTATAAATGTAGGCTTTACACCAGTTATTCAGTTCATATCAAGGTTTGCACGCCCATCCTCGTTGTTGCTAGGCATAATCTTTTGTCTAAAATGATTCTCCTGAAGAAAACAGTTTATTCTTACGGTAATACCTATCTGTTTTTCTCTTTCATATTTTTAAGGGGTCAGATTTAAGTAAAGTTAGTGATTCCACAATTCGTGCCTCTTATTTTATTTGCTTTTATCAGTAGTTTAGTAGTTCATTCAACATTTTGGATATGAAAATGAAACTTACCTGAAGTAGGTACTTAAGTACTTGGTTTAACTATTGAAGATGATATTTTAAAGTTTTAATTATAAATAGATACCTATGTAATTTTTCAGTCATACATTGTACATAAGAGATGACACGTATAGTGATTTGGCCGAATACCGAATAACCGGTCACGGTCTTGACCCAAGCGCCGAATATTCTGCTTTGATGGAAATACCTACATTCTCTTTCTAATGCATGCGCTGTGCAAGCAACACAAATAGGGCGTGCAAAGGGGTTTATTTGTTTCATTTAGGAATTAATCATGTCACACACGCATTATTTCTTTATTTTACTTCAGTTCGTCCAAAGGAAAACATCGTACCGTTTAATTGATAATTTGCTATTCGGCAACTTTGTTCATAATATTCGACCGAATATCGAATCTTAAACAAAATTACCAAATACTGAAGATTATCTGAATATTCACAGCATCTTTATTGTACACAATACTTAGCAAATTATCATAAACGCAAATAAAAGAGATTTTTTTCTTTTGTTATATTTTCTACATAGAATACGATTAATCATAAAAAAGACATTAATTCCTGTTGTGACTAATCCTGGAGTAGGTTTTCGTTTACATTTAAAGTGATATTATTAACAAAGGTTAATTTTCAGTAAAACAACTGATAGTTTGTGTTATTTTCTTCATAAAATTTGGCATTTGCTGCTTGAAAAGAAAAAAAAATCTGAACACAATTTCAATACCGGGATCCCGGGATCCCGGTATTGGAAAAAAACTTTCCGGTATTGATACCGGTATTCAAAAAATCCGGTATTCGAAAGCCCTAAGTATGATATTCTTAGTTTCTTTCTTCCAATACCTCTGCTAGGTTATGTATTGCTACTAGTACCTGGATTATAAAGTTTTGCTGTTTCTGGCTCAGTCAGTCTCACGTTGCCGTCATCAGTCTCATCAGATGGTAGTCTTTCCAGACTTGACATTGTTCCGTATCTAAAATAAGATTTTGTTTTTTATTTCACCAAAATAATGATGGTAAATTTTTTACAATATTCTTTTCAGACCACATTTCTTGCATATTGATATAAAATTACATAATGTACAGATACACGGAACTGATAAACAAACCTCTTTAACGAGACATAAGGCAGATCTTCTGGTACATCTGGGGAATCAGGTGAATCATCTACAAGGTCATCCTGTAATATGAGACACATTAATTAAAAAGTTATAGAAAACTATTGTGAACCGTAAAAAAAATTTACTCACAGTCTTATTAGTAGAGATAAAATCAGGCGTTGGCGGTACAACTGCTATATTCGGGACTGGAGATTCGGATTTAACTGAACCAAGGCTCCCTGGTCTTGAACTCATATTGTTCAAGTTCGTCATCGAACTTCTCTTGAATGGTTCCACTCGCATCAGATGCGCTGCTGGATTGATAGCTGACAAGCCCATTAACATTAGTGGCCCTAAATCTAAATCTTCGTCGGAAGCTGCGTCGTTCATATTTATATTGGCATTCAAATCCTCTGTTCTGTCAGTCTTCTTGTTTATATCTCCATTCATTTTACTTACGGCTGATATACCCATTCTAGGAGATCTTCTTAAACCACGTTCAATTTTAAAATCATTATCGTCTTCGTGTATGGAGTCGTCGTCCAAAAAAACTGATGAAGTTCTCAGACTTGAAGCTATATTCTCTCTCTTTGCTATAATATTTATGCCTAAAACTTTATTGAGGATGTTTTCAGCTTTTTGCATAGTGATCTGTTCTCTCCTTATCGTTCCTGGCGACGGATAGTTCGTTGTTGTTGTTTTAGTTTTAGATAACGTTATATTTTCGACACATCGTATTTCGTTCAAATATTTCTCTTGTGCTATGACGCATTGGACTTGATTGGCAATATTTGAGTTGGACATTCTTAAATCATTAGAACTAGAATTAAAAACCATAGAACTACATGTGGTATGACTTGTGGATAGTGGACTGTTATTTCTGCTACTAGAGGAAGGGCTTGGCGATCTGATAGAATTGTTTCTCAATTCTAATGGACTCTTTGTATAACTTCTTGAGGGAGTACTTCTATTTAAAATCGGGGAGTCTGTCTTTAATTCGTAAGACGTTGATTTGAGCATTCTTTGGCTTTGCTCAATCGAATCTATGACTTTTGCGGCGGCAATAGGAGCGTCTTCCGGACGTAATTTCATTGCTCCTTTACGCTGCAAGTGACATGTGAAAGTTTTCGGCTTTCGATTTCCACAGTTCGCACTACACGCACTGGTTGAACTTTTGTTTGAGTTGGAATTTTGGGGCGAAGCCTCAATTTTTGGCTTAGTTGGTATTACGGGAGGTTCTTTTTGTGATATTAGGGGGCTGTTGGGCTTCGATAAACATTTTTTGTGGCACTGTCTGCAGACGGGTATCGTATCTACTACGACTGGACTGGTCCTCACTGTTATCTGTAGTTAAAAATAATTAATGTATCATCATATTATTTTGACGGTATATTATAAATTTTGTATTAAGTGGTTTACCTGACTTCCTGAATTACTGCTCTTCGACGGACTTCGCTCATTTTCTTTCTTATCACCGCCTGATGAACCCTTTTCATTGTGGTTCAAAACAAGATCCGCTACTTCTAAGAGGTTCAGTTCTCTAGATCTTTTTCTTAACTCTTCAACGCTCCACATCTATCAAACAAATTAATTGGTTTTAAACTTAGAATTAAATATTAGAGAAAATATATGAGCGTAAGCAGATGTATTTCAAATTTATACCTATTTTGTTAAGTCTGAAATCATCATTATTACCAACCTGTAGCAGCACACTGTCAAGCTCGGTATATCGGTCTAATCTTAAATTTTTTTAAACTTCAACCTTTACCTTTCCAATACATATTATTTTAGACGAATTGTACATACAGTTAAAAGAAAATGGAGCTTGACACATTGGACTTTGTAACGTTCTTATTACAATCGCCTTAGAGGTCAGACTCGCACTACAAGTGTAAATCTTCAAGTGCTCTTTACTGTACGACAAATAAACGTTCTTTAAATACAGAGTTGGGTCACCTACCTCCATGTCAGGTTCAGGGGGATCCAGTTCCTCAGTCTCAGGCAGCTGTGTCATCCACCGCTGCAGATGTAATGTAGACCCTCTACTCCTAGAGCTCCTTGCCCCATCCGTAGCGCTTCCACCGGCACCTGTCTGCGTCTCCGCCGAACTACGACGCGTCTAGAACATTCGAGAAGCTTCCAGATTTAATATCGGCTTTGGTAATGATAATTTAAATAAATTATCATTGAATTGAAAATTCAAACAATGTATTGAATTTGCGATATGTCATATATAGATGATGATGTAGTGCAACTATGATGAAATCCACTATGTCGAAGAAATTTTAAAATGAAATGATTAAGATGTTGGACTTGTACTTACCGTTTATTTTGTTGCGCATATAATTATTGCCAATTGCTTCCATAATTTTAATTCTATTTTAAAGGAGGATAATTATGTATATTTGAATTTATGCGACGTAACATATTTTTTATCGTATTTCATTAATTAACGATCAATTGCAAAATTCTTAAAAAAAATCAAAGTGCAATACAACGAAAAATGGTAATCGTTCACATCAATAAACAGAATTTCGTTAGCGTCGCAAAATATGAAGTCCCTATAGATAGAAAAATAACTGGTTCACCACTGACGACAAAGTCACTTTATTTACGGATCATTAGAAATATACTGTTCTGGTCTAAACATAAACATCCAAATTCATATATTACGTTTTTGTCCATTATTATAATGCCACAAAGAACCCAGATCTATGAGTAAAAGGTTTTCTCAAAATTATAATTTTTCATAACCCTATTACACTATCATATTTAATTTACACACAGCCAAAGACATCGAAAATTATTGATTCTAACTACGAATTTTTATAGGTATAAAGTAAGGTCATAAGTACACAATACAAAAACCCGGAAATCTTAGGTTATGTGAACATTTTGCGATGCTAGCGTTATAAATACACGATTCAACTATTATTGTTACAATATCATCTGCAATTACATGAGGATTATATTTATTTCCATTATTATACTAAAAAAAGCGGTAACTACAGTCTCGATGTGACATCGACTACCATTTTTCATTGTAACACATTATATCTAATGGCGATGAGTGCTCGTAATATTTAAATGATATATAAAAAGCGATTGTTCAAATCAAAATGCTTTAATGTAAATCTACGATGGTTGCTACGCGACGAAAGCTGATCGCCAAATATCCACATGACCTGTACAAAATGACTTTAATTCTATATAGATTTACAGTGTTCCAAGTCTGTACAGAAATATTTAACACCATCCATAAAATTAGTATAGCTAATAGCTCAGATATTGATACTTTTAGTAAAAATAGTATTGGAAAGTCAAAGTAAGAAGCAAAATAAGCCTATAGGAAATCGATGATAAGAAAAGGACGGAAGACTTATGAAGCAAACGTTTGAAGTTGAGGTCGTACAAATATTCTACAATTGGTACCCTATGGTTACATTTGACACTGATTTCTATTTGGTAAAACTTTAAAATATTGGCATACTTTAATTAGGTACTTCATAAGCCAGTTGTTTACACGTTTTAACGCCCTCCTGATTTGTCACTATTGCGAAATTTTCAAATTTCAGGTTTTGGACAACCAGCTTTTAGCGTTTTAGTAATTTTAAATACAAGAACACTCTGTTACATCATAAGTGAGTATCAGACTTATATCAAAGTTCCTATTAATCAAAATATCGAGATTTTCTTCAATACTGCTAATGTTCGAAAATATGTCTCTCAAAATTTTCTAACCACAACCTTAAATCTCAACTATAAGCAATAACAATCCAACAAATTTTGCTCGCGCCTTGCTCTGGCCGTTCTACACAACGAAAGCTGGCCTGTTTCAGACCATCATCGCCTAAACACCCGCTAGTAAAACCATAGGACTACTAGAACACACCGTTTTAAATTTGGGTTTCTATCTCCGGGGATAGCAAGAGTCTGTTAGCTCCGGATCAGATTCCGCGGATCAAAGCTCCAAATAGGCCGGCGGAGTTGGTCTCTCCGGTAGCGCTACTCGAGGTAGCAAAGGATCATCGGGCAAAAATATTCGCTCCTCCACAGCATGCTTGTACGAGGGATCGACATCTAGATCAGCCAACGCTAAATCCGCTTCAAAAGATTCCCATCGGCAAGGAGAAGCCTCTGAGTAGTCCTCACCAGCGTCAGAGGTCAACTGAGCACTGGGAGAGGTACGCTCCTCATTTTTCTCAATGCTGGAGGAGGATACAAAATGGGAAGAAAAGGTTTGTGAGTCAGCAGGAGAGAGATTAGCCGAAGGTGTCTCTGGTGTTGGGGCAGTTTTCCAGACAGAGCTGAGTGGGCCTCGGCAGGGCTGTGGAAGGGGGGAGTCAGAGCTAGGTCGAAAATCGAATGCTGGTCGGACGTCGAAACTGACTCGGACCTCCTTCTCAGGACGTTCTTCAACGAGCATGTTAAGGTGGGAGCGGTAAGAACTGGCCGGTAAAAGAGCCAGACTCGAGTGCCGTTGGATGCTGGACGCTGATACCTGGCGTTGCTGCGAGTCCAGGGTTGCTAGAGAGAACGTCAGCTGCGGGTCGGGAGAGTCCAGTGGCGAGCCAAGCGGAGTCCCTGACATCGTGTGGGCGCGGTATCTGAAAAGTTCAATAAAATTAGAAGAATCCTATAAATAGCTATTTGGAGATCGGGGTGGAAACTTAGTCCGCAAGCATGATTCCTGTTATGAGTTATATTACTGAAGTTAATAATTGACATAGTGTTCAGTATCTAATTTGAAAAACGGCGTATAAGCGTGCCATGGGTATGCTTTCGGGACTTTTAAATAACATACTCGTAGTAGGTATAACTATTTTGCTAATAAAAGCCTATGTAACGGAGGATATACAATATAAAACAAAGGATAAGGATATTCATTTTGATTGAAGATATTACATGTCTAATGAAATCTGTGTAAACCATACAAAAATCGAGTTCGCTACTCACACTATGTAAGCAAATAACTTACATCTGCCGTTGCAATAGGCTTTGCCAGACTGCCTTCAGGTCTATTGATGGAGCTCGCAGTGCCACTGTCCTCGTCCGCCCCGGTGTGCGTGGAGAACATGACACCAGTGGACTTTCTCCACCAGCTCTTCCGAGGATCAGCCTGAATTCTGTGGCTGTAGTTATATATTCACAAATAAGAGTTAAGCTGTGCTAGAATTACTGATGAACTTAAAAATCCTTGCCAATAGTGTAGATTGACAATCGAGTAGGTATTCAGAAATGTGTACGATGAACTATCATTTGGTAAAGCATTGACAAAACCACTTGATAAGAAGAAAGCTATGGAATAAGATTTAAATGTATTTTCTTTGGTAATTTGAATTAAGTAAGTAAGTAAGTAACAACTCTTTATTGTACACCAATAAAAATATGCAACAAGTGACATAGTGATACAGAAAAGTACAAGGGGCGGTCTTATCGCTTTAAGCGATTTCTTCCAGACAACCTTAGGATGGATGTAACTGAGATAAACAGATGAAGGTAGGTGGTGCACTAAAGTTAACAATGGATTAAGGTACTTAAATACATAAACCGTTTCCTATAAATATATAAAAAAATAAAATAAAAACACAATACATACATAAAGTAAATAAATAAATATATATATATATATATATATATATAGATACCATAGCATATTATAATAACATGAATATAGTACATACATAATACATTATTACATAATACATACATTAAATACATACATTATTTGATTTATTATAAGGAGGATTCCAAGCCAAGGTAATGGATTTTTAGTCTGTTTTTGAAAATTGGCAGTGATTCAGCACTCCTTATGGACAGGGGGAGACCATTCCATAGCCTTACAGCCTGCACAGTAAATGAGAAGCTGTAAAAGTCTGTAGTGTGGCGTGGAAATTTCAGTAACAGATCTCTGCTTTGACGCCAGGACCGACTGAAGTCGCACTGCTGCTGAAAACGCTCTTTCAGGTACGAAGGGGTTGATGGAATGAATAGCACTGAGTAAAGAAGGGCGAGAAGATGGAGATCCCGGCGGCGGCGAATAGGAAGCCACTTGAGCTGCTTGCGAAATTCAGAGACGTGGTCATATTTGCGAAGACCAAATATGAACCTTATGCAGAATTATTGTCTTTTTTATCCAAATAGCCTTTAATGAAAATCTATTCCAGAATTTTTAAACGAACTACACGTTTTTAAAGAAGTTGTGTACTCACCCTTTTTCCTAACATTGAACTGGGCCTCTGAGATAGTAGCAAGCGCTACTGGCTCTTCAGTCACGAATAGGACCCTGTCTCTTGAGACTGTTGCGAAGAGGAGCAAGTCACTGAAGAGGAGGGCCCAGTATGGTCTGACTGCCCGACCTTCGACCCTCGACAGCTCGCCCCCGAAGATCCATTGTCGTCCCGCTGTGCTCAGGACGAACGGCTAGAATAAAGGAACGTAAGACCAACTAAAAATACACTTTAGGTGGTTAATGATAAGTGGGAAGCTTAGTATAATGTGTTGCCTTGCATTGACAACAAACGAGACAGACAAATCAGATAGAATTCTGAAAAAGATTTAGGTATCGGTTGCCGGGTAAGGTCTCCTGGGCCAGTAATACGAATGATACTCAAGCACGGAACTCCATTTGAAGACAGTCAGAAACAGATGCACATACAGCTGTTCCCAATACTAACTGTGCTTAAGCTAAGTTCCTTGCTTGAGGATCATTTCATAATACGGGTCTTAGAGTTCTTTGACTTTAAGTTATTCACCTCTGTATGTTTTTTTTCGAAATCAATAAAGGAGTTTCTTACCTTACACCTAGTGAACACGAGTCGACTCTCTAGATCGGCGACGGACAGCAATGGCTTCCCATCTCCTGCTAACCCCATTAGGCCAGAGCCTGCTGTCACGTCTTGGTATGCAACCTGAAAGTTCAAATTTCTGGAGTATGATCTAGATTTTTTTATAAAATGTTATCATTATGTTACGTTAGTCATAAGGATTTATATCAAGTAACCTTCACGTTTCACGTTTGAAATGCTCTTTAGCATGTATTCTTAAAAAAAATATCATTTTAAAATCTTGTACAGTTTTGAGTACTAGGGTAAGTATAAGAATTTACCTTCGCTATAAAACCCGAGAGCTCCATGCCTAGTCCACTTGTTAAGAATACCTCACCTGCAATTGGTCCACAATGACTTGCAGCTGTTTCTTCTCCAGCTGGTCGTAGGGCCCCGCACCGCTTGCTGCAGCTGCCGCCCTCATCAGTCGCAGCAGCTCCCTGAACTGCTCCAGCGGTTTGTGGACCAGCGACGTTATGTCCGGCCTCCGTCGAGGAATGGGAGGACTCGTGCAGAATCGAGAGAATGCACCGCTGGGGTCTTTTGACTTTTTTACCTGGTGATTGAAAGTTTACAAAATTAAGTAAGTGACTACCCACTCTTTATTGTACACCAATAAAAATATGCAATGACACATATTTAATAAATGACACAATGATTTTAAATAGTACAACAATATGCGGTCTTATCGCTTTAAGCGATTTCGAACAGATAAACAAATTATTTGTATTATCAAATTGATTTTCAGACCTCGGATTCTTTTCACGGCATGCGTTTGGTCACAAATGCCACAATTTCACCTTGTGGAAAGTGATGATGTAACGGCGATTAATAATAATAATAATCTCACATCTTTTATCCCCCAGGGGGTAGTCAGAGGGGGTATTCCATTTCTGGATATACCCAGTTTTCACGAGATATTTTTTGGACCCCTCAACGTGATAGATGGTGAGTCCATCGCCGGACCGGGTCTTTTACACATACCTCAGAATTAATTCTGGGACCTGTGGGTTTCCTCACGATGTTTTCCTTCACCGTCAAGCTAGTGAAAAATATGTACGTAAGTTTTGAAAAACTTATTGGTACATGCCAAGATTGGAACCCGAGCCTCACTGATTATCATCATGTGAAACAGGCCTCTAACCGTTAGGCTATCACTGCTGCTAAATAAAAAATATAGTATATTTTGTATCGAGGGACTAAACGAAGCCATAAAGCCGTATACAGAAAGAAAGCTGAAAGCTTGTCGGCGCCGATCGGCGCCGATCGGCGCCGGTCTATTCTACAGAAAACAAGCAGATTGAAGCAGAGCGAGCAAAATGTCGTACGATGATTGGCGGGCGGCACCAGCGCCGATAGGCGCCGGTCGGCGCTTGTTCATATAAATGCCTGCGCCGGATACCTGCGTAGACCGGCGCCGATGGGCGCCGATGGGCGCCGATCGGCGCTTATCGGCGCCGATAAGTTTTCGGCTTTCTTTCTGTATACGGCTTTATATACCAGAGGTCAATGAAACCGAGGGTATATTAAGTTGACATTTAGTCTCGTGGTGCAAAACTGTACTTTTCACTTTGAGTGCGAGAAAAATCGTCAATTTAGTACAAATTTATTTAAAACCGAACAAATAAATAAACTCGACAAAAATTCAGAAATTTTCGTGGGCAGTTTTTTCTTCTAATTCTGTCACAGATTAACAAGGAGATTTAAATCTCTTTTAAAACACAGGGCGCCACCTTCTACGCGGAAACACCATGGAACTAAAACTCACAACATTTTCGCAATGAAGATGGACTCGCACACTCCACAGATATTTACTGGCTTGTTTGTCTACATCTCAACAAGGAAATTAAAAAAACTAAATTACTTCTTACTTCCTAGGGACTAAAGTGGTCACTTTAGTCCCGCTTCGTAGGGCTATATTGGCGTGCTTTTAGAGCATGAGAAGTAAAAAATTCTATTGATCAGGAACCTTTGGAGATTACAGGAACTCACCAAAACGCAGTCGGCTCGTTTCAGTCCTAGATAATATTTCTTATAGAGACTAAGGAACACAGGGGTCTTCTGCAGGTAGACCGCCACCACTGTCGAGGTCTGGATCTCGCCTTCATCCTGCACCACTTGGTCCAAGATGTCTTCTGAGAGTCTGAAGATCTGCAAACCATGTCAAATAATAAAATTTTCCCATTTTTTTCGTAAAGTTTAAATAATAATCTTTGAAATGTCTTTCAAGAAATTAATAGGTCTAAATTCTTTTGAATAAAAAACTCAAAATAAGTTAATAAGTTTTTCTCTTATGGAGTATCTTTCCATTCGTAAGATCTCAATCTCAAATTGTCTACTAAAGCTAGACCATAACTTCATCTCCTTAGTAGGTACAGTACCTCCTCAATATTCTGAAAGAGCAGCTGGTGGTCGCTAGGCGCGATCAAGTCTGCCCTCTCCGCCAGGGGGGAGACGAAACGCACCAGGCCAAACTGCAGGCATGTCGCGTAGTGCTGCTCCCGCGCCACCACCGCTAGCAAAGCACGCTTGCGACCATCCGAAGATAGGCCTGGCGTCTGTAAATCGACCCTTTATAAACCTCAGCAGGCCTACTATCTAATGGCTGGCTAATCAATCATAGACAATCATAAAACAAACATGACTATTGATCTCTAGTCTCTATGAGCGGATGGGTACCTATGTTTATGGGTAGTATTGGGTAGGTCCCAATTCAAAAACGTTAATGATAACCAAATTTCATTTGACATACTCGTAAAATGTTTTCTCCTAAGCCCTTCATGTATATTTTTTTTTCAGATAGTTAAGTTTAGAGGTTCACATTTAAACAGTATATATGCGCATTGACAGTAATTAAGAACAGTGCCCCCGCCAAGTCGAGAAAAAAGCGGCACGGCCGTACCATCCTTTTCCCGAAGTTTAATTTTCTCATACCTATTCTCTTTGCGCGGACGCGATTTTGTGCATACATTTAAAGGTAAAATTTGACCTTTTGATTTAAATTTGACAAAACAGTCTAATAGCTGGATTTTTTTAATAACTCAGTAACAAGGCTATGCGTGGTAGAATCGGTAAAAATTCTGGGTGAAACCCAATGTGAACAATCAGTCATCCCTATTTTCGTACCCGGATATCGTAATCGGATTTTACCTCTAAAATTTGTAAAAAAAAAACACGTCATAGGGTACAAAATGGTGATCGTGACTCTAGTCTAGTGACTACAACTTAATGGAGATTTAGAGTTAATCTGATGATGGAAACGAAAGACAGTCGAGGGAAATTTTCCAGATAAAGATCTGGAAAATTGCCTCTTATTGTAGAGGTTCTATTTCAATATTTACTAAGTTTTTACTTGTTGTAGAGACGTCATAAATATGTTAAGATTCTATATTTGTTTGTAACATCTGTGATATCAACTGATGAATGATGACAGATTCTTGTATGTATTGAAGTTGTCACCTTTTCACCTTACCATCACGATTTTTAGTATTGCCTTTGAATGTTAACTCAAGAAGCTAAATTACTAATGTGGTCTAAATACGACAGTCAAGTTAAGCTTAAAATAATGTTACTTTAACATTATCATAACATTTATCTAATTAGTATTAGGGATTATCTAATAGGTAAAAGAATAAAGAAAATAAGATTCAGGAAGGATTAAAATAAAACTTAAAACAAAATAAAAGCAATAAATTTATTTGCACTTAATATTAGGAAACATAAATTAGAAACGAAATAAAAATAACAGGAACCAATTTTTTATGGATTACGAAAAAGGTAGGTACTTAAAATTAAATTAAAATACAAAATTCAAATGTGTTTATGTTAGGACAAACAAAATAATACACAAAATCAGATGAAAAAGTACATAATGAAGCATTTTATGTAAAAAAAAACACCATAGTCTATGACGAAGTGAATAAATATAACATTAACAAAATAAATATTAACAAAAACAATAAGCTTAAACGTAACGATTCCCCTCTGAAAGAATAACTTAAATTTGTAGCAAATACTACTGTTTTAAGAAATTACATCGTATATACAAGATTAAAGTTAAGTGCAAAATAGAACTAAAAATAACACACACGATCATAAATAATGGAATGTATACGAAGTCAGTTAAATTGAGGATTTGTACAAAAAATAAATAACAAACTTCATCCACAAATACACGGATCATTATTTCAAACAAATCACTAATTATACGACAAAAACACACGCTTAGATGTCGTTTAAAGATAAGTTACCTAAACTAGCACCACTGTCCCTAATTTTGATATTGTTCTGCTACAATTTTTTAAAAGCGAAATATGTACCGGCTCTAACTACATTAGAATTAAAAAAACTAAACTAAACATAGGATACAAAAAATCTAAAGAGTGTGTAAGGTCTCTGATTCGAAAACAACAATTCGAATATCTTTGATATACGTATTGGTGAAGGTAGAGCCAGCAAGATTGACAAAGTCGTTAGAAAAACCTTCCTTTCTCCTAACCTCTTTGATTATTGACTAGTATGCCACGATTCGAAATTTGAAATCTAAAAGTTGAGCTATACTATGATTCCGTTACCGACCTCCTTGGAGAAAGTGACTTGTGGAAGATGGAGCTTGCGTCTGTCGAGAGACTGGCTGGTGGAAGAGCAAGCGGTTGGGGGACGTGCTGCTGCAGCGGGGGACGCCAGTACTGCTGCTCGGGGGGACCTTGGGGGTGGTGGAGGCGTGGACTCCGGGACAGGGATGGACACCTGCGCGCGTGGAGGCTTGACCCCCACTCCGTTCGGAGGTACTCTTCGAAACGTTTCTATCATTAGCGTTTGGCCAGACGACCTGGAAAGAGAGTTAAAAATAGTTGATTATAGTATTAAATATTAATGATCATCCTTCAGCCACTTGACACTTATCAAGATAGATCTGCATTGTCTTCAAGAGCGACCTTTACCGGGTCATCTAGAGTACAACAGGTCCTACACTGCTCTTAAAAGTGTATGCTCTCCTATCGAAAACCTTCTTTACGAGCTTTGATTATTAGACTAGTCTTCTTCCTCAAGATGGAAATTTTCATTATAGTAGTGAAACTATAACAAATACAGTTATTATATTCGAATTAGTTGGGATAAATAACTCACTTGACGAGGTTCCGGACTTCCTCCTCACTAGAGGTGACGACGTTCTTGTTGCCAACGAACACTAAGTAGTCGCCAGCGCGAAGTCCTGCACGGTCCGCGCAGCCCCCCGCTGCGACTCGCTCGACCCGTGGGGGGCGAGTCCACACCACCGTGAACCCGAAGCCGCCGACGGCACCGCGGACGAGCCTGCAAGAGGTTCTCTATTAGGGACTATGGAGGAGTTTGGATTTTAGGGGGAAATTAATCATCATCATATCATTGCTTAACCGGTCTTGTGCTGAATGTTAGTGTCGATCAATGCAAGAACGCAGAGTGTACCCGCGATTTTCACGAGGTCGTTCCGGTTGTATTTATACAGACAATGGAGTCGCTGGCTAAGCAATGTCAGGTTCCCTTGGGTGGCTTGAAAAGTTCTGACATATAAGTGGCGACTAGCCAAACACCATCTCCCAATCAGCAGTGGACTTATGTGGGAAATCAAAGTCCATACTTTCTCAAATCTGCAGCTGGAGACTGTTGGTGATGACGATATGTAAAAACTGAAAGTAGTTTTAGAAACTAGTAAGTCACTTACTTTCTAGTGGTAGTAAAAGGGGTCCTCCCATTCCTCTGGGTCTTCTTGGGTGCGGCTGGGTCCTCAGGTGGGTCCAGCTCCAAGTAGCGAAGGAACAGGTGCTCGTCGGCTTCCCGCTGGAGCGCTGCTGCCACAGACTGCTGCGTTCCAGCAGATGCCGTGCCGTTTGCCGCCACACCTGGAAGGAAGTTGCAAATATGAGTTAGAGGTGGTTTGACCTGCGTTATTTTGGCTTATAATGTTGGCGGCGGGATCTTAATGTTTCTGAGAAATCGCAAAACATACTGAAGTGATATTTATCATGTCTTCGAGTAGATTTTTTTAATAGCATTACATAAGTCGACTTTTACAAAAATTACTAAAATTGCTTTTTAGAAATAGATATCTTATCTTATAGGGAAACGAATCTGTTATAAACCTAAAAATCTATGGGTCAACCAATAATTTTTTAAATAAATTTAAAAAAACATCTAAGGTTTTAGTTTAAATTAATATGATGCATGAGACCTTAAGGAAGAAATTAGATCGAGAAAGTTTTTGGTTACAGTAGATCTTTCTACCAATGAGTCACTTTATTGCCTGGTAAAATTCAGAGGCTTCATCATGACTGGTCACCATAAATGGTTGCTGCTGAAAAACCCATTCAAGTAAGTTTCTGTGTGCGTATGGGTACATCACTCTTGGCTACCTACCTTTATCATTATGAGTTTCTTTGGCGCCATCGCTGGTGCTGGTCTCAATGTTGTCAGTGGCCATCTTGCGTCGGTCTTCGGTCACGCGATCGTCTCTAGCGCATCGGTCCCCGTGCGCCTGCGCCGCGCCCTGGCGGCTCGCTTGCAGAAAGTAGGTCCCGGTGACGTCACTATTAATTGCATCTTTTAGTGGGAACGAGACGCATCCTAGAAACTCGCTCCGCCTGCAATAAACAGAGATGGGGGTATTGAAGGTCGAATATAATGAAATGATGGATGATGATTTTAAGGCGTTTGGTAGTTTATCTTTCTCAAATCGGCTAAAACTTCAACATTCTTTACATCGGTTTCCTATGACACGGTAGATCAGAAACTGAGAGATGATCGGAGGTACAGAAATAAAATTTATTGAACAGTAGAATAACTTAACAGCTGAACCGTAACAATACTTACAGAAACAGTAAGAAATTCGACATGGAGCAATATGGTTACAGTAAAATAGGTATTCTATGTCCATTACGTTAATGCATTGCTTTGAGTAGGAGAATTACAGTTTCAGTAAGAATGTTTGTAACTTCAGATCCTAGGTCTAGAAATTTTTCCCGACTTTGTTAGTTTACTGTTGATGTTTCATACGTTGGCCTAAGCCTATCCTACCAATACAATAAACGCAAAAGTTTATGATGATGGACGGATTAATAAACGGATGGATGATTGTTACTCTTTCACTCATAAACTACGGAACCATATTGATCAATAAACTTATTTAAACTGAAATGTAATTATTGTCTAAAATACTGGTCCACGGTGAACGAAGTTTAAGGCATCCGCTAGTATGGTATATTTTAAATTCAGTATTGTTAACTAATTATAGTACAGTCATCATGATACAAATACCTATTAATTTGTAAAAGTGTTTCTTTGGTGAGAATCGATGATGTTACTCGTACATGACTTGGCGTATTAGGGATGACCTTAATGTATTAGAACGATGAATTTACTTGACCTATATTCCTGTAGACTGTTTTAGTTACATAACATCATGATATTGCTTCATGTAATACAAATTTTATTGACTTATTACTTACTACTAATATTTTTGGACTTATTTGTTTTTAATACTAACGATACCACAACTTTTTTATTAGGTCGTTAAAAACTACTTTACACAGACAATTTTGATAAAACTAAAGTTAGGAAATGCAAGGACTTTGAAGACATAAATAACAAGAATCATTTCCATAAACAGAATAACAGATATCACAAAGAACAACGTAATACAACTGACACCAAAAATACCTATATTATAGAAACATACATAAACAATACCGTAGAAGATTTAAAAAGTATACTTGACCTAACTTGAACTTTACAAGGGAAGAAAGTCATTATGCAAACGTTACTTATTAACATAGCGTGCATGATAAAGTGCAGTGGGTAACCTTGTAAGGCAATCTAGCTGTTAGCGTACCTTGCCAACTCGCTTTCCGCGTCTAGGCCATTAGCAAGATAAGGTTTAAAGTCCACAAAGGTTGTAATTGAGCTAATAGGGAAACGAGGTTGACTGTAGTTTGTTTTGAGATTGTGAAATTGTTTTCGAAAAAGATGGTGACATAGATAAAAGAAGAGACTGACTGACTGACCGACCAACGCCTAGCCGAAACCATTGGGTCTAGCTAGGCACTGGCTCTAAGAGATTTTGCGAAATTCCCACGGGAATGGAAAAAAAACAGAAACAACCCGGGCACCCGCTAGTCGGCCAGTAAAGAAGTTAATGATTATTACTATCAATAATGATGTTTACAAATTGAAACTGTGGTTTCATTGTATCTCGTAATGAAACTGATACATGGTTCAACATATTCATTAGGTACGTAAAAAGGAAAATACTTCCCTACCTACTACACAATAAGGATAAAGGGTTTACACATTTATAAGGGTTAGATAAAGTTGAAAGACACAGAAAAATAGCTGCAACTGCTTTCGTTATTAATTTGTTTTATTCATCGTCATTATTATCAGATGGAAAATGCCCATCTACAGAAATATGTGTTTGGAACACATATTTCTCCATCCGGTTAATTTTCTCTAAATTCATTTTCTTTATTCCTTTCAATGAAATTTCTGTTAATGTTCAATTTTCCAGCCAGACTTCAAAGTGTTCAGATTTGATATTCGATCTCATAAACTCCGATTACGTCGTCATTTCCTCATAAGTACTGTAATTAGAGACTTGGTTACTTGATCGAAATTAATCGTCTATTTCGTCCCATTTCCTCGACGAAATTGGAATTTCGAGCAGGATCGATGATTACATTAATTTTAGATTGCTCATGTTAGCTCGATGCCCTTTGATCGATTTGGATTAGGTTATAGTACCTACTTTTTTGACAGTTTTTGCTTTCCTAGCACTTGTATATTTAATTTTTACCCTTGCGTTACAAAGTTTCTTAAGTGCTTCTGAATGAGTATAGCTTCTCTTCTTTACTTTGCCTGCAGGAGGTGCATATTAGTTAACTCTATTTATCCTTCCTAAAATCCAATTATCTCGCTAGCTTGCTAGCTCCTAACATCATCAGAGGCAACCACTTCAACCGTTTTTTCCATCTCCTTTTGAATATTATCACAAATTAGAATCATCATCCTCCTGCTTTTTTTCCATGATCTGTATTGAAAAAAATTTTGGTTATTTATCACGACCGACTGCCATTGTCTTGCGTCATCCTTGAGAATTTACTATAATATCATCGTCATATCGACCATAATACGTCCACTGCTGGACAAGCCTTCCCCGAACAACGCCACAATAACCGGTCTTATTCTTCCCGCATCCAGTGCCCGCGACTTTACCAGGTTATGGTCCACCTTCTGGGAGGCCTTACCCACGCTGCGCCTTCAGTGGAGTCATTACTCCAGAACTTTTCAGCCTCATCGGCCATCCGGTTCACTAGAAATTTATCTAGTGTAGGTATCACAGTAATTACAATAAGTCGTCATACCATCCTTCTTCTTTGTCTCTTCTCCAGGAAGTTATATCATCATATATACAATAACATGGTACAACATACATCTAGGTAGGGTTCGTGCTCCCTAAGATCCACATAAGCCTCTAAACATGCAAGGGCTGTCCCAAAAGCCTTTCTTCGGGGTGCGTCCATGCGTGCTAGAGTGACGGGGACACAGGGACACTTAGTTCACTTACGGCGACTGTTGTCACTCTTCCTCCGGAATGGGGGGGCTGTGTGTTGTCCCCGTCACTCTTATATCTGCGGGTAGGCTGTTCTTTCTCGCTCTTGGTTCTGGGAGCTCCCACTCCGGCAGGCTATTCTTTCTGTTTAGAGAGTGGCGGTGGGCGTGCTGATGGGAGCAATGTTGCCGGGGAGGGGGCGTTTCTCTGCGCGTTTGGCTGAGACCCGCAACGGTTTGGGAGACGAATGACATCTTCCTTTTAAAAGTTCAGTTTGGATACTGGAAAATATAAGGTGTTATGTATAGTATAGTTGACGAGTGACGTGTGGATATAACTGTTAAGGTGCTGCCAGACATGGTAATTAAACATGTACGAGCAGATAGTTCTGTATCCGCAAAATCGATAGTCTTGTTCTAAAAATAATGAATGATGGCTTTTTTTTTGTATGATTATACAGGATGTCCCAGAAGTCAACGATAAGCCGAAAACCAGCGATAAGCCTAGTCATGAGGGTAATCAGAAAAATATAAAAAAAAATCTATGTTCTTTTTTCAAAATGTTATGAAGGTTTAAAAAAAATCCTAAAAAACGGACACCCTGTAATGAACTTTCTTTTACCGTGACTGTAAATATTAACTTTTTGAATATTTTTTTTCTGTAATGCTATAACGAATAGCCGTGCTACAATTTACAATAAAAAAAAATGACATAACTGCCTCATTTTTAAGTAAAAAGTTAAATTTGTTTCCAACATTGAATTCTAAATAATTTCATCAACCAACTTAAACCAGCTGTACTGTAAAAAAAATGTACGGCTACTATTTTGGCAAGTATACTTAAAAGTTGACGCATTTAGTCTAAATTCTAAAATGGTATAACACATGCTAGGTTTTGTTATAGTTGAGGCATAATTTTCATGCCTCAAGGAAGAAGATCATCACTGCTTTTAGGTACTCCAAGGCTTTCCTCAATTCCACGTACGGATATACTTGGATCTTCTTCCACAGCTAGCATGACTTCGTCCTCGTAGGGCAAGAGGGGCCTTCCTTCACCAGCCATATGATCAGGGAATCGACCTTCGGATAATGATCGATGCAGATTAATAAAAACTCGGTAATCAGGATGACGCTCTAAGTTTGGGTATCTCTCGCGATACACCCTAGCTGCAGCATTGGCGTTACATAAGCATTCTCCGTAAATAAGATGCATGTTGGCGTACTCCTGTACGGTATATCTATTTGGCATGATAACTTCACGTTACGAACTCGTAATTACACGCAAATACAATCTAAGCAACAGACTCCAGAATCTTTACTTCTGGGACAGATGGATTTAAATCAAAGCCATCAAACAAATGACATAACCAAAAGATGTACGAATAAACAAAAATCCCTGTTAGGTTCTCTTTTCAAAATTATGAGTCCGTCTCCATTCAAAAAGATTTTAACCTGGATTTACCTAAGAAGGTTGCGTTACCAACATTTCACCTCATTAAATTAGATTGGCATATAATCCGGATTCATCGAGAAAAAAAATTTTCATGCCTTAACTATAATAAAACCTAGCATGTGTTATACCATTTTAGAATTTAGACTAAATGCGTCAACTTTTAAGTATACTTGCCAAAATAGTAGCCGTACATTTTTTTTACAGTACAGCTGGTTTAAGTTGGTTGATGAAATTATTTAGAATTCAATGTTGGAAACAAATTTAACTTTTTACTTAAAAATGAGGCAGTTATGTCATTTTTTTTTATTGTAAATTGTAGCACGGCTATTCGTTATAGCATTACAGAAAAAAAATATTCAAAAAGTTAATATTTACAGTCACGGTAAAAGAAAGTTCATTACAGGGTGTCCGTTTTTTAGACTTTCATAACATTTTGAAAAAAGAACATAGATTTTTTTTTATATTTTTCTGGTTACCCTCATGACTAGGCTTATCGCTGGTTTTCGGCTTATCGTTGACTTCTGGGACATCCTGTATAAAACAAATAGTCCGTATTTATTGTTATTTTACCGCAAACAAATCATAAATCTTTTATAAACTAAGTGAAAACAAAAGTTTTCTTATCATGAAAATAACCTAATATCCTATTTCTTTTGGAAGTTGTAACTGTTAATCTAATTTCAAAATCTTTTCGTTTCTAAATGCAGTGGAACAAATGTGTCTGACACCAGTGTCCGTTGTGAAAAATGGTCGTTGTTTCCATGAGCTGAAACTAAAAGTACGTAAACCGAACAAACTGTCGACTTGCACGCGATTGGTCGAGCACCCCGAATGTAATGAATTGGCTATTTGAATAAATAAGTTGACGTTTTAAGTCTGTGCCCGGTTTTAAAAAGTTATCTACAGTGACGTCGAAACTCTTTGGTCGATAAAACTTAACCTTGCCAAGGTTAAGTTTTAATGAAGTTCGAAGAAAATAGATTAATTACTCTATCAAAAATAGATTTATTTTTTGATAAATACTTAACCATCCACTTTTGAATTTTATAAGATGTCTGGCAGCTATTGGCTTAGAACTTTTTATATGACAATTTAAAATACCTACCTACCTATGAAGAAAAAAAAACACTTTTTTTAGGGATTTTTTTATGAAAGAATCTTTCTCAATTTGATATTTTTACAAAAGAGATGGGATTGAGTTGTGAATACCATTTATTATTCATTCTTTTTCTTGATTCAGCACATTATTATTTTAACTGTCGACCCGGGAGGTCATAGAACTAGGTCGCAGAGTAAATAGAACCATTGGCTCTGTGCCAGAACCTGAGTCCTTTTGTAAACATCCTTTCTCTCTCAGTCGAATAAAAAATATTCATTCGACTTTTACTTTTTTATAATCGAATCATTATTTGTCTGTTACTTTTATTCTACTTGCGTATATTGATATATCGAAAAGGGTATACTAACTTATCAAATAAAAATTGGTCGATTAACACTTTTATGAAGTAATAAAATTTTAATTATCTTTTACAAATGTACCTACTAGCTTTTCCCCGCGGCTTCGCTCGCTCACGTTTTTTTCACCCCCTTAGGGGTTGAATTTTGCAAAATCCTTTCTTAGTGGATGCCTACACTGTATGAGCTATCTATGTACAAAATTTCTAGTTCTCTAGACCCAGCAGTTTAGGCTGTGCATTGATACATCACCAATCAGTCAGTCAGTTTATAATTTTATATATATATAGATTTTCACTTTAAAGGTGCTTCGGAAAGTCTTACAGTTGGGGAGAAGAAACACCAGAATCAAAAATGATTTTTAGTGAAGCACCGCGCGAGGTGTGCATCTGGATTGAGGGCCCACTTTTTAAATTATTGCGAAACGAAATGATACTTACAGGGCATTTACTTACAATTTTGTAAAACCTAAAGCAAAGATTCTTAAATTTGTTAAACGTAAATCAAAAGAGTTATGGTCAAATAGCTTGGGCCCTCAATCCTGACGCCTGCATAAAACGGCATAGTCGAATCTCAGAAAGTACTATCCCTGGGATAATAATTTTTATTCGAGTATTTAGTTAGGAATTTGTTAAATACATTAAGAAATTGTCAAGTCTTAAGAATGCGAGAATACAGATTTATGGCGGTTTAGCTTGGGCCCTCAATTCATCAATGTTGATATTGTAGAATCAGCAAAAAATATGAGTTTTTCTAATTAAAGATATTAATACGACTTTAATATATTTGAGTTCCATATCTCGGAAAATTTGTTAAAAAGAAATAACGACACAAAAGTTAATTGTTAAAAAGTTATTGAAATTCGTATTTTTTCAAAACGTCTGAACTGAGGGCCCAAGGTTTTTGTCAGTATTGACTAGACTAAGCTTTCTACACTACCGCACTTTAGGCTAAGTATTTTAACAAATTCTTAACTAAAAGGCTACAAAGCGTCCATTCTTCTAAATGCCGTACTTTAGGAGAAAATTGATTTTCGATGTTTTTTAAGAGAAAATTCAGTAGGGTGTATATGATTTTGTTACTTTTTTGAGACAAATCAGCATGTACCCTCTTAGAAGATATTTCATAAGTTGTTGTCGGAAGCGATTACGTTTTGTGTGATCCAAAATTAATAAAAGGTGTTATTTAAATGGTTATCATAGTATTCGTATTTTTGACGCCTGACGTACGCGCGTCCCCGTCATGTTTTTTGTTTAATTTTCATTTTGCTGTGTATTTCGGGTTTTGACTCATATTAGTGATAGTATATTATACCTATGTGGCAAGCACAGATCATTAATCTAGCTCTGTGGTAGCAAGGGTCCGTGACAGTGTGCAGTGAATGGGAAATTCGATAAAATGCCAGGGATAAACATTTTTGGATTGCCTCAAGAAGTCTTAATGAAGTCATCAGTAAAAGTGCTATTATTTTACTGTTGAAAAAAGTTTGTTAAAAAAAAAAGACCCACAATCGCTCCATACTTGTATGGTTTTTTTTTATTGTTTAGCGGCCTTTGGATTCTAGGCCTAATAGCCTTATTACTTTCCTATTATTATTAATCTTAGTAAAATGGCTCTGCTTTGAATTTTTTGATTTTTTGTATTGAAAAGGCTCCAATACTACCGGTTTTACCGATTTAAAAAAAATGTTTTGCCAATGGAAAGCGTACTTTTCTGGGAGTAACATGTGCTATAATTTTCCCACGGGAACAGGCCTAAACCACGTTACCGATTTAAAAAGTTCTTTTAAAAATGGAAAGATACATTACCAGGGAGTAACAAAGGCTATATTTTATTCCCGTATTTTCACGGGAACGGGAACTACGCGGATGAAACTGCAAGGCAATGCTAGTTGTTAATATACAGGGTTATAATTTTAATACGTCTAATAGGTACATAATTTCATTGATTATTGGCACTTTCTTATTTTATTTTTCCACGCATACGTAGGTGAAGGCACAGCACAGCTAATCGTATATAATTATATCGAGCTTTATATATTATATACAATATGTAACAGAATAAGTGCAATTCCTGAAATTAGTTTGTTCAGTATCGACTACATATTCGATTTCATCTATTTTTAATATGTGTTAAATTTTTCCGAAAAATGAATTAGCATAGCTGAATTTAATGCTATCTATTGAAATCGTACTATTATAGAACGATATTTAAGAAAATTGGACACAACTAAAGTTCGATTGCATCTTTTTTTATATTAATTTACTAACCGGGGTGTATGAGAAAATGGCGCTATTTCTGTTACGCGTTGTATAATTATATATATTGTATCTGCGCTTTACAAAATACTACTTACATGATCACAACGAATACTTGTTTATACTTACGATAAACATTATGGTCACCCTACTGAATTTTCTCATATAAAACATCGAAAATCAATTTTCTCCTAAAGTACGGCATTTAGAAGAATGGACGCTTTGTAGCCTTTTAGTTAAGAATTTGTTAAAATACTTAGCCTAAAGTGCGGTAGTGTAGAAAGCTTAGTCTAATCAATACTGACAAAAACCTTGGGCCCTCAGTTCAGACGTTTTGAAAAAATACGAATTTCAATAACTTTTTAACAATTACCTTTTGTGTCGTTATTTCTTTTTAACAAATTTTCCGAGATATGGAACTCAAATATATTAAAGTCGTATTAATATCTTTCCTTAGAAAAACTCATATTTTTTGCTGATTCTACAATATCAAAATTGATGAATTGAGGGCCCAAGCTAAACCGCCATAAATCTGTATTGTCGCATTCTTAAGACTTGACAATTTCTTAATGTATTTAACAAATTCCTAACTAAATACTCGAATAAAAATTATTATCCCAGGGATAGTACTTTCTGAGATTCGACTATGCCGTTTTATGCAGGCGTCAGGATTGAGGGCCCAAGCTATTTGACCGTAACTCTTTTGATTCACGTTTAAGAAATTTAAGAATCTTTGCTTTAGGTTTTACAAAATTTTAAGTAAATGCCCTGTAAGTATCATTTCGTTTCGCAATAATTTAAAAAGTGGGCCCTCAATCCAGATGCACACCCGCGCGAGGCACCGTAACAATTAAAAATCAATTGTGTCTATAATTCTTGGTTTGAGAGGTTTAACAACTTGGCGTCACACTGACATAAAATAAACGTCACCAAGGAATGCCAATTCTCAGTAATAACCGTAGGCATTCTATTCTTAAAGCACGTGCATAAATACAAATACAAAATTCATTTATTTCAGTAGGTATGGTAAAAACACTTTGAAACGTCAATAACATGGCACACTAAACTCGTCCATGAAGATTGGCTAAATGTAAACAGCAGCCCATCTCCACCGACGAGTTGCTGGTTCCAAATGCAGTACCCCGAGAAGAGCCAGCAAGAAACTCAAGGGCAGCTCTTTTTATAATCAAATCATAATACACATATAACTAAGCAATAATTTCATACGTACATATTATATTTAACTCAATAAGTAAAAAATGTCGCTTGTCCAAACTAAATTGAAGCAATTTTCATACTAATGTACGCAATGAATAATTATTATGGTGATAGAACTCTTCAAAAACGAATCCCTTACTTATTTAATAGTCTTCCCGAAATTATTAGACGAGAAAGCAATAAAAAAAAATTCTGTATACTTTTAAAAAACCACTACCTATCATTGTCAATATAATATCAATAAATTCTAATGTGATATACCTACCTATTAAGAGAGACTGCCGATCCCACAGTCAAACTGTTGACACAGTTTTGTGGGACAATGTATTTAGCTTTAAGTACTTTGTGTGTGCTTATTAATAAAAAAATAATAATAATAATACCTCGTCAATTCGACTATGCTATATACAACTACATACATGAATGATGTCAGTTATTGCAGGGAAGGGCGGGCGGCGCCCTACGCCACACTCTGCCCAAAGTTGACATTAGCTCCCGAGTTTACCGCCTATAATGACCCATTAAGTCGTTAAATACCCTCTTGTTCTACTGGATATTATTTAACAGTAAGGATTATGTTTGGGGAAACTGTTTTTAACAAGTATGTAAGTGAAGGTTTTTTTTTCGTGGTGTTTGCGTGCAATGGAAGTCGTTAAGCTATGTCAGATACCCATGGGTATCTTGGAAAATTTGGACAGTTATGGATGAATTACATTACACCGTGTATTACACCATTATAGTATACTTTTGATATGAAGTGCTTAACCGTGGCCCGGCTCGTCGTCGAAATGTCGAGGGGTATTGTTAATTAGGATGATTCACTTTACACCGGACCCGGCACGGTGTAACGTGAATAAGCCTTTAGGTAGCCACTATCCTAACACTATCTCACTATCGCGTGGGAGATTGTAGCCCATACGTCCTCATGCGTGCGGAAACACCACTAAACGCGAATATATAATTTTTTTCTCAAACTTGAAAATTCTCTAATTGTATTTCGCTAACTTGGAATCTGACTCATTAGCCTACTAACGAAATAAATAGGTACCTATTTGTGTTTTCGTAGATACATTTATCTACTAAACGTAAAATATGTATTTTGCTATTTCTCATGTAAGTCAATGTTTTGTATTCTTTTGAGAAATAAATTTTAAGCCAAATAAACTCGTATATATTAAATGAACTCTGCTCCATTCTAATAATGAAAATATGACCTCGTAAATGTTATTCAACAGCCTCCGTTTATGAGGCAATAGAGAGTAACTGATTTGCATTACAACCGAAAAATGCCTACCGGTTACTGCTTCCATAAACAATGGTAAACACGAATGCGTATCGGCGTAGAAACGAAACACCAATTTCCGCGCACCCTTATAAATAACTAGCGGTAGCGGGAATACGGGAATAAAATGTAGCTTATGTTAGTCAAGGATCTTGTAGCTTTCGATTTTTTTTAATTAGCCTAGGTATTGTCCCACTGCTGAGCAAAAGGCCTCTCTTTTCTCCCTCCATTTCCATTGATGAAATAATTTTTAAAATCGGTCCAGTAGTTTTTGAGTTTATTCGTAACATACAACAAACAAAACAAACATAAACAAATATAAATCTTTCCTCTTTATAGTATTAGTAGACTACGAATATTAGTATAGACAATAAATCATTTATTTTGGAATAGGTTGCACATTATAAAGGGTATGTGAAAGTAGCCCTGTGTTTACCCAAATGCGTCGAAAGATGGTAATGTTTTTAGGGTCTATAAGTGAAGTATATTTACTGTTTGGCGCCGTCTGTATGCTAAACAGGTTGGCAGATTTAAAAAAATAGTATTTTAGATCCCTTTTACTCGTAGTTGTGAAAGTGCTACTAGGTAGATGACGTCACAAAAACAATATGGCGCAAGTTAGCCACCCTATGGCCGATGTCTGTACATATCTGATATTCTAGAAAACTTAAAATAAGCGAAAACACATATTTTTTAAATTTTTGTCTGTCTGTCTGTATGTTTGCATGTGCATGTGCAAATACTACTGCACCAAATTGGAGGCAGTTTTCACAGCTTTAATGTTTCCGGTCTAAATTAAAATCTGATCAATGTTTCATCTTGGTACGTGGCCTAGAATCCGAGATATCTATACACATAAATGTTTACTTATCGTCCGCTAGTAGTCAATAAGGCCCTGTTTCAAGGGTGCATTTAAAGTTTTAAAGTTACAAAAGCCAGTCATAAAAACCTGTTTGTCGCAAATAGAAGCTGTATAAATAATTTGGAAGGGAAAACGGGGTGCGCGGGAAATGGGCCCTTCCTTCCTCCATTCAGCTTAGGGTTGCCACAAAAAAGATATTTAATACTAGAGGGTGCCAAAGGGAATTTCTAAAACTCATTTAAAACGACCTTCAAGACACCTACATACCATAATTTTTATATGTGTTATCATTTCGTTACATCATTATATTTTCCTGTTAGAATGATATTTTCTGCAGTAAAAAGTACCTAAGATGTTGCCCAAGTTACCCAGTTACTACGTCAGTTACAGCTACACCAAATTTCATCAAAATCTGGCCAGTGGTTTTTGCGTGATGCGTGCATAGACAGACCTATAGACAAAAATTAAAAAAAATAGTGTTTGATATCTAAATCGATAACTATATATGTATATACACTACCGCTACAATTTTCAAAAAATATTTTATGTAGAGCCACGGTCAACTTAGATTTTTATTATATTATGTATAGATTTGAGGTTACATATAATAAATAATAAATAAATTGTGGGACACAACTTACACACGGTCATTCGGTCCCAAACTAGGCAGAGCCTGTACTATGGGTACTAAACAACTGATAAACATACTTAAATAAATACTAAACACCCAGACACGAAGCCAACAGATATGTTCATGCACACAAATGTTGGCCCCGAGCGGGGATCGAACCCGCGACCTCAGACTCAGAAGGCAGGGTCACTACCAACTGAGCCAACAGGCCCGTCAGCACGAAATAGGATTAAGTTTCTTTTAAAATTTCTAGTTGAATTTAAAACCAAAATTAATGGAGGATATAAGTATGTTATACGTTTTAATCTGCGATTTGACTTCTCAAAGATTTGAATTATTTAATTTTATTATATTTATTTTATTAGGTCTACCAACGTTTGGATACACTCAAACTTACTCACTAGTTTTACAACTATACTTTAATCTATGTAACTATACTATCTAGCTAAGTGCACCAACCATTTAAAGGTAAACACCACTTGCAAACATAACTTAAAAATATTGTAGATATATGTAAGTAGGACATTAATTTGGTTTATTATTTACATTAAATATATTTATATTTAAATACATTATTTATTATAAAATGAAAAGTAAAATACATCATACATATTATAGCTCTTATCGTAAAATATTATGTTTAGCTTTAAATATTAATTGATAATTTCTATAAAAAGACCCAAATAAAATAATTATGTAAAGTATCCAAAAGTTATGGCAACCCTATTAACGAGTTCAAATATTGCCTTTTCGTCAACTAAAATTGGGTCAGCTTCCTTTCGAAAATTTATCATTTTTCCGCGTTTCTTCCATTTTATATTATTATAATTTTTCTATCCCTCACAACCCTATTTGGAGGGTGATTCGGACCTACCAGGCAAACATTAAGGGGAAGAGGCAGATATTAGTTAAAAGTATTCGGCAGAACGAGTTATGGAGCGTCAAGCTTTTTGTATTTTGCGCAGAAAATCTCGTGAGAGGGGAAGAAAAATGTCATCTGTGAAAATATTATGTAAATAGAGAGCGATGGAACGATCTATTTACTGACGAAGATGTTTGCTCTTTATATAAAGGGTATAAGGGGATACAATTTCCAAGGTACAGTAGATATATGCATATAGCAATATTGGATTGGAAATAACCTCGTAAAAAGTATCTGAAAAACCGTTTAAAAACAAATTGAAGCACGGCAAGTAGTTATTTCACACAAAAGATTAGCTTAGCTGTCCAGACAGGAAATGTTGCCCGCATTTGGAATATTGCCTCAAAAGGGTGTGATGGAGGACATCCTATATATTACTTATTACTTTACGTTTACTAATATTATAAAGAAGAAATATTTGTATTTTTGTGTGTTTGTTTGTAACGAATAAACTCAAAAACTGATAGACCGATTTTAAAAATTCTTTTACATGTATAAATCTACATTATCAAGGAGTACCATAAGCTATATTTTAACAGTGTATTTCCAGTGGAACGGGAACTACCTGGGTGAAAATGCGCGGAACAGCTAGTAATTTTTTGTTGTAAATAGCTGTAACTGGTGGTTCAATAAACTATAGGTATTTAGTTGTGTTGGATAGCTCTTCTATGCATGATGTGATCAGAAAAGTTACATGATTTTGAATCTGGTACAGTCTACGAAACGCACCAATGCATAAATCCTGATTCAGCTCCGAATAAACACTCGCTTGTCCACCTTACGCCGACAAGGTATTCTTCACTTTACTTCCGCCACACAGTTCACAGAGCCTACGAAAATTTGGAAAAGCTAATTATGGGGAATACCGAAGGCAAAATCGCGCGGTCGTTCTACCACAAAATGGACCGACCAAATTAAAGACTCATCCAAGTTCTACACGGTTGTGAGAGACTCGTTGGCTAGAAACCGGTGGAAGCAGATTATCCACTCCAAATGCGACCCTAATGCTGACCACGATCCTCAGAATGAGGGACCGACCCCATAGAGAGAGACAGTCAAGAAAGGGCACCGAATATTTAAAATGATTGTACAGATTCAGAAGTCAAACATATCTGTCTCTATAAATCTATAAAAATCCTAACAGACTGAACCGATCGGCCTATTAAACATCGCTTCAGATTAACGATTTTCGGGGACTGCGGCAGTACACAAAGGTTCTAATACAACCTCTTTTACGATGGCACTCGTTTTAGGCTACGAACGCCTCCGGGAGGAGGTATAAAACTCTTATTGCTACTAGCGGGAAGACTCAGCTGTTTTTAGCCGATTGCGCTAGAAGGATGGTAATGTTCGGGTATATTATATAGTATGTATGTAAGTATTGTGAGTCGTAGAAGCCTACAGTGCATGAGGTCGTGGGTTCAGTCCATTTTATTCGAAAAAATTGTGTGGTGAATACAGGTACTTGTATGTAATGTTGGTCTTATAGAAGTAAGTTAAACTGTTTGTCGGTGGAAAGTTTCAGAATCATTTCCTTAACGCCGCACTACCCATAGGAAAAGTAACAATAAAGCATTTATTTTGAAATAGGTTGCACTTTATAAATGTATGACCCATTATTTTCCCGGCTTCTCTAGAAGGAGAGTATACTTTTTCACCCACAAGCCCAGCGCGGGTTGTATTGTGTTTCAAGCCACCCAAGAGTATTTTACCATTATACATCATCATTCTAGCTAATGCATGTAAGACTGGCATAAAGGACAAAAAAAATACATTTTAAAAACAGTCATAACCTCAACAATCTTGAATATCATCCACACCTAAAATGTCAAGACAAGACAGCAATAACAAGCACCTTTCCAGCAAAACATTTGACTCTCGAAGTAGCAAAGCAAACATTGTAACTACGTCATTGTTATAGAGCCGTATTGACACGCTTGGAAGGACTATTTGGCGAGTCCAATTGCTTTTAGGAGCTTGTATGCTTACCGATATCCAGGTTAAGCAATATTGGGCGCGATCGGCTATTAGATTGGGGCTGCGAAGCTACATTTTTTGGGGCGGTTCAGTAAGCTTTTGGCAATTCTTTATTCTTTCGGCGGCTGTTGCATTTGGGTCTTAATCCTAGAGATTTAAATACAAGTTGGCCATTGGGAATATTTGCAGAAAAATACTTGATATCCTTTTTGTTTCCAAGCAACAGTTCAGCTACGAACCCGAGCTATCGTTCGGACGAATCACATTAGATTTATTACCAACGGTAATAAGTTTCGGATTACGATTTTATTCGCTTTGGCCCTTGAATCTTGTCTTTAAATCTCTTTGGTCTAAATCTGCATCAACTCAAAATATTAGTAGGCGAGAAAAAAGAACTATTGCCCGTTTTAAAAAGTACTTGCTGATAGGAAGCGACACTGTTCATGTTCAAGTGACATAAGCTGTTTTATTGACGGTGATGAAACGGCGGGGGTAGCTAGTGCTTACATAAAACTAAAGCCATTAAGCTGTGCTTGATGTTATCGGGTGGTTTGAGAAGGCAACCAGGTGACTAGTTACCAATTAGCAATGGGATCGCTTTGGAGATTTGAATTATTTCATGTGCGTGAAAAACTCACAGTCCAGCAGATATACTTACTTGGGAATTAGGATTAGAAATAAAGGACTCGAGAATTTAACGACTGGAGTGTATGAGTATGTGCAAGAAGGAAGTAAATATAGATATGAAGGTTGATAGATCTAAATAGAAGAAAAAAACATAGTACCTAGCGCATCACACCTTTTTGTCAATCCCATACATAGATATTCTATTCGAACCACGTTTAGGTTTTACAAAGCCAGTACAAATTCAGCTACTACCCAATTTATCTTTTTAGAAAAAAACATTTCAAATTCAATTTAAAGTTACTGCGGTTTGAAATCTAGGCGACAGAAATAACTATTGTCATCCTAGAGAAAGTTGTCTGCCATCTTTAGCGAGTACATCAAAGTGGCATGACGATCATAATATAAATAGGTAATTCTCAAAAACTACACAAGTTAACTGTTTCCACTGTGATTTTGTAGGAGACGGAACTAATTTGTTGTAAAAGATTGAAGGGTATGTGATTAAAACATCGTTTCTATACACAGTTCTTGCATCGCTTGCAGTTGGATAGTTCAATGTAGTTGAATTTTAATAACGTTTGGAATTCTTTTTAATGTTATTAAGCGAAAGAATTTCCAAAATTCATTTTGAATACAAAAGATGTAAAAGTTTGAAATGATACAAAGAACAATAAAGTTGCCAATATCTGATGCTTGACTGGCAACTTTTATTGTTCTCCCACGGAGGATGATGATGATGAGAAGATAGACAGTCTTAATGTGTCCCGTTGATGATTCTTGACCAGCTAAACTTTTTGATACCGGCCTCACTAGAGTAGTTAAAAAACCGCCTTTTAAGATGTTAACTTTATTTGTTTTTCAACGTATTCTAAAAAAAGTGTTATAATATACAAATATAAAAAAATATTAAAGAAATATTGACACTACTGTATCCTCGAGGAGGTAGGCAGAGGTATACCATTCTTAGATACCTATCTACTTTCACAAATTCAAGTGCTTGATTACACATTGACCCACTACGTAAAGTTCTCATTTACTCATTTTAATGTACAATTCTTTACGACAAAACATGATTGAAAAATACTCAAATTATATGTATCGGTTGGAAACCGATTGCGGACAACATAATAGAGAATAATGAACGCTAATACGTATTTATTAACCGTCAATTTGCGTTGTCTCTAGCATATTAGTTAAAATTAGTTTGACCTGAACTGAAACAGTTGTTGTCTATTAATCAATAGTGAATCTGTTAATAGTACTAAGTACCTATATAACTAGAGGCTTTACTTTGCTCAGGCTCTACATCTATTTATATTTTTTAGCTTTTAGTCAACGAGTGCATAGTTGCAAAAAGGAAATTAAATCTATACTAATATTATAAAGCGGAGAGATTTGTATTTTAAACTCAAAAACTACTGGACCGATTTAAAAAAAGCTAGAAGATTCTTGAGTAATATAGGCTATATTTTTTCCCTGTATTCCCAAGGGAACGGGAACTACGCGGGTGAAACTGCGCAGAACCGCTAGATAGTTGTTATCTTTTTTAGAGTAGGTATACCTTTCTTTAACGATGACATTAACGACGTCAATTTCCAATATGACGGCGCAGCACCATTAAAAAGTTTGATTCAGAAGCTATTTTGAAGCATACATAAGCAAAGGGCTGTTACAGGTAGATGTTAGAGGTGATGAAATGCTAAATAAGTAAGGTAAACTAGGATTGACGGGTACCTACTGACCTTCTTGCCAACTTTCCAATTTTCCCGACTTTTTTGTATAGTCATACTTAATCCTATGTCCTAAAGGTGAAATATAGGGTAGATACACCGATTATAACAATTTTGAATAAGAAAGATTAAGTACTGAAAGTAAGTAAGGCATCTACGAGCTGGCAAACTTATGCTAGCTCGTAGAGGCCAATTATACAAACCAAATGGCTCAGCCAACTATATTATATGTCCTAAAATTTCAAGTCACTAATCATCTGTGTTATCATTTGTAAATTGCAATTGATTATTGTGGATATGTGTGGTTGATTGTTGCAATTGAGTGTTACGGATTCGTGTTGCAATCACACATTTCGGAATTGCGTTCGTAACCAGATTTATCTGCCACAGAAGATATTGTACGCTTTCAGAGCCTTCATTTTACAACAGCTGAAAATACTAAAAAGGAAAAAAACCGTCGATAAAAGTATCAATTCCAATAAAGACCAGACCAGAGTTGATGATAACTTGGAAATGCGCCAGCATACCAGTGTCCTACTTCCACTGCAAGATTGCAGGTTTTACGTACTAACTGGAGGAACTCTTCATATATAATTGAGCATAGTTAATGGTCTGGTTTGAGCTTCTATTTGATAGAGAACGAATTGAGTATTCCTATCGCCTGTCTAAAATAGCGCCGCCTAGTTAACGTCTAACAGTTCGCATAGCAGACGAAAATTTGGAAAAGCTAACTGCTAGAATACCGAAGGCAAAAGATCGCGAGGTCGTTCTCCAACAAGATGGACCGACCAAATTATAGACCCATCCAAGTTCTACACGGTTGTGAGAGACGCGTTGGACAGAAACCGGTGGAGGCAGATCATCCACTCCAAATGCGACCCTGATGCAGACCACGGTCCTCAGACATTAGGGACTGACCCCAGATAACGTGGGAGTGCCATGTTTCGGCACGCTTGGGCCGGCTCGACCGGAGTGATACCACGGCCTCACAGAAAACCAGCGTAAAGCAATGCATTGCGTTTCGTTGAGTGAGTGAGGTAACCGGAGGACCCAATCCTCCCTCCCCCTCCCCGCCCCCCTCCCACTATTCCCCCCTCCTAAGGCCGGCAACGCAGTTGTGACTCTTGAGTTGCAGGTGTCCATGGGCGACGGACGTCACTTACCAACAGGTGACCCGTCTGCTCGTTTGCCCCCTTTTTCATCATAAAAAAAAAAAAAAGAGAGAGAGAGTTAACGTCTAAGTAACCCTCAATATATTTTTTACTAGCTGTTGACCGTGACTCCGTCCGCGTTAACTTAAGAACGTGCTTTTAGGGATGACAGTTGCCTATACCCTTCCGAAAAATGTAAACTGTCCCCTGACAAATTTCATCAAGATCAGTTTATCGGTTTAGACGTGAAAGTGTAGCAGACAAAGTTACTTTCGTTGATATTAGTCGGGATAGGAAACATCAAGTGTTTTAATCTACTTATTACCTAAGTATCTCCTGTATTTTATATTTTATTAAAAAATTTAGATGACTCAGGTGATCTTTCAGAGATCTTTCAGATCGTACAGGCGTCTCCCATAATATATCTTAGCTATAACGAAATGATGATATCACGAGGGACATTTTTGTCCGTCCCCTTATATTTCCTTTTCCCGCCTATTACGACACCCATGGGAAAAAGATCAGAATCTTAGAATAGGGCAGTACTTGGTAGCAATTGAAGTAAACAACTGGTATCACATTCAACTAAAAAAATTTAACACGCACACAAATGTTGGCCCCGAGCGGGTATCGAACCTGCGACCTCCGACTCAGAAGGCAAGGTCACTACCAACTAAGCCAACAGGCCCGTCAACTGTTTTTCGTTTTTAGTAACAAGTGCGAATAAACTATTTTCTGTTCCAAAAAGGTTCTTAGAATAGAGTAGATATGGTGTTGCTCATGACCTATTCTAGTAACTAAATATAGTAGTCGTCCATATTAAGGTTTTAGATTAGATCTATTAGTGTAGCACCATAATAGGCTACCTTCAATGTCATATGATAATATTAATAATGATAGTGTTACGCTAGAGTTACAACTGCGGTTACGACTATATGCTTCGCTGTACTTGGTATTTACTCAAATTTCACATCAACACAGGCGAAAATGACAATGATATAGATTTTGAGTAAGACACAATAGAGCAAACGTTATCTACACTTCAGTACTTCTATACTAACATTATAAAGAAGAAAGATATGTATTTTTGTATATTTGTTACTAATAAACTCAAAAACTACTTGACCGATTTTAAAAATTCTTTCACCAATGGAAAGCTAGAAGATCCCTGAGTAACATAAGCTAGATTTTATTCCCGTATTAACACGGAAACGGGAACTACGCGGGTGAAACTACGCAGAACCCTTTTTTTTTATAATTTTGTACAAATATTTAAGATTTCTTTGTCATTCAAAATTAAAAATCATTTAGTCATATATCAATAGTCTAATAACAAGGCACTCTAAACTCATCCATGAAGGTTGGCTAAATTTAAACAGCAGCGCATCTCCACCGACGAGTTGCTGGTTCCAAATGTAGTAGGTACCCTGAGAAGAACCAGCAAGAAACTCGAGGGCAGGTCTTTTTATTCTCGTGTATCTGCAGTCCCTTCTGATTTACTTGTGATTAATAGACAGGCTTAGGAAAACCGCGTTTATCCTTAAGTAGGGTTTGGCGTAAGCTATAGATTCTACAAATGCTGTAGCCAAAACTACTAATTAATCAAAGGCTCTAGGTGTCCCTGTAATCCTAGTAAGTGTTATCTGTTACGAGTAGAATGTATATAGATTCTTGTTAGCTGCATTTTTTGTACCTACTGTTAATATTTCATTTCTAAATCTAGGTCAAGACGTACTGGGTCCATTTGTAGCTGGATTTTTATTATTTATGCTCACGTGTGGTGGTTTATAGTTTGATTAACTGATAGGAGTGGTGTTTTTGTGGTACTCTGGGTCATGCTATCATAGTTAGAATTAGCTACCCTTGTTATATGTATGAACATTATACTTTTGGATATTTAAATAGTAGTCGCTTCTGTAAAAACATTGGAGAATATAATTATAATATATTTTTAAATTATCTTTACTAAAAAAAACAACAGATTAAAAAAATACATTATAAAAATATTTAAATAAAGAAAGTGTCCAATATAAGAAACCCTTACCAATTCGATATTAACTACACTGCGCGCTGCACAAATTGGCCAACAACTAACCACACACCCTACACAGCACTGCACGCCACTAAATTCCAATGCGTATTTTGCGCGACGACGCCGCGGCGGATATTGTACGCTTACCCTATGGTGAACAAAACGCTACTGCCCGGGCTGCGCCGGGTAACAATCGATGGTTCTGCGCATGTACCTTCGGGCCCGCGTCATTTCCACCCCACGGTGTGGAAAACTTCAGTGATTTACCCTGAACATAGGGTGGGTAATCTTTGGTTTGCTCCCATGGAAATTTTACAAGATTGAATTTTTCACCTAATAATATTCATTTCCTCGGGGTCGTAAGAGATGTCAATTGGAATAGGTATATATTATAAGTTTTCTTGGCTATATCAGCGTCCGCGTTCCGAGATATAATACGCTTTGTCAGTTTCTAAGCCTCTAAATATCTTTATGCCAAAAATCTACTCAATCTGTTGCTACTAGAACTTTCATATTTATATAATTGAAAGGAAGTAATAAGATGGAATACAGTCTCCTCTATTCAACTATATGATTATAGACATCTACTAAATGAAAGAGGTTTGTCTAATGACGTTAATAATTATTCGATACAAGGAGATATAAGGAGAATGGGCAGAAGTAGCGGGCATCCCTGTCCTACCTCCAATATCTTATGTATGAGATCAGAGCTCGCTAGAGGAAAGTAAAAATTCCGTCAGTCCCCCCTAACGATGATATGTAATTGTTTCGTGAATGTCCGAGTGCGTTTGTCGGGTTTTCACGTTGAATTCTTGATGTTGTTGTATTGATTGCCTCACCTTTGTGGATTCAGGTCTAGTTCTAGAAAACTAGCTAACTGGGTCATATTTTTATTGTCTTTTTCTTAATTGCCTGTTTCCGGGTATTCGTATAGCCAGTTGTATGGCAACAGAGTATCTATGAATGCTTTTGGAGAGTTCACTTTATTGTATTTTACGATTCAATATTGAAGATACTTAGAGATAGATCATTAAAGTGATGAGTACACATAATCTTAATAACAGAATAATTTTTTTTCTGTTATTATATTTTTAAAGACTATTATATTCATGCAGGTAATAGGTTAAATACCATGGATCTTCTGCTAATTATATTTATTTACAATTATATTTCTGTATTGGTATTTTTTTATAGTTATGTAGATACTTTGTAGATTAGACTCAGTAGGAAAAAGGATAGTCGATTTTCGCATTTGTTTCCATTCCAATCAAGTTGAAAATTCATCTGAGATAATTAACAAAATACTCACCGATATTTCTTGTCTCGGTGCCAAACTGAGATGTGTAGCACCTGATGGTCGTACACAGCAGTTGGAAGAGGCAACTTCAAGTGTCTCTGGAACTCTGGCTCTCTCTTCCCGTAGAGCACCGAAGTCCTCTGGAAAATCGACCTTTGAGATGGCAGAGACTGTTCCGCTACACCACTGATAACCACCTGCAAGAATAAGACAGAAAAATTACTATAGCATTCTTTTTTATTGTCAAACTCATTCGCTACTACAATTTCGTTTGTATGAGAATCATTATCATCAAAAAGTATGATCATTTAAGTAGAGAATAATACAATTTAGATTTGTCAATGCACTTACCTTTGCGTAAGCGTTAATATCATCAACCTTTCCTAAAGACCGTTGGAGATCTCTGCACCGAATAACTGGAAAATAAACAGATCTATTAGTACATTCAGTGTTTCAATGTAGAGAAAAAAGTATTATTAAAAAAGAGGTCGACAGTCACCACTCACCGTGTACGTCTATGACGTTATTCCGAGTCACAATTTCCAAGTCTATTGTTCCTTTTAGAGCCTGAAACCTATCGCAGCTGCGTTCCAGCCTATTGCTAGCTACGCTCCTTCTCTTTTCTTCACTACTATTTATACTTTCTTCTGGAGAATACGTTAAACATCTTCTCGAAGATTTATGTTCTATGACTGGAGTGAAAGCGTCATTTAGTAACATATTATCTTCATCTAATTTACTCGTCTTATGAGCTCTCTCTTCACTTAGAACATTACTTGACCTTTTAAGGTTAGGAACAGGTGTAATTGGACTTGGTATGCCATTTTCTAAAGTAAGACCAAATAGTTCTCGTGATCGTTTGTTTTGAATGTCAGTGTCATGTGGCATTAGGCTGCTATGAGAAACGTTTGATCTGATGGAAACATTATTTTTCTCAAATTCCAGTTCTAAAGGAACGATGTCATCAATGAAAGATGAACTCAAAGGTTCGCATAAAGAAACATTGTGCAGTTCAGTTACAGGACTTGGAATACCCATTTCTAGAGTTAGGATAGAAGCGGGTTCAGGTTTATATAATTGTTGAAGAGAAGCACTTTCGTTGCTCAGTGTAGATTTTTTTCTTCGTATACATCTTTGTCTTCTTAATCGAAGATTTGCTTCTCTCTCAGCTGAATATAAATCTGGTGTAGATCTCGATGAAGTATTTTCTAAATTCCCCTTTTCATTTGACTCTTTCATAGACTTTGATCTATTTAATGTTTTATCTTTTGTTTTCGGCTCCATATAATTGTCAGGAGTTCTGACTTCTCTTTCGTTGTAGCCATCTCCGTCGTCTAAAATAAAGCATCCAAATGGAAGATTCTTTAACAGTCTATCGTTGACTTTAAGAACAGGAATTTTCTTTTTATTTGGACTATTTTTTGGAGATACCGAATTTTCTCTAGACAAATTGACGTACTTTGCTTCTTTGATTAGATTTGCTTTGTTTTCTGCTTGAGGATTAACAAAAAGATCTTTGACGGAATCGAGTGGTGGAATTTCCTCTTCTATATCAATAATGTGGTCCGTATTTTTATTTAATATTCTCCTTCTGGATTTCACAATTTTGGTGCTCTTTATTATATCTTCGATCATCTTTTCAAGAGTCACATCACCCATTTGCGTCGTTGAAACTGTTGATTCGGTTACATTCGTTATAGAGTCCTTACCAAGAATAAACTTATTTTCCATTTCAGCAGAACTTTCCTCATCTTTAAGAGGAATAGTAAAAGGGTTTTCTACTTTGGGAAAATATTCAATTGCATCGTTTGTAAAGGCAGTTCTTTGGGACTTACTATGTGTACTCATCGTACTAAATCTCAAAGCTGCTAACTTTGTTGACAGAGGAGTTATTCGAATTGGTGAACAACCATCTCTTACCAAAGAGTGCGTGTCTTTTTTATCCACAGAAGGAGATTTAAACGAACTTTCAAATTCATTTGACTTTTTCCTAGTTCTTTTTAAAGGCCTAAGATTTGTTAGACCTTCATCTTTATTGAAATATAAAGGATTGTCCATGAATATGTGATGACCAAATATAGGTAGAGTTGTTTTTTCTATGCTAGCTTTATTAATTGTCAAAGGTTTTTCTATACAGTTTAGTACCAAATCCTCATCATATTCAATCTCGACTAAGCCCTCACTAGTAGTTTTAGTAGTACTTATTGGAAAATTGCACGTTTTTCCTAAGGCAAATGAGTTCCTACTACTGGTAGTTGTAGCACTTAATCTATCAGAAAGTTCATTTAAAGAGGGTTCTGATGTACTGTGACTCAATTTAGGAGATTCAGAAACACTTTTATTGTGAGGCCTTATCCGTCTCTCAGATTTGTATGCTCGACTATCACGGCTAAATACGTCATTACTGCTACTTGTCATCTCAAGTTTCCTTTTCTTGGCTTCTCTTACTTTTCTGCTATAACTTGGAGGAGTAGGAGGTAGGTCTGGTGGTATATCATCTTTCGATCCGTTGAGATAGTATATCCTCCTTTCAAAATTCTTCACCGGTGTTACAGATGTTGGAGTTATATTGCTTACGTCTTTTAGAGCTAATGCTTCAGATTTCTTAACAAAACCTTCTTTGTAATAATTTGGTGTATTTCCTATGTAGTTAATGTTTTCTTTATCAACGGTTCGAATAATGTTTTTCCTCGCAGCGGATCCTAAGGAGCGTCGTTGATATCGACTGGGCTTTTTGCTCTTCTTAACCTCTTGGGCGTCTAAAGACCTTCTCGTTTTATTGGCGTATGGTTCATTCGGAAATGGTTCAGGCTCTTCGGTTCTCACATCAGGAATGGGTTGAACATCTTGATTTTTCTTCCCGTACACCGCCCACTTCAACATTTTTTACCTGTAACAAACGAAATTTATTGAGAAAGCAGAATTTTGAGATTAATAGATTTGTGGTTATATTTTGTACTAGCAGCGCCCCGCGGTTTCACCCGCGTAGTTCCCGATCCCGTGGGAATACGGGGATAAAATATAGCTTATGTGTTATTCTGATGTATAAGCTATATAACTGTCAAGTTTCATCAAAATCCGCACCATAGTTTTTGCGTGAAAGAGCAACAAACATCATTCATTCTACGGGCGTTGTCTTTGATAAATCAGAACACCAGAATGAACTTTTGCAGCTCCGTCCAATACCATTCGTCATTTATGGAAATGATGGATGGTTCTCGATTTGTCACATTCCGTCTGCTGTTGGTTCACACAATCCGTTATGTGGAATCTGTGTCGGTCGTGTGTCTACATAATATTTGTGTTGTATTGTTGACACAGCTTTATAAATGTCGGTAGTCAAATAGTTATCGGTACACTGTCGAATTTCAGAAGCTAAGATGAAACTTTATGTTCTTATGGTGACACACAAAGGGTGCTAACGGGGCCCTATTACTAAACCTGCGCTGTCTGTCCGTCTGTCTGTTTGTCAGTGGACTGTTTTTCATGAACCGTGATAAGTACCTATATCGAATTTCGTTAAATGAAATTAAAAAATGAAACGGGGTCACCCTTCAAAAGACGTTTTTTTTTGTTTTTTATTGTACGGTGGGACGGAACTTTACAAGCGCGACTCGAACTTGGCCGATTTTAAAATTGAGGTTATTTTGTTATCTAATAAGTAATTAACCACAATCATATCTCGTCCGCTGGTATTCCAAACTTAAAACGCGAGAAATTGCGATCTTAATTGCATCCTTCCTCAAATTGTTTGGAAGAAATCTGTTTAAAGATTGTAACTATATTGCTTTTGATTACTTTTATTGAAGTGGAATTAACTGTAGGAATTACAGTATTTAATAGCGATGTACAATGCAAAACCATGCTTACAATAAAATCAAGATAAACGAGAGAATGTAATTCTATGGACAAACTTCCACCTGTTGACTGCCAACAACGAAAATGATGTTAATGATGATAATAATTTTGATGGTGACAATTTTTGACATTTTTTGACATTTTTGTAATTTTTTGTCATTTTTGAAACTTTTGACATTTTAGACCTTTTTGACATTTTGACATTTTTGAACTTTTTGACATTTTAAAATTTTTGACCTATTTGACATTTTTGACATTTTTGAACTTTTTGACATTTTTTGACCTTTTTGACATTTTTCACCTTTTTTGACATTTTGACATTTTTTGACATTTTTGACCTTTTTGACATTTTTGAAATTTTTGAAATTGTCATTTTTGAACTTTTTGACATTTTAACATTTTTGACCTTTTTGACATTTTTGACATTTTTTGACCTTTTTTGACATTTTGACATTTTTGAACTTTTTGACTATTTGACATTTTTGAACTTTTTGACATTTTTGACATTTTATGACCTTTTTGACATTTTTGACCATTTTTGACATTTTGACATTTTTGACCTTTTTGACATTTTTGAGCTTTTTGACATTTTGACATTTTTTGACATTTTTGAAATTTTGACATTTTTGAAATTTTTTGACCTTTTTGACATTTTTGACAGTTTTGGCATTTTTGAGATTTTTGAAATTTTTGAAATTTTTGACCCACGGGTCTGAAATGCCCAGTCCCTTTTGACCCACGGGTCTGAAATTCAAACTCGATCGAGGTATTGACCTAAGGTATCTACTGACCGAATTTGAAGTCAATCGGTCCAGTAGATCCGGAGATATCCTGTCGACAGACACACAGACACACAGACACACAGACACACAGATACACAGACAGACATCTTACTCAAACCATTAACTTCCTCTTATAATGCTACGCAGGAGGAAGTTAATAATATGCTCAAACATATTCTAGAAAATACAAGGATTTGATTTGAAAACTTTATCTTCAAAAGGTATATTCCATTCAAAATCACTCCAAAAAATTTTAAATCATTTATTTTCTGTAGGTATAAAAAATGCACATAAAAATGTCAATAGTCTAATAACCAAAGAGATTAGAATATAATAGGGCATAGAGGGGACAAAGCGAGGAAAATTTGAAGCCAAAAGTTATTCCAAGTGGAATAACTCTAGTACAATTTCGATCGAATGACAGCTCGCGTTCATAGTAACTGACATGACGCTTGAGCTTCAAACATGCTTCAAAGTTTTGTATGAAAATATTCCCAATGCCCCCTCTATGTCCTATTATATTTTAATCTCTTTGCTAATAACACGGCACTCTAAACCCGTCCATGAAGATTGGCAAAATGTAAACAGCAGCCTATCTCCACCGACGAGTTGCTGGTTCCAAATGCAGTACCCGAGAAGAACCAGCAAGAAACTCAAGGGCAGCTCTTTTTAATCTCATGTCTTACTAGCAGCGCCCCGCGGTTTCACCCGCGCAGTTCCCGTTCCCGTGGGAATACGGTTATAAAATATAGCCTATGTGTTATTCTGATGTATAAGCTATATAACTGTAAAGTTTCATCAAAATCCGTTCAGTAGTTTTTGCGTGAAAGAGGAACAAACATACATCCATACATCCAGACATCCATCCAAACAAACTTTCGCATTTATAATATTAGTAGGATTATTTCTGTATTCCATTCCACTTTTGACTAGCAGTATTTCTTGGACCCTCTAAATGATGATGAATGAGAATCTATTTTGGGACCTTGGTGGTCCTCACTATGTTTTCCTTCACCGTCGAGTAAATTATAAATATGGCAGTAGTTTTTGAGAATCTCATTGGTATACATAATTGGTAGGTAGGTATACACCAGGGAAACAATTCTAAATGTCAACGGTTACAGTTGGATGACAATGACAATGACATGGTCAGTCGATGGTGTTATTTGCTCTGAAAAGTGTCAAAATAACATTGAGTGACCATTGACATCTCATTGTCGTCCAACTATGACCGTTGACACTTAGTAGAATTGGCCCCCAGGATTAAAATCTGAGTCTCACGCGTAATAGGTTCACTAACCATATCACAACGTTTTAAATGTTTAATTTAATCAGTTCCAGGAGAGAATCTAACCCGCGACCGCTGATTAGGAAAGAAGAGCTTACAACTGAGTCAGTCTCAAGTTATTGGTAATGCAAGATAGCCGGTATCTCTGATAACGGTAGCGTAAAACGTGGTGCCGATTCGATACCGTCATGCATGTCCGGAGCTTATGTCACGGAATTTAAGGGACCGCTACTTCGATCACTAACAGAACTAGACGACCAGTCACACAAAATCTTAGTAAAATGTAAAATTTCACACAGGTAAACCCTTTAAGACTTCATCATTTACCAAAGTGCTTAAATTGGTGCATGAATTTATAATAAACGAGGCCCACTAATTATTATTTGAATAGGTACTTTTAGAGTAAGGAATTTTGAAATTGGAGAATTCATGCTAGGGTTGTTCTGGAAGAAATCGCTTAGGGCGATAAGACAACCCACTGTACTTTTTTTGTCATTGTATCACTTTACTGTTTGTCATTTTAATGCTGGTTGTTTACCGTAACTCCTAGTCTTAATGCATGAGGAGTACATCTTTATGTATTTATTACACTTACAACTGTATAAATTTAAGGCCAAAAATGTAAGCAAGATTAGTGTAAATAACTGTTGATGTACCAAATAAAATAAATAAAGACTAAAATGTATTAATGGTCCGGTATATTTACCAGTAAGTTTTTCTAAAACTTACGTACTTAGTACTGTTAGCCCTGTTATGTACCCACTTTTTATCCTCGCACATGATTAAGAAATCTAAGTAACTTTTAATTTTAGTTTTGATTTTGTTACTTATATATTTTTTGACACGATTTTATTTCTATTACATTTTAATTTATGGGACATTGAGTTCGATTCTGCATTACAGCGACTAAACTTAATTTAGTTTATTCCTGTCTTTATTTTACCTCAAAAAAAGAAAAGGGATAGAAGATAACCTACCGAATTTAGTCCTGTCAGAGGCTGTATTTTAGTCGTGACTTATTTACTTATGCACTAAACACGTTATGAAATGCCTTAGTTGACAGGAGTAATTTTAATTTGACAGTACTAAATATCACTCGTCTCTTTTCTTCTCTATGCGAAAGAAAATAACAGGACTAAACTAAAATAAGTTTATAATAGGCGCCGTAATGCAGAATCGAACCCACTGTCTGAAATAAATGATTATTATTATTATTATTTGAACGTTGACAAAGATGAAAGAGATTTTCTAAAACCGAAACTTAATAGAATGAAGAAAAAATATATATTGGATCTTACACAAGAAAATTCTATCATTTACATGTTGGCGCTTAGCCTTATATTCTGAAAGGTAGTTAACACTATTATAAATAGCTTTTAACTGACTTTACGGTTGGTTTACACCAAAATAAAAACCGCTATTAGTTATTGCTTAGTTGTTTGCGGTATTTTACAAGATTTTATAGCATCGCGAATCGGGAATGTGGGGTAGTGGGTTCGTTGCTCGTAATTTCTTTATTAACCATAACAGTTTGTTGTAACTATTTCCAGTTACTTGATAGTTAACGTTGTTGTAGAAACCAGGGCATTGATAACTTTTTTATATTGTTGTATGATTCTTACAATAACAACTTATTATCTGTATTGTTCAATCTTAGTCATCACATTACAATGAAATGAGATTGAATCATCAAACGTATGAAAACTGCAGCCGCACCACCTAAGTTTCAATACTGGATATCTAATTGGTTGGCTCAGTTGGTAGTGACCCTGCCTTCTGAGTCGGAGGTCGCGGCTTCGATCCCCGCTCGGGGCTAACATTTGTGTGCATGAACATGTCTGTTGGCTTCGTGTCCGTTCGTTTAATATTTATTTAAGTATGTTTATTAATTGTTTAGCACCCGTAGTACAGGCTCTGCCTAGTTTAGGACTAAATAACCGCTAGTGAATTTAGTCCAACATTAAAAAAAACGTTGATCTCTATTCGCAGATGGCGCCATTTTGATTCCCAATTCAAATTGCAAATGTCAAATTGAACGTTAAATAAAATAAATGTCATTTGACGTTGTCGTATAGTCAAAGCTTGTCTTAGATAGTAAGTAGGCCTGCTGTTTTCTACATGACTCAAAGATATTACTTACTAAATCATAATTCTAGTTACCTATCTCGGCGTTTTATTTAATAATCACCAACAAATAAACGGTAAAATGCAAATATTCAATCACCCACTGAGAAACTAGCATAACAAACGAAATCTAATTGAAACGGAAACGGAATTAAAACGTCACTAAACCAGCATTATACGCCAATCATGACTAATCAGCAGTCAAATATAATCGAAAACAAGGCATTCTTATGCAAAATCGCTAAAAAAATTGGCTACGAAAGACGTTTGTTAAATTAAAAATGGTCGATTTCATCTTGGTTACGGGTCAGGTAATAACTCATATTTCCCGCTGTACCAAATTGACTGTGTAATTAGACGGTCGGTCTGTATTCAGATCCTCAATACTGTAAGAGACACATGCTGAGTTTCGAAACCAGACCTCGTGTCAACCACGAAGCGTTTGCAGCGCTACATTTTCTATCACGTCTAACCGGACACAAGTTAAAGCGGAATCATGAAGCTGCTGGAAAGCAAAAGGCAAGTTAGACGCAACGAGGCGTACACAAAGCGACCCTGAAGAAATTCGCGAGCCAAATACTCATACAACACCGCAAAACAGGGCGTACGACTTGGTCCTTTATCCTCTCCCTTGCTATTCAACACCAAATTGCTATTGAATTTAAGATTTCTCCAGCATTTTTTAATATCGAATGCACGTCTCGACTTGCGAAACATGGGGTCGTGGAACAAAAAACATTTTTGAGCGACATAGGTTTTTTGCAGCTTGATAGGAGAAAAATCGCTCTAGATTCCTGTACAAGTGACAAAATAAGGTTTAGATTTAAAAGTAATGCGTTTAAAAAACGAATGGTACGCGACAAACGTCAGAGACTTGTATTGAATGGAACGGAACACGTTCTGGCGGGTTTCGGATTTTGAATTTGATTTTTGAACAACGTACTGTCGCGAGACTTTGATGACTTCTATTTATTCCAAACAAATTAGTCTTTATGGAACAGGTCTTAAGAGTTGCATCAAAAAGATGCTGATGAGATAACGACTGCATTCACACATAGTAAAGATTTTACTTGTACACAGATAGAAAAGATTACTTAATTCAAGTAATATTACTTGATCCAAGAGTTTTTCATATTCGTATATGAGGAAAGTCGTAAATCTCTTGGATCAAGAGTGAAAAGATTTCAGAGTTTATTATTTAAATCAAACAATAAAATACTCTCTACAAAAGCGCATGAAACTTTTATCTAAAATTTTTACGCTCTTGGACCGAATAAATAAAAAATTTAGATTTAATTTGTGTCGTTCTTCATTTCAAACAACAAAGCAAGAACGAGAAATGCTTGAATGAAGAGTTATCGACTCTTTATTTAATAATTGGTGTGTCTTGCCTTAAGGTTTAAAGCTTAGTTTAAGATTTAAAAAATTTGACGTGAAGTATTTAATATGCTTGACACTAACAACTGCGCTTTTAAATTAAATATATTTCTGCTTTGTTGTGAGATTGCGCATTGCTTCCAGGAAATACGATAAATATTTATCCTAAAATTGTGAATCTTTAGTATGAAAGAGACGAATGCTTTTTATAAAAGATTCGCATATTTCAATTAAACATTATATTAATTTGGGCGAAACGAACCTATTGTTCAATATGAAAGTTTCTGATACTTCAATTAAACTTTATGTTAGTTTGGGTGAAAAGAGCCTATTACTTGATATGAAAGATTCTGTTAATTATATTAAACTTTATAAAAGTTTGGTCTAAAAGAGTGCAATTATTAATTTAGGAGAAAAAGTACACGATTTTGTTTTGGTCGTTCTTGGATATATACTAAGAACAACCAAATCAACATCGGGTACAATTACAAACGAAAACCATAGGTATTGAATTGAGTCATAACACAAAACTGAAGAACCGTCACAGAATATAGGAAATAGGAAAGAAAAAAAAACGTTCCAATAGGTAACAATAAAATATGGAAAAGCAAAGCATAATCAATATCTATACAATCAGAATCTTTCATAAATTAAGTCCTAAAACTATTATATTAAAGGAAGGTACTTAATTATTAATTGAAAAAGCTGTATGCAAGTTATTTTATATTCAATTTTATTCATTTGTAAAGTAAACAAACTACTGTGCATTTAAAGTAAACAAACTACTGTCGATTTCACTGATTACACCTACTGAAATACAGATGTATGTAGTATTTCGATCGTCGGTAAAATATCGAAAATATTAATAGTCCGTCGAGTAAGCGACATACCTCAATTTTTTTGCACATACCTACATATAATATTTCGGTAAAAATTCTGAGTTAACGTAGTCCGAGACTTGCCCCATGCGACGCCCGGATGCAGGCGAAGGGTACTTATGGGTTAAAAAATTTAAAAAAATCTCCGCATCCAAGCATATACGTGGCAAGGCTCGGACCAAGTTGACTCGGAATTTTGTTAGGAATAATCAAAAGTTAAATTAATAAGTCACTATCTACATTCTTGTACTTTTGTTCAAAGTCCCAGGATATCTGAAATAACAAAACATGTGTTACGTTACTCTGTCATGATTTATCAGAAAAATACTAAGTATAAAAAACAGGACACTTGGTCAAAGATTTCTCAAGGATGCTACATCGTGGTTACTTACCAGCGTTTGAGCTTTGGAGCTTTTGAGTATTGGAAACTTTTCTATGTACTCATACACCGTCAAGGTTTTAGAATTCTGTCGCTCCACATATGTGTTTTCCCACTTCTTTAAGAGCTCGTCCCACGGCTCATAATTTTGCATAAGCCATAGTGCATCATCAGATGTTCCTAAAATAAAAGAGTACTTGCATTAATTTAAACACACAAAAATATTATGGCTGCAAATAGTCTAGTGTTAGGCTAGGTGATGATAACTGAAGAATGGAATATAACCTAACCTAACCATAATAATAACGGGTGTTATTTAAATGGTTAGCAGAGTATTCGTATTTTTGTGAGCAGAAAAATTTAATCTGTAAGCAGAAATAGCTAATTGGTCAGCTACTCATGGCCAGCAAACATTACAAAACCAATCAGCAATTTATGTCATTCTGGATGGCTGTAATTATGTTTGAGCTACAATGAGTTGCTACTGTTTAATAAAATTTTGGTAAGCACTCAGAGAGGAAGCCAAAAAAATTTTTTTGAGCTGCATATAAAAGTTGCAAAAATTATCTCAGCAAACTTGTCATGCGCAAAATGGGCGCATTCCTTACAAAGATTAGGAAGGAGTTTGGATTATGCAACATTTATGATTATGATTTATGATTATTATTACGATTACAAGTAGTAGTGGTAGTGGCAGCGGTAGTGGTAGTGGTAGTAGTGGTGGTGGTGGTAGCGGTGGTAGTGGTGGTAGTAGTGGTAGTGGTGGTAGTGGTGGTGGTAGTGGCTGTGGCGGTGGTGGTTGTGGTGGTGGTGGTGGCAGTAGTACTGGTGGTGGTAGCGGTAATGGTAATAATGTAGTAGTTATAGTACAATTTTTTACGACATGTTTTCTCTGCTGTTCAATTATGAAATCTTGCTGACCAAGTAGTTATTTTGCGGACCAAGTAACTATTTTGCAGACTGAATGTTTATTATGCAAACCCATGTTATTGTAAGCTGCCTAATTAATTTTTGACCATTATCAAAATTATTTGCCGAACAAGGATTGCTGCCTGATTTTTTTATTTGAGAACAAAATCTTTGTATGCCGACCAAATGATTTAAATGCTTATTCTAACCAAATTTTATAATTGCTGCTCGTTTAATTACTTCTCAATAATAACCTAAGAGACTAATAGGTACTCATAAAAACTTAAAAAAAAACATTATCAACTACTTATGCAACTCCTAGCTCCATCATGACACCCACAGTATAAAGTGCTGGTCAAGATGAATTAAATGAACCCAAACACGGTGGGTTTATGCTGGTCCTAATAACATTTCCTAGCTAACAGTGAAATCCACATTGAAGTCTCAGTGGTTTAGGAGGAGTTAGCAGATAACAGATAACAACAGACATGCGCCTTCAATTTATATTTTGTAGTGATGATAGGCAATGATAATTTAATTACTTTACACATATTCAACTGCTTAACTATCACGGAGAAGAGAACTTACCTTGTATTTCTTCAGTGTCTGCTGAATTCACCTTCGGTTAGGTTTCTTTTTTGGAATTTTTTATGCAAGTATTATCTCATACTATACTAAGTTTCATCGACTGAGGAATTAATGTTAGGAATTAACCTTTATTGCCCAAACTAAAGAGGAAAGTAAGGATAGCGTGGCCTCCTCTGCAGATTCCATTGCTTTCACTTCAGGCTCAAAGCAGTAACAGTTATGTCCAGGACTTCAGGAGTTAATTTTCACAAAAATTTGCTGTTTGCTGTTTTTTCCGTTACGACACAAGAAATAGACGTGCACTCGTAAAATTTGAATTGCCAGTTGCCAACTTGCCAGTGACAAATCGGGGTGGCCAGATATGATTGTTCAGATTCCGCCAAACTAATTAACATTTTCCCATTTTTAAAATTCGTTTAAATAAATGCGCATAAACATGAATACGCATAATAAGTATGAACTCGCATAAACAAATATTAAGTTTAGGATTTGTGTTGAAAAATAAAATAAACATTTGTAGGAAATGGATAGAATCGATATATTGTTTTTGACAAAATCTATCATAGCAACACCATAGACAATAATAAGACCATAGAGTATCTACACTAAGATACTTATACATCTTCATAACAAATAATATTATAATAATGAAAAGTTAATAGGTGAGTTGACAGCTCTGTCAAATACATACAATTTACATCTTTTTGTCTATGATATGTATTTTGCAGAGCTGTCAAGTCACCTATTAACTTTTCCCTAGTATACCTACCTATGTTTACTATTGAACCTACTACATCGAATTTGGGCCCATTCGATTCGCCTCAATCAGAAATTCTGACCTGGTAGATTCCAAGGGTCATCTAATGATGGAGCCGGAACTTGGCCATGGGAACCCTAAGATGAAACCACCCAACTACGTCGAATTTGGGCTCATCGACTCAGCTAAGGTTGACCGAAGTACGAAATACCGAATGTCAAAAGACCGACGTACGTTTGACCGAATGTACGGCAGTCCGATATACGCGAGACCGAAAATGCCGAAGTATGGGCCGCTATTTTCTTTTTGTTGTGGCTATGATTTTTTAGCTTCACTAGTTATCGTACCTAACTGAGTAGTAACTGACTATCGTACCTAAGTCCTAACTGACCGACAACCAGTCAAGTAATTGAAATTTGATTGGTCTCCGTGAGAAATTCCGACCTGGGTGATTTCAAGGGTCTGATGATGGAGCCGGAAGGTGGTCATGGGAACTCGAAGATGGAACTCCCATAGCCACCTTCGGGCTCCATCATCAGACCCTCTAAATCACCAAGTTTCAGGTCGGAATTTCTTACCGGTACTAATCAAATGAGCACCAGTCAACGTAATTGGGTGGTTCCATCTTGGAGTTCCCGTGGCCACCTTCCGGCTCCATCATCAGACCTTTGGAATCACCCAGGTCTAAATTTCTCTCCGAGATGAATCGTACGAGAGCAAGTTCGACGTAGTTGGGTGGTTCCATCTTAGAGTGCCCATGGCCACCTTCTGGCTTCATCATCAGACCCTTGAAATCACTATGTTCCAAGTCGGAATTTCTCATCGATACGAATCAAATGAGCCCAAGTTCAACGTAGTTGGGTGGTTTCATCTTATAAAAATAACTTAAAAAAATACCTGACATCGATGTTTTCCATGACTCACAAGTTACATTCAAACATAAGCTGCTGAAATCATGTCAAGATTTAAAACCGTCCCCCTGAACCGTCCTTTTTTAAGTTTTTTATAGTTTCTTATAATTTTTTATATGTTTTTATTATTAACTTGTCTTATAATTTTACGCAAATGTTGTGCGTGCTACTAATTGGCGAGCATATTATGTAATAGTTTTAGTCTACCTTAAGTTTAAAATGTCACGTTATGTTTTGCTGTAAGCATGCCTAATAAATAAATAAATAAATAAAGGTTATAGTTCCCATGTCCACCTCCCGGATCCGTCGTCAGACCCTTGGAATCACCCAGGTCGAAATTTCTCATCGAGACGAATCAAATGAGAGAATTTCGACGGTCGTCCAATTTACCATAGATCCAGGGAAAATTTATATAGTAGCAACACCAAAAAGGCACTAATATTAGTAACCTACAAATTTTTCCGTCCAAGAGTGAAACTTCCTTGGTTGAAGAAAGAAAAAAAAAGAAATTTTAATCGAAACAATAAATACTAAAAAAGTTTTGAGTTAAGAATGTCTAGTTCTTGTGCTAAGAAACCCTCCGCTCTTGGTGCGAGTAAGAATTTTGGTTCTAGATTTTGGTCGAAGAATGAATTTTGAATGAAATACCTAACAAAAATATTTGAGACAAGAATGAAACGTTCTTGGCCTAAGTACTGGTTTCAAGATTTAAAAACTCTTGAATGAAGATAGAGTGAATCTTATTCTAAAAGCTCTGTTTTCGTTCAAAGTGGCGTGCGTTTTTAAAGGAAGACTTTTGATAGTTCTTGAATGGAAAATGGCGATATTTAACGCAAATGGTAACAATCTTGGGTTAAATAAGAATTGCCAAGAGTTTTCACTTTAACGCTAAGAATGGGAAACTTTTGGTTGGAATAAGTAACTCTTACATCAAAACGGTGTTTCTTCAAACAAAAATTTCTCGGAATCAAACTAAATAAATATAATTTTTGAGGCAATATTTGGGACCCATTTAACTCAAGTAAAGTATTTTATACCAAGATATATATTACTTGCTTGGAGCAATTATTCCAAGAGATTTTTGACTCTTGGTCTAAGTAATCTTTTCTATCTGTGTATCCATCGAGTAGCCAACGGATTTGCTATTAATGTTTTGTTTTCGGAAATCATGAAATTTCCATATACGAGTATATATCAAAAAGAGGTAGGTACCTACGTTGCGGTTGTACAGTAAGTCAATTTAGATTTATAAATGTTTTCAATACGCTGTTATCTAGAAATTTATGACCACTGAACGTTGGTATAAAAAGAAAAAGGTTTCACAAGTTCTATTAACCCGAAAGTTTGGGAATCTTTAAGTCTCCATCAAAAGTCGAAAGAATGGGTACCTACTTACTTTCGTTGTTTTGCGCATATATTGTGTGTGTTTGGTTTAAAAACATTTGTTTAAATTTTTGACTTTATTGACTAATAAACAATATTTCTTAACATATTTTTTTGTGGTATAAAAATACTAAAAGTTATCATTTATTTATATTGGTTTTCATTAAACAATAATAGTAATAATAATAATTTAAAGTACCTAACGAAATAGTTGCATCTTCTCTAGTTCTTTTCTCCTCTCTCTGTGCTATAATATAATAGTGGTTAGGCGTTTTCGACCGGAGGCACCGGTTGACCTGAAGTGACGCTGTGACCGCGCGCTTTCCGCCCTCTATCTCAAAAATGGTTCACCGTATGAAAAAATTTTTTAAACAAAATTTGTAGAGAATTTTGTATTCTACAATATTGATTAGAAATACGAATAGCAAAAAACCCATAGGAATTGAGATATTTACAAAAAAAGCGCAAAAACCCGATTTTTGTGACCTTTGACTTTGAAATTTAATAGTTGCGTACACCCTACCATATGTAGGTTTTGAAACAACTTTTAGGGTGTCAATATACAAGTATTTACAGACTTACAGCTGGGTATCTCGAATTCCGAGGTGAAACTACTAAAATGACTGGACTATGACCTTAGTGCCCCAGAAAGAAACACGAACCTACCGAAAAGGTTGTATAGTTCGTTCCTAATAGCAACTTAAACGGGTTTAAACACAACAAAGGTACAGACCACATTCATAGACAATATCAATTATTTATTAGCAATTCGGCGAACCCAAACGTTGGCTCAAACGTTGGCGGGTGCGGCAGTTGGAAAGCAGGTGGCTTATGCTTCATGAATAATTCAGATTCATGCGTGTCTACGGCTCCGGAACTGTATGTTACCAATGGACATTTACGTTCATTTTATATATTTAGGAATGTCATTGGTTACGTTTTGTTTGTACCTACCTACCTAACCACCGAGGAAACACCCTACGCGAGAAATAATTTTCTGTCAACTATTCAATATAAGAGCAGTGATTCTGGGCACTGTCCCACATGGTTCCTCTTTGGAGGACATTTTTTATCTGTAATTATTGTAAATCAATGTATATTTTCTTTGTAAATAAATGTATATTTTCACATTCAGAGCAGTGATAGCTTTACGGTTAAAGAGCCCGCTTCCCATCATGATAATCAGTGAGGCTTGGGTTCAAATCCTGGCATGTACCAATGAGTTTTCAAAAAACTTACGTACATATTCATCACTAGCTCAACGGTGAAGGAAAACATAGTGGGGAAACCCGCAGGTCCGAGCCTTAATTCTGAGGCATGTAACAGCACCCCAACCATTTTGAGGAGACCCATATAGGCCTTACAGATATTTCTGAGATGTATGTAACCACCTATCACGTATAGGGGTCCAAAGAATATACTGGTGAAACGCGGGTATTTCCAGAAATGGAATACGTCTCGAGGACACGCCTGATCCCCAATGGAGCTGCAAAGGAATTTCATTTCTGGAAGTACCCAGTTCTCACCAGTGCAAGTGTATGTTTTGAGGTCATAAGATGGGGAGCCCATCACCGGACCAGGGTGGTTCCATACTCTACATACACCTCAGATAAAATTCTGAGGCCTATAGGTAGGTAGAGTCAAGAGCACGCTAAGCTTGACACTTTGGACTTTGACCGGACCCTGTATTCTATGGCGCGCAGTATAACTCAGAGCTCAGCTTAAACTGGTAATGTAAAGCTTGACTTGCTCTTGACTTTACTTATCATTACAGTGTCTGCCATCATCGTCGAGCTGATAAATGCTTTACATAAGTTTTTGAAAAACTCATTTAATAGTTACTGTAGCCAGAAAAAACTAATAATAGAAGAATAATAAGTGAGGTCAATTAATTCGTCGAGCTCCAAATGTTTTCAATTTTGCTAACTGCAATTTTGATAGTCATTCGATTGTTGCTTGAAAATAGTCTGTCTATAGATCGATTATGTGAATTCGAAAATCTATTTAGTCCGTAGGCGTCAACGCTTCAGTTAAAAAGTTAACGACGTTTGGAGTTTCAATAAACAATTGTAATAAGAAATGCGATAAACCATAGCTTAACCAAAAAACCCGATGCGGCAGTCTAGGTACCCTATAAAAAAAAAACTTTTATTTCAGAATTAAAATCTATAGACTCGATGCCCTAGTAGCTAGGTCAAAGCCACAAGTAAAAGTAACAAATTAGATGAAAAATACATCTAGCTTTATTTCTTATTTTCATGGAAACACATTACAATTGAGAGCTCTACGGAAGTGGACTGCTAACAGAGTGTTTGATGGATGACAGATTATAAAAGATTATTTTATTTAATCTTCTTCTTTTAAGTTCAACGGTGATTTAAAGTATTGTGAGGTAGCCCCCCCCCCCCCCCGCATACCCCAGAATAATATGTAATAATAAATAATAAATTGTGGGACACAATTCACACACGGTTATTCAGTCCCAAACTAGGCAGAGCCTGTACTATGGGTACTAAACAACTGATAAACATACTTAAATAAATATAAAACGACCAGACACGAAGCTAACATACATGTTCATGCACACAAATATTGGCCCCGAGCGGGGATCGAACCCGCTACTTCCGACCCAAAAGGCAGGGTCACTACCAACTGAGCCAACAGTCCCGTCAATAGAATTGTTCTAGAGCACCTAGACCTGGCGATGGGCTCACAATCTGAACTGTATAGAGTCCAAAAACCTACCAGTATACCGAATTCGCATTTGGCATAGATTCAAACCAAACTATTTCATTAAATTAAATTTATAACCAATCCGCACTGCACTGCGCTAGTCGCAATTTACTAATTAGAGCAAAGTACTTAGTATAGAGAGAGAGAGAGAGAGAGAGAGAGAGAGAGAGCAGAGTAGTATAGTCATAAACCGACGATGGAAAATTTGAGCTATATTTTAGAAGTTATATACAAATTTTAAGACGCCTTTGAGTCAACAAGGTTAATAAACTTTTGTCCCTTTAGACCCTCTAAAAAGGTTATATTTACATGTCAAGTTGCGCGGGCAGCTGCCGCTCCACCCCCGCACGCATTGCGCGTGCGCACCTTCGTAAGTAGTAAGTACCACTCGTATGCACTCCAACTGTTAATTATTTTCTAATTGTTTTAATTAGGAACGCGTTATTTTTTTATTACCTACGTTTAATATTAAGTACAATCTAATGCGTACAAATTATCGAACAGAATTGAAAGAAAGAGAGTTGCCGTTATTTAGATGAGAAACGATTCTCCAATTAAATCATAAATAAAAAATTTAAAAATCTCACGAGTTTTATCCCCGAGGGGGTAGGCAGAGGTATTCCATTATTGGATATACACACTTTTCACGAGAATATTCGACTCTTAAACGTGATAGATGGTGAGTCCATCGCCGGACCGGGTCTATTTTCACAAGTCTCAGAATTAATTCAGTGACTTGCGGGTTTCGTCTCGATGTTTGAAAAAAAAATCTGGCTATTATTCAGACAAATCAGAGTATTTTTTTAAATAGAATAGTTAGTTATCTGTGGTTATCTAAAACCATTGTTTCAATTTTGTTTGGAAATAATTTTATTTCCTATTCATAATATGTTTTTTTATTAGACAGTGTCCATTTATTTATTTACCTAGCATGTTTGTATGCTGATGGCGTTATAAAATTGAAAATGTTGCTATATAGCTTGGTACAAAAGTAATTTAACATTGAAATACCCGTACTTACCCCCAATAGGGCAACAAACTAGTCGACATTATAACTCATAACAATATGTTACGACTATTTTATCTAATACTTTTTTATCTGTAATCTTCACCATATGGTCAAAACTCGTACGCAGATGTATAAAGTTAATAGACGCGGCAGTCATAATATCGCGTAGCAGTGTCATGTAATTTACTTTTTTACTACCTACAATATTTGACGCAATTATTAAAATTTTTTGTAAGTAACTTAGAGCATTGAAGCATGTAAGTAAATGTTTTTCTTGAGTTAAGAAATCAGGAATTCTTATAAGATTTACAAATCATTTTTGAAAATATTGTCGTTATTCCCGCAGGTCCCAGAATTAATTCTAAGACATGTGTAAATAGACCCGGTCCGGCAATTGGCTCACCAGTCACCCCCTATCACGTATAGGGGTCCAAAGAATATCTCGTGAAAAGTGGGTATATCTAGTAATGGAATGCCTCTGCCTACCCCCTGGGGAAAAAAGTAGTGAGTTTTTTTTATTCTATCTCACTTTATATTTGTTTCTAGTGAGTTTTTAGGCAGCTAAGGTGTAGGCATCAGCTAAGAAAGGAATTTAAAAATCCTATTGCAATGATCAATTGAGATCATCACCAAACAGAATCACAATATTATGCCATTTCTATACGGAAGAAGTCACGGACGAAAGCTAGTGTACAGTCAAGAGCATGTGGAGCTTGACACATTGGACTTTGTAACGTTCTTATTACAATAGGCTTAGAGGTCAGACTCGCACTACAAGTGCTCTTGACTGTAACCTATTTAATACTAATAGTGTTCAATTAGTGCTCAGAACTACCCCAAGACATTAAAGTTTTCCAGTGTGACATTTACTGCGACGGATATACTTTTAATTAATACAACATCCAATTATCAAGTTATGTAAAAGGTTTACCCGGGTTTTACCCGCGTAGTTCCCGTTCCCGTGGGAATACGGGAAAAATATAGCCTATGTTATAAGTTATATAACTGTAATGTTTCATCAAAATTTATTTGTACAAAATTGTTAATAATTTAATAGATTCCCCATATCTGGTTAGTAAACTTAACTTCAAATGTTCCACTGCAAGATTAAGATCTAGTCAAACTTTCTCGGTAGCCAATGCAAAGACAAATTACGCCAAAAACCGGTTCGTTGTAAGAGTTTGTTCAAATTATAATAAAATTTATAGCGGTATTGACATCTTTCTTCCTAAAATACATAATGCCGTGAGTGCCATAAAGCAAATTAAATAATAGTATAAGATTATTATATTCTTTTTGTTTTTTCAAATTAACAAAAAAAAAAATATTCATGTTTCCTATATAGACTAGGATAGACTTCTTTGTTTAGTAGCACGTCCGTTGCAACTTTAGGTGCTAAACAGTAATGGAAACTTTGTTGGCTTACTGTAATATTTCTATTTAATGTAATATCTATAAGTTTTTATTTTATAAGCTGTTTGTTTCCTTAATAAAGAAAAATAAAATAAAATCCGTTCAGTAGTTTTTGCGTGAAAGAGGAACAAACGTCCATACATCCATACATGTATCCATACAAACTTTCACATTTATAATATTAGTAAGATTATCAAGAGTTATTTTATTATTAAGAGTTATGGAATTGTATTGTCTTGTTAAATTAAATTTTTAAAACATTATCTGCTTACATTTTAGTATGTATCTTTATAAATTTTAAAAGCACTATAAGTACCTACTTATATAGGTACCTATTTTCTATAGTACATAATGTACTATAGAAAATATTTATAAACTAGCAGTGCTCCGCGTAGTTCCCGTTTCCGTGGTAGGTAATACGGGAATAAGATATACTTTATAGTGTTATTCTGATGTATAGGTAAGCTATATACCTAACTATAAGGTTTTATCAAAATCCGTTTAGCAGTTTTTGTGTTAAGGAGCAACAAACACCCCACTCACAAACATTCGCGTTTTTAATATTAGTAGGATAAACAGCTACCTTTTTATTGTGGGCCCGAAATATTATTATTATTAACAACAGTAACTGGCAACCTATAATTTAAAATAAGTCAACTTTCTTTCAATAGTACATTATGGTACAAGTGAGTAAAGTTGGTGATTACCGCTGAGGCGCCATTGAGACCCGAGCCGTAGGCGAGGGTCATAAGAGAGCCGAGGACGGTAATCATCAATACACACGTGTATCATACGACGTTTTTCAACACACTTGTGAATAAATAATACTAAAAAATCATTTTAAAATAATCATTCGCAATGGCGGGGAAAATTAATTGGTTTTCCAATTTTTTATTTATATAATTTGGAAAAGGCAAAAGGATCTAGGCCCATACAGCCTCGTTTTCCTATGCGCTCGCATCTTACAATGGCGATCGGCCATGGACTAAAAAAATTAGGTTTCTTTTTCTTTGGTTTGTCGTGGATAGCGTTTTAGCCACGTACAAAATGGGGTATTTAAAGTTTTTACAGAGAAAACCAAAGTTATATTTGAGTGAAAGTTTTGTTTATTAAACACGTACAAGTTGAAATGATCTATTTAAATACGAAGTTGCATGAAATGAGCAAGCCATATTTGTGTATTAATTTATTAGTACGATTGAATACGATCTTTTTTGTATCGAAACTTTTTTAAGAACAAAGCAACTCTAGCAACAAAATTGAAAAAAAAAATCTATAACTCACTAGTGAATAATAGCAAACAAAAAGTCTCAGTTTGATTATAGGTGTCATTATGTGCCTAATTGCAGTGAAATTAGAGCCACTTTATGAGCAAGTGTGTTGAAAAATAATAAAATCTACTTTCAAGGATAAAAAACCTTGGCGGGCAGATGTCGCGGTGTCAAAGGCAAGGCACCCTTACCTTACCAAATTGGAACTATTGTTAACCTAACAATCGCTTACCTTTAGGTATACCTTCTGAAATTGGTGGAATAATAATTTGGATTGTTATACAATCGGCGATCTGGAGCAATCCGATGCTGGGATCCTTTTGTTACGCTCCGTTTCCTTTTGTCATTGTTATAGGAAGTGTGCAAATTTTTGGACAATGAAGATGCGTCTTACGGTTCAAAAGGTCAGAATTGGACCACCTTATCTTTGTACACGGTAGAACCCGGAATAACGCTAAAGTAAACCTTATTTCGAAGCAACTAAGAGAGTAATTTAAAATAACAAGCAGCATTTTCCAGATCTAGTTTATTTTTTCAATATATTTTTTCGATGCAACGTCTGCTCCTTTAGAATGTTGATTTATTTTTGACAACAATTGCTTAGTCGGCTTGTGGGAAATTTACGAGACAGTTTGAAGGGGCGCGGATATACTTTCAATGTGAATGAATTGGGTTATCTATATTTAAAAAAAATGTGTTGTTTTGCTACCGGATCAGTGGTATGAAACTATATACTTACGGAGTTACGTACTGTGTTGGTTTGGTAGAGTCAGCAATATAAATTTACGCATTTTGACACTAATTATAACATTCTCTAATTTTTTTTACACTAAAAACTCGCAAAAAAATTAAGCGTGCATTACACACATTGTCGATGAAAGACGCATGGGTAGCATACCTATGCGTTTATTTTGTCCTGAATTATCTGTCGTTAATCTTCTCTGAGTTTAATCGTAAGACTAGACTATACTAGACTATACAATTATTATAATTGTTGTTAAAATCGAGAATTATTTTCGTGGCAGACCGAATTATTCACCATTGCCATTCCATTTTACTCCTCTAGTATTCTCAGATGACTACAAAGTACACATAGGTAGCTTGATACGACTTCACAGCGTAATGTGAGAAAGCTTAATGCGCTATTGTAATGGGAAATAAATTAAGAAATTACTTGAAGTTTCATAAGTGAATATCTCGTGGGATAAGGTGATTAACTCTTACTACCTATGTAAGGTTTTACACTGCCTGTGAGCGAGTAGGGCTTAGGGAATTCTATACCTTGACATATTGTCTTGTAATAATTCCGCACACAATTTGAAATTAATTATAATCATTTTTAGCCTTTAATTTATAGGTAGGTATATATTTACACCTTTAACTTCTTCTAAATTTCTAGATTGTAGGTAAGTATACGAAAAGTACTTACCTTAAAGATAGGGTTTAAACAGTAGGAACTTTTAGTAAGTTCATATAATAATACGATATGACAGGCTACGACTGAACAGAATGATAGACTAGACAGTGATCCTAAGTGGCCTTTTTCCTGGTGAGGCTGGCCGCGAGTGACTTGTTTAGTGTTTACTAAGCACTAAATAAGTCACTTGCACTTATCACTAAACACTTGACTAATCAGTATGTGTACCGGCCATTAGATTTATTCCAAAACGAAACCATAAAAACAAGAACAACATTTTTAATTGAAAAATAATAATTCTACCTAAAATGTTTTAAATTACAGAACCTAAATTATACTTAAGTATATATATATATTTTAAATACCTAATTAATTAATTACAAAAGACACAACTATAAAACAGAAAATTACTCATAAACCGACACATTAAACATTATTTGGAGTTGGATAATCAAATAATTTTATTACCATCCTCGCAATAAGACATCATGTTTTGTTACAGATAATAATTGAAAATGGCCTAGACTTAATAATATAGCCGTTAAATTGTTACGACCTCTCCTACCGACGGTAAAATCTTTACGATAACAATAATAGGGCCTTTATTAAGAAATACAGCTTTTTTAGGTTTGCGAGTTGAACTTGAGAAGTTACGATTTACTCCCCTCTGATAGGCGATATTGCATTGTTAACGCGTTTTGGCAGTATGCCCTTGTTCCACTATTTAATAATTTTCAAAAAAAAATAGCTCGAATCTATTATCAACTTTGAAATTTGAATTTCGAATAAACACGTTTCCGTAGTCAGTTTTTCAACCAATGCTAAAAGGTTTTTAGTTTTATATTTTGTAAAAGGGTTTGAACCTGTTTTAGTAAATAATCTTGATCCATTAGTTTTCGACATTGTCGTCTTGGAAAAAAAATTGCAGGTGTTATTGTGATTATATATCACCGCCATGACTAACAACGAACCCTGTGGGAATCATTTTAACCAGAATTTTTTAAATAGGTAGATCGTAGGGCAATTGAATGTATCGAAATAAAATAGTGAGTAAGCATTCATTTAAAAAAATGCGAAACACCTCTAAAAATGTATTTAAATGTATTTGAAAAAAAAACATACTCCAACCTAAAAAGTGACGCCACTAGGTACTCCTAGGAAGTCAACTACCCTATTGTGTCGGTAAAATAAGTATTACCTACCTACTCGTATATTAGTTTTTTTACAGTAGGTACGTTGCTTTATGCTTATAAAATTTATCAACATGAAGTAAGTAACAAATAATTTTAATCTATACATATGTATAATAAAACTCTAACGGGGCCGTGTCTGTACATGAAATATTTTTTGAAAATTTTAACGGTAGTGTATATAGTTATCGATATAGATACCGAAACACCAATTTTTGGAATTTTTGTCTGTCTGTCTGTCTGTCTGTCTGTCTGTCTGGTTGTGCACGCATCACTCAAAAACTACTGAACGGATTTTGATGAAATTTGGTATGGAGATAACTGATTACCCGGGTCAACATCTAGGGTACTTTTTATTCCAGGAAAATATCTCATTCCCACGGGAAAATATAAAAACTGGTTTAAAAGAGAAATACGTACTACTCCGAAACGATAACACCTAGAAACTTGAAAAATGGTATGAAGGTGTCTGATATGTCATAGGAAATTGGTATGAAGGGATTTTTGGAAATTCCCACGGGAACGGGAATAAACTAAATCCAAGCGGGAAAACGCCGCTGGGCACCCGCTATTTGAAATATGGTATGTAGGTGTCTTAAATATGTCGTAGGCAACCACTATGAAGGGATTTTCGGAAATTCCCACGGGAACGGAAATAAACGAAATCCGCGCGGGCAACGCCGCTGGGCATCCGCTAGTTGATACCTATAACCATAATCCCTACACGTGATGAGGCGTTATCAAACGGACATTATAGCTGATCGTACACTCTTGGGAATTGTATCCCCTAATCCTCAGCCTAAGGTCATAGGGTAAGCAGGGTGATTTATACCGACAAGGTTGGGCACCTGGGCCTGGTACCTTGAAGGTAACACGAAGATAGGTAATAAGGTCATGTTTCGCTTTCGTGAAATATTGTTAACGAGTGCGATAGGTAAGTATCTATTAAATACTTCTTGGAAAATTTTGTTCACTGTTTATCAAATCAGAATTTTAAATAATATAAAAATTTCGTTTGAAGTTGGTAAGACGAAGCTATTATTTTGAATTATGTATGATCGCGTTATTCCGAGTCCCGACTACTCCCGACTCCCGACCTTTATTACCTATTATATTGTAACACCTGTTGATATCGGAGTAGGTATAATACTTTTTTAACAATAATTACTTATCATTTTCTATGTTTCATAAAATTTCATGTAAGTACGTAATTACCTAAATAAAGTTAGTTGGCTAAGGGATGATTTTTCAATAGTCAGTTAAAAGTTATCTGAAGAATAAACATCACCTGTCACTTTTTCTTTCTATTGTGTCAGACAGTGACAGCATCAATATATTCTCCAGATAAGATTTATCTGACGATTGAAAAATCAGCCCTAAGTACAATGTACCTAAGTAGGTAGGTAATTTAAATTACCACCTGGGCTACGTAGATATCTAATACCTACCTAGTTTGAATCCTGTCACGTTTATCCAAAAATGTACCTACGATGTAAAAAAAATATTTTTCTTCAAACTTCTTTAGTAGGTACCTCTGCCAAGACCCTCGGGTATAATGCGTGAACGTATAATTATTACCCAACTTTCTCTTCCTTAAAAAACGACCACTCCAAAGATTGATTCATATCACTTACTTCAGTTCCTGGGTGCGCATATCACCCCTTCGTTGCGCACTTTGTTACAATTTTGTTGATTGTTATTTTAGTATTTTTTTAGGTTCACTTGTTTGCGATGCGACTGGGGATATCGTGAGAACTGGCGCAAGAAGTAATCGAATCTTTTTGGTGTTCTTAAATTAAATTAAACGTTAGTTACATTTGAAAACTTTTATATTTATCAGGAAGTGATGGTACCTATGTATTAGGACATAGCCTTTGAGTATTAGGGTCGTTCTCTCATTTCGTCCGGATTTCGTGTCAGCGCCCAAAATCAGTGCTTAAATTAACTTATTTTACAAGTGGCTATTTTATAAAGATTTCTCTAAAACTTAAGCAAAAGGAGTATGTACTTATTATAATTTAGGTAAATTGAATGATTTATTAAATAAAAAATAAAAACATACTCGAATTTCATTTCCTACCCACATATAACAGCGCTTCATTAGGTTAATGATTACAAAAATAATATTTTTTGCAAATTATCCTACCATGTTTTATTGATTCTCAGAAAAACACTAAATTAATATTAATTTAGTATATAGCAACATAAACCAGAGTTACATTGTCATAGAGAGAACGTATTTTTTTATTTTGTCAAATGAATTAGGTACTTCATTTCCTACCGCGAGAATTGAAATACAATGATACCCGCTCGTCTTTCCCATCTCAAGCTGCCGAAGCATCTCATCGGGGAGGGTCTCGCACACGTGGTTTGCAAAATATTTGAGTTCTCTCCGCTAAAAACCGATTTTGTCACGGGTAAGTACTCATTAATATCCTAGTAGTATTTCGATATTCTCTAATGTAAATAATTTCCCTCTCACGTTATTTATTAACATTTGGGTGGATCTTGATTCGTTTCGCTTGATGAACTTGAAGCACAAAAGAAGCCGTGGTAATTTGAAATTAAATACAAATAATTCAATCCACTTCTATGCATTTCCATCCGTTCCTTCCAATATTTTCAGGGAAGGAAATGAATAAATTTGGAAGGAAATGATTTATACCTAATTATTTTACTATAAATGTGATAAGTTGCACTGTTTTTTGGTACCTAGTTTGATTTATTGTTACTATCTGCGTCATTTTAATGTAGTCAAGGTTATTTGTAGAGATGCAACCTAAAGACAGTGGAAAATTTAGAATTTCACGAATAAAACGTCAACCGTTATGGTGGCCAAGATATCTTTGGACTTACCAACTATAATTGATACGGTTTAAAATACGACGTTGATATGTGGGTTGTACTAGAATACAAACTAAAAAAAAACTTCGCAATTCTATATCGAGAAAATTATTAGAACGTGCACTAACATCAAATAATAAAATATTTTTATTTTTGCAACGCATTATTATTGAATAATTTTAGGTCAAAGAAGACATTTCATTCAAATACTTAATTAATTTAAGCAAGTCAAGACATTCAAGATCTCATGTTATTGCTTTATATTCCATAGTTCTATAAAAAACAGTTAGTATGTAGCCTATAAGTAGGTACTAAAATTGATCTCGTAAATTCCTGCCTTATTAATTAGCTTCTTGGTAAAATTATTTTTCATTTTATACCATTTTATTAGACTTGTTCAAAACATTTTTGTTTGTGTAACACATTATTTTTGAATAATTTTAGTTCGAAGAAGACATGTTTTGATTTCTATTTTGAGCACGTCAAGATATTTAAGATGTCTTGTTATTGCTTTATGTTCTAGTTCTAGATAAAAGACGAGACTGAGGATTAAGTTAAGACGAGCTTGGGCAAAGTGTTAATTGGGATTTTTTTTTTATTTTTTTTTTTAAATACCCCAACATGTTTTTTCCACCCAGTCAAATTTCATTTCCTTCTATGCATAGTTCATTACCATCCCCTCATTTTTCATTTCCATCTATGCCTTCATTACATTCCTCCTTTTTTCTTTTGAAATAAAAGCATTACGTAGGTGCCTTTTTTAAATAATATGTAAGATGCTTATACACATCTGCAATATCTCAATCAACGAAATAGCTTTTAAAAAAAAATATTCTCTTAAAAAGACCAAATCCGGACGAAATGAGAGAACGACCCATTAAATACATTTAGTAAAATTTCATTTTAACAGATCAGATCAGATCATCATAAAGTACATTTTAAAACTGTAAACTTTAAAACGCGTATGTAGGTAAGCCCCTGGCGAAAGCCCCGGCAAAATCCGTTCACAAGTTTTAGCGCACACAGACGGATTGAGAAAAACAGTTTCAAAAAATGAAGTATTCACAGCAGTATCGTACCTACCTTATACAGAAATAAAGCAAAAAAAATTACCGTAGTAAGAAATTTTATAAAAATAAGATCAAATAAAGTAGGTACCTATGTACTTACTTTCTGCGTATTTTTCCACAAAAGCCGCCAATCTTCCGGTGTGCACTAATCATTTGCGAAATATATAATAAAAAAAATGGAGACACATTTTTATACAGTACGGCCGTTTTAACTTGGCAGCTCTGAAGTTGCGCAAATGGCGGCGCAATAACATTTTTTAGCAACTTTTTGACGGCACGAGCGGGTTTGCGCAGGCGAAGTATAATTATGTTCTGAGAAGCCAAGTTAAAACGGTCGTACTGTAAAAAAGACTGTAACATGACTATAGCAGGGATAAAATATCTCTTGTAATATTTCTGACTGACAGACGCGTATCCCTGGCCATGAACTAAGATGATTAAAAAAGAAATTCTTGTGATGTCACTGTCACTGTCATCACGATGCGAGAAGACCCGGCCGACATTGTTTACAAACGCAGCGAAAACAAATACTGCTTCATTATATACAATACTAATATCATTTTCTAATAAATATGTGTGATAGTAGAAAAGGGAATAACGTCGCACTTAATAGTAAAAGTGAATTTCGAAGCAAATTTTACTCAATGCTCCACGAGTTTTATAAAGACAGGGAAAACACAATCAAGAAATTGTGGGACAAACAAAGGGTTGATAGTGTTGTGAATATTGTTAAACAGTTCAAGAAAGCCATTGACTCGCAACAGAAAACAGTTCAGTATTATTACTATGGAAGAAAATACGATGTTATTGATACGGATAGGTTAATTTTCAAACGCAAGTCTGCTTCTGATTCGATCGTAGAAATCGTTCCTGCTGAGCGATTCTTTGATATACTCGACGACGCTCACGTGTCTACAAGCCATGGAGGCCGGGACAAAATGATAAATGTCTTCAAAAATAAGTACTTAATACCAAAATGTTCCATCGGCATCTACTTGCAACTTTGCCCTGTGTGTGTAAAGAAAAGATATATTTCAAAAACTTCGTCAAAACGTTCGCTAACGCCAAATAATCTGAACAGCCGCGGAGAATTCAACCTTATAGACCTCACTCTGACACCAGATAAGGATTATAATTGGTTGATGAGATACGAAGAGAGTGCAACGAAATTTTGCTTTTTGCGGCCTCTAAAGACTAGAACTTCTGCAGAAGTTGCCATGGAACTTCTCAAAATATTCTTGCAAATTGGCTACCCGTTAATACTGCAAAGCGATGAAACCGATAAATTTAAAAGTGAAGTAATCAAAATTCTGATGGATATGTGGCCTGCATGCAAGATAAGTAAAGGAAAGGCATTAAACAAAGATAAAAAAAGCTTGAAAAGTGAGGTAGAAAATATGTTAAACGCCTGGATTAATGAAAATAGTTCAGATTGGTCTATGGGGTGTCATTTCATACAATGGCAAAGAAATACTTCTTATGACCCAATTGTGAAACTGTCTCCTTACCGCTTGTTATTTGGCGTTGATCCTAAGACGGGATCAAAATCAACATCTTTTTCCAGTTCTGAAACTGAAGACGAACTAGAAAATTTTCTAAGGGATGAGAAACGCAATGATCTAGAAATCACTAAGTCAGAAATAAAAAATGTGAACGAAACTGTCACCGTCGAATTAGCAGTTGAATCACCCGAACAAATATTCATTAAGCATGAGATAGATGTTGATGCAGACCTATGTTACGTCTGCAATGTAGAGTCCCAATTTCTGATTTCTTGTTGGAAGTGTAGCGAAGCTATCCATGTAAAGTGCGGAAAATCTATGCAAGATGACAATGGGTATGAAATACATGTAATTTGTAAATTTTGTTATGAAGAATTGGTTCTTAGTGAGAAAGAGGAACCTCCTGCCCCTCGTTTAAAAAGAAAGGGAAAGAAAATGGACAATATCCAGTCCAAACGAGTCAAAGGTATAAATTATACTAATGTTAAAGTTGTTCAGTATTAACTGGCTTGCTAAACAAAATATTGGCATAAGTTATGTATTTATTTTAGAGAACTTTAAGCATGTATGTGAACAATAGAAATAGTTGTCCTGACTGAAATAAATAAGAAATAATATTTTTAAAAAAGGTTTTATTTTATAATAATTATTATAACCATAATATTTTCTGTACTGGCTTTAACATGAATCCCCTGAAACTGAACTTTGAATCCTACTAATATTAAAATTGTGATTGAGTTTTTTGGTTTGTCCTTCTCACACAAAAATGTAGCATCGGATTGATGTGATTTTTTGCATAGAGATAATTGAAGGTAAGGCAAGACCAAATCGCCGAGCAATGCTGTGTTTTATAGATTTACAATAATATCCTAAAAATTGATTGCCATGTCACTATTGGCCACTACATAACACATCGAAAAAAGTAGGCTATGTGTTAGTTACTGACCAGTAAGATCTGAAGCCAGCTATTATCCATATTTCCGTATGAAGCATAATACAAGAAAAAAAAAGGATTATTTTATCAAACTGCTTCCAAGATTTATACATCCACTTCTAAAATGACAATAACTTTGCGTTTAAATAAACACAGTCCTTTTATCCCATAATTAAATGCGCGCTCCTCATTATAAAACTAAAGTTCGCCAAACAAATAAATTATAATCACAATGACACTTTTACGGTTTGGTTAACGCAATAAGGAAGCGTAAGCGACGACGGGTGCGCGGCCTGTATAGCTGTATTGTCTTCAACACTACGATTTGTTTTTTAATTTTTATGAACAGGCAAAGACGTTATCTTTTTTATGTTCCAGCTGAATAGGCAGGGGTTATGAATAAGTTAATATTCAATGTATGTAGTACCTCCTTGTTTGCTATGTAAGTTACATTTATTTTCGGACTGGCTACTTGTTATTATGTATACCTACGATTAGTGTTTGCTTTAGATATACAATATGTAACAGAATAAGCGCAATTCCTGAAATTAGGTTGTTCAGTATCCACTACTAATCGATTTCAGCTATTGATGAAAAATGAATTAGCGTAGCTAAATTTAGTGCTATCTATGGAAATCGTGCTCTTGATCGAAAATAAAAATAAATAATCTCACGCCTTTCATCCCCGAGGGGGTAGGCAGAGGCACTCCATTACTGGATATACCCACATTTTACGAGATACATTGGACCCCTAAACGTGATAGGTGGTGAGCCCATCGCCGGACCGGGTCTGTTTACACATGTCTCAGAATTAATTCTGAGACCTGCGGGTTTCCTCACGATGTTTTCCTTCACCGTCGAGTTAGTGATAAATATGTACGTAGGTTTTTGAAAAACTCATTGGTATATGCCAGGATTCGAACCCGAGCCTCACTGATTTTCGACCGGCTCTTTAACCGTCCGGGCTATCACTGCTCTTGATCGATATTTAAGAAAATTTGTTAGACACAAGTAAATTTCGATTGCATCATATTTTTTTTACATCAATATACTAATTGGGGTATTATGAGGAATTGCGCTTTTTCTGTTACGCGTTGTATAAGAAAAATATTTTTAACCATCAGGAAGTCGTTAATTTAATCACAGATGAATAAACAAAAAATAAGTTTTTTTCGCATGTGATGCAATTTATTTTCATTATATATTTGCAACAGAAATAAACGAGGCATTGAATAAATACATACCGCCTAATTAGGCATCCAATTAAAAATTTACCAGTACAGCCAATAAAAAAGTTAATTCCGACTGATTTTAAAAACTTTATGAAGGCAACCACTAGACTGTAAAGGCGAAGTTCTCATGCATTCAAAAAAGTTTGCTCGCAAAAAAATCTGCACACGGTCTGCTGAACTGTAAGGGTGCTTTATAATCTATTTACTGTTGCCTCTCCGTCTTGCACAGGCGAAAGGAGTATAACTGTCCCTCTCTACCATTAATTAAGGGCATAACTGACCTTTGAAGGTGAGCTGATATTTTAAAGTGTGTGAGAAGTGGTTGTTATGATCCTTTGTCTTATTATATCGCGGTTACGAAAGTGTGTAAGGGCCCTTCAGTTTGTATGGGGTAAATTCAATTGACTTTTGTAGATTGCATTGCGATTTTGAACATGGTTAGCAACCTCTATAGGTATTTATCCATATCTACTCAGTTTTTTAGTATACGGTTTTTACTATATGGTTTTTATTTCTTTAGGTGTGGTTAGCTAGTACGTCGGTGTGAACAAGATATTTAAGATTTGTTAGGTACCAATTGGTAAGAAATCTTAAACATCTTGTTCAAAGTGATAAAAAAGATACAGTCGTATTGCCACTGTGTCTGTTTGATTAAAAGTCCAAATAGTCTAAGGATAATCACCCAAACTATACTCTTTATCTTCGAAGTTTTCAAAGCAAAAATCTTAAAACATATTAGGGTTAATAAAGATTTACGTAAATATTACAGGAAAGATAAATCGATGTCTCTATCTGTCAAATAAATAATCGCACGCCTTTTATCCCCGAGGGGGTAGGCGAAGGTGTTCCATTTCTGGAAATACCACGTTTCACCAGATATTCTTTTAACCCCTAAAGTTGATGGTGAGCCCTTCGCCGGACTGGGTCTTTTACACATATCTCAGAATTAATTCTAGGACCCGTGGGTTTACCCACGAATGTCTTCCTTTACCGTCTAGGTATTATGATGATAAATATGTGCGTAAACTTTTTTTAAAACTCATTGGTACATGCCAGGATTCGAACCCGAGCCTCACTAGCATCATCATGAGAAGCTCCTTAACCACTGGGCGAGCACTGCTCCATCTGCCATGGTTTTTTAGAAATCAGCAAAAATATTTATTTAAAAACTAGAGCGGTCCGTTTATTTTTAAATTTGCAATAAATTTCTTTCAGTTTTGGTTTTATGGATAGACATTCACTAATTTTGTGTCTATTATTAGACACTTTTTAAATTAGTTCGGTCACTCTGTGGTCTTTCCTTAAAATACAACAATTTTGAAAGATTTAAATGTTTCAATAAAAAAATATAATAATAATAATATAATCTCACGCCTTTCATCCCCGAGGGGGTAGGCAGAGGTATTCCATTACTGGATATGCCCACATTTCACGAGATACATTGGACCCCTAAGCGTGATAGGTGGTGAGCCCATCGCCGGACCGGGTCTGTTTACACATGTCTCAGAATTAATTTTGAGACCTGTGGGTTTCCTCACGATGTTTTCCTTCACCGTCGAGCTAGTGATAAATATGTACGTAAGTTTTGAAAAACTCATTGGTACATGCCAGGATTTGAACCCGAGCCTCACTGATTTTCGGCCGGCTCTTTAACCGTCCGGGCTATCACTGCTCTTATAAAAAAATATATTAAGTATTAAATGTTAGTATCTATACAAAATGGCTACTTCATAGGCAAAGAAAGACCCAATATTAGTATTCAATAACATTGTACATTGTCGCTACCCTACCCGAGTAACTACTTTAAATGTACCCATGAGTACACCATAGCATAGTAATTTATGAAAATATATGGAATTGATAAGTTATTTATGGCCAGTTAATGTACATAAGCTTAGCATAAAAATGTCGGGAACATACCAATATTAATATTTACGCACTTATGTTGATTTTGGTGGAACAAAAACGGAGACAACGGAATGCTGCATACGAAGAAAGTTAAGTATGTGAAAAATTCCTGAGAACCCATTGTGAAATCTATGCGTTTGCTCAATATTTTCTTTAACAGTAGAGCTATTGATAAATATGTAAGTACGTGTATGTAATTTTTATAAATCTTATAATAATAATAATATAATCTCACGCCTTTTATCCCCGAGGGGATAGGCAGAGGTATTCCATTACTGGATATACCCACATTTCACGAGATATATTGGACCCCTAAACGTGATAGGTGGTGAGCCCATCGCCGGACCGGGTCTGTTTACACATGTCTCAGAATTAATTCTCAGACCTGCGGGTTTCCTGACGATGTTTTCCTTCACCGTCGAGCTAGTGATAAATATGTACGTAAGTTTTTGAAAAACTCATTGGTACATGCCAGGATTCGAACCCGAGCCTCACTGATTTACGACCGGCTCTTTAACCGTCCGGGCTATCACTGCTGTAAATAAATCTTATTATGCAGCCGTAATCGAACGCAAACCCCACGCATGAGTCGGAGTTCTTTTCCAACAGGGCTATATCTGCTGATTAATTATTTTCTGCTAACCAGGGGGCCAATTCCACTAAATGTCAATGGTTATAGTTGGATGACAATGACATCTCAATGGTCAGTCAATGGTATTATTTGGCACTTTTCATAGCAAATAACACCATTGACTGACCATTGACATGTCATTGTCATTCAACTATAACCGTGAAGCTAGTAAATACATATTATACTGCGTCCAATCCTGTCCGTAATCCCACACTGGTCAAGAATAGGATCACATAATATTGTAAGAGGTGTGTCTTGAGGTCATATATCCAGACTATAGGCAGTCTACGTAAAAATGTATAACGGGCTATTTACACGAGGACAATCCAGTAAGACAATCCACTAAGACAATCCACTAAGACTACATACAAAAAAAACTTGAGGACAATCCATTCCACTGTCCTCAAGTTTTTTTTTTGTATGCAGTCTTAGTGGATTGTCTTACTGGATTGCCCTCGTGTAAATGGCCCATAATTATAAACTGCGATCATCCGTCTGCTAAACGCTACAAGTTAGTCCAGCGGTGGACTGTCACTAGCTATGTATCCCACGGTTGCGCAAAGGCATCCTAAAGATACCTCTCTCCACCATGAAGAATTCCTAACGTTGGAATACGTCAGTTAAGGCATAAGTCCGCATTTTGATCAAGAGTAAAAGAATCCTGCTCTGCCTTGATTTTTTACAATAACGGATAACTTAACCGTTAACAGAAAATCTCGTGAGAAAATGCGCATGCGCGGAAAATATGTAGGAAACTGTCGTGTAAATCAACATTATTATGTTATTTCTAAATAATTTAAGAAAAAAGCTTATATTGTAGTACTTTTTCTTAGGTAGGTACCGTTTTGTTATGGTAAAATAAAATATTCATATTTATATTACAAAACCCGGTAGTATCAGTACTGATGGTTGGATTCCAATATCTTTGCCCCGAGGATAAATCAAACTCTATTACGGCATATTGCGATTCAGTCTGAGAGCCTATTTTATGGATTATTACATCTTTACATTACATTATTACATCATTTTGCTTTGATGTAAATAAAATGACAGTTAATGCAGTTTTTAGGGTTCCGTAGCCAAATGCCAAAAAAATCGAACCCTTAAGGGTTCGTCATGTCTGTCTGTCTGTCCGTCCGTATATCACAGCCACTTTTTTTATTTTGGATCAAAAAGTCTAAATAGGTAGGTATATGTTGACACATAAAAACGACATCAACGCATGCGTCTATGATATCATTGACATAGCTTTTGTTTATCTCTACTTAAATATTTTAAGGGGAAAAAATAAAATAAGTAAGAGATAAAGAAGAGTTATCTGTTGTTTTTGCTTTAAGAAAAAATTATGATAACAAACTTTTTAGTTTTCAAAACTGAAACGTTTTAAAATACATCGCAGATTTCTAAAGAAATGTCGTTAGTCCCATGAAAAGGCCGACAAAACTCACCGTTCCAGCTTCTCCCGTCTTAAGAAATCCCTATATTGCACAATGAGACGATCCCAGTGTCACTTCCAAACAACTGTTGCATATTCTGTGTCCACATCACACACGTGGCCGAAAAATCCAGAAAAAAATATAAAAATTCACAAAAGAGTCGTCATTCGAATTTAAAACTAAAAAGAAAATTCACAGTTCCATTTTCGTTCAAAGTTAAATTTTGAATTCGGAAAACTCGAATCACGTGCTTTCCCGCGCAAAGCTCGCGTTCGAATAAATGTAACTATGGAATTACCTGGGGTCTGCGTGACATTCGCCACATGATTTGCTTCTCCTTCACTCGTATAGGGCTTTTATGTGTGCAAGCGAGAGAGTTGTACTTGTATTGTGAAGGCGGAACGGTCGTCCGTAGTTACAGAGGGCAACTTTTTTCTTGTACCGGTGTTTTGTTTTGGCGGGTTATCTCGAGGAGTGTTCACGTGGTTTATCTATTTGATAAGGTCCATTGATAAAGTGCCACTAGCAGCATTTGAATGGCTACAACTACAAGCGGGTAACACTAATTACTTATTAGTTAAATTTTGTTTCCTTTCATTTTATATTAAATAACTTGACCGTTATTCGAAACCCAATAAAACATGAGAATAGCATCGTTCATTTCCGCTACAGTTTGGCCGTGCCTTACTGCTCCGACTACTATTTCCTTCTCTTTCGCTCCTAGCCCCGACCAGTTTTGCCCCACCACACAGTCTACTTTGTAGAGGATTCTAGTTTAGTTTTCATTGGCGTCTTGTTTCCCGTACGAAGTGGTCGAACTGAAAATAGTTTTTTCGACCTACTTATACAGTCGTGCTATAAAAAATAGTAAGTGCCTACACTAAGTATCGAGTGTAAAATTTTTGAATTTTAACGATTTTGTTCTATGAATTCAGCTGTGGCATAAATAAATTTTACCTTTATAAATTTATTCTAGCGATTTCGTTCGTGTTAATTACATCAGTTTTAAAATTACAAATAATTACGTTAAAATTCAAGGTGTATTAGCACATACAAAGTTAATTGTGTTCTTTTTAAGGTGTAACGGTTTTACCGTTCGTTGTAAGAAATGGATAATCCCGCTCCGTCTACTAGCAAGGAAGCGATGGAAGAAGTGTATGCGGCAAAAAGAGGTAATAAAAAGAGGAAAGCCTCGAGATCCTCGAGCTCCTCATCCTCATCCTCAAGCAGTTCGTCAAGCAAGTCAAGCTCGTCATCTAATAACGCTCGCAAACGAAAATCAAAGCGTAGGAGGAAACACAAAAACCGTAAGTTTGATAAATTATTTGAAGATATTTCTAGAATTAAACAACAGCTCTCTACCCAGCCTTGCCAGAATTATTGTCAAATATACCCAAATAATGAGCATGGAGAGATCGATGGCAACATAAGTGGTGACCTTTTTGAAGGTGACTCATATGCCGAAACACAATCGGAGCCTACTCCGGAGGGCATTGATATACGGGCATCGAAAACCCAAGCAGAATTTAGCCTATCTATTTCCACAAAAACAAAGGAACCTCACATTCCTCAGGCTACGCCTGAGTTTGTAGACCAACTAATTGCCTTGCAAAGATTTGACCACGAGGATTGGAAGAATGTGCGTTACCTAGACGTTCAAAAACAGTATGTCCATAAGCCAGGATTCGTTAATCTCCAGGCTAACGATGAGGTCGCTCGATACGACACCTCTCCATCCACCAACAATATGGAGAAAGCTTTCGCCGGTATAACGTACGGTCTGCTTAAACAAAGGGATGCATTACAAAATGAAATTCGAAACTTTCTAACGTGGGCTCGTCAAACTGACACCCTTAATTATAATGATATTCAAGATAAATTACAGGACATTTTCTCAAAAGGTGAGTTCGTTAAAGTTTCTAATGACACTCTTCAGCTGGTATGCGGCCATAGAGCCGAACTTATACAGAAAAGGAGGGAAACTATTTTATCTTCCGTGAAGGATTCCTTTCATAAAAGTGCTTTGCGCAAAGTACCTCCATCTGCTAACAACTTATTTGAAGCCGAAAAGTTTAGCGCTGTCCTAGAAAAAGCCGGTGGAACGAAAAAGGTGTTCTGGGAAAACCAAAAGGATCGTACTTATTCTGCAACGCAGACAGATCCTACAACGAAAATATATAGCAATCCGAGGAAGCCTCCGCCTAAGTCCGAAAACTTTACAAGACCCACAAACGCGAAACCTCACCGAGGTACGTTTCAAGGTCGCGGAGGTCGAGGCGCTCGAGGAAGACGTGACGACACATACAACAAAGGACCGAGACCACGCTCTCCCGTATCCCACCGGGATCGGGGCGGTCACTCTAAAGGTCGAAAATATTGACTCAACCAGGGTATTTCGTGCCGGTCAGCTCAAATTTTACTACAACCAATGGCAAAGGTTAGGAGCACCGGCATACATACTCAAAATAATAAGCGGATATCGGATCCCTTTTATCAAAAACCCTCCACTACGAATACCGGGTTCGCAAATAATATCCACTCCAATTTCAAAAGAAATGTCACTAATCATACAGAAAATGGTATCGCAAGGCATTTTGGACAGAGTACAACACTCTCCAAGCTACATCTCCTCAATATTTCTGAGGCCCAAGAGCGACGGGACATGGAGACCTATATTCAACCTAAAAAACCTGAATCAGTACGTCGTGACAGAGAAATTCAGGCTAATAAACATTCACAGAGTACCAGATTTTTTACAACCGCACGATTTCATGGCAAAAATAGACATACACCAGGCCTACTTCCATGTTCCTGTATCTGTTGCCCACAGAAGGTTTCTCCGGCTAATGTACAAAGGAGAACTGTTCGAAATGACTTGCCTCCCATTCGGGCTGAGCTCTGCCCCGAAAACGTTCGCTTCCGTCACGAACTGGATAGGAGAATACTTGCGACAACGAGGTGTCAGAGTTCTCATATTTCTCGACGACTTTTTGCTTGCCCATCAAAATCGGCACAAACTGAAGGAACACATTGCACTGGCATTGCAAACGCTAAATATGCTGGGGTGGCAAGTAAACGTAGAGAAATCAGAGCTTTGCCCTCGTACATGTGTAGAGTATTTAGGTGTCACTTGGGACACTTGGGAAAATGTGAAATTCCTACCGAACCGATTGATTACCAAAATAAAAACCCAAACCGAAACTCTCCGAGGCAAAAAGAAAGTTACATTATCCGATCTTCAAAGTCTCATCGGAACTCTGAACTTTGCAAGTTTTACCGTACCCAGAGGACGCCTGAACTATCGCCACCTTCAAGCTCAGGCCAACCTCTTGTTGAAAACGACCATGAAGAATCTACCGTTATCCAGAGAGGCACTAACAGAACTAGAATGGTGGAATTTGAACTGTTCCCAAAAGTCTCACATTCACCTGGACTTACCCTCGCACTATCTAACTACAGACGCGAGCGATATAGGGTGGGGTGCCAAACTGGACAACGAAAATCTTCTGGGTTCATGGAAAAAGCAAGAAAAACACCTACATTGCAACTTAAAAGAAATGATCGCTATACGAAACGTATTGGAAGATCGTGGTCAATGCCTGAAATCAGCAGCTCTGTTAGTCCAATGCGACAACAGGACGGTAGTGTCTTACTTGCGCAACGAAGGAGGAACCAAATCGGCAGCCCTAATGAACTTAACATTCGACATATTTCAAATACTGGACAGACACAATATTCATCTCTCGATCTACCACATCCCAGGCCATTACAACGGCCACGCAGACAGTCTATCCAGAGAACGATTGTTACCCGAATGGCATCTGTTACCAAACGCAACCAAAATTGTGTTCGCGAAATGGGGCAAACCATCGATAGACCTCTTTGCATCGAGTCGAGCCCATGTGGTGGACAGATATTGCACACTAGACAGCAAAGACAATCACGCAGTATTTCACGATGCTCTGAGCGTGAATTGGAATTACCCACTAGCGTGGGTATTCCCACCCCCATATTTAATACCCAAAGTATTGTCTCATCTCAACCACGCTCGAGGAGTTTACCTCATGATTGTACCCCGATGGGAGAAGGTTTACTGGAGGCCCGACTTGAAAAGCAGAGCGCTTGCAGCCCCGTTCACAGTGAAGAACCTCAACCAAGTACTTCTAGATCTGAGTACAGGATTACCACCTCCCAAGGTATCACAAATACACCTCGAGATTTGGAAAATTGGGGGTGGGATCAGTACCTAAACAAATGGACAGACGCACAGAAAAACCTTCTATCGTCCAGTTGGCGTCAGTCTACATTAAATACTTACCGACCTGCATGGAACAGGTGGACCAAATGGGCGAGCGCTAATAATGTTAGTCCTCAAAAACCTAAAGGATCAGACTTGGCTAGATTTTTGGCCGATCTTCATCATGTAGAAGGACTAGCATACAGCACCATACTAGTTCACAAATCAGTGGTATCAACCCTCTGTGATCCAAACAATTGGTGTAAATTAAGCTCTCACCTCCTCGTGAAACAAGTGCTGAAAGCAATCGCATTAGCGAAACCCAAACCTCCTAAACCACCTGTATGGGATATTGACACCCTTGCAGCCTACCTGTCAAATAGAAATTCTAACACTAAGAGCTTGTATGAAGCTTCAGCACAAACAGCAGCTATCCTGCTTCTATGTTCAGGTCGACGAGTACATGACCTCACTTTGCTAAAGGTGACACCGGAACACTACATTATAAATGAGGATAGTGTCATACTTTGGCCTGTTTTCGGTTCAAAAACAGACACAACAACACATAGACAGTCGGGTTGGAAATTGGTTTCAAACAAAAACAATACATCCTTAGATCCCGTCCACTGGATAAAACATTTAATATCTTTGTCCGAAAAACGGAGGAACCTTGCTGGAACGCAGAACCTATTTATAACTACCATAGGTAAACCTAGACCAGCATCAAGAACAGTCATAGCAGGATGGCTGAAAAAGCTACTTAAAGAAGCTAAAATCGATGCGACCCCGGGAAGCTTTAGGTCTGCCGTGGCCTCTAAAAACTGGATCGAAGAATTCCCACTAGAAGACATCTTGGCGCGGGGGAACTGGAAGTCTGCAAATACATTTACAAAATTTTACCAGCGTGAAATTGTTTCAAATACTTGTAGTGATAAGTCATTGATTACATCCCTATTCACACCAGTCAATTAGAAAGTGGTTGATTATAATTATGCAATTCTTGATAATAATACTTGTAATACTACATACGGTACCTAGTTAATTTTGATTAAACATGTCACTCTATCATTAAAGACTTTTATTTTGAATAGTACACATTTATTGTGCTTGTATAATTAATTATAGTTACATAAACCTGTAATCACATTGGCATCCTATCCCACCACCAGGCGATAACAAACACTTCTCATGTTTTATTGGGTTTCGAATAACGGTCAAGTTATTTAATAACAGCGTTTTACCTACCAATAAAACGCTTATTAAAATACTTACCTTATTCGAAACCCAATACTTTAAATCACTGCCTGGTGATCAAAACATTCGACTCCAATGAAAACTAAAACTAGAATCCTCTACAAAGTAGACTGTGTGGTGGGGCAAAACTGGTCGGGGCTAGGAGCGAAAGAGAAGGAAATAGTAGTCGGAGCAGTAAGGCACGGCCAAACTGTAGCGGAAATGAACGATGCTATTCTCATGTTTTATTGGGTTTCGAATAAGGTAAGTATTTTAATAAGCGTTTTATTGGTAGGTAAAACGCTGTTATTTTTGTTTGTCTATAGATACTGTTAAAAGAAAATATAAGTATTTGACAGAGTCTGGTAGAGGTTCGCCAAAGTAAGTATTATTCGTATGAAACTACAAAGTGAGTAAGAAGAAAAATAGATCAGTGATAGCCCAGTTGGAAGTAAGCCCGCCGCCGCCGCGCCGATGCGTGAGACTTTGGTTCGAATCCTGGTGAACTGTGATTATTTGTGTTGTACCACTCCGTTTTCCAAAAACTTACAATGAAAACATCGTGAGGATACCCGTAGACTCCAGAACAGATTTTCAGGCATGTGTAACAATACCCTGTTTCGGCGATCTAAATTACAACTATCACTGTGAGAGGTCCAAAAATACTCTACTGAAAGGCATGTCCAGGAATAGAATATTACTGAAAATTCAGGCTTCTCGGTTTATCCACAACGAAGTTATAGGGGGTCGAAAATGGCGTGAATTGCTTCGAGAAAAGGATGGTACGGCCGTGCCGCTTTTTGCTCGACTTGGCGGGAGCACTGCCGTGCGCCTAGATATCTGCCGACCCCCTCGGGTAAAAGGCGTGAGTATATTGATTTATATTTTCACGGAAATTGAGAAACGCGTGAGTCGTGCATTTTTCCCACGGGAACGGTAAAAATCCTATGGGAACAAAAAAATACCGAGGGAACGATGGAAACTGGATCTGTGTAACGCCGCCGACTTGCCAGCTAAAGTAGGTACGTTAGTAAGTAGATGAAAGTTCTTCTCAAATAAGAGTGGAAATCCAAAACCTACCCAGTCATTGTGAATCCGTTAGAGTACAATGTATGACTAGCGGTCTGCTCTGAACTCGGTTAGTGGGTTCGATTCCGTTCGAGGCAATTAAACAATCTACGTTGTTTGTGGGATATAGCGGTATTGGTAACAGTTTCCTGTTAAACTTGATTTATTTTTATTAACTTAAGTGGTAGCAGTACCTATACTACTAGTTTTAATTTTCAGTAGTTCCAGAGATTGCCTCAACATAAAAACAAATACACAATGTTCATGATCCTGAAAAAAGTAAGATGATATTTAGTAATTATTTTTAAAACTCAAACCGACAAAATTGTTTCTTTATTTTTGATAAGAATAAAAAAACGAATTAATTGATAACCTCGTATTTTTTTCTTGAGGACGGTTAAAAATAATGATGAATAAAAAAACTATCTGTTGTTTTTTTTAAAACTTCTTGTAATAAATAAACAGCAATTTACAAAAGATATTTGTGAAGTTTCTTTTGCTACTAACATTATTTTCTTTAAAAAGTAAAAATATTGCATAGAACGAATTAAAACGGTTTTTGATTTAGCGTGACGCCATTTAGACTGCACTTTCAAAATGTACAAAAATTCTACAATAAATTATTCGTTCTGGGATTTACCAGATTGTGCTGTTTTCGTTTTTTGTCATAAATATTAATGTAGTTGGGTAGCTCCTTGGCTTTCGAAGTGAACTGAAATTATGATAGTGACGTACCTACTGGAGTTTAAAAGTTATTATAAGGTGTGGTAGTTAGCGCCGTAGTAACAGTTATTGTATTTTCACCCGACTGGTCCAGAAGGAAGAGAATGTTTTTAGACATTTATACATAAGTATATGTACCTACTTTTACGTAGGTATATGCAAGCGAAATACTTTCTACTCACTCACCAATAGGGCTGTGTCCTACCTAGTCAAATCAGTCACTTTTTACGATCTGTCAAAAGGAAATTTTACTATGGAAAATGTACTGAAATAGCAAACCGTGACGTCATAGTTTGTAGTACACAATTGCAGCACTTTTTTTGATTGTTTTATTATTTTTAAATTTGCTATAATTGTAAATTGAAAATCGAAATACATATTTTGAGGTTTTTTGGGATAATCTTTTTAATGTATGACTACTCGTAATTTAATTTCGATGCTGTCAACTACCCAATTATACACACTAAGTATACACCACTACCACTTACAATTTTAGCAAGTAGGTTCTAAAAACATTTCAGGCATCCACTAAGAAAGAACTTTGAAAAATTCCCACCGCAATAGCAAAAAATTTATCCGAACTCGCGGGTTCGATCCCCGCTCGGGGCCAACATTTGTGTGCATGGACATGTCTGTTGGCTTCGTGTCTGGTCGTTTAATTTGTATTTAAGTATGTTTATCAGTTGTTTAGTATCCATAGTACAGGCCCTGCCTGGTTTAGGACTAAATAACCGTGTGAGAATTGTGTCCCACAATTTATTATTACATGTTATTAATTATATCTTTTCAGAGCATTTTATATGAAGGTAGGATTTTTAGTACTAACTAGATACTTTTTACAAAAAGTAACGTATTTTTGTCGAATCCTTATAATCTAGTTATTTTTAGTTGTGCATATAGTGGGTTATGATGTCGAGGTAAAATGAGTATAGATCGGCACACTATATGTATATACATAGGTACACTCGAAGGATGTGTGCATAGCATTTAACGTCAAATCGACTCACGCGCATGCTACGCACCTGCCATTTAAGAACAACGTGATCCTCAAACTGTCTGTTAAACATGCCTCAGAATTATTTCTGAGACCTGCGGGTTTCTTCACGATGTTTTCGAGGGGGCAGCAGGTCTGTACATGAAATATTTTTTGAACATTTTAGCAGTTTTTTTTTGTCTGTCTGTCTGGTTGTGTACGCATCACGCAAAAACTAGTGATCGGATTTTGATGAAATTTGGTGTGGTCATAGCTGAGTAGCCGGCTTTTTTTTTCTTTTACTTTTTCCGCGAGAAAACGTCTCATTCCCACGGGGAAATTAAAAAAACTGGGTAAAAAGATAAATACGTACTACTCCGAAATGTTAACACTTAGAAACTTGAAATATGGTATGAAGATGTCTTATAATATGTATGAAGTAGGCAACCGCTATAAAAGGATTTTGGAAATTAACACGGGAACTGGAATAAACGCGGGCACCTGCTTGTTATTCAATAAATACATACACCTAGGTATCAGGTGGTTAGCCCATGTACAGTCATCACTGGACAGTATTTCTATTACATTTCAGATCCATTTCTGGGGTCTGCGAGTAAACCTCACAGTTAAGATTTGAGAGCCACTGCTTCCACTTTTGCTCACTAATGTTTATATTGTGTTACGAATGTTTTTACGAATTCCTTAATTATGGACCGTACGACAGGTGGAACTACTCCATCTAATCACTTCCTATTTATTATTCTTCTGCTATTGTGAGTTGAATTCGTCTCTATTTGGCACCTACTAGCTTTTCGCCTGAGACTTCGCTTAGTATTGATATAGGAGTTTGAGATTTTTTGCCCGTTTTTTCCGTTCCTGTTGGAATTTCGCAAAATATAAATTCACGCTTTTGTCTCGGGGGTTGACAGAGTATACCATTCCTATATATATAAAATATAAAAGGCTTGAGATTATTTATTTTTATTCACTGTTAAATTACCTTCGGAGAAAATTGCATTAAACATTTGAATCGAATAGTAAACGGTAAAAAATGTCGCCTGCATAGAATCCCTAACATTGTACGTACAATAGATAAGCGCGTCAACCGCTCACGTTCCGGTGCGCGGGCGCAGGTGCGCTAATTAAACTGGCGACGTGAGAAAACGACCAATTTACGCACCTAGTCCAAATTCTGAGGGTGCGAGATGACTGACACGAAGTGACAATGTATCTACGGCTTAATACTTCTGGACGAAGTTGCAAAAAAATTGTAGAAATATTAGGATTAAGTCCCCCTTATTAAAAAATATTTCTACACAACGAATTTTTTCCTTGCTTCTAATCTCTTACTTTAAGAAAACTATTATTTATACGCTCATTTATATATTTCTGAACACAATGATGTTAGCAGTAGATGTATTTTCGTTGAGTCTCTTTAAACTAGGAGTATACTCGTAGTAGGTACCTATATTGTTATATTTTAGTGGGCAGCGAAAGTGTCTATGATATCCTAAACAATATATTTTATGTCTGTGTTCACATGCGCTCGATTGCATGTGCTTTACTGACCCGGTTACACTATTCAAATTTAATTAAATGATAAAATCTTACGAGTGCTCTAATTCACACACCTGTTAAACAATATGTTGGAAACGAACTGTTAAATTAGCAGTGATAACTCGTTATGAGTGAGCCAACGAAGCGTGTTAATTGTAGATAAAGCCCTATTTTGGGAAGATTATATCCAGTACCACACTTTCTCAGTAAATACAGTAAATAATTAATTATGATAACTCATTTCTTGTCAGACATTTACAGCAAAATTTTTTAAAGAACACTGACATCCCTGGCTGGTGAGCCTGAGCCAGTCTCTGGTGCGTGAGACTTGGCTTCGAATCCTATGTTATTATTGAGTTTTTCTAAAACTTACATAATTATATTAAAGAACCTACATTATTTCGACGGTGAAGGAAAACATCCAGACAAAACCTGCAGGTCCCAGATCTGATTCTGAAACTGCAACGGTATGGCGATGGGCTCACCACTTCACCTGTGCCGTTGAGGGGTAGAAAAAGTATAGGTACTGGTGACGAGTGATTAGATCCAAGAATGAAATACCTCTAAGTAAATAAAGTCAAGCAATAGAAGTGTAAAGTTTCATGTGCTCTTGGCTGTACCAGTACAGCCAAGAGCACATGAAACTTTACACTTAAATTTTTGACTCGATCTGAATCGAACGGAAACGGTGTCGAGCCTCCGTGAATACGCTTGCTGAACAGGGATCCAATTCCACTAAATGGCAACGGTTACAGTTGGATGACAATGACATGTCAATGGTCAGTCGATGGTGTTATTTGCTCTGAAAAGTGCCAAAATTCTACCATTGACATGACTTTTTCATCCAACTATAACCGTTGACATTTAGTGAAATTGGCCCCCAGTTATCTGCTTTCTCGTAAGCAACTGATATAAACAAAAACGAAGTGAGTATTACATAAAATCAGAAGTATAGCAGAATTGTAGAAGGGTGCTTGATTGCCACAAAAAAGGTGTCAAAGGATCCCATCGACTCTATTACATGGCATGATTTGGCAATTCCTCGGACAAACTTATATTTGCTAGTATGCAACGGGATAATGAACTTTAAGTCGCAGCAATAAACGTATTCTCTGAAAAATTGCGATAACTGATGGGGTACGTGGTCGTCAGTTAGTTGGAGTAGGCTCAGGGGACAATATTATTGTTATATCAACTGATTGAAATGTTTAATAATATCGATTGGGAATTACAATACACCCAGCAGTGATAGCCATGTTGAAATTGTGCCCTCCTTTCTTGTGTGTAGCATGGGAATTGGTCAGAGTATGTTCCATTGAGTTTTAGGAAAACTTAACTAAAGATTTAGGTGTTACTAAGAAGACGGTGAAGGTGAGTGGTGACCAGAGTAAGGCAACTGGCAGGCCGGAGGATTTGTTCTAATACTTCATAACACCTCGGCTTGGCAATGCGATCACCAACTGCCATGTTTAGGAGTTCGGAATAGTAACCACTGGTCTAATAATTTTTAAATACATACCTACCAGCTACACTTAACATAGTTCGTCGATTTTTTTCTATTTCTCAATATGGTGTCTGAGTACTCTGAGTGCCATATTGAATTTTGATTACTGTCATGACACTTGCAAGATTAAGACTTGGATTTATCATATAATCATCCCATGCATTTTGTCTGTAGAGTTCAAAGAAACAAAATACATGGACTTATAAAGACTTTACCGTCCTTGCGTCGCACAGTGGTTTACTAAGAATACCTCTGCAAAAACTATTATGTTACAGTTCACCCACAGTAATGTTTCAAACATGGCAGAACTGGGCACTATATAAACAAGCATACCTACTGAAATACTATAAAACACCTACGTTTAAACGTTTATTGCTTCTATAAGTAGGTCTTTTTCCCCAAATTCATGAGAATTGGGGTTTAAAACCAAATTTATTTTTATTGGATTACAAGCTATTTGTACAAATTAGATTATCGACAGATGTTTACGAACAGTTGGGTTTATTGCTTTGATACAGAACACCGATTTTTTGTGGAATTCTACTGAGGTGTATTAAATTTTATTGAGTCGTTATCTTTATGGTTTATTTGTAGCCGCCCACTGTATACTTGTATTTTGTATACTTTGCCTCAGTGTAGGTAAAATTTTGTAATGTTCCGTTATGAAAAAAATCATGCCTTTAACCCCGTGGAGGTGTACCTACTGAGTCATTCCATTCGTAGAAATATCCACTTTTCACCACCATTTTTTTAGGGATTCATAATAAATTCTGGGACATGTGGGTTACCTCTTGCTGTGTTTTTCTTCATCGTCGAGCAAATTTCATCGGCGGGAAACGTCGATGGGCACCCGCTAGTTGATACATTATATCTGTCAAAAACACTCCATTACTAGAATACACAAACCCTACAGATCGTATTGACGCCCCAGGCGAAACAACAGTGCGCCCAACACGTGGCGAAATTTAGCAAAATATCACACAGTGTGCTCATTACACGTCGATTCATTTAACCCCTTTGTCCGTCGAGTGTACCACTGTGTTTATTGTTACCATATTTTTAGAATTACCAGGACTTTTTTATTGCAGAAAATAGGAAGTAAAAAATATAGTTCATTTCGCATTTATAATAATAATCTTATTTATTTATTTGGATAAATACCAAAGCATAATCGTATCAGCCAAGTCAAACACATGCTGAGTGCTGTCTTAATTATATGCTACTACAACATACATATTAGAACGGACAAAGCCTATGGTTTATATTTTTTAAATGTAGGTATATTTCATTTTGACGAATCCTGTTGTCGATAGTTTGCCTATATTTTATTATTTTGTGTTATTTCCTTTACTGACTAGTTGTATATTTAGAACGGATTAGTTTTTACAGACGCCAGTAAAGAATTTTATAATTATAAAACTTCATAAGTTACATTACTCTATTTAGATCGCCCCTAAATCTGCTCATAAGTCTGAACATCAAACAGTCCGGCATAATCCAGTATTAGTCCAGGCAATGAAGTGGATTTTTGTATGAAGACCCCAACATTAATTCCTCAGTCGATGAAACTTTGCAGGATTGTAGTATAGTATGAAAAAATACTTGCATAAAAAAATCCAAAAAAAAAACCTAACCGAAGTTAGGTATTTTTACTGAAATACTTATTTATTTGATATCTTTGTTGGGAAAAATGCTCAGTCAACATTTTCTTCTCCAGCAATATTCATGTGTGTTAAGAAAGCTATATGCGAAATATCCAAAAAAATCTCCTGGTAGAAACAACAAAACTCAGACATATGTACCTTGCTCGGGAAAATTGCTCAGTCCATTTTTTTAACTGGAATGTCATTTAATGGTCGCTGTGGACTTACAATAGGAAAATCCAAAATAAAAACCTTCTCGCTACATTATTTTTAGAAATTATCAAATTATCAACCAAGAAAAAAATTTTTTTTTTAGTATAAAAACCTAACTTCGGTTAGGTTTTTTCTTGTATTTTTTTATGCAAGTATTGTCTCATACTATACTACAAGCCTGCAAAGTTTCATCGACTGAGGAATTAATGTTGGGGTCCACTACCTTTATTGCCTAGACTATATATTCCACATGCATGGTTAACCTACAAAACAAAAGAGCGCCCACACGCTGCGCACAGTGGGTCACTACCACCCCCGTGAGCACGGGTTAGTATTTGAATGGACTGGTCCATGAATGGGTAAGTTCATTAGCAACTTGATAATAGATTTATTGTGAGGTGATAATTTTGTGCAGGACCGTAAGCCTGGATACTTCTTTACTGAATGTTTCTGTTGATAGAGAAAGGATTTAGTTACCTATTATGTATGAGGTCTTAGCAGCAGTGTTGTTTCTCTAAAGAGCACGTTGTTGGAATAAATTTTACAATTATTAATCCTAAACTGTAAGTACCTACTAAAATATTGAAGAAAAACAATTGGTGTACCTAATATACTTAAGTACCTAAAAAAATTACGTAATTGTGCAATAATAACATATTTTCTCACATACGTAACTATTATTAGCATAACCTCTAAAAACATCGCGTTTCCACACCCCATAACGTAGACCCATCGTCAATATTTCCATTATACAAAGGAAATAGCCAACATTACGGCAAAAACAAAGGTCATGCGCGGAATGTAACGTCTGAGCGACCTTTTCTGCGCACGCGCACCTTGGTAGATCCATAATTAAAACGAACTGATGATAGCATGTTTTAGCAAGATACTTATAAAGTTTTAAATGTCATCGTGAAAGTATAGTTGTAACTTTAGCCTAGTAATTATTTTACAAAGCTATTAGATTCTGTGCCTAAACAACTGACAAGCGCATAAATAGATAAGGTACAGACAAAGAGATTAAAATATAATAGGACATAGAGGGGGCATTGGGAATATTTTCATAAAAAACTTTGAAGCATGTTTGAAGCTCAAGCGTCATGTCAGTTAGTATGAACGCGAGCTGTCATTCGGTCGAAATTGTACTAGACTTATTCCACTTGGAATAACTTTTGGCTTCAAATTTTCCTCGCTTTGTCCCCTCTAGGTATGCCCTATTATATTTTAATCGCTTTGGACACATAGTATAGGCCCTGCCTAGTTTGGGACTAAATAACCGTGTGTAAAATGTGTCCCACAAATTATGATTATTATTATTATTTTAGTTTCCACAAATCATTCACAACTAGCGTCTAACAGCTCGTGCAAAAAACATCAATTTCTTTTACTATTTTTTTATTCTTTCTATTCCCTACTTTTTAAATCGTACCCACGTTTTTATTCTTGGAAGATATATTTAAAAAAGAAACGCCATTATGCTATAGTCAGTAGGGGTGAGGCAGTTTTTTATGTTACAGAATTAATTTGACAGTTATCTATTTGGAGCAAAATTCTCTTCCCCATTGTATTTTTAATCTTAGAAAACGCCCTTGCAATATAAGAGGCTTTATGGCAGTTACAAAGTTATTAATGCGAGTCTTAAACATATTTTTAACGATTATAGATCTAATTTTCTAAGTAATAAGATATATTTGAAAAAGCTGAGTGTATTTAAATCTTTGTTCATTATATTATTATTGCGATAATTTGATATTTAAATATGCATGAAACGTGGTAATGGGCGAAGTACAATAAAATGTACCAATGAACCGTCAAATAGGCTATCGTAAATTAAGATTATCATTCCTATTAAACATCTTAAGTAAAATATAATATCGAAATATTAACATTATTACCTTATCGGTAGCGAGAACTACACTCTTTTTAAAATTTAAACCTTTGTTGAAAATTAAATTAAAATTCGACCAAGTACACGGAAAATACCATGCAATTTACTTACACTATATTGAACCAGAAACTATACAAGAGATTTATGAGTTAGTGTTTAAATAAATAGTATTCAAAATCAAGGACTAATGAGTACCTAATGACCATCCATAAGTAGTTATGTGGATAAAACTCTAGAATTGCCAGGTACGTAGCAAGTTGCACACTATTATTAATATATATGTATATATAAACCCATAAACAATAGTTTATTTTATCTATTTATATAAAAGTAGTAACTGACTGGCTGACTGATTGACTGACTCGATCAACGCACAGTCGAAACCGCTGGGCTTAGAAGTATGACATCAAAATTAAAAGCACAACATTTGCTTAGTAGAGCCCCAAGACGGGATTGTTATGGAAATTCCCACGGTAACGGGAATAAACGGGATCCGTGCGGGCAATGGTGCTAGGCACCCACTAGTCATTTATAATTTTTGCTATACACCTTTACATATTTCTTTATAAATAAAACAATTAACTATCGAATCATAAATGGTTGACATTTAGAAAGGTCACCTAGGCACGTGCCCAGTCATCTGCCAACGGCTACCGTAATAGACTACCTTACAAGGAGCTGCAGGTTTTACCATAAAACCAGGTGTCTAGATTATAATAATGGCACGTGCCTACGTTCTGTTACCTAGGAACTCCTATTCGTGTAGATATCGCGCCCACTCTGCTCAATCACTTTTTACTGCAGGTCCAGGATGTCGAAATTTTTTACGATTATTTCTCGGTATTTATTATTAAGCTGCGAATGTATTTGTGCCGTTTGTATAAGTGTTTTAGTACTGTAAGTCGGTTAAGGCAACGGGCGCTTTAGTGTACACTGTAAGCCTGTTGCCTAAATGTTATAAATAAATAAAAAAAAACTGTTTTTTCATACAAATTTTTAAGACGAAAGTGAAGAAAAAATTTCATTTTTCTTTTATGTCTCGTGACGGTATATAGCCTGGGTAGGTAGGTAGGTTTGAACTTATGATGTCATACGATTTTTATAAGTTCAACCACATAATAATTTCACTAGTTTGTAAATTCTCATTTTTATACTTCATTTTTTCGCTGCAGTAGTATAATACAGACATTTTTAGCAAAGATCACCTAAGGCTATGAAATTTTCTAGCGACTCGCCCCGGCTTGGCATGGGTGCAATTTAAAAATAAATGTTAATAAATTATACATAAAAAAAACCTTTTTCGTGTACCGTGAAAACCGTATGAAAATCTGTTGCGTGGTTTAGAAGTAGTAAGCGAAGAAACAGACAGAGGCAGATAGCGACTTTAGAGAAGAGATAGAGTGGACAGTTAGCACCCGAAGTAGCTAATAACTATTTAAAGGTGGATACACACGACAATAATTCTCCCAAAAATATATGTTCCAAGAAAGGCGGAAAATTAAAATACCGTTACATGTATTTCAAAACTGCATTTTCAAAATGGAGCGCTCGAGATCAGCTGCGCGCAGACAATACTTGCTCTGGTTCGAACCCATTGTCAGTGTTGCCATTGTTGCGCTATTGTTGCCCTAAAATGCAACTTATTCTGACAGGACTTCCGTGTGCGAAAGCGAAGACGGAACAATGCCTTCGCCCTTCTTATTTTTTCTACAAGTCCGCGGAACTTGTTTTTTTTTTCATGTAAATGTTGATTTATTTTCAACAATACGCTGCGATGGGAACGATGCGTAGTACTTGAGAAGTTAGTTTATGTTGCTAAGGGCGCTGAAGAGTGAACTAACCTAATATAACTCGTTTATATTTATGTTGTAAATAATGGCGCGAGAATGGAGCGAAATGAAGTGAGAAATTAGCGAAACTCGTTCTAATTTATTTTACGCATTGTTGTAGCGTTAGAAAATATTTTGCCTTTGAGTTCGAAGGTCGCGTCGTTTTGTTAAATAGAAGCTTAAGAATAGCACGAAAGTATTAACTTTATTATTACAAGTTGGGCGACCGACCTGGGAAAATTCGTTTGCATGACAACGAATTTTCCCAGAGATGAGACGTAAGTTATGTCGAATTCTCGGCCCAGAAAACCATTTTACCGAAATTGTTAGATCATTTGTATACTTACCTATCGAAATAAATTTATACAAATAATAAAAAAAATATTTAAAATAATGAAATAATTTCATTAACACCCTACTTGTCAGTTATACAATACCAAACACAATTAAATTTCAACAAACTGACCTCAGGTCGTTTGTTCCTTATTTTAAAAGTTGTAATTTATAAGTTGTAATGTAATAATTGTTCAAATAAGATATTGTTTTGCAGCAATTCTATACCACGGATAAGTTATTTTTTATAATCTACGAAAATGTTATGTCATTGCCACAACTTTTTACACAATCATGGCGACTCACAAGCTCAAAAACGTGGTCAGAACTACCGATACGTAAAACGTAAAAATTTAAGTGTCATCGGAGAGTCGTTATCGTGGGACCAGTATAGATAATCCCCTAGCCCATAAGGTCACAGGCCAAAACAAAGTTGATTTATTTGTTACTAGGGGTAGTATACTATGGTTTATTTCTGGTTTGGCATTAGGACAGGTTTCCGATCGCAATTTGTGGGTTTTACGTTTAGAATTGAGAATAGGGCGTTAAGGTATGGAGTTTTGGATAATTTTGAATTAAAAATTACGTTACTAGTGATAGTGCTCAGCGGAATTATGACTAAAACATAACCACTCTTCAACTTATATAGTTTTTTCATGGATGCCGTTGTCAATACTTGACGAAATTAAAATGGGACCAATCTGGAAGCACCAGCTTTTTCAAATAAAAAAGAATCATCCAAATCAGTTCACCCAGTCGAAAGTTCTGAGGTAACAAACATAAAAAAACAGACGAATTGATAACCTCTAACCTTAAAAATAGAGACAATAGAGAATTAAGCACATCTAAATCTACACTAATAAAAGAGGAAAGATGCAAAGCGTCTAAGGACCGTTTTTACTAAGTTCTACAGGCAAAAGAAAAATACAGTCTCTGCGCGGGCAATGTGCGCCTTTGCACCCGCTATTTATTAAATGAATTTAACTACAAACAAAATCAAAATGTGTGCATTCAATTATCTAATTTCCACCGTTTTGTCATTGCGTGACTTATTGGCGTGTCATAATTTTTGACACAATTAGCCAGGTGCCAGAAACCGTCGGCTGGTGGGAGTGACGGCGAAGTGTACCTCGCTGTGCAACGCTTTGATTGTATTAGCATATAACCCCAAAACTAACGACTTATGACAATTCCAAAATACCGGAAAATATCACGAATGTTAATGTTAAATCGTTGTCTTTTAAAATGTTTCAACGGTGAATGCTGTGTTAGCTTTACAAATTATAATTTTATATTTGCTAAATTATTCAATCGAATATTTTAGTGCTATTACTAAACAATCATACACATAAAAACGGATTAGGTACTTATTTATTGTGTCATGATTATCATTTTTCATTCATTTTATTCGAAGATAAGTTAAAACAAGGTTTATAATCTTAAAATTTCGAATTAGAATAAATCTTATAAAAAATCTCTTGATTATTTACTGAAAGATTTTTTTTCTAGCAATGTTCTTTTAGCTACGGTTACAACATAACAGGGTTATTACAAACACTACAAAACAAGGTTAGCTGATGATTTTAACATTATTATCAATAAAGTGACCATTTAGTGAGTGTTTAGTGTCTAAAATAACTCACTTTCTTGACAATAATGTTAACCGATTTTAAACAATAGTTTAACTTTAAATCCCGAATTTTGAACTATAAGTAATCAGAATAATAATAATAAATTGTAGAACACAATTCACACGCGGTTAGTTCAGTCTCTAACTATGCTGACTCTAAACTATAGGTAACTAAACAACTGATAAACATACTTAAATAAATAATAAACGCTCAGACACGAAGTCAATAGACATGCTCATGCACACAAATGTTCGCACCGAGCGAGAATCGTATCCCCGACTTCCAACGCAGAAGGTAGGGTCACTACCAACTGAGCCAACAGGCCAGTCTAAATCTTATTAGATATGTGCATGTTCAAACATAGGCAGCGACACATATCCCCTACAATAGAACGACATAGCAAAGACATTATCATGTCACCACTAGTACAGTCAAGAGCACATGAAGCTTGACACTTGTAGTGCGAGTCTGACATCTAAAGCCATTGTAATAAGAACGTTACAAAGTCTAATGTGTCAACCTCCACGTGCTCTTGACTGTACCAAGAAAATCAAAAGTTCTCATAACAGTCTAATAATATACACACGTCCAACATAAATCATTGGACCGCGGTCCCCAGGCACGATCTTCGTCTGAGGGAATTCTTCCCTATATCTCTGCTCCTCCACAGGAACACCCAAATTTTCTTACAAGAACGTTGCAAGAATCTAACTAACTTTTAGACAAATACGGGACGTGCTTTTCAACCGACTTCAAAAAAAGAGGAGGTTATCAATTAGACTCGATGTTTTTTTATGTTTGTTACCTTAGAATTAGAACTTTCGACTGGGTGAACCGATTTTGATGATTTTTTTTTTAAAGCTAGTGCTTCCCGTGTGGTCCCATTTGGTCGAGTTCTGACAATGACATCCATGAGAAAACCATATAAGTTGAAGTCGGTTTTTCTACTCTTCAGAGTTTTATCTTAACTAATTAGGTATAAGATACAATACAATACAATAACTCTTTATTGTACACCTACTTACAATATTATGATGATGAATTAAATTAGAAAAATCCTGTCCTATCGAATGTTTCTGATGAGACGCAATAATTTCGACGTTTATTGTAGTTTACATCTGAAACAGAATTGCTTGAAATTTGCAATTAGGAGTTTAATTAAGGTAAACGCAGCTATCAACGACCCATCGAAAATCTGCAGGTATTGCCGACCCATTCAGCTTATTCTTATTTTTATCGGTTTGGAACGATTTGAGTCACAAGAGAGTATAATATACACATATGTTTGTATGTTTCCTTATTAATTTACTGGTGTTAGTGTACGTAGGTACACGGGAATGTGACCAAATACGTTAGTTTATGTGAACGTAGCGAGTGCACCGATCGTGTCATACTAACCCTTACTTCCTCAGGTAAGTACTCAAATTTTTTGCATAAGATATTTTATATATAAATATTTACGTTAAGTTTATTCTGAATAACTCAACATATTCCTTTATTTGTATATTCCACATTTCGCAACTAAATAATTGTGTTTTAAGGAATTTTAAAAAGTATTTTTGAAATTAAAATAGAACGGCAATAGCTGCAGTGCATTTTAGTAGTGCAGTCATTACCGACCCACGGATCGGCAATGGCTGAGAGGTTATTCTTTATTTTTTCCCTTTTTCGTTAATGCTTATAATAATTAAACAAGTTTTTATCACAACATTTCAATCTTAAGTATTCTAAAATTATAAGCATCTATTAGCGACATACAGCATGTTATATTATAAACTTGTTTTTCCGCGATAAACTGCCACGCATTATTAAACATTTAGACGTGGGATATGAAAGAAACTACTTAGAGTTTTCTTCGTATTTATATGAAAATGGTGTATTTTTTTATAGTTTAGGACTAAATCAATAAATTATTGTATTAAAACGGATGGAGAAATATATTACTATTAATATCGATTATTTTTCGTGGCTCGGTAAAAGATTTGTTAATTTTTTTATTTAACACTAATTAACGATCCATATGAATCGGTAATTGCAACAAAGAGAAGCTATCACCGATTCTATACCGATTAATTGGTATTTGTTGATTAACGGTATGTAATGTCTAAAAGTAAAGCTACTAATTTGTTTCAATATAATGATTTCATTCAATGAGTTAGGTTAGGTTTAATTTAATTTAATGTCATTAAATTTCATTTTTATTTCATATCCATAAAAAAAATCTACTGAAGACTTGGCTGTATGTATAGTTCCCTTTGCCTACCCAGAATGGGTGAAGAAAACAAAAAAACCTCTGCTTTTAATCTTTTACGGTTGGCGCGATTTTCCAAAAATGTAGTATTAAAAATAGTTATTAAGTACACGTGCGGAACCGTCATTGCAACTTGTTCCGACAGTCAACCCTCACCTTCGGCTGCGCTAAGCTTGGGAAGTTCGAAAATAAATTATAGGCTTTTTGGCAAATAAAAAAAGGGTTTAAGTTATTTTGTAATAAAATTGTCTAATAAATAATTATTCAAAACATGTAAATTATATATTTATAGTAGTTTTTACTTTTATTTTCAGGTTTGTGACTCTGACTTAAATAGTATAAAGTATTAGTGCTAGCCATGGTGGAGCAAATCATGATTCATGTGTGTAGAAGCACCAGCCGCTATCTCAACTTGAAAAACTTTGTGCTGAAAATAAAACAGTGTGTTTTTATTTTATTAACTTCTACACATTTACAAAATTATTTGAATGTCTGAATTTGGATAGTGAATATTTATGTTTTAGGTGATTCAGTTATCCCCTATGTCCAACACAATTGACACTAGGACCAATTCCCTTCAACGGCACTACATGGAACTGCATTGTGAAGTAACAGCATTGACATTGTTTTAAGAAGTAATTACTATTAAGCAGGCTAATCAATTCGAAAGAAAGGCTATGGTAACTATGGTTTGCACTAGCTGGCCAAGCAGCAGGTTTTCGGGGGCGCAAGATAACAATACATGACCTATGTTCTCAATTTGATTTAATGAATGTTATTCTATTTACCATTTCTATTAAAGTCTATTTTCTTATATTACTAAAATTTCATTTATGTCCACGGAGAAATCAATAGGTACCTTTATTTTTATTGAGGTCCAAATGTGAAAACAATCTTTTAAAGAATCCACAAGCATTCCGAGGTTCACTGCGATTAGTTGGAAAGCATGGGCACTAGAAGAAGAAATCTACTTAACAATGAATTTCATGTTGGTTCTATTCATTTTTTTTTCACCCCTTACAGGGTAGGCAAAGGCATTACGCCATGCAGCCTCGTCATTAGTTAATGATATCCTTGAGTAAATGGCTCTGCTTCAGAGTCCATGCACAAAAATACAGTGTCTTCAACACTTTCTACATCCATAACTTGGTTATCAACAGTAAAATAATAGCATTTTTACTGAATACTTCACTGTGACTCCTTAAGGCAATCCAAAAATGTCCACATCTCGCATTTTATCGAATTTCCCATTCACTGCACACTTTCACGGACACTTGCCACATAATAAACTATCACTATTACAATGAGTCAAAACCCGAAATACACAGCAAAATGAAAATTATAGAAAAAACATGACGTCCCTCTTCAGATTCCCGTTAAAAAGTTTAAAGTCAAGTTTATCTCCATTTTCAGATTATTTTAGTAACTATAATTATTGAAATGAATCAAGTACAACAATGAGAAGCAAATAAAATTAAACGGGACATTTCGAAACGGGATATTTTGGGAAAGGGATATTTGGCTCAAATTAATAATTACTTTGAGAATCGAACGTGTACTAGGTAGGTATTCTGTGAAAAAAAGTATGCTTTATTTACTTACGGTCGGTGTTAGATTCATAAAAATCGGTAATAGCTTCAAAGCGTTTCGGGTGGGTCGGTAATAGAAACAATTGACTTCAACAATCCTTTGATTATTTTTTCAATGAAAACATGATATATATAAACAAGTGAAAATATAAATATAAAATATACAATCTATATTTAAATATAAAATAAAAAAATCTGGTGTGTTTGCAACCACTACCCTTAATTCTAATAATCAATTTCAAAACTTGCTTAAGGGGGTCGGTAATAGCTGCGTTTACCTTAGTCAAGAACTGCCTGTTCCAATTGGAACCGATAACAATTAAAAATCAATTGTGTTTCTCATTCATGGTCTGAGAGGTTAAGGGAGCGACAAATCGATCTGGCTAGGTCTTAGGGTCTTTAGGGAAAATACATTTTCTGTAAGTTTCACAAGTAGACGTTGGGCGCTCAGGTACTAACTAGTAACTATCATTGATCTACAGTAGCATTATTAAAATAAACTGTATTTCCTTCTTCTAAATATAAAGTTCAATGTAACAAAAACAGGTACTTTTTTTATCTGTTTCTAACGCTTTTGCAAAATATGCAGAAAAATTCTAATACGAGTAGGTCTACACATCGGAGCAAAACGCAAAAGAAATGAAATAATGAAACGAACGAACATGACAAGGGCGTGGGCAGACTGTCAATGGCTGTCACACGGCCGTCAACCGGTAGCCAGTGATACCGTCGCATTCTGTACTCATGAGTGATCACACACAAATACAATTTAGATACAAAAAGTCAACATTTATGCTTATTCTTGCGTGTACACTCGACTTTATTCAAATTTAATTTAGCATTTTTTGAAACTCTTAGTAAGTAGGTATATACGAGTTCACATTTTTAACATCACCCTATAGCAGTCCGATTGTGACAATATTTGAGAGGATTGCATTGATCACCAAGCTTGGCAGGCGGATTGGTGATTACAATTCTTAAGATGATAGAGGGATATGAATAAGCAGTTTACCCAGTCAAACACCAGCGTCCCACGGGCGATAAATAACAATAAATAATTATATTACCTATATCTTTTCATTAGCAAAAAGAGAAATACCACTAACTCACTGACTAATCACCAAACCTCCGACTTGAATTAAGGTTCATTCATCAGCATCAGCCGGAAGACGTCCACTTTTGAACAAAGGCCTCCCCCGTAGAACGTCACAACGAACGGCAACTTGCTGCTTGCATCCACCGGTTACCCTCGACCTTGACGATGTCGTCGCTCCACCTGGTGGGAGGCCTACCAAAGCTGCGTCTTCCGGTTCGTGGTCGCCACTCGAGAACCTTTCTTTACCATCGGTTATCGGTTTTTCGAGCGATGTGGCCTGCCCGTTGCCACTTCAACTTGCATATTCTAACAGCTATTTCGGTTTCTTTAGTTCTTCGGCGGATTTCCTCGTTCCGGATTCTATCGTTAGTTTCATTAGGGGATATCTAATTGGACGCCAGATTTTACATAGCAAACCCGCAGGTCCCAGAATTAATTCTAAGACATATTTGCTACCCCTCGGCAATAGACTCATATCACTTTTAGGGGTCTAAAGAACATACCGGTGAAACGTGGGTATTTCCAGAAATGGAATATCTCTGGCTACCCCCTCGGGGATAAAAGCCGTGAGGCTATTTATCTATTTTATTGAGCAATGGTCTATCATTGCAAAATTTTCTACAATCAGAAAACCAAGATAACTTTGATCTTTAATCTCTATTCATTTGAAATCGCAATTTAACGTTAAATGGTAACGAAATGCCATTTGAAGCTATCATGAATAATCGCTGCATATTTAAGGTCTTAGTACGTAGTAGTCCTGCTGGAAACTTGAAATTGGACGCATAGGTTCCTTCACGTTTTAGGTTCCCGCTAAAAAAGGTTTTTTCGAAATTCCCTCTTGAATTCATATCGAATAAAAAAACTTGAAATTTTAAAAAGTAACCTTCTATGGACACGCGCCTTAAAATTAAAATCTAATGACACCATTAATTAAATACCGAATTAGCTGTCGAACTTCTGAAACCTATACAAAATAGTTTTTTCCAACACTACTTTTAATTTTATACCTTCACCCTGTTTTATAAACAACCCCACCAGTAACACGAAACGATTTCTTGTGAACAAAGTCAAGTAATTTGAGTACTAATTTGTTTGAATCCAAAACACGCGCAAACAAATCAATTTTTCTATCAAATACAGCGTACAAACCGAATATGTAAACTTTATTTTTAAAGCAATAGGGTCGAGAATAGTGTGAAATGTAATTTGTCGATCGTACAATGCACAGTGGTACCCAACTGAAGTAGAATCAGCTGCCGACCGCTTTTTGTCTGAATCGGAATAAAATGTCTTAAAGGAGTTCTAAGGAATTTGCGAGACTGCGGTCGAATCGTTTGTTAGAGGTTAGAAAAGTCGATAGAATTGTCGATAATTTTATTATTGACAAAGTCTCATATTCAATATTGTACCTATGATTAGGTAAATAAACACGCAAAAAAGGAGGTTTCTCAATTCGACCCTTTTTTTTTGTATGTTCGCGGATAACTTCGTCGTTTATGAACCGATTCTGATGATTCTTTTTTTGTTGGAAAGGTAATATTCCATGTGGTACCATGAAAGAAAATCAGGATCTGATGATGGCTTCCCAGCAAAATCGAGCCCTGCTTCGCCCTGCCCTCGCTTCGCTTCGGTTGCTATGATATGCAAAAACCTTATACGTTTATCGCACTTCCTATTAGTGAAAACCGCATCAAAATCAAATTAGCGTGTATATACAGTGTGAGTCTCCATAAAGTGCACATATGAAAATGGGTGAAACTAGACACATTTTTATCGACGGAAAAAATGTTGAAAAAAATCTGAGATTTTATTTTTTTGTATTTTATAGATATTTTTTTCTTCTAATTGCTTATTGTTGACTTTATGTAAAGAAAACGTTATAACTTTTAAACTATGAAGTATATCGTGATAAAATAAAAACAGTAATGATGTCAATTAACAGAAGATACTAATAAAATAAAAATAAAACCCAAAAAACGGTACTAAGAAATAATAAAATGGGACAACCTAGAACGAAGCGTTGAATGGTGCACCCGGAATGACTTAGTTCAAACACTCATAGGAAACGTTGTGATATGGATAAAAATACGGGATTTTTGTTTTTTGAAAGGTAATATGATGGAAAATAACATAAAGTAATAAAAACTACATAGAATATAGGCATTATTTAGAGAAATTTGATAATTAATTAAAAAACACGAATAAAAATACAGATTTTCCTCAAAAAGTCCCTTTTTATTATTTCTTGGTACCGTTTTTTGGGTATTTTTTTATTTTATTAGTAGCTTCTGTTATTTTACATCATAACTGTTTTTATTTTATCACAATACACTTCTTAGTTAAAAAGTTATAACGTTTTATTTACATAAAGTCAACAACACGTAGTCAAAAGAAAAAATATTTATAAAAAATAAAAGAATAAAACATTTTTTTTAACATTTTTCCGTCGATAAAAATGTATCTAGTTTCACCCATTTTCATATGTGCACTTTATGGAGACTCACACTGTATAATAGACACAGACAAACGCGGGTTTATTGCATACTGTATAGAGATGGGTTAAACACTCTAATAAGTTTTGTTGGTAACTGTAAATCTAGTATTTTACTTACCTTGAGAAAACTTACAAGTGGCTTGCAATACACAACATTTCATTTTCTGAACACTCTTAAATTATAAGTTGGATTGAAAGTAGATACAAAAAAATTGAGTACACATATTTCGTATTTTAATTAAAAATTTTTTTTTTTCGCGATGGGTGTAAGTGCAAACTCAGGCATAATGCAGGCATACCTTTGCGTATGTACACAAACCAACAAATTGTCAATGTAAACAACATGTCATACAACGTATAAGGTAGAAAAGGTCCTTGCATACAACGATAAATGTCAACGTTGACAATTTTTTTTCCTGCAGTTAGGCTAAGACTCAAGTAAGTTGTGCCTGAGTTTTCATTTTTGGCATATTATTTAGAAATTATTGATTATCAAACAAATATTTTATCCCCCAAAATAAAAGTAAATACCTAACTATAAAAAAATCTGACAAAAAAAAATATTTATTTCGCACGCCAATACCTACCCCCAAATGGTTGTCTTATTTTGCTTCCTCGATGAAAATGGCATGTTGTCCATTGTTAGTTAATAAATTAAAAATAAAATAAACGAGTATCACTAAAATATCGATGTGATCATTGAACGTGGGCACATCACTACAATCCAGGTGCGGCACGTGCTTTGAACATGGCTCTTTGTCGGAACACGACAAAAAATATATCACAAGATAAGAGCAAAATTCAGTAAATGGTTCTACTTTTAGGTATTTACTTAGGTACTTACCCTTCATTTTACTAGTTGCTCTTCGTCAATATTTAACTATAGTCTGAACTAGAAGATTTTATAAAGACCCAAAAGATTAAATCTATTTCTCTCCCTTTCTTTCTCTGTCTCTCATTTCCAACATGGTTATCACTACGTTCCTGTTATTACTGTTAATCCTACTGATTTGATAAATGTAGTATGGATGTATGGATGTTTGTTGCTCTTTCACGCAAAAACTACTGAAAGGATTTTGATGAAACTTGACAGTTATATAGCTTATACATCGGAATAATACATAGGCTATATTTTATTTGCATATTCCCACGGGATCGGGAACTACGCGGGTGAAACCGCAGGGCGCTGCTAGTAATTTAATAATGTTAACAAGAGGTTTTTTGTTAGAATTTGTCATTCCATCAATCTTATCTAAAACCTGTAATGTATCATACTTGCATTTCTGTCAACGAATGCTATTGAAATCACCAAATCTTAATAAATGTCTTACAAATTTACGACCTTTAAAGGAAATTGTCTACTAGATATTTTATGTCAAAGTAACAAAGTAGAAAATTGTACAAAAACATGGTTTTGAAAACGACATGTCAGTTTCTTAAGTCGGTTTATTGAATAATACTGCAAAAAATGAATGATCGGTATTCTTATGACGGACAATAGAAATTGGAGCGGATCGTATTTGGCACGAGCGCAGATGTTTTTTTTTTTATAAAAGTAAAATTAAAGTACCTACTGAATTGTAAGGTTTCTGCTACTTATTTTTTTGCCATTTATTATAGATGTCATAGTCAAACCTCGACGCTCCGGCGCTCCTAGGTTTAACTAGTCAATACTCAGGTCTGGCTTAAGGTCTTAGTAAAAGTCCAAACCAATTGTGTCTTGATCTGTGTCTCTGTCTACCCATTAGTTGGGTTAGATTAGGTTAAACTCCTGCAGATGCATAACCGCGGTGCCATGGCTGGGTGTGAAGCGGCGAGGAGGAACACCCTAGGGTTTTTAGTGGTTATGGCAGCACTATGCTGCAGAGCCCCACATAACCGGTCGCCCTCCGGGTCTGTCGATAGGCGCTATTTTCCCTGGGTAACAAAAAAAATGGTTAGGTTAAACTGTGACCACAACGATACGAAGCGAATCAAGCGCGCCTCAGTAGCAAAACTCGGTCGATTGTCAAGAAGACACTTTTTAAATGCTTAGGTGGCTACTTGACCACAGAAATCTCGGCACAATGGTCGAGAAGACACTTTTTGAATGCTTAGGTGGCTACTTGACCACAGAAATCTCGGCCCAATGGTCGAGAAGACACTTTTTGAATGCTTAGGTGGCTACTTGACCACAGAAATCTCGGCCCAATGGTTGAGAAGACACTTTTTGAATGCTTATGTGGCTACTTGACCACAGAAATCTCGGCCCAATGGTTGAGAAGACACTTTTGGAATGCTTAGGTGGCTACTTGACCACAGAAATCTTGGCCCAATGGTCAAGAAGACACTTTTTGAATGCTTAGTAGGCTAGTTGACCACAGAAATCGCGGCCAATGGTTGAGAAGACACTTTTTGAATGCTTAGGTGGCTACTTGACCACAGAAATCTCGGCCAATGGTCGAGAAGACTCTTTTTGAATGCTTAGGTGGCTAGTTGACCACAGAAATCTCAGCCAATATTCGAGAAGACACTTGTTGAATGCTCAGGTGGCTACTATAGCCAAAGTTTTCAGAAAATGCGTTAGTTGGTAGGAGCGCCGGAGCGAGCGAAGACTTTAACTTATTATTATCAGAGAGTTACCGCCTCGTAGAATTTAGGCCAAGGCTTCCGATGAGGCTGGCTTATCTATTCTGAATCTCATCTGGCCTTATGGTCTCTTATGATCGGGATCGGATTCGTCATTGTCATTTATTACGCGACCTGTGCTTGCTCTACATTGGTACTTTGGTGGTCTGACAAATGTATAAGAAGCAATGTAAGGTACACATGCCTCAGAATCGTCAAGCTAGAGATAAGTATTTACGTAAGTTTATCATTACCCTCTCCAGTATTCGAACCTCAGCTTCACGCATCAGAACCGGGTTCATCACCCACAGAACTATCGGTGCTCCTATTTAATTATGATACAATTTGATTTAAAAAATAGTAACACAAATTCCAAATGGAAACATGGAGATACTGATAACTAGTAAGTAAGATAAATGATTCAGTAAATATCAATCTGTTACACTATGAAATACCTAAAATTACTTACAACATTTTCCGAGAGATCGTATTGCCCGATTTATGGGTCTACAAATTGACCATTTCAACACTCCCTTTTAACAGCCGCTTCAACATGCCGTTTATAGTAAAGGAGTCGATAAAATTAAAGTTTTTATATCGCCCGATTTCTATCGCAAGCGTGTTTATCTTATACGCACTTTTTGTATGTTTCAAAAATGGTATCATGGAAAATGTAACCTATTCCATGACAATAAAGACTAGATTGTCTTTTCTGAAGACATTGTCAGGTGTATTAGGGTTCTCGAGATAAACAAACGATCGATAGAAGCTTTCAATTACACTAGTAGGTGTATCAGTAATGCTAGTCAATTGTTTTGATGGGGTTTTATTACAGATAAATTTCGTTTGTAATATCGTTCTTTCTGAAACGAATAGTAAAATAATAAGTTTAGCCACAGCACGTGCGTCCTCCAATTGGCTTTGCCAGGAGTTCTGTCAACTTTGTCGATGAACATCCTAAGTTGCGTATTTAAATAAGTAGATAAAAATAATGGTTTGGTCATATTATGCGGATGAATGAAACGCACTTAGCGAGGCAAATACTTAATACAAGGGTGTTTGGCGAGTCGGTAGAGGACGACCTTGGCGTATGGGTGTTATTTAAATGGTTAGCAGAGTATTCGTATTTTTGTAAGCAGAAAAATATAATCTGTAAGCAGAAATAGCTAATTGGTCAGCAACTCATGGCCAGCAAACATTACAAAACCTATCAGCATTTTATGTCATTCTGGATAGCTGTAATTATTTTTGAGCTGCAATGAGCTGCTACTGTTTAATAAAATTTTGGTAAGCACTCAGAGGGGAAGCCAAAAAATATTTTTTGAGCTGCATATAAAAGTAGCAAAAATAATCTCAGCAAACTTGTCATGCGCAAAATGGGCGCATTCCTTACAAAGATTAAGAAGGACTTTGGATTATGCAACTTTTATCATTATAATTATTATTACCATTATAAGTAGTGGTGGTGGTGGTAGTGGTAGTGGTGGTAGTGGGAGTGGTGGTGGTTGTAGTGAGGGCGGGTATGGGTGTAGGGTGGGAGTGGGAGTTGGAGTGGGCGTGGGAGTGGGAGTGGGGGTGGAAGTGGGGTTGGGGGTGGGGTGGGAGTCGGATTCGGACTCGGACTCGGACTCGGACGCGTGTGGAAGCATGCTGGGGTGTGTGGGAGCGTGTGGGAGGTTGTGGGAGCGTGTGGGGGTGTGTGGGAGCGTGCTGGGGCGTGTGGGAGCGTGTGGGAGCGTGTGTGAGCGTGTAGGAGCCTGTGGGAATATGTGGGAGCGTGTGGGAGCACTTGGGAGCGTGTGGGGGCGTGTGGGAGCGTGCTGGGGTGTGTGGGAGCGTGTGGGAGGGTGTGGGAGGTTGTGTGAGCCTGTGGGAGCTTATGGGAGCGTGTGGGGGTGTGTGGGAGCGTGCTGGGGCGTGTGGGAGCGTGTAGGAGCCTGTGGGAGCTTGTGGGAGCGTGTGAGGGCGTGTGGGAGCGTGCTGGGGTGTGTGGGAGCGTTTGAGAGCGTGTGGGAGGATGTGGGAGGTTGTGGGAGCCTGTGGGAACGTGTGGAAGCGTGTGGGAGCGTGTGGGGGTTTGTGGCAGCGTGCTGGGGCGTGTGGGAGCGTGCTGGGGCGCGTGGGAGCGTGCTGGGGCGTGTAAGAGCGTGTGGGAGCGTGGGAGTGGGAGTGGGAGTGGGCGTGCGAGTGGGAGTGGGAGTGGTATAATTTTTACGACATGTTTTCTCTGCTGTTCAATCATGAAGTCTTGCTGACCAAGTAGTTATTTTGCGGACCAAGTAACTATTTTGCGGACTGAATGTTTATTATGCAAACCCATGTTATTGTAAGCTGCCTATTTCTGATTTAATTTTTGACCATTATCAAAATTATTTGCCGAACAAGGATTGCTGCCTGATTTTTTTATTTCCGAACAAAATCTTTGTATGCCGACCAAATGATTAAAATGCTGATTTTTTGTGGCTAACCAAATTTTTTAATTGCTGCCCATTTAATTACTTCTCTAGGCGTATTACATCGAACCGATCGGCGACGTATTGAAGAAAAGCCGAGATAAAGAGTACCCGAAACAGACGAGCACGCATGAGTCGTTTGATGGATGCGGATGAAGCACGAAAGATCTGCCAGGCTCGTAGCAAGTGACATACTTTGTCTCAGACTACCCCAATGGGAAATAGGCGTGAGATTATGTATAGAATAATTGCAAACATTCATCTCAGTCCTTTACAAAACCATTTCTGTGTACTTATACTAAGTATACCCAATTTTTTTTTCGTGACTTTGCCATCCAAAAACAGCAGTCGATATTCAAGCGGTCTGTAGGTTTTATTTCTGACATTCTAGATGGAAGCTGTTTTAATATACAGGGTGCCTTTTTTTACCGTCTGGAAAAAAATGTGGTGTGATAGGTAAAGTGTAATAGATTCATTTGGCAATGTTACTTAAAAAATTTTTTTTTTCTCAATTTTTTTTTTCTTGCTTAAACTAATATACATTACTCAATTGTAGTCAATAATACACACTGAAATATTTGAAATAGTATTTTAAAAAGAAACAGGCTCGTAGCTTCCATTTATGCGCAATTTACCTACAACCGCCAGCAGCGCGTAGTACTGTGCGTAGTTTTCTAGATTTTGTAAATTGCATTAAACATGACTATATTTAACAATTAATCTCGTGTATAACTTCGGCTCTAGATACCTTATGCATCATATTTTTTTCCAGACGGTAAAAAAAATCATCCAGTATAGACACGTTCGTTTTACTTCTGTAACCAGACTATGAATCACAGAACCAAATAGACCATGAATCACAGACACAATAGATTTTTAATTGTGTCTCGGTTCCAATTGGAACCGGCTGTTCTTAACTGATTAAATGTCGTTACGGAACCCTCCCACAGTACAATCTAGAAATGAACTTACACTTGACGTTATTTTTTTAATCGTCTGACATCTGCTCAAGTGGAAACGGTCTGTCAATGGGAATGAATGTTCCGCGTTTGAATTATTTAAACACTTTTTGTAACATTTAACGTAGTTTGCATAAATTAAACGAAAAGTTGTAAATTTTTGTAGCCTGAATTATAATGATTATTCGGACCTAGTCGTGTCAGTTTGATAAATAGATTATTGGTAAAATTCATTAGGTAACAATTCATTTTGTATTTACTTACATCTTAAGTTTTACTACACTCCATGGAATCAATGACTTAATTGATATAGACTTTAATATGAGTAAACTAGCTGTCCCCGCGCGGTTTCACCCGCGTTCCCGTTCTTGTTCCCATTCCCGTTCCGCGTAGCTCCCGTTCCCGGGGGAATATCGAAATAAAAAGTATCCTATGTTCGTCTCCTAGTTCTAAGCTACCTCCCCACCAACTTTAAGCCAAATCGGTTCAGCCGTTCTTGAGTTATAAATAGTGTAACAAACACGACTTTCTTTTATATAATATATAGATTTGACATTAAGTATGTAAATTGCATAAATTTCACAATTTGATTATGTGAAATATTCAGTCGTGAGCTCTATTTTTGAGTCGTAGTAACTATGATATAGTTTCGTCATCCGCGATCTAAATCATACTCACATTTTAGTTGCATAATGTTAATTTTCAGTATTTGTAGTCAAAGAAATTAAAAACAGATGAGTTATATTCATACTGCGCGTTTAAAAATTGATCTGCTACTGCAACATTACCTACTTAGGTACTTCTTAGCGTATTTCTAGTATACAACAATTAAGGCGAAAGATGATAAACGAATATTAAAGAAAGAGACAGCTATCGGTCAAGAGTTGAGCTTGAAATACTACTAGGTGAAAATGCAAAAATTGCGACTATTTAAAATTAGGTCAATTACCTATATTTGTTGGCCTCATTTTCCGCGCTCTACTAACATATCTACGTTAGTTGTAAAAGCTTTTATTTAAGTTACAATGTAGGTATGTTTATTCGGCCGGAATCTTACAACTCAATTTTGTAAAAAATAGTTTATTTTTTTAGTTTTCATCACGAACTAGAATTACGTATTTAATTGTGACTTATTGGTATACTAGTTTAGAAACACTTTTTGGTACATCCTCTGATCGGGAATGAAACCCGGGCCATACATAGCACGCGAGCTTATTTAAAACAGAGCTATAACTGCACTTAAACTTGATACTTACTTAAGTTAAACTGCGCCTTTAGTCAGTCTTATTTATTTTATACTGCAGCTGTTTATACAAATACTCTTCAATCAGTAAACATTTGAATATATTATTACCTAAATCAAGTTTTTAAACATCGTTATCAACACACGCTTCGTATCTGATTTATTTATAAATATTAAAAGGTCAAGTTCAATGTCACAGTTACAAACCTTCAAATTTAGAGTTATATTACTAACTAGCGAGTGCGTATCCTGCTTATTACCGTTCGGGAATTTCCAAAAAACTCTCTTACTGCTAATTTACGTCATCTAGAAGATTTCACGCTTCTTAGACTCAACGGTTTCAGTCAGTCAGCCAGTTACTTCTTTTATATAGGTATGTATACTAGCCACCCGCCCCGGCTTCGCGCGGGTGCAATGCTGACACATAAACCTTTCTCTTGAATCATTTTATCTTTTTAAAAAACCGCACCAAAATCCGTTGCGTAGTTATAAAGATCTAAGCATACGAGTACACAGGAACAGACAGACAGCGGGAAGCGACTTCGTTTTATAAGTACTATGTTATATAGATATTAAGGTAACGTTGAATGTCACAGTTAGAAACGCGTTACTTTGTAGTTAAGTTACTTATTAATTATTACTAGCAGTGATAGCCCGAACGGTTAAAGAGCCGGCCGAAAATCACTGAGGCTCGGGTTCGAATCCTGGCATGTACCAATGAGTTTTTCAAAAAAACTTACGTACATATTTATCACTAGCTCGACGGTGAAGGAAAACATCGTGAGGAAACCCGCAGGTCTCAGAATTAATTCTGAGACATGTGTAAACAGACCCGGTCCGGCGATGGGCTCACCACCTATCACGTTTAGGGGTCCAATATATCTCGTGAAATGTGGGTATATCCAGTAATGGAATACCTCAGCCTACCCCCTCGGGGATAAAAGGCGTGAGATTATATTATTATTTATTATTATTATTAATTATTACTTCGTACAGACGACCCTGGTTAAGGGCATAAGAACGCAAACCGCTTTCGACGGCTCTAGAAGACAATGTATCAGTGATAACATGTGATACTATTTCAATCCACTAAGATCTTTTATATTTACACTAGGTACTCCATGCCCAGGCAACTCGTCGGTGGAGATGGGCTGCTGTTTACATTTAGCCAATCGTCATGGACGAGTTTAGAGTGCCTAGTTATTAGAAGATTGTAAGTGTATTTTATAATTACCTACTAGTTACTACTACTTTAATTTTCCATAAAAATTATGACCACAGGCGTATTCACGGAGGCTCGACACCGTTTACGTTCGATTCAGATCGAGTGAAAAATTTTCTTGAAAAGAAACTGTATTCTAGGCGTTTAAGACAGCCACAGAAAATTTTCCGAATCCTTATGTCAAATTATATGACATTAGTTTTCGATAGGTACTGACATCTGTGAATAGCCCATCTTCGACAGATTTTCCGATTCCAAGTCATAATATATCGATTATCGAATGAATAATCCGTGAATACTCCTGCTGATATAATAATAGTACTTAAATTATTTATAGCGTCGTCATGACGACTACAATAGCTTCGGTTTTTTTTATTCATTTAACTATTATAAAGTGTTTATCTTCTAAAATGACCATGCAAGTTTCAACTAATACAAGAGAGCAGTTTAACAACATAATGTTTATAATGAACACAGCTGCCGCCCCTATCTGTGTCCAACATAATTATGTGCAACACATCAATACATTGCATTGGGACGCACCATTTTATGTTGTATCAACATGGGGGCAGTTTTACGTCAACGCACATTTTTTTAGTGTTGTCTGTCTTTTAATGTGAGATTTATTACCGTGTAACAAAGTTCATGATTGACAAGGTGTGAATTAAATAAAAGAGACAGATGATAAAGTATGCTCCTAGATGCACTCTGAAACCTATCTGTAAAAAAGTTAAGTTGAAGTTAGTTAAAAAATAAATAAAAATATGATATTATGCTCACGCCTTAACCCCGAGGGGGGTCGATAAAGGTATTCACGTCCAGGATATAAATAAATAAATATATATAATCTCACGCCTTTTTTTATCCCCGAGGGGGTAGGCAGAGGTATTCCATTACTGGATATACCCACATTTCACGAGATATATTGGACCCCTAAACGTGATAGGTGGTGAGCCCATCGCCGGACCGGGTCTGTTTACACATGTCTCAGAATTAATTCTGAGACCTGCGGGTTTCCTCACGATGTTTTCCTTCACCGTCGAGCTAGTGATAAATATGTAGGTAAGTTTTTGAAAAACTCATTGGTACATGCCAGGATTCGAACCCGAGCCTCACTGATTTTCGGCCGGCTCTTTAACCGTCCGGGCTATCACTGCTCTGTTAACTTTAACTGTCCAGGATATCTCACTTTTAATTAGGTATTGTATTTTTTGTATCCCTAAACGTGAGGTGATAAATTGCGGTCTGGGGTTTCCGCACGATGTTTTCCTTCAGTTTTTGATTCCTTGGTATATATCTCTAACCAGCAGCACAACCGCCCAAGTTTCATTACAGGATATTATTTAATTTGGTTCTGCTTTAAAAACTTTTTTTTCCCAGGGAATGCATTACTGCATACCACGTCACGATCTAACCAACTAACAAGCTATGGACTAATTCTGAAATAATTTTATTTTAGAAAGCAAGAAAAGAAATATCTTTTCCTATGTAGCCATTTATTAATAAAAATATACTATCTTTCAAACTGTCAACGCTACATATTTAATTTTGATCTGAAAATTCGATTCATTAAATAACAAAAAAATACCAATTCACAAGCTCTTCTACATGGATTTTCGAGCCGGATTAAGAGTGTACAGTTTATTTGTGAGAACCTCAGGATTTTGGGCAATAATTTTTATTTAAAAAATTTAATTAATAAAATAACACGATTAATACCAGTACAACAATCATGAAACTAAAATAATGTTGATCTATTCTGTACACGCGGACGGCGCCAATTTGGGTCCCAATTCAAATCGCAGAAGTGAAATTCTAACCAAATGTCATTTGACACTGTCGGATACCAGAAGGTGGTAGAAAGAAAGCCTGCAGAAGCTCTAACATGATTGATTCCTTATTAGAATTTTCAATATCTATGTCAACTTTTTGTTTACAATTTTTATAAATAAGTTTTATAACATTAAATTGCTATTGTTAACCCTTATACAACCATAACAGAATTAATCAATGCCATGGCCATCACCTGTTGGATATTCCTGTCAAATTTTTATGGACACTTGATTAATTGAAAGGGTTGAATATAAATCAAGCCATGCCTATTATATTGTTTTTATTAAAGTTATCGGCAATAATAAGCCGGTTTCGATTGCTTTTACGTTCGGTCGGTTATGCATACCTCAAGGGTGGTCCCATATAGGTTTAGTGAAAATCTGATGAAGAACTTCAGGTGGAGAACGGAATTCCTCAACGGACATCAGCAAATCACTCGTCAGCGTAATATGTATAGTAATCGTAGGTAATGGATATTAAATACGAAAAAAATAGTATTTTTAGTGCTATTCTTTGAAATCGGTTCGAATTTTTGTTTCATGATTATCAATAAACACAATGTACAATCAAAATAACAATTTTATAAGCCATATCGCTCATGTTGCGAGATTTAAACTGCTGATAAACTGTTTCCGATTGTTAACGCTGTTCTCACCATTATTGCGAATTACTGCGTATATTTTATCTGCGGATCGCGCACGCGCCCCGCGGTTGCGATTGTGAACTATAATTATAGTGATTTCGCGATAGCCCCAGCCCTATGGTTACCATGGTTACATGTCAATAACAGTTTCTTTATGACAATTAATTTTTGATAGAAATTATGCATGATTCTTTTTTAAATAAATAAACACCAAAAATTCGAATTAGTTAATTTATGTCCTTTTTCCTTTGAGTATTAAACCAACAGGAGACGTCACGCGCACTAGTTTCTTTGCAAAAAAGTCTGCCAATTTCGGCGCGGGGGACGAGGAAACGCACACAAATAATGTTAAAACAAACGCATTTTTTGACAAAACAATTAAACACTAGCTTGAACTAGAAGCACACAAATACATTCACCAATCCGAGCAGTCCGTAAACTCAAAAAAACTAGTTGTACATAACAGGTATGCGCGTTGACCGACACTTTTTTTTGGCAGAGGGGAACGCCTGCCAGTGGCGTCTCCGGTTGGTTTAATACTCAAAGCCTTATTCAATGTTCAAGCTGTGATCTCTGTGTGAAAGTTCATCAGCATCGGTTCAGCAGTTCAGACTTGAGAATAGAACCAACCAAAGAGATTAAAATAAAATAAGGCATAGAGGGGACAAAGCGAGGAAAATTTGGAATAAGTCTAGTACAATTTCGACCGAATGACAGCTAGCGTTCATACTAACTGACATGACAAGGACATGACGCTTAGGCTTCAAAGTTTTGTATGAAAATATTCCCAATGCCCCCTCTATGCCCTATTATATTTTAATCTCTTTGGAACCAACATACAGACTGAACAGAGTTATTACTTTCGCATTGCGACTTGCGAGGTATTTCAGGATTTACAATAAGTACTTATTAGTTGTAGGATTGAATAGCTACAGAAATATATATGCTATTGAGATATTTAGCAAAATACTTTACAAGGAGATTATAAATACACTAGGTACCAATTTGAAACTAAACTCTCAATCACTAAACATTGAAATAATTACTCACAAAAGGTCCAAATATTTTCGGGTCTATATGAGACTATTGAGATACCATCATAGTTGATTAATGACATTACTATCAAAAATTACTCAAACATTCTAATGCCATCTGCCATACACCACAAACAATTTGTACAATTGGAACAATTACCAGCGCACGCGTTTAAAACGCCATCAGTGCGCGTGTCATTAATTATTGACATAAATAATGTCATTGTCATTAAAAGCGCATATGTCTCGTGCTTTACCGTTCGCAGGGTTATGTTATTAGTTCAATTTTAATTCACTGACGAGCAATTTGTGTTACTACTTGTTTTTGCTCGCCAGTGAGCTACCGTGAATTTATGCTACCTGTCCGACAGGTCTCTGGTTCGAATCTTAGCTAGGGCATATTATGTACCAATAAGTTGTTTAAAAAAAAAAAAAAAAAATTCAAAAATCGTTTATTTTCTATTGGTATTAAAATATACACTTAGAAACGTCAATATTTTATAATAACAAGGCACTCTAAACTCGTCCATGAAGATTGGCTAAATGCAAACAGCAGCCCATCTCCACCGACGAGCTGCTGGTTCCGAATGCAGTACCCCGAGAAGAGCCAGCAAGAAACTCAAGGGCAGCTCTTTTTAATCTCATGTCTTACTAATAAATATCGTTTACAATAATAATTATAATTAATAGCCTTACATAGCGTCGAGTCGGTTAATCCCATGCATGTTGGTCTACTAAGTAGTCTGTAATTTTATAGTAGCCTTTTTTACGTAATTTTTGCTTAACTATTATTTTAAATTTGTCAAGAGGCAAATTTTGTAATTCAATGGGAATCTTATTGTAAAAGCGTATACATTGACCCTTATATGATTTGGTAACTTTAGATAATCGACTAACACAAGCAGCCAGTTCATTCTTATTTCTAGTGTTTATACAATGTCTGTCACAATTTTTTTTGTAAAGTGATATATTCTTTTTAACATACAATACGTTTTCGTAAATATACTGTGACGCCAGTGTCAGTATATTAATTTCCTTGAATTTTTCCTTTAGAGACATCCTAGACCCCATTTTATAAATTGCACGAATGGCTCGTTTCTGCAAAATAAATATTCTCTGGACATCAGCAGCATTCCCCCACAGTAAAATGCCATATGACATTAAGCTGTGGAAGTAGCTGAAATAGACAAGTCCAGCTGTTTCTACGCTTGACATATTACGTATTTTTTTTACGGCATATGCAGCAGAACTGAGCCTTTTCGCCAACGTATCAATGTGCGGTCCCCACTGTAACTTAGAGTCTAGAGTTATTCCTAAAAATACTGTAGTGTTTACACATTCTAATTTTTCGTTTTTAACTGTAACTGAGTTTAAAGTTCGTTTAACATTTGATAAAGAAAAATGTACACATTTAGTTTTTTTCTCATTGAGAAGTAGATTATTAACGTTAAACCAACTGACAACATCATTAATTGCACTGTTCACTTCGTCATAAGACTTAATAGGTCGTTTAATTTTAAAAAGTAGAGATGTATCATCTGCGAACAGTACAATATCATGTTGCACTCGGTTGGGTAGGTCATTTATATAGACCAGAAATAGAAAGGGGCCTAAAATGGAGCCCTGCGGTACACCAATACAAACCGCCGATCCAGACGATCTTGAACCGTTTACATCAACACACTGTATCCGGCTTTTCAAGTAGGACTTTATTAAATCAAGAGCGCGGCCTTGTACTCCGTAATGACGTAGTTTTCTGATGAGAATTTCATGATGGACACAATCGAATGCCTTAGATAAATCACAGAAAACCCCAACAGCATCCTGCGACTCCTCCCAGGCATCAAACACATGATTTACTAGCTCAACACCGGCATCGGTTGTCGAGCGACCCCTAGTAAATCCAAATTGCTTTGCAGACATTATACTGTTGATAGAAAAATGTGCACTCAACTGATATAGAATAATTTTCTCAAAAATTTTACTAAGAGTCGGTAGAATTGATATTGGTCTGAAGTTAGAAGGGTCTAATCTACTACCGGCTTTGAATAATGGAATAATTTTACTATGTTTCATCAGATCAGGAAACACGCCATCATCAACGCATTTATTATATAAACAAGCTAGAGGTGAGGCAATTAAGTCTATTATGGATGATATGATTTTTACAGATAAGCCGTCGAGATCGGCAGTATTTTTCATTTGTATTGATTTGAATGCTTTTAGGATGTCCCAAGGATTTACATGATCGAATACGAAGTTGCGTGTATTACATGCAGCGGTATGTTCTTGTAGTAGCGATTCAGCGAGTGCGGGTGACGAGTTTAGTGACTTGGTCGTCGAGACTGGAATATCAGAGAAAAAATTTACAAACACTTCAGATATATCTTTATCATTTCTTAAAATTCTATTGTTAACTTTCAACTGAAAGTCAAAATGTTGAGATTTAAATTTTCCAGTCTCGCTATTTATAATTTTCCATGTAGTTTTTACAATGTCTGTGCTGTTTTTGATTTTATTACTTACATGGTTAGCTTTAGCCGCGGTACAAATACGTTTAAAGACTTTTGAATATTGACGAACATAATTGCAAAAGGTATCACTAGTGTTATACGTCCTTTCCTCGTATAGTTCATATAATCTTTGTCTGCTTTTATGAATTCCCACCGTCGCCCAATCACTGAACATTAGGTTGTTATTGATTTTTACACTTTTTGTTTTAAAAACATTATTACATTCGTTCTTAGCTAGTGTTAATACTGACTTGTACAAATCGTTAGGGTCATCACAGTATGAAAAATCTAAAAGTTTATTTTCTATGTTATTTCTAAATTGCTGAAGGCGAGTACACGTTACTGGTCTGTATTTAATATCTTTCTTTAGTGCCTTTTCAGTACACATCTGATAAGTTACCATCAGGCCACAATGATCTGAGGATAATTTATTAATTACGGCTGTATCATCAGGCACGAGGTTTGTAAAAACATTATCGATGCATGTTGCTGTGGTCGCAGTAATTCTGGTAGGCACTGAAAAAAGATTTACAAGATTATGGCATTTGAAAAATGATACAAGCCTACTACCAATACTGGATGAAGTATCTAAAAGGTTAATGTTAAAATCTCCACAAACAACAATGTATTTATTTTTATTGCTAATTTTACATATGGCTTCATCCATGATTTTCTCAAAGGGTTCATAACAAGAACTGGGGGGTCTGTACACGCTCATTACAATAAGCCGCTCGAGCTCTGTGCAGGCTATCTCCACAGATCGCTCAACAGAGAGCCCAACAATGTCCGCGCGCTCTTTACACTTCAAACCGTTACGTACAAGTATTAGAGAGCCACCGCGTATCGAGGCCTCCCTGCTGAATGAGCTGCCAACCTGGTGGTGGTTAAAACCAAAAATGAACTGGTGTTTTTTTAGCCAGTGTTAAAAACTTACGTACTTAATTATCACTAGCCCGACGATAAAGGAAAACTTCGTGAAGAAACCCACAGGTCCCAGAATTAATTCTGAGGCGTATGACGTAACAGACTCACCACCTATCACGTTTCGGGGTCCAAAAAATATACTGGATAAACGTGAGTATTTCTAGAAATGGAATACCTCTGACTTCCCCTGGGATATGCGGAGTGTGAGTTTTTATTTTATTTATTTCTTTTCACACGTCCGGCTACGTTTTCTGCATGCGCATCTATTTTTCCCGTATTAAGGTAAAGGTAATTCTTAAAATGATACTGTTGATCAGAGATAACGTAGCTTCCTAGTAGTCAAAGATTTTTAAAATCGGATCAGGGTTTCAAATAGCATACAAACAAACTCACACTTTCACCTCCTTATAATATTAGTATGAAGCACAGAACGGTCAAGATATAGGCTCATTATCTGTCATATTTAGGCACCTAAAAATACATAAATAAATTTGTTGGTGGCACAGTAGCCATTTGAATTAATGACATTTTGGACGGAGTACGTGTCATGTAAAATTATTCTGTAGATCTAATTTCAATTAATCGCTCTATTGTCAGTCCTTTACTTTTTGCTAAAACTCGTTTTTAGACCCTTTTGTAATTTGATTTTGCATTGTACAAAATATGGAGCCACAAAGGATATAGATTTAATAGAATGGTTATATTCCTATCACGGAAACAACCAAATTGTGTAACCCAATTTAGTCAAAGATATTATATATAAAAAGGGGATATCTGATCTTACTAGAGCGCTGAAACTGAGGATGACAAATGTAGATAATCATCTACTGACTAAAAAAACAAAAAACTACTAAATAAAATTAGACAAATCGGTCTTATTTTATTTAGTCGCATTGTAGCAGCGAATGTGTGCGTTTTTCACCTATTTGTATTTTTCACCTAGACACGAAACCACCAGACATGTTCATGCACACAAATGTTGGCGCCGGGCGGGAAACGATAACTCGCTACCTCTGAAACAGAAGGAGGGTCACTACCAACGGAACCAATAGGCCCGTCGACAACGCCTAAATAATGTTTTTTTGTCATTTCAGTGTCCATTATAAATAATAATTGTTTGTCTAGTGTCCACATTGTACTTGTAGAACCGTTAAAAACACTAAAATCCCCGATGCATCTGCCACCCGCATTGCAAGGTAACGCTAGCCATCATTACCTACCACTCAAAACTGAACTGGCAACACTCAATAATATACGTTCGATACACCCAATAAATACAATAAATAGACACGCAATATCACCTATTGTGTAAAAGACAAGACAATTTACAATGTAGAAAATACATTGCTGCTTCGACAATCTCACATGTCTGCAGGGTCTTTAGTCGCTGTAAAACTGAATAAGTTGAAAGGAATAAAGTGCATCTTTTTATCAAGACATAGAGTCGAATTTTCAGAAACTGACTGAGGTATGTTTATTTATATGGTTGGGTAACGACAAAGAGATTAAAATATAATAGGAAATAGAGTGGGCTAAGGGAATATTTTCATACAAAACTTGTAAACTCAAGCGTCATGTCAGTTAGTATGAACGCGAGCTGTCATTCGGTCGAAATCGTACTAGATTTGAGAGCTGTGCCTTACTGTTAAAGAGCCCGCTTCTCATGATGATATCCTGGCATGTACCAATGAGTTTTTTAAAAAACTTGCATACATATTTATCACTAGCTCGACGGTGAAGGGTGAAGGAAAACATCGTGAGGAAACCCGCAGTCCGTAAATGTATTTGAGGCACATGTAGGTAAAAGTCACCATACACACACTTTTATTGATAAATTTCGATTGTAACTTGATTATCAGAGTAATTTTATTGAATCTGATACCACAAAACTAAATACTAAATATACTTCCTTATGGATCGCAGTTGGATAGAAGAGCGCGCAATGTAAAACAATCATATTGACAACTCTCGCGCACCCTCGAGACTAAAATTGCGTCACGCCGCCTTAATGACAATTCTGTCATTTCGGCAGACGCCAATTGATTGGGATGGGGTGCGCAGGCGCACATTGTATTGTAGTAATAAGTAGTACTAACAGTGGTCAGCGCTATGGCTATAATTTGTTTATTAAATTAGCGTGTTCCCTATTTTGTAACTGAATTTATTTTATTCGATAGAAAATTTTATAATTTTTGTTATATATTATGTAACTACAGGTATACTCAGTTAGCTCAGTTAGCATAGATAGCTTGTGGCTTCGTAAAACCTAACTGTCGAGTCTAATAGAATAGAATTACCAAAGAGGTTGGAAAGTTCTCTTGTTGCAAGTCTAACTTAAAAAAATACATGTTTCATCTTGATACTCTGCCTATATGTAAGTCTAGTTATCTATACCTTCGTTTAGAATGTTATTTTGAAGGGTCAGTGCCGGACGGAAACCCTGTAATATACATATAAAAACTCAGACACAAAACCAGTAATAAAGGTCTTATTCAAGAATAATGAAAAAATTTGATAAAACACAAAAAAATAAGTAATTTCTACAAAAATAATTACAGTTACCGGAGTGCTCTGTTAAAGGTAATGTTCCACTTGGGTGGGTTGTCCAAAATCGTGGGAATGACAACGTTCAAATTTAATTGACTGAAAGTGTCCCGTGTCTTGGCAAGGACGTCTTGGGCTGTTGCCTGTTAGTTATTAGCCCATATGTGAGGGTTGAACACTTTTACCCACAACGGCGAGGCTAAAAGGAAAAGATGTGTTTTTAGCATGCTGTGTATGTCAGTCTATTTAATCATACTTGTTAATAAATTGGAAATCATAATTGTACCAGTTTTTCAAAACTTCGTACATCACTAGCTCGACGGTAAAGGAAAATATCATGAGGAAACCAGCAGGTCTCAGAATTAACTCTGAGGCACGTGTAACTTAACCCGGTCCGGCAATGGGCTCACCACCTATCACGTTTAGGGGTAAAATATTCTCTTAAAAAGCGGATATTTCCAAAAATTAAATACCTCAGCCTACCCCCTCCGGGACAAAAGGAGTTATATTTTTTTATAATTGTAAGACATGACTTAGTGATCGAATATTCGGATGCATATTTACCTAAACTTCATTTTTGGTTAAGAAATTATGGAAGGGCTTCTTAAAACATATTTTTTAAATATAAATCCCGGGATTTCAGAAAATTTGGGAATGCGAAACTAGTCTGTAACAAGGTGAAGAAACGTCGTCTTTAGCATGTGGTATTTATTTTTTAAAAACAGGGGGATGTTATTTATTATTCCTTTGAGATGAATGTTTTGAAAATTTAAGAAAAATGAAGAGGAAGTTATTATTTCTAGTTTTTTTAAATATAACAGTTAAAATAAGTGAATATACCTACACCCGATTTGATTCTATAATAAAAACAGTAAATTTGTTGAATCCGAAATCCCGGGATTTTTTCGATACAAAAGTGCATTCCATAATAATTTCCAACACTTTAAACTAAGTAAATATTCCTACACCCGATTTGATTCTATTGTAAAAAAAAATTGTCGCTTCCGAATTCCCGGGATTTTTTCGATACAAAAGTGCATTCCAAAATAACCGACACCTACACTTTAGGTAAATATGCATCCGAATATTCGATCACTGAGTCACATGACGTTAAAAGACCTGCCCTTGTGTTTGTTGCTGGTTCTCATCACGGTACTGCATTAGGAACCAGCAACTCGTCGGTGGAGATGGGATGCTGTTTACATTTAGCCAATGTTCGTAGACGAGTTTAGAGTGCCTTGTTATTAGACTATTGACTTTTCTTATTGTATTTTTTCCCCTATTTACAGAAATTAAAAAATTGAATTGAATTGAATTACAAATATAATTTATTGAGATTTCTATTATGTAACTTCATCGCCGTTCTATCAAAGTAAGAATGCTTTCAATCCGTTGAACTTCCAGGACTTTTCTCTTTAATATTTATTGCAATAGATTATTTTAGTCAGTTTTATGATTGCTTGAATGTAGCTTAGTATTGGTCTATCACTATAAAGTAGAGTATTTCAGTTGACTTAATAAAGCGAACGAATCCAAATAAAAGAGAAGGTCCAGTATTTTCCAAGTGGTATGTTTTATTTCCTTCACACCGCACCGGCCGGAGTAGAATAATGTAGGATAAATAATTCATGATACGATTTACGTCTTTCTTTTCGGAATTGGGTCTATTATAGAAAGGAATGTATCTATGTTTAAAAAATGCCACTAATAATAATAATAAATTGTGGGACACAATTCACACACAGTTATTCAGTCCCAAACTAGGCACGGCTTGTACTACGGGTACTAAACATACTTAAGTAAATATTAAACAACCAGACACGAAGCTAACAGACATGTTCATGCACACAAATGTTGGCCCGGAGATGGGATCGAACCGACTCAGAAGGAAGACTACCAACTAAGCCAACAGACCCGTCAGAATCTAAATAAATAATGTTTTATTTTACGATAAAAAAAATAGGTATCCTCCAAATACGACCCGTGTGAGAAAGTGCCCAGAGGGCTGACTGTGATTCCTCTTTGAATAGCTACGAGTAATAATAATAATTTGCGAAGGTATACTTTGAATTTGTATATTTACATGATTAAATTTTATCTTCATAAAATACATCCAATCTGGTAAGTACACATGCTATTCCTATGTACTCGCTAGGGACAACTCTGCGACCAGCGACCCTGAACCATATTTCCATTGCCAATGATAACCTAGAAACCACGATATTAGAATACAGCTACCATGTAATTTACTCATAAAACGTTTTAACTATTTATTTGGCCGGCCATTTTGGTCATTATTTGGTTTGTAACAAAAGGACTAATGGATTTTATGGCGAGTAATTTATTCGTCTATATTTGTGTTGTTACTTGTTCTCTTTCGCTTTGTGTAATGAAAAATCCAAGAATATAGACCATATATCTCAATCAGTACAATTGTTACAATGATTGAATAACGTGTTCTCCAAGTACCTACTTGCACCGAGGCACTGAATAAGTTACCGAGGTAAAAAAAAACATACTGATCTCATTTTCTCAACGTTTTTAATGAGTAGGTAAGTATTTTATGTTGTCACTATTTATTGACATAAAAATTCGAGACTATATTAAACATGTGTATAAAATAAAAAAGAAAGTGTACTTGTTCTTTTTGTAAAACGTTTTCTGACTTCTCACAATTCTCTAGTCTATAGTATACGCATAAAATGTAGGTACCTTGTTTGGTTCAGAAACCCCCGGGAGATTTTACGTTTGATAAAGGTATTTATTCCTCTGACGTCTTTGTTTCTATGTACCTATCTTACAATTTAATAACTGTAGTAAGTATAAGAAAATAAAAAATAAATAACAATTAAAAACTTAACTGATTAAAGCGATAAGACCACCCATTATACTTTTTTGTATCACTGTGTCACTTGTTGCATATTTTTATTGGTGTACAATATAGAGTTGTCACTTACTTACTTAGGTAGGTACCTACTTATCACTAGCTCGGCGGTGAAGGAAAACATCGTGAGGAAACCAGCAGGTCCCAGAATTAATTCTGAGGCATGTGTAACAGACCCGGTCCGGCGATGGGCTCACCTATCACGTTTAGGGGTCTAAATAATATCTCGTGAAAACTGGGTATATCCAGAAATGGAATACTTCTGCTTATCCCTTCGAGGATTAAAGTCTTAAAAATATTTATTTTTATTTTATTTATAAGAAACTAAGAAACACGATTATGTACAGTCAAGAGCACGTAGAGCTTGACACTTTAGACTATGTAACGTTCTTATTACAATCGCTTTAGAGGTCAGACTCGCACTACAAGTCTAAAGCTTCATGTGCTCTTGACTATGTATGCACTCGTCGAAGGAAACATAACGGGCTTATACTTTTCATCCTTGAAAAACACAAACTGAATGTTATAGTAGTTTGATAGTGCACCTCAAAACAGGATTAAGGCTTAAAGGAGGATGTTCTCAATTCGATTGTTTTTTTTATGTTTGTAAAAGAAAAAAAATATTCAAATCAAATCATTTTATTTGCATGCCATAGGTTTTACAAGGTGTTATGGTACATATTAGCTCTATTCTATGGCACCCTGTAAGGGTGTCGCAAAGACAATCTATATTGAAAGGATATACTTTCAGATTAGTCCCGTTACTACCAAAATCCATTTCTGATGTTAGAATCTATGAGGGATTTACAAACTCATCAAATTTAGATAGTAATTTTAATATTTTTAAAACATTAAAATGCTGTAGGACCTATTTGCATTTAGAAAATATCATTTGGTGTACCTACTGGATGAAGAAGAAGATGATGAAGATCACACATTCGGTTTAGAATATTTCGAAATTCAGACAAAGTTGTTTTGAAAGCTAATGCAACTTATATGCCGATTATAATTCAAGCAGATGCACAAAGTCCCCAAAAAATCCGTCCACATCGCAATCACATACATATCGAAACACGCGCCTATTGTTACCAACTTAAATATTATTAAACTAACAATGCATTTGTTCGGTAAACGCATGACCATTTGCATTAAGTGCAACCTAATTATTTTGTTAAAATAATGATATATGTTTTGTTAGCAATAATGGGAGACATGGGTCCGAATTTTGTGCCGCAATTATGGTCAGTCGCCATTGTGTTTTTAATGGCTACAGCCGAACGGGTTGTGAGGGATGGAATATAAACCAGTTAATACTTATTCAAACTTACGTCGTTCGTGCGTATTTATCGAAGGATTTTCTGCTTTACCCTCTGGAAATAAGGTTGGTAATCGAAGCAAAGTTTCTTGTGATTATCCTATGTAAATCTAATGTTGCCTAAGGGTGGGATTTCGTAAATAAAACAGGCATGCTAGTTAAAAGTTGTAGTACACTTCAAACTAGTTCTTTTCAATAGTTGTCAGGAAATAGATATTCTTTTTCTTTGAATACAAATTAGCCTAACGAGCAGTGATAGCCTTACGGTTAAAGGACCTGCTTCACATAATGAAAATCAGTGAGGCTCGAGTTCTAATCCTGGCAAGTACCATTGAGTTTTTCAAAACTTCCGTACATATTTATCAGTAGCTCGACGGTGAAGGAAAACATCGTGAGGAAACCCGCAGGTCCCAGAATGCATTCTGAGATATGTGTAACAGACCCGGTCCGGCGATGGGCTTACCACCTACTTATATCACGTTTGGGGGTCCTAAGAATATCTGGTGAAAAGTGGGTATATCCACAAATGGAATAGGTACCTCTGCCTACCCCTTCGGGGATATAAGGCATGAGATTACGTAGGTATGTATGTATGTATGAATACAAATTAGTTCTATAATCACTAAAATGAAATATATACCTACCAACGTCATTAGGAATAGGGCATGAGTATATTTATTCAATTCTCCCCAAGTGTCATCCCCCAATAAAATTATAAGTTATTTATAGACGAAAACACTTCTTAACTGTGTGGGCCGAATGACGTACCTTTCGCCCCCGCCTTGATATTATTATATCTTCCACTTCAGAATATTACATTACCCATACTTTATATTAGCCGAAAATAGATCGTAAAAGAGAATTAATCGACCATAAGTACAAACCTCAAACCAATACGTTACGTACCACGTGACATACGAATAAACGACAATTTTGTATGCTAATAACGAATAATCTTAAGTGGGATCGAAATACGCCGCTCACTGTTTACGGTTTAATAGTCGCGTACAAAAGTTTTGGGAGGTAATAAAAATTGTATATTACACATCTAAAGGGAAGTAAAGTAAGAAATGTCTCATATCACATGTAATTGTCGAAAGAGGTGAAGCCGAGGTCTACAAACATGTGATTTGACGCTTTCTTATTTACTTCCCGAGGTGTGTAGGTATACTTTTTTTCACTTCAACGGAGGCGGAAAGCGGCAACTTCGTTTAGCGTAGCGGGCCAAAATTTGCCGCACATAAACCAACAAGTGGTTCCTGATGATCATGTACCAAAATACTTTTTTTAAATACACTTTTGCAAACATGGATTTAAAACAATCTGTTCATGAATATCATTTAGACTTTGATTAAATAAATAGCAGGATCAGTAGCGGTACGAATCATGAACTATTCTGTTTTGTAGCTTATAATTTCTTACAATAATTTTCTTACCGTCAGGCGCCAAAGCAGCATTTTCAAATTACGAATTTTCTAATATTCTTTTTAACCGACTTCAAAAAGGAGGAGGTTATCAATTCGTCTGTATATTTTTTTTATTTTTTATGTTTGTTACCTCAGAACTTTCAACTGGGTGAACCGATTTGGATGATTCTTTTTTTGGGACCAATCTGAAAGCTGTTGCTTCCAGATTGGTCCCACTTTCGTCCAGTTCTGACTACGGCATCCATGAGAAAACCATATAGGTTGAAGATTCATGTCGTTTTTTTTACTCTTTGGAGTGGTTATAATTTATAACGGTTGGAAACTCATAAACAGGGACATGTGTTGATTGTTTAGTCTCAAACGAGGTAGCACCTTCAAAACAGATACAAAAAAAAATCAAACATTACCACCCTTTTCAACTTGCCTATCACTTGTCTGTATGACAGTACTTGAATCGAACAGATGTCAGTGCTAAGCTAATTTACATGCAGTAAGGGGTTACGGACATGTGCCGTGCGACATGCTTCTGACACGTTTGACGTTTGCACACCGTTTTGGAGAACAGAATAAGCGCAATTCCTCATACACCCCAATTAGTATAATAATATAAAAAAAAAACACGGGTTGCATTCCGGGAGTGCCGGCAGAAGTGAAAACTTGATTATCGATTTCGGTGTTACAACACTACTCTCCAACCGTCTTACGGTTTTTCGATCAGCACACGTGACCTGACGCGAGTTTCACAGTTTTTACCCATCCCACAAAAGTGCTCAACGCCGCTAAACAAGTTTCCACTTCAAAAATATGATGCCTTCGTACTAAAGTACGTTGTATCTAACCATTTTTCTTAAATAAAGAGCAATAATAGTACGATTTCCATAGCTAGCACTAACTTCAGCTACTTCATTTTTCGGAAAATTTTGCACATTAAAAATAGCTGACATCGATTAAGTAAGTAGTCGATACTTTACAAACATAAATTACAGGAATTGTGCTTATTCTGTTTATTAATAGGTACTAGGTATATACCTAATTACTAGCAGCGCCCCGCGGTTTCACCGTTCAACGGGAAAACGGGGATAAAATATAGCCTAAGTTACTCCCTGATAATATGGCTTTCCATTCGTGCTCTATAACTGCTCGTGCTCCATAACTCTTAAAATCTGTTCTTTAGTCTAGGCGTGAAAGCGTAACAAACAAACAAAGTCTATTTGGTATATCAAAAATTTACAGGATAGGATTTACCTTCACTTTATCCTGCTTCGCAGAGCAGGATAAAGTGAAGGTAAATACTTAAATAATAAAAAGCAGATATTACTAGATATTTAAGCTACTTCTGCACTTTCGAATTATTCGATTGAATAATACATTGACAGTATCAAACATACCCTTCTTCATGGCTCATTGGATGCCGACAGTTCTTTTGGCTAGGGTTGTCGTTACTTTCGCTTAGCAATATCGACATTTCATGTCGATACAGGCAGTTTTGTCTGGACACAAAATAAACAGTCTAAGTAGTAGGAATAACCATAAACAGCATACCTTTATCAGAAAAAAAACAGAACAGACTTTGATTGAGAATACGAATGAATGATGCCTACCTTAAAATACCAAATTTACGAATCAAACGTAAATAATAAAATAAGGTAGGTAACAGCTCTGTTATATTATAGATGTTTCATGAGTGGATTATATTTTCATAAGTGTTTAATAATAATAGTATAATATAATGTTTAATCTTTTTAAAATTATAATCCTCTTGAATACTAAAACCCAACCTTCAACATGCATTTATTTTTGTCTAAATCGAATAAAATATAGGTACGTAGGTAAAAGTATGTAGACTAAACAAATCATGGTAAGTTGCGGGGCACAATTTACACGTCATTATTTAGTCTCAAATTATAAAAAAATCTCACGAATATCATCCCCGAAGGGGTAGGCAGAGGTATTCCATTACTGGATATACCCACATTTCACGAGATATATTGGATATACCCCTAAACGTGATAGGTGGTGAGCCCATCGCCGGACCGTGTCTGTTTACACATGTCTCAGAATTAATTCTGAGACATGTGTAAATTATAAATTATAAATAGGTATGTATTATAAACATAAGCCGACAGGCATGTTCAAATACTACAACATTAAGCCCATACTAATCAATCAAATAGTAGCGGTAAACCGATGTTCACGAAAATCCAAAAGTAAAAGACTGTCGATTATTTTTAATTTTGAAATAGTTTGTATAACAGCACTAGTGATGGATTATGCTTATTTTCGCTTGATACACATCGACTATTTGCTTGCTTAAATGCACATTTATAGTCTATAGTTACGACTGTTTGTCACGGTTCAATGTGCCCACATTTATGAGAATAACATAATGGTGAATAAACACTATTCTAATTTGCAAGCTATTTTGGATATTTTCTGGAATGGATGTGCCAATAACAATAATTACTTAGGAGCACATTCTTTTGAATACTTAGTTTTCTTTTTAGTTTTTTGAAATTATAGGTATGATTTATTTTTTAGTTTGCAAAAGAAATTACTCATTACGAAATTTTGCACACTTTTTTTTGCAATTTTGTCACTCGTAACATAATTATATTCCCATATTGGGTTCGATTCTGCATTACAGCGACTTAATCTAAGGCATGTTTAGCAAGTTTAGCGACGATGTAACAAGGTCATGGATGAAAGTGATAGATAAGCACGTGTACAGTTAAAATTTGTTGGTTTTTACATATTATTTGACATTAACTGTTCAATCTCTGGTTTATTTGTGTCTTTTTTCTTCCGCATTCTATGAAGAACTATGGACTAACTTAAAATTAGGAATTTTAGCTGGCCAGCCAGAATCGAGTCCATTGATTGATGTAGGTAACTAAGTTAAATACTCAATTAGCATTATTACAAGACATATTATCGCGGACAGACGGACCTAATACTTAATAATAATAATAATAAAATCTCACGCCTTTTATCTCCGAGGGGGTAGGCAGAGGTATTCCATTACTGGATATACCCACATTTCACGAGATACATTGGACCCCTAAACGTGATAGGTCTATTTAAACATGTCTCAGAATTCTGCGGGTTTCCTCACGATGTTTTCCTTCACCGTCGAGCTAGTGATAAATATGTACGTAAGTTTTTGAAAAACTCATTGGTACATGCCAGGATTCGAACCCGAGCCTCACTGATTCCTAATACTTGAGTGTATAGAAAAACATAAAATTAAATTTATACATACATACATAAAGCTCACGCCATTGTCCCACAGGGGTAGGCAAACACGATGGATCGCCACTTTGCTCGATCTCTGCATACTTCCTTAGCTTCCTTCCCTTCCTTCACATCCATAAGCATTTTCAGGCACGCTCTTTTAATCTTCGCGCTCCGGACAACAGCTTTATAAACGTCACTTATTTGACATGTGTAAACAGACCCGGTCCGGGCTGCTCACCTATCACGTTTAGGGGTTCAATATATCTCGTGAAATGTGGGTATATCCAGTAATGGAATACCTCTGCCTACCCCCTCGGGGATAAAAGGCGTGAGATTATATTATTATTATTATAGTTATTTATTTGATCCGTGATTAAAAACAATCAAATTAATGTCAAGTATTATTATTATGTATAAGGTATTATATTACCAAGTAATTTGTCTTCGGAACCCCTATGACGTAACGTCTTGTAATTGCCTAGGTGTAATGACTCTGTTATCTACGCGATCTAACTAAATTAGCTATTGTAAGGCACCATATGAGCCCCATGTGTCTATTCACCAAGGAAATAGGCACGAATGGATCAGTCTTAGTTTTTAAGAAAATACATTAATTATAGTAGATTTTGTTCTCTCATTAATAAGTACCTACAATTCTATTTATGAAACCGAAGAACGTCTGTGAATTTAACCTACTTGAAAAAAGAGGAGGTTATCAATTCGATGATATTTTTAGTGCTATTAGTTTATGTCGTATTTACACTCTTTAGAGTTCTTTGTTATGTATTTATTTCTCACTAGCGACCCGCCCCGACTTCGCACGGGTGTAATGCTTATACTAAAACCTTCCTCTTGAATCACTCTATCTATTAAAAGAAACCGCATTAAAATCCGTTGCGTAGTTTTAAAGATTTAAGCAGACAAAGGGACATAGGGACATAAGGACATAGGGACAGAGAAAGCGACTTTCTTTTATACTATGTAGTGATATGTTTGTCTTGAAGACTAGGTTTCTTCTTCAGTTCTGTTATAATTTATAAATAATTTAAAAATAAAACATCATTATCCTGTAAGTTCTTTATTTCTTTGAATACAATATGCTAAGTGATCGCTTTTTGTTTTCTAATAAAATCATAAATCATTATTTTAGGCTGTCACCATCTTTCACAAAATTAAATAAAAATTTTAAATGTAATAAATTATATGACTTCAATTTCAATATCACAATGGAAACACCTACGCTGCACTAATATTATAAAAGAGGAAAGATTTGTATTTTTCTGTTTGTTACGAATAAACACAAAAACTACTGGACCGATTTAAAAAAAACTGTCACCAATGGAAAATATAGAGGATCCCTGAGTTATTCCGATATTCCCACGGGAACGGGAACTATACGCGGGTGAAACCGCGCGGAACCGCTAGTGTTACATAATTTTAAGTTTTCTTTGGCTTCTCTTGGCGAATTACGCCCTTAATTTAAGGTTGACATTTTCACAGTTAGGCGTCGAATCGTAATAAATGTTTGAACTTACATAATTAATTCCGCACAACACGCAAGCAGTTTCATTTGTCTCTATGAAAATTGCTAATAAATTAATCATCGAACCACCAAAAAGCACTGCTTTGCTCGTAACTTGGAACGCGATACGAATAAATCATCAATTCCAAAAACTTCACCCTTCTAAGCCGACCCTTCCGAAGTAAAACTCAATACTCATCCAGAAATAACACATTAATGTCTAGTGTTTGGTAGTTTCGTTTCAATTAGTTTGGGCGGCCACTGTGAAATATCAGTTACTCAGAAACCTGTCTTGGGACATACGGGTAACCCCTTTTCTATTAAAATTTAGCTAATGGTCTTCGAGTTGACTTGGGAATTCGTATGTTAAATTTGTTTAAATTAAAGAAATCTACTAATTTATAATTTATATTCCTGCGATTTTCGGAATAAAAAGTATATAGCCAAGTGTTATTTTGATGTATCACTCCACTACATAGTATAAAACAAAGTCGCTTCCCGTTTGTATGTCCCTATGTATGCTTAGATCTTTAAAACTGCTCAACGGATTTTATAGATAGAGTTATTCAAGAAGATAGTTTTTATATAGGCACACCGAAATGTACCACATAAACCGAAGCGAAGAGGGCATGTCGCTAATAATAAACATTAAATAATCTTCACATTTTTTTTATTTATTGTAACAATAATAAAGGCGAAAGCTTTATTATTGTAACAATACATAAATACTTACTCAGCTATGAGTGGATGGGACTACAACAAAAAGAATGGGGACCATATAAACAATATTCTTTTATTGTCCGATATATCTTTGAAAAACTTACTTAAAAATTTTAACAAGAAATAATCGATTTCAAACAGGAAACTAAAAATAGTTAAAAAGCACTAGTCACCACTACGATTTTCGAAGAGCTCCCTCGGTTTCTCTGTGATCCCATTATCAGATCCTGGTTTCCTTATCATGGTACCATGCTTTTGATATCTCCTTTCCACCAAAAAAAGAACCATGAAAATCTTTTCATAAACGACAAAGTTATCCGCGATGCGGTCGAAATGAAAGCTCATCCTTTTTTGAAGTCGATTTAATAAAATATCCTTCAAAGAGGTACCATGTGGAACTCTGCCCAGAAGACTAGCCGCATGATAGGATAGCTAGGTTGATTATTTGACAGAGATAAGCCAGCCAGAGAAGTCGGTTAAGAAAGAAAGGTGGAAAAATAGAAAGAAAATTTCAAGGTCTTAATCAAGCAATTTTACGTTCCATAGCTCTACCAATTTATAATTACAAAACAAACATCCAGTAGAGGGACTTTAATGACTTTCAGTATTAATATATCATTGACCACAGGGAGTGGCTACCCTTTAAGTTAATTACCACGAAACTTAAGTCTGCCACGCTTCGGTCGACAAGAAAGTAATGCGTAGAACCATTATTGTATCCATAAACAGCCTTGAATACCCCTTTATTTCTCTGGGGCGAATTTACGACGATAATCCAGGTGAGGTCAGATACAGATTTTAGCATTAAACTGACTATTTGATTACCTATTAGGCTTTAACTTTGACACTTAAACTTAAGCCTAGATTTAATCTGTAAGTAACAACTCTATTGGCCTGATGGCTTAGTTGGTTTGGTAGTGGCGCTGCCAACTGAGTCGGAGGTCCAGGGTTCGATCCCATTTCTGGAAATACCCACTTTTCACCAGATATTCTTTGGACCCCTAAACGTGATAGCCCATTCGCCGGACCGCGTCTGTTACACACAAATTTCACAGAACTAATTCTGGGACCGGTTTACTCACGATGTTTTTCTTCGACATCTGGGTAGTGATGAATATAATTAGTACATAAGTTTTTGAAAAACTCGTTAGTATATTTCTCATAGTTCACAACAAATTTTAGATATCAGCTGTTCCTTCCTTCTGCACATAGCCTGACTTTAATACCTTTAAACTGAATAGTACTTAAGGAAAAACACAAAATGAAAGTACATAAATTTAGGCTTTTGATAATAAAGAATTACTTACTTACTTACTTAATTTCGATTCGAATAATCAACAACCCCTGTCTATAAAAATATATACTTAAAAAAATAACAATTCAAAACTAATTCGAACCATGACCGCTAAATATTTGCGAAACATTTAACTCCACCGTTTTAGATTAACTTTAATCCTGACATATCAATAACTCACATAAAAATTCAAAAGTGCACTGTAATCTTTGTTTATTAGCATAGCACAAAGCGAGCATAGACAAAATCCATAGACAATGAGAGCATTAGAGATGATGACCGACTTTCGCTATTAATGTTACATTTTTGTTGCGTGACTAAGCATAGAGGGGAGCAATTCCCGATTATCCGGTAGGACAATAGTGACGTCACTACCGGTTAGATAGAACACGGGTGTACTTTGATTCATGCTTTGATTGATGGCGGATAAAAAATGCGTTTATAACGGGGGTAAGTACTGTTTATGTTATGAATAATCTTTATCATTAAAAAGTAAGTGTACGGCTGTGACTTTAAAATAATGGCCGAAATTTAAGACAAAACCGCTACCTATAAATTAATAATAAATAAAGAAATTGTGGGACACAATTCACGCACGGCTATTTAGTCCCAAACCACTATGGGTACCAAATAGCTGATAGACATAGATAACTTTACATGATATTAAACACCGACACGAAGCCAATAGACATGTTCATGCTCACAAATGTTATAAATAATAGACATATTTAAATTTTTTCTTATGACGGTGGCGTAAAGGCGGGAGTTTTTTTTTAAATTATTATTAATTACATACACCGGAAAAACAGAATCTACCTTCTGGTGTAATTGGGTAAAAACTTAAGAGTCTTGCCTTCTTGACAGACTTGACTCGTGACATCTGTCGGCTTACGGGCAGAACTACATAGTTTCTATTAGTTATGTCATGTTGTGACATCTACCGGTCAGTGACAGAACTAGGTAGAATCATGAGCACACTACGTTTTGTTATATTCACATATTTTCTACCTACCTACTTAGTTCTAAATTTAAAAACAGAGAGGGAAGTATCAGACCTTTACAGGGTTTCGTACCAAAATGGTGAAAAAGAAGTGGTGCCGCTGTGTCTGCCTGTCTGATGCTTAGGTACCTATCTCAGCCAGTACTAGAAATCTTTCAACCTATTGGGAAAAGTTTTAAATAATGGTTGCCCAATTTGAATGGAAATATTTATATTTTCGGGGCAAAAGGGGTTAAAGTCGATAGGTATGAGAGGTCAATATTTTTAAATGGGGTTCCTATGCCTAAGTATTTATAGCAAGTGGGTATCTAGTATCATACTGTGATAGAGATCCATTTGCATACTGCACTAATAATTTCATTTTCTTCAATGCTGCATAGTTTTTTACTCACGACGAAAAGTCCTCCCCGCACCTATCTCTAGTAGTTTGCAAAAGTGAAAATCTAAAATTACTAGGTCTTCTAGGGAGATTACGAACCTACTCAATATTACAAGACAAAAAAGTTCTAACTAGAACAGTTAAAAAAATACAAACAGACTCTGTTATGCCGTCTTAAATTGTTTTTAACTTGATTATGCTTACTTATAATAATACTAAGTAAGTAGGTAGTATACAACACGTACCTAACAGAAAAAGCGCAATTCCTCATACACCCCAGTTAGTAAATTAATAAAAAATATATATGATGCCTTCGTACTTTAGTTGTGTCTAACCAATTTTCTAAAAAAAAGAGCAATAATATCTCTAGTACAATTTCCATAGGTAGCACAAAATTCAGCTAATGTTAAATATTTTTTTGGAAAATTTAACACATACTTATTAAAAATAGCTGAAATCGATTAAGTAGTCGATACTGAACAAACTAATTTCAGGAATTGCGCTTATTCTGTTACATATTGTATAGTGCGGTATATTTCTACCTAGAATTGTGACTCGATTAGTTATAGAAGTTACTTCGATCATATAAAACAACTAAAGAACCTTTTACATGCTACTTTCGTCAAGTGCCACAAAAATATTTAGTTACCTACTCACCTAGGCATCTCGTCGAACATAGATGGGCGCGTAGGCTGCGCGAACGCAGATAACCATCATGGCGGCCATAAGACACCGCGTGGGAACCGCGGCGCAGGCGACGATAAGATTTATAGAGGCAAAAACTGTAACAGCATGGCAGATTCAGAGCTCTCGGCTTTCTTTGATACTTAATTGTAGGTGGATGGCCTAGGCATTTCGTTTACTATGGTGCCTCTGTAGCTATGTTAGTTAGGATTACTTCCGGATGGTCTTGTCTATAGAATAGAATGAACTACGAGAATGTTATAAAGCCAGATATACAAATAGATGGGTCATTTTTAAGAAAATATTGAAAGTTAGTTACTATAAATAAAAAATATCGGAGAAACGCTCTTCTCATATTGAGTTAGGTACATACAACTAAACAAAGTTTTTATTCATAAATAGAAATGATAAATAGAAACTTTATTTAGTTGTAAGTTTTGTAACTCAATATGAGAAGAGTTTTTACCCATTATTATTCAAGAATAAATAAATTCAAGAAAATTTTTGTCAATTTATAATTCAATCTACTGACTTACTTATACATATGTAACCTAAGTAGGTATTAATTCTTAAGGTGAGTATAGACTACAACATTTACTTGTATGACTTGTATCAGAACATCGAGCATTCGCTATTTTTAAATTTACTCGAACCGCTCTTCGAACACGACCCTCGATGGTTTGTTACAGCATTTTAAAAACCAACGAGCATATTGGTGTAACATTTCGTCGAGACTTATAGCAGTATAGTACGCCGAACATTCGTAGAACGTTAAATTACATGGAAATTCTTAGGCTAACTGAGCTTTTGCCTGTATTGTACAATTCGTAATAACTTTACATTACACCGAAACGCTCGAGGAAATGTTGTAGTCTATAACCACCTTTAGATTGCAGTTAGGTGGCCATTAAACATAATATTATGTACCTATTATATGTACATCAAATGGCAATGTAAGAATTTCTCAAGTCGCAAAAGTGTATCTTTATGTATATCTTGGGATTCAACTTATGAAAAAATCTCCATACACAATGTGCTTTGAATACTCCCCATTCTAGTTCAAAACAAAAGTGTACAACAGAAAAGACCTTCAATCATCAGCTTCCGACATTACCGAGAAATTAATCTCCATTCCACACATTCCGGACTCACAAAGGGAATTACCACAATCTGGAGCAATTTCTTTAATGACCAAAAGATCATAGCACTACGGACATTAGAATGGTGGCACACACACGACGAACCACAGATTATCAGATAAATTGTGGCAGAGGGGACAGTCTATACACACATCAATTCCGAGCTTTTTTCTTTTTTTTTAGGCAGACACAATAGACCGTCTGGAACGATGAACGTGCGAACTTGCAGATTTGTGTTTCACCCAAAAAAGTAAAAAATCATTTATTTTCTGTAGGTACAAAAAGTACACTTAGAAAGGTCAATAGTCTAATAACAAGGCACTCTAAACTCGTCCATGAAGATTCGCTAAACAGCAGCCCACCTCCACCGACGAGTTGCTGGTTCCAGATGCAGTACCCCGAAAAGTTCCAGCAAGAAACTAAAACCCACATTCATTAAACCACTCATTCAATTTATCTCTACTTTTATTATTCTTATCCTCAATACATCGCCAATCTGGATGATGTAGAGACCCCAAGGTTTTCCTCTACCGCGTTATCCGCGGTATCTTCAAAATAACATAAAGCTAACATTTCTAAAACGTGAACTATTCCTGTGTAACAGTTTTACCAACATTGATGGCGAATGGGAACCTCCACATAAAACGGAATCTACATCAAGACTATAATCTATACTAATATTATAACTAAGAAAGATTTGTATTTTTGTATGTTTGTTACGAATAAACTCAAAAGCTACTAAACCGATTTTAAAAATTCTTTCACCATGGAAATTACCCACAATATCCCTGAGTGACATAGGATATATTCACATAATATTCATTCATTCATCACCTTATTTCCACGAACGAACGGGAACTACGCGGGTGAAACCGCGCAAAACCGCTAGTATACAATATTAATATCAAAATTAACAAGAAATCATTTTAATAAATACTTAGCAGTCAAAGTCAGTGTGCCAATAGCAGCAGCTTTTAAATGTTATTAAAAATATAATTGCTTTAAAAATATATCCAATGGTGTTTCAAAAAAAAGTTCCTCCTACTAAATGTCTTGGACTTTGTCTCATAAAAAAGTGATACGAAACACAGTATACTCGTAGATAGTGTTGTAATTTTAATTCTAATATTTGAAACTAGCTACCTTCAATAATTCTTAATAGTCCACAAAAATACCCTAGCCATTACCTATTTGATTGCAGTATTTCTTAAAAGTGTCATACACATTATATAAGATAAGATATACTTTGGAGGACATTTTTTATCTGTAATTATTGTAAATGAATGTATATTTTCTTTGTAAATAAATTTTAACTTACTTACGTAACATATCTTCCACAATTTAATATTATGATCTTCAGGAAATAGTACCTAAATTGAAATTAAGTGCACTCCAAGCACAACTCTTTGCTGTGGGGCGCGTCTATCATCGCATTGGCCCCGAGGTCAGAATTGTTTTTTCTCATAATTAAATTTGTAGCATAACCGATTCAATTATGTTCGGTCAAATAATGTTTTCTTTGACGGTTTTGGTGTTTAAAGAATGTTAAGACAATGAAGCGTGGCATGTGCTTGTATATTTTAATATGCTGTGGAAAACTGGAAATAGTTCTATTCTACCAAGATTTTACCGTCATACTTCGAAAACTTTTTTATAAACTTTGTCTACAACGTGTCACAGAATAATCGCAATTCCTCATATACACCCCAATTACTGTACTATATTAATATAAAAAATATATGATGCATCATTCGTGCTTTAGTTTTGTCTAACCACATTTCTTAAATATTCAAATAAAGAGCGAGAAAATACTACGATTTCCATACAGGTAGCATTAAATTCAGCAATGCTAATTAATTTTTCGGAATATATATATATATATATATATATATATATAGGGGGTAGGCAGAGGTATTCCATTACTGGATATACCCACATTTCACGAGATATATTGGACCCCTAAACGTGATAGGTGGTGAGCCTATCGCCGGACCGGGTCTGTTTACACATGTCTCAGAATTAATTCTGAGACCTGCGGGTTTCCTCACGATGTTTTCCTTCACCGTCGAGCTAGTGATAAATATGTACGTAAGTTTTTGAAAAACTCATTGGTACATGCCGGGATTTGAACCCGAGCCTCACTGATTTTCGGCCGGCTCTTTAACTGTCCGGGCTATCACTGCTCTGCTAAAAAAAATAACACATTATAAAAAGCTCAAATCGATGTATTCTGTTACATATTGTATATTTACTTACGAGTTACCTAGGTACATATAATACTCGTTAAATTGTAACTATCCGATGTCTGTACATGGGAGATATTTAAGAAAAAATATTATGTCTCTGACAGCATTAGATATAGAAGTAAAAACGACTTTTTTTGTTTGTCTATCTGTCAGTATGTTAGTACCAACGCGTATTACGCAAAAATAGCTGTTAGGTACGAAATTGGGAGCGGTTATCACTGTTTCATCATACCGCCTAGAAATCGAGTATCTATTACATATACATTGACCTATTTATGACTGGGACTGGGTATTATGATTTCGAGGATGCACCTTGTAGAACTGATGTCCGATGGGGCAGAAGGTCCTCGAATGTACCTAAATGACAAACGCTGGTCTATTTTGTCTGGTATTATTATTTTCTGTAAAGTTGGTGACCTAACCACTGCTCTAGTAAATTATGTTAGTTGTATCTCTAAATAGGTAATACGAGAAAATCGACACACATACATTTTCTTGGCGCAATATTGCATTGCCGAACAATAAATTACATCTCTTTTGTTCCTGCAAAGAGCAAAGTTCAAAGTACAGTAGGCGTTGGAGTTCAAACCGATCGACTACAAATGGTTGATCTGAATCGGATGTTCCAATCGTGTTCCCCATCCGAGTTTTATTGCCTTTGTGAAAAGATCGTTCTCGAATGCGTAATGTCAAGGTAAAATCGATTGTTTCGTTATTTTGCAGAGAAAAAAAGTACGTCGCTAATTCTGATTCTTTTTAAGAAAGGCATATTCAGTCAGACCATCCGGTTCCGCTATATCCTATAACCGTCATCAACCCGTAACAGTCCACTGCTGAGCTAAGGGTCTTTCCTCACACAAGAGGAAGTAGGTATGGGCTATAATCTCCCAAAGAAGAAAAAGAAAATTCTGAAAAAACTACAAAAAATGCAGTAATTATAACTTTTGAATGTATTGTATGATTCTAAAAACACTTTAATCACTACATATTATAAGACAAAGTCGCTTTCTCTGTCTCTATATCCCTATGTATGCTTAAATCTTTAAAACTACGCAATGGATTTTGATGAGTTTTTTTTTAATAGATAAAGTGATTCAAGAGGAAGGTTATAGTATTAGCATTTCACCCGTGCAAAGCCGGGGCGGGTTGCTAGTATTAATTAAAGCGCTGGGATACAAATAAACAGCCAAGGGGATGATATCGGACACATAATTAGACTAATACGAGTTACGTTAAAAAATATTGTCCCAAGTTATTTAATTATTTCAACAACATAACTCATTAATTACAAGGACTGTCGGCTCATTTCTTTATATTAATTAATCTTTTGTGTGATTGTGTGTCTGTTAATCTGATTGTAGGTCGTTAATGCGCCGGCGCCGACAAAAGAGATGCTTCTATTCAACTAAGATTATGTTGGTACAGCCAGCAATGTAATAATTCAAAACCAACTTGTTTTTGTACGTGACTTCGTTCACTTTTCGTGATAAAAAGTGTGAGTATGAGCTAATGTATGAATGTCACCTAAATCCATTCAAACTGTCGTCGTTTTTGTTATATTAGTAACTGACTTCAAAAACGGAGGAGGTTCTCAACTCAATTCAAGACAGGCGCCCTTTTGCTTAAATAAACTCGATAGTATCTTCAATCAATGGGTTCGATTCTGCTTTACAGCGACTAAACTTATTTTAGTCTATTTTCCTGTCATTTCTTTTCTCCTAGAAAAGAAAACAGACAAGAGATATTTAGTCCTGTCAAATTAAAATTTGGCCTGTCAACTGAGGCATTTCATAACGTGTTTAGTGCACAAGTAAAGAAGTCACGACTAAAATACAGCCTCTTAGACAGGACTAAATTTGGTAGGTTATCTTCTATCCCTTTTCTTTTTTTGATTTAAGACAAAGACAGGACTAAACTAAAATAAGTTGAGGCGGTGTAAAGCAGATTGGAACCCAATAGTCGAGTAATAATCTGGATATCGAGTTGCTATTAATTCAATAATGTTATTTACATTTGCTTCGGGAAACTAAAGTAACTTTAATTTGTCGTATTTCCTTCAAAGTTATCCTTAACAAATACCCACTTACTATATGGTCACTAAATTTTAACGAATGATTTATTTAATGAAAACTATCGACTGGGCGTTTAATAGAGTCAGCACCAACAGTGTATGTATGATACTATCAAGACTAATGGGTATCTTCAATAGTATTACTGCTTTGTTATAAAACCATACTATTAATATGACTCGATATCGTAACTGATTTTCAATCCTGCGATACTTCCAAAGTCCATGCGTGCGCTACTGCTAGAAAGCGGTGCACGTATCGTATTTTATTTCGCCAATTGAAAACAAGTTGACATCCGAGTATTGGAGCGGAGACCGCGTTTAGGCAAACGAAGTGTAGAGCGCCCTGTTCCACGATGGACCGTCGACCTAAAGAAGGTGGCTGGCAGTGGATGGATGCGGGCTGCCCAAGACCGGAATAGTTGGCGCTCCTTTAGCAGTGGACAGCAATTAGCTGAAGTGATGAGCCGAGTAATGTGAGTCCAGCGGAAGTTGTACCCGACAAAGCATAGCTAAGACTCCTCTATTAATTAAATATCATTCAGAATACCTTGAGAATATGTACTTGAATCACGAATAAATAATAAAAAAAAATGGTGAAGGAAAACATCGTGAGGAAACCTGGCAGGTCCCAGAATTAATTCTGAGACATGTGCAACACACCCGGTCCGGCGATGGGCTCACCACCTATCCCATTTAGGGATCATAAGAGTATACTAAGATTTGAAATGATTATTTTTAATGAATTGAATTGACCTAATTTATTGTACTTGTAACGTATAATTAATTGTCAATCACTACATAGTCACTACATAGTATAAAGCAGAGTCGCTTTCTCTGTCCCTATATATCCCTATGTCCTTATGTCCCTATGTATGCTTAAATCTTTAAAACTAGGCAACGGATTTTGATGCGGTTTTTTTAATAGATAGAGTGATTCAAGAGGAAGGTTTTAGTATTTGCGTTGCACCCGTGCGTGGCGGGTCGCTAGTGTATTATAATATATGATCTTATTACCATATTGTACGTACGTCCGGCATAAGCCCCAAAATCACCTACTGGCTATACACCACAGTTATCCGACCAATTATTACATACGGCTCTTTAGTGTGGTGGCCCAGGACTAACATGAGCACAGCCCAGAAGGACCTCAAGAAGCTACAAAGACTTGCCTGCGTAGCAATTACCGGCAGCATGAGAACATCACCCACGGCTGCCCTACAGGGGATGCTGGGGTTGCCACCCCTACATCTTGTAGTAAGGGAGGAAGCAACCCTAGCGACACTAAGGCTGGAGCTGTCCGGAACCCTAAACAAGGACTCCAGAATCAAACACACACGCATAAAAGAGGATGCCCTCTCGCGACACCCGATGATGGCATCACCGAGCGATAGAACCCAGAAAACACACTGTTTTGTAAAACACTACAACGTGGAGCTCACAGCGGAGTTGTATGATCACCCAGATCCAAAAGAGCTAAGGATCTACACTGATGGATCAAAGACCGACACTGGAACAGGAGTCGGAGTCTACTCAGATGATCTCAACATCAGAATATCCAGACCACTAGGGATGCTCAACACCGTCTACCAGGCAGAATGTGTGGGCATTATCCAGGCAGCACACGCCATAGAGGCCAGAGAAGTCACGGATACTCATATCCGCATACTCTCAGATAGTGCCTCAGTCCTTCAATCCCTAAAGAAAAACCAGATCACCTCGAGACTTATATTGGAGTGCTATAATGCACTAGAACGCATTACGGTACCAAACTACAACACAGTGACACTACAATGGATTAAAGGGCACAGTGGCTCACGTGGGGACGACGCAGCGGGCCAGGAGGGGTTCTGACACTAAGCCCATCGGACCCGAACCCATTGTACCCATCCCGTTTAACCAGCTCAGGAGCTGGTTAAGGGAACACACTCAAACTCAAGCGGAGATTTGGTGGGCCTCGACACCAGGATGTAGGCAATCCAAGGAGGCTATGCCATCCTTGAATAAGAAACTGACCAAGCGCCTTCTGCGCCTGGACAGGGACAGCCTGAGAATGGTGTCGGGGACCATCACCGGACACTGCTCACTGAACAAACACTTACACACCCTAGGTATCACAGACAGCCCCCTATGCAGAGCGTGCATGGAGGCGGAGGAGACGGTAGCGCACGTGCTCCTTGAGTGCGTTGGCGTTGCCCAGATCCGCAAGGAGATTCTCGGAACACCAGAATCCCTTGCGGACGCCCTGAGTAGACTCGGAAGTTTGATCTGCTTTTGGAAGGAGGTAGGATGGTTGGAGTAACCGGCCGCCATGGCTCACGTACAATGGTCCACTTCAGGACTAAGTGCGGAAACCAAACCCCCTAACATAGAACATAGAACATTGTACGTCCGAAATAGGCACACTGTTGAGCCATTTTTTTTATTTTTAAGACCTCTTGTACATACACTGTGAACAATAAAATCCTATTATAATTATACTAGTGAAACGTAAAAAAGCCGCAATCTAACATCCTAGTTTAAAAAGGATGTAACTTACATAGTGGTTTCGTTGGCATAACGACAGACTTAACAGCATCACTATGCGAGTATAATCATCATAACTAAGTACACCGTGGGAACATTCATACACGGAGGTAACACGACAGCCATCCCTCTTTTCCGGCCAGAAAAGTGTGTAGCCCTGTCCTTCTCTCCCAAAATTCGTGACCATACGATTTCGCCTGGGATACAGTATAATTTGAGTTGCGTTGTTTTTGACTAAGGTTTTTAATGAAGATATTGATATAGGTATGTACTCGTACAGTGAGCGGTAACGCATCACTTTTTCTGCTCCGCTCCGGTGTGAAATCTTTTTGAGGTTATGTTTATTTATTTACTCGCGTCCCACCCTGGAATAGATTAAGTAATTGGATTTTCCATAGAGATTATAAACGAGAAAGTTTGTATGTATGGATGTTTGTTCCTCTTTCACGCAAAAACTACTGAACGGTTTTTGATGAAACTTTAAAGATATATAGCTTAAACAACAGAATAACACATAGGCTATATTTTGTCCCCGTATTCCCATGGGAACGGTACGTTAACCACGTGTGAAACCGCGGGGCGCTGCTAGTATATTATATGTAAAAAAACATTTGTTTACGTGCTCCTACACAGCCTTATCTGATTTACATTAGATCAGCAAAGTGGCGATCCGTCGTCTCTGCCTACCCCTGTGGGACAATGGCGTGAGCCTTATGTATGTATGTATGTAATTTTTATCTACATCAATGATAAAAACATCAGTGAGATTTGGTATGAGATAAAAGATGTTGCAATATGTATGGAATATGACTGATATATATGTATATCACGTCAAATTAATGTAAATAAATATTTTGTAGAGTAGATAGGTAGGTACTATAAGGTTTTTAATAAAGAAATAAAAAAATTATAAAAAAAATATCTCACGCCTCTTATCCCCAAGGGGGTAGGCAGAGGTCATTACTGGATATACCCACATTTCACGAGATATATTGGACCGGAGGGGTTTAGGCAAAGAGATTAAAATATAATAAGGCATAGAGGGGAGAAAGCAAGAAAAATTTGAAGTCAAAAGTTATTACTAACTGACATGACAAGGACATGACGCTTAGGCTTCAAAGTTTTGTATGAAAATATTCCCAATGCCCCCTCCTCTATTATATTTAAATCTCTTTCGGTTTAGGACATGTGTAATGTCTCAGAATTAATTCTGAGACCTTCGGGTTTCCTCACGATGTTTTCCTTCACCGTCGAGCTAGTGATAAATATGTACGTAAGTTTTTGAAAAACTAATTGGTATATTATATGCCAGGAATCGAACCCGAGCCTCACTGATTTTCGGCCGACTCTTTAACCGTAAGGCTACCACTGCTCTTAATAAATGTTTTTAATAAAGACCAAAGAGTATAGTATTGATAAAGACTTTTACAAATTTCTACTATAAACCGCAGTCTGTATCTAAAAAAAATATGCGACGCATGGACAGACAGACATATAAACAACAAAGGGTTTTCTCTCATTAGTTATAGAGTAGCGAACCCCTGAGGTCTAGAAAAATAGTCATAAGCCTTAGAATATTCGTTTCGCAACCACTCCAATGAACCTTTTTCTTACACTTACACGTGTATGAATTACTATGGTAATAACTGCGTAATAAGAAGTGGGCCAAGCTTGGCCCAAACAGCTCAAGAATGGAGTATTTGTCGACACTACCCGATGAATAGGAAACCACACGACACACATAATTTTGTCGACTGCGTTCACGTTGCTGTCAAAGTGCACCAGTTCGGCAATTTTCGTGGTGACCAATCTGGTTTTAATTCAATATTGTCCTGGTTTTGACCAGGTTCAAAATTAATAATCAATCAATATTCACGCCTTTCATGATGAGGTAGGCAGAGGTATTCCATTTCTGGAAATACCCGCATTTCATCAAGTAAATTCTTTGGACCCCTAAACGCGATAGGTGGTGAGTCCATAGCCACACCTATTAATTAACTAATTTTCGGACCTGCCTTGAGCCTCACGGATGAAAAGCGGGCTCTTTAACCACAGGGCTATCATAGCTGAACAATTAATATTAAATTAAATTAGTAGGTAGGTACTATTCTTTATTCTGTGGTCAAGGTTTTACACGTATATTATTGTTGGTACCTACAAAAGCAGTAAACAAGGAAAAACGTAATATTTATAAAAAGACTGATAAATTTTCCTTAAGATCTCGTTTAAAATAGTCAATAATTACTGTGATAACAAATTTTAGAAGATTCACGTGTCCATAGAGATGGCATTTTTTTAAATAATTCAAGATTATAGATCTTAGTAAAAATAAGAATTACCTTTTAAACTAATACATGTACATAAAATTATGATATATTACTTATTTGCTCCACTAAACCAAGTTACTTTTCAGGAGCTCTACATTTTTAATTTGTAAGTGTCATTATACTTATACGATAAAAAATATATGTGAACAGTAACTTCCTGAATTGACTACTTTCACTAATTAACAGTAACATGGGCACGTATACAGAAAAGCTTAAAGCACCATAACATTTCCAAACGGCTTTGTTTTGTTTTTTGTTTTAATAGAGTACAAACAACGATCTATTGCGTAGGAGCTCCACCAAATAAGTTTTATCGTTAAAAGTGGCGCTAGTGGTCATACAAACGTACAGAATTGTAAGTAAAGAATGTAGTTCCACTTTTTTCCAACCGCAAAACTTAGTTGGTTATGATGGCTATACGCGCCCTAACACCTAAATACGAGACAATAAAATTATGAGTTCGTAAGGACGGTTGGATTGGAATTTGAATGGGTTCAAAAAACAGTAATTTATTTGATTGGGTAACTTCTATTGTTATTTTATTAAAATTGGTATTAATAAAAAAATCGGCTAAGTGTGTGTCGAACTCGCAAACGAAAGGTTCCGTACCACCGTACAATATTAACATGTTACTTATTATTTTTATTGTTTGTTGTAGATATAGCGGCAACAGAAATACACATACGGTATTTTTTTAAATATAAAACAAAAAAAATGCAGTTATCGACTGGTAGAGTCCGCCTCTCATGTAGGAGGCTCGGGTTCGATTCCAGTTCAGGGCGTATCAATCAGTTTTTTCCTAACTTACATACATTTTACTTTTACATAAATTTTGGCTTAAGTTATTGGCCGAGTTTTCTGTGGTCGAGTCAGAGAGCCACCTAAGCCGAAAGTATACACATTTACTTTGGATGATAATGTATCTTTAACTGTGTGACATTCTAAATCCAACATGGCGGAACGCCCAAGTGGCGGAATATTTATTTAATTTTAATGCACTCCTACAATATGGGTATCAAATGAAAGGGATTGCTGAGTATAACTCGAAAAATAAACTGATTTCACTCTAAATCCAAAATCTTGTTTTAAAAAAGGTTACTTTTGATTTATTGTCACCAGTTCGACCAATTTTTTAAGCTCTGTCTGGAACATGGCCTCACCAGTAATCGAATCCAGCTAGGCCTCCAAGAGAGGCTCACTTCACTAGAATTAATTCTTGTCCTTGATCACTTTTATGTCATTACCGCCAGTAACGAGGTACCTACTCGTTATCGGACCTCCTTTAAACTCAAAAACTACTTTACCGATTTTCAAAATTCTTTGACCAATGGAAAGCTAGAAGATGCCTAAGTAACGTAAACTATTTTATATCCGTATTCCCACGGGAACGGGAACTACGCGGGTGAAAGCGTAAAATAAAGACGATTGCGATTAAAATTTTAAATAGACATAAATACCCCAGGTTTTATTAGTCCACAAGATTCAGTTATGATGACTGGTTTCTTTAGGGTTCCGTAGTCAAGACGGAACCCTTGCCTTGTCACTTCTATTTCTTGGACAGGCTGTAGATAAGTTAAAAGAAATGCTGGCTCACGGCGGATAATACAGATGCATAGAGCCTGGTTGGTCGGAGGCGCTATATCTATCTCACATTGTTTACGACGGAGACTGGGTGCGATGAGTGACCACACTTTAGGTTTTGACAGTCCACAGCAATACTGGTACCAGTCAGGTAGAACTGCAATTTAAAAGCAAGCAACATTGGAATGTAAAATTCACTTATTGAAGGTCTAACCCTGAGTGGTTTACGATTGCTATGTACCATTGTGTTTGACTGTGTGTGTTTTAAAGGATAAATAAAGGGAAAAATCACCGCGAAATGTATTATTGCTGAGGAGAAGAAATCTCTATGGAATAAGTCTCTGGAGCATTGGTTAGGAATGAGTGTAACTCTATATTTGAAATTTGTTTATTGGATTGCGTAAAGAAGAAAATATTTGGATCTGTAAGTTAGCTAAGCTGAAGCAAAATACGTAATGTTAGGTTTTTACTAAAGGAGGTGTTTGAAAGAGGGAAATGAAAATTTGTCACTCTACATTGTCATGTCAAATGGTACTTTAAGTAATGATACTCCAGTCAAATCAGTAGTTTAACTAATTAAATTCTTTCACTTTTCTTGGTAGCATGGTCACAGCAGCATGGACACCCACCGCTTTGAACGCGGCCGAAATCCGAGCCGGTTCCGAAGGAACTGACAACACGAAATAAACTTGATTATTTTAAAAAAGCTCATTGATAAGTTTAAAAATCTAAGGAATTTTGTAGAACCTTCTACAAAGATAAAGTAATTTATGAATTAATTAATGCCAAACTATAAGATAAGTTCCATCGTAATATAGTAAGGGACTTGTATGGCGTGGCGGGCCCAAGAAAATATAACTATTGTCCTTCAAGGTCTGCGCAGACTACGGTGGACTTTTCTTACGGGAAGAAGGGACGGACAGAGAACACTGCACTTTTTCTCTATGGTAATTTCTCGTTCGTAATATAGTATTGCGAAATATCCACCAAAGTTGGCCTTTGTGCAGTCCCTAAGCGGTATATCTTCTTGGGCGAACTTAGCTTAGCGTAAGTATTAGGTAAGTATTTCCCTACCTAAGTTTAGCCGTTTCTAGCAATAAAAAAATAACAATAAACCGGTAAAGAGGCTGAGCTATTTTCCAGATATAAAAATACAACTAAAGAATTAAACAATGGGTCTACGTAGTTATCTCATAGTGCCAACTTCACGTCATTATTGAATCAACATTTATGTAATCGAGTTTTAATTAGCATTACCTCACTGTTATTTAATCCCCTTCTTACTAGAATCCTGTACCTGTATTCTTTTACCTTGGCCTTCTAGAAAGAAAAAAAAAACCTTTTCCGGGGCAACCTCGGAAGGAACGCGGGCCGATGCGATGCGCACTTACAATCGTTTTATTTTCAACGAAACCATGTTGGCGCCAAAACCGGCAGTCTGTGCGCGCTCAGTCCACTGTGCGCATGCGTGTACGTCGGCCATCTTGCGGTTGCCATAGCGACGTGATTGTAATCAAATAAACAACCAATAAGAAAAGTTGTGATAAAAACAAATTGTTTTCTGTGAAAGTTAAGTTTCGTGTTTCTAAAATCTTTTAGAGTGAGTTCGACAAACCGAAGTGCTATTTAGTGTGTTTTGTGATATCAATTGCGTTTCAAATTAAGCTATTGTTATTTTAAAATGCTAAATCAACATTTGTGTGTCTTCAAAGTTATTTTAATTAGTACAACTCCAAAAGTTTTCCATGTAAGTAACTTGGTCCCCAATATTTTTTATTAAATAACAGGAACTCTAAAGAGTAAAATAGCGACTTCAACTTATATGGTTTTCTCATGGATGCCATTGTCAGAATTGGACCACACGGAAACCAGCTTTCAAATAAAAAAAGAATCACCAAAATCTGTTCACCCAATCGAAAGTACTGAGGTAAAAAACATAAAAAAACATACAGTCGAATTGAGAACCTCCTCCCTTTTTGAAGTCGGTTGATAAAACATATCTATCTACCTAGCTACATTTACTTATTCCAGAATTATTCCAGAATCATATTAAATTTATATGACATACCTACGATTGATTTCGTACTTAGGTACTAGATACCTAATGCTTACCTAATTAATGTTGATATCGGCAAAAATGTGCCGCTAGTTCAAACGATTGTAAATTGAATTAAAAACTTAATGCGTTATCAATTTGGTACCTACCTATGCACATTTTGTGTAATAGGTACTTATTTTGCTATTTTCTTACTTACTGGTAGTAAGCTACCTATCTATATAAAATAATATAATTATTTTAATGTTTTTAAATTGATGACTGACGTATGAAATTTAGAATCACCTATAATATGTAGTCACTAGTCACGGATAAGTAGAGATAGATCACTCTATTCTATCTATGCTTTGTTAACTGTTTAGGGTCACTTTCTTTGTAATTTAACACTGCTCTATATAAACCTAATTTATCTACATTATTTTTAACTAGCGACGCGCCCCGGCTTCGCACGGGTGCAATGCCAACACTAAAACCTTCCTCTTGAATCACTCTATCTATAAAAAAAAACCTTAAAAATCCGTTGCGTAGTTTTAAAGATTTAAGCATACAAAGGGACATATGGACATAGGGATATAGGGACAGAGAAAGCGACTTTGTTTTATACTATGTAGTGATGATAGTGATAGTGAAGTGACAAACACCTACAACACCTCCCAAAGCAATTCAACACAATAGTTCTGCCGATTATTTCTTATCACTTTTCTTGAGGATACCAAAGCTTATATCCGTAATTGCATACTCTAATTGACTTGCAAACCACACACGTTTCAACGGCTTCGAAACATACGAGTATGTCGTAAACCGCATTACTGCCGAATGTCGAGCGGATTTTCAGGGTTGTCTCTTACTTATACAAACTCAAACTCAAAATTCTTTGATTTCAGTAGGTATAAAAATACACTTTGAAATGTCAATATAAACAAGGCACACTAAACTCGTCCATGAGGATTGGCTAAATGTAATCAGCAGCCCATCTCCACCGACGAGTTGCTGGTTCCAAATGCAGTACCCCGAGAAGAGCCAGCAAGAAACTCAAGGGCAGCTCTTTTTATACGATTTTTTTAATACGATTTAAAGTAGTCTTTATAGGTACAATACTTGTAACAGAATAAGCGCAACTCCTGATATTAGTTTGTATGTTCAGTATCGACTACCTTATCGATTTCAGCTATTTTTAAAAATAAATTAGCATAACTGAATTTAGGGCTGCCTATGGGAACCGAAGTATTATTGCTTTTTATTTAAGAAATTTGATTAGTCAAAACTGAAGTATGGATGCATAATATTTTTTATATTATTAAATACTAATTGGGGTATATACAGCAGTGATAGCCCGGAACAGCAGTGATAGCCCGGACGGTTAAAGAGCCGGCCGAAAATCAGTGAGGCTCGGGTTCGAATCCTGGCATGTACCAATGAGTTTTTCAAAAACTTACGTACATATTTATCACTAGCTCAACGGTGAAGGAAAACATCGTGAGGAAACCCGCAGGTCTCAGAATTGATTCTGAGACATGGGTAAACAGACCCGGTCCGGCGATAGGCTCACCACCTATCACGTCTAGGGGTCCAATATATCTCGTGAAATGTGGGTATATCCAGTAATGGAATACCTCTGCCTACCCCCTCGGGGATAAAAAAGGCGTGAGATTATATATATATATATATATATAATTGGGGTATATGAGGAATTGAGCTTATTCTGTTACGCGTTGTTTAAGAGAAGAAACTGGCTCGTTGATTGGCTGATCGATCAATACACAGCCGAAACGGCATGATCTAGAAGTAAACAATTTTGCAGAAAGGTATCTTCAATGGAAAAATGCAATTTTTGGAAATTCTCACAGAAACAGGAATAAACCCACCCATACCCGCTAGTAGTATATAAAGTATTCATTTATCAGTAGGTATTTAAAGCTTTGATTGTCACAGCGTTTTCTGACCTTATTTTAAAAAGAAAATGTGGTACTTATTGTCACATGTGGACGCTGCGCTTTGCCTAAAGCCTTAGTTTATACTGTTTAGTTAAGTTGGTCAATAGATGACCATTGCTTGCCCACTATGAGGTTTGGTATTTATATACCCGTATATAGAAGCAATATCCATCTACTGACCAACTTAACTAAACAGTGTGTAAGCCAGCCTTATCGTATCTAGCCAAACGAGGTTTCAACGGAAACATAATCTTTTTACTATCATTTCTACTTCTTGATCTCTAATATAAAACCAGATACTAGTGGACAGTTGTTTCACTGTTTTATTTATTAGTGACGGATGTCCTGGGCTAATAGAAAAAAGTAGAGATAGAGTCTTGGAATCAGAGGTTGGAGATTCAATTCCCGCCCAGGACCTACATTTATGTGTATAAATATGTATCTTTTGGTTGTTTATATCTAAAATAGTTACTTTATAAATTGTTTATAATAGGAGAGGTCCGATTTGTGAGTAAATAACTGTGTGAAACGAGCAATTTCTTGTATTTATTACTAGATATAATATAGACTTAGGATTTTGATGACATTTTGTATACAGATACAGTTTTGCATGTTAGGTACGTGCATAATTGTATTTCCCGAAAAAGCTAAATTTCCAAAAAAAATTTTTTATAAATAATACTTCCACTCACTGACAGATGGCGTGGTGGACGAGCGAAGCCGTCTACATACTCAGTACATATCTACATATTCAGTAAACATATAAATTTTTGACAGCCCTAGCCTGATAGTTAGGTTTTTTGTCGATTTCACCGTTACCCGGGGTGAGTTACCGCATTTCGTTGTTAACTCGATTAATACGCGAATTACTTGAAAACTAAGCTTGGATAGCTCAAATAACTAAGGAATAAGGGCGAATTCGATTAACATAGGTTCAAAACATTGCGGTATAAAAGGCTGTAGGACATTATTTTCTAGAAGAGCACAGGTGACAAGTATACCTAACAACAGAACATTTAAAAAAAGTTATTATCAGGATTGTTGTTATTCAAAAATTCACAACCATTGCCTTTATTATTATTGTTGTGTTCTTCTCGAAAGTAAGTTCCTAGGTGCTATAAATTTTTTGAGTCTAGTTTAATCGAATTCGTCGAGTATCTACTATTGGTAGATCCTATTTAACACAGATCTACATAAATCCTATTATCGTACTAGGTATTTTATGAACGCCAAAGTATGTGAGGATGGACGGACGGATGTTTGTTAATGTTACACGCAAATCCCATCTATAGGATTTTGATGAAACATTATAGTAATTTAGCTTATATGGGTCAGGCCGTTGTTTTTGCCACATTTGGTATAACCTAACTCTCCGCCACGTTTTAAAAAAAAGTATACTAGATATTTATAGAATAATTTATAGGCGAAGTTTAAATATTTTTTTATATCGAAGTTAAAAATCTCTTGTATATGTACAGTACACCTATACATTTTCTAACTCTTTGAGCCAAATGGTTTCATATTTGCCATAATATGATATTTTGACATTCCTATCGATAAAAAGTGGTTACACAACTGTCAGCATTAAGTGTGTTACATATAGAGTGCATAATCAACTGCTCAATGTAAAGGATGCCTCAAACAAAAGAAAACTTGCAACAATCGTTACGAAATCGCGGTTCATTTGTTTATTCAATTGTTAGGACTTAGGTAGGTTTATTTTATGGTTTCACCCACGTAGTTCCCTTTACCGTGTTAATACGGGAATAAAATATAGCCTATGTTACTCAGGGATCTTCTAGCTTTTCATTGGTGAAAGAATTTTAAAATCGGTCCGATAGTTTTTGAGTTTATTCGTAACAAACATCCAAATCTTTCCTCTTTATAATATTAGTACAGCTCGTACCTACATAGATTATAATTTTGTATCTAAAGCATAATATGTATTTTAAAAATCACATATTTGTAACTAAGTATGAGAAAAGATAAGTGTTCATGAGATACAGTCCACTGACAGACAGACGGACGGACGTACGGTTATTGTATCTATATGATGTATAATGTATACCTATCTATCTGTAATATAATCGTTATTTAAAAATTCCTGTAAGTACAGTCAAGAGCACATGAACCTTTACACTTGTAGAGCTAGTCTGACTTCTAGTGAGATTGTAATAAGAACGTTACAAAGTCCAATGTGTCTGACACGTGCTCTTGACTGTACCTACCTAACTACTTATTGGTATATAAATAATAAAAAGTATATTAAATATGATATGATGTTTGTGATGTAGAAACAGAAAGTAATGAAAATGATACATGGGATCTAATTGCGATACTCTTGTAGGTAACTATTATACAACAAATACAAATGAAAGCAAAAGCCGTTTTGGGAACTTACAGGCACTTTTTTTATATAAATTTACCTACCTATTAATTAAACACAACCTTATAAGCCTTACCTTACTTACCAACTAAAATAAATATCAAATACTATTCCAATTATACTTACTTAAAATATCCTATAATGTAAAACATCGTGAGGAAATTAGGTCCTAGAATTAATTCTGAGGCATGTGTAAGAGTTTATCAGACCCGCAGGCGTATTCAAGGAGCTTAGATATTCGATATCGGAAAATCTGTCGAACACTTTCGAGATGGGCTGATGTTATGAACGCCTAGAATAAAGTTTCCGAAGTCGAATCTATCGATTTCTGACAGACACGGAAAATTTTCCGAATCCTTATGTCACATATGACATTCGTTTTCGATACCAACATCAGCCCATCTCGAAAGTTTTCTATACCAACATCAGCCCATCTCGAAAGTTTTCGATACCAACATCAGCCCATCTCGAAAGTGTTCGACAGATTTTCCGATATCGAATATCGAAGCTCCCTGAATACGCCTGCTGGTCCGGCGATGGGCTGACGAAATGTGAGTACCTATTTATTGGTGGGAAATGGAACACTTTTGCCGGGATAAAAGTCGTGAGATTTTTTTAATTCGACTTATATAAATTCAACACCTCAACCATTACCTGTCAGAGTCAACTGAGCAGACCGAGCAGACCACATATTTTTGCTCTCCGGCTTTCTCCACATTCATAAAGTGCTCAATAAATAAATCGTACTCGGCCGTCTTGCCTACTTCTGTCGGCAATAATGCAACCATTTCAGGATTTAAGGTCAAACCTATACAATGCAATGTCTCTACGTGAGGCAGAAGCATCAGTGCTTATTTAGGTGCAAATGGTGCAATGATAAAACTGGCAAAGCAAAGCACATAGGAATTTTATTTAGTGTCCCGACATTTGGAAAAACCAATCAGTGTTGCTCCGTCTGTGTTATGTACTCTGTATCTATATCCTGTAGTTATAGTTGACTAAGTAAAGTAAAAAAAATTTTAACCTCGTAATAGTATGGAGGAGCGGAGGTGGAATGCTCCTTCATCGTGAAAAGGGAAAATCTTCCGCCAGGCGAGGTGATCGTGCCTGGGGACCGCGGTCCAAAATACAACTGTCCAACATCAACCGTTAGAAAACTCCGATAGCGCGGTTTATAACTCGGCCGTCTATTGGCGCGTTCTATGTAGTGTCGCTACATAAGTATTATCCCATCGGATACATAATCGAAAGCTTATAAAGCACGGATACAAATAAGAAACACCTTTAAAGAGTAAAAAAACGACTTCAACAAATAGCACTAAAACGTATTATCAATGTATAATTTTTTTAGACTTGTGTTGATTTTATAAAACCGCTCTACCTATTATGATTACATTTAAATGAAGTATGATATACCAAACAAAAAAAATATCATCAAAATCGATTCATAATTGACGAAATAATAGCGTAAAATAAGTGTTTTATAACGGTACAAAATATTATGTGAAATTTAAGGCATAGCGAAAGTGGGACGAATCAGGCATATTAATTGGGACGAATGAGGAATAAAATAATAATAAATACAAACTGGGACGAATGAGGAATAAAAACTGGGACGAAACAAGAATTCAAACTTTAAGACGAACTTATTGGGACGAACAAGAAACAAACCAAAAAAACAGTCAAATTGAGAACCTCCTCCTTTTTTTGAAGTAGGTTGAAAAGTATTTAGTTTGTTCGGTATCGACTACTTAATCGATTTCAGTTATTTAATGTGTTAAATTTTTCCGAAAAATTTTAGTTAAATTTTGGGGATACCTATGGAAATCGTACTATTATTGCTCTTTAATTAAGAAATTTGATTAGATAAAACTAAAGTACGAATGCATAATATTTTTTTATACTAATATACTAGTTGAGGTGTATGAGGAATTGCGCTTATTCTGTGACGCGTATATAGATGGACTCAATCTTAACATATCCCCAGGTCCAAAGATATTATATATAGAAAGACGTAGATATGTTACTAGAGAACGGAAAATGAGGCCGACAAATGTAGTTAATTAACCACATTTTATTTAGTCCCATTGTATTTCAAGTCGTATTTTAAGCGCAACTCTTAACAGATAGCTCTCTTTTTCTTTATTATTCGTTCCGTATCATCTTTCTCGTCATTGTTGTATCCTATAAATACGCTAAGAAGTAAGTATGTACATGTTGTAGCACACTCGTAGGGGATCAATTTTCAAACGCAAGTAGTATGAATATAACTCATCCTTACTTTAATATCTTTGCCCAGGTCTCAATTAAAATACCCACTTCGGTAGTAGAAGTTGTATCGTTACTAAACCAGTTAAAGTTAAACAGCGATGTGGTTTTGAAGTTTGCTCGGAGTACAGGTAGGTTACAGCTACTACTCAATCTAAGTCTAATAGGGAAGGTGATGAAAGTATTTTGTAAAATTAAAATGACAAAAATATCAGTTAAGTATGTTCATACTTCCAAAAAAAGTTAATACGTACTCGAACAAAGAACCTTCTCGGTTACCGGTTAATTAGTAACTGATTAGATAGGTATGTAAGTAGGTAGGTATAGATAATTAGGCAGCTATTGTAAATAAGATCTGTTCATTCATTTATATATTAAGTTATGACATATTTTCAGCCAAGTATGATTTTGATTAGTAAGACTGAACCATACAGAGTAGAGCGTGTAATTCGTAAGATTACAAAGTAGTTAGGTACCTACCTAATCAATGTTCTACCAGCTATAACGATTATTAGATACTTAATTAAGTTAGTATATATTAGCACAATGATGTAAGGTAGGTGAGTAGAGACATGTACCTACATATCACTCAAATATGAGCGATGTGACGTCATCCTCATGATATTTCTGTTCTTTTAGAACAGTTCCTATTCAACAACAACAAGGTACTTATAATACAAATAATGGAATGACGTCATCATCTTGATATTTCTATTCTATTAATAGAACAGTTTCTATTAAATACTTAGGTACTCTACCTATAATACAAAATTAAACAATGAAATCAATCATATATTACGACGCACTATTTTCTCATACGAGTTCTAAATTATGACCAATAAAGTAAGAAACAATGCTCGAGAAAATTACAGATTTTCTTTCTTTCACCTACTTCACACGCACACTAGCGGCAACATAATACTATAGAACCCACAAGCAAGCCTGTTAGAACCTAATACACAATTTCGCTCGCTCCCTCACCGTCCCTGTGGCGCAGAGGATAGCGCGTTGGACTTCTAATCCAAAGGTCGTGGGTTCGATCCCCACCAGGGATGTTTCATAGACAAATTTTTGTAAAATAGTTTTTTATTTTGTTAGTTTACACTTTTTTATTTTGTTAGTTTACACTTTGTAGCCGTGGATACGAATAAAAAAACATTTTTTGTATTACCCATGTATAAATTATTAGGTATAGGTGTGCTATAAGGAAGTACTTATAAAATTATGTATGCTATCAGGCTTTACTTACCTATACATAATAGATAATAATTAAAACTAAATGCTGCTATATTATTATACTAAATATTTGTGTCTTACAAACTTTCGCGCGGCAAATTCTTGACATTATTTTTTTAAACATCAGGTTTTTCAACGTCGACCGATCAGACGAAGCCGGTCCTGTTTATTTCCGTACACACCACACCGGTCAGTCGGTCAATAAATCGATCCATCGCATCGATACTACGATAAAAGTGTCAGTGATTGGTCTGCTTTTCATTCATTTACAGAGGATAGAGTACTTGTTTGTAAATATTTGAGTGTTTGGTTTATTGAAATGTGTTGTTGTAAAATAAATACTTGATTAATACAAACATTGCTATACAAAGCTCTGACGGTTAAAAAGGTCTTTGTTTTTTTATATATAACGTAACCAAGGACTTTAGAACCTACCTGATCGAATATTATTCTTCAAATAAACGATACAATTTTAAAACATTCAGTCATTCGGTATAAAATATCCTAACACGTTGAACATGTTCTAGATTAGACCGGATAGGACACTCCGGTCCACAGAGAAAACTTTGTTGCTAAGCAACATTCTTATTATTAAAAAAGTATATGGAGTAGATTTTACTCATTTTCTATCTATCTATCTGTAACCATATACTTAAATAGTAACATTAAATTTTCATAAACCATAGCTAAGAACATACTCTCGATTAAGTCACATATAAAAAAAAACTAAATCAAAATCGGTTTAGACGTTTGGGAGCTACGATCGAACCAGAGAGATTTAAAGTATTTAAATCTCTTTGGATCGAACAAACAAAGATGCACAGAAACACACGTCAAAACTTATAACAACCCTCTGTTTGTGGTCGGGGCTTAAAAATGAAATGCTTCTCTTTGGTACGGGTACCTATCACAAGAGAACGGGTGGACCAATTTAACTATTTATTTTTACAAGACGATTGCAATTGTTCGAATAAAGTTTTTAAGGAATAAAAACATGGAATAGAAAGAACTTTTCTCTATGTGATTTGGAAAGGATATAGTCTGTCGGGTCAGCTAGTACCTATACAACTTAGTACAAAACAAAGTCGCTTTCCGCCGTCTGTAGACGCTTAGATCTTTTAAACTATGTACGCAATACGGATTTTGATGCGGTTTTCACTAATAGAACGAGCGATAAAAGAGAAAAGTTTTTGTATATTGTATCAATCAATAGGTACTACATAGTATAAAACAAAGTCGCTTTCTCTGTCCCTATATCCCTATATCCCTATGTCCCTTTGTATGCTTAAATCTTTAAACTACGCAACGGATTTTGATGCGGGTTTTTTTAACAGATAGAGTGATTCAAGAGGAAGGTTTTAGTGTTAGCATTGCACCCGTGCGAAGCCGGGGCGGGTCGCTAGTATCATATAAACCGAAGCAAAGCGAGGTAATAATAAGTAACAGATACTAGTACACGATCTGTCCGATTGGCTATGGTGTGGTTTATTTATAAAAAACCGGCCAAGTGCGAGTCGGACTCGCGCACCGAGGGTTCCGTACAACCTTGCAAATTTATGGTTTTCGTAATTTTTCCTTTATCTATGCTATAAGACGTTGCTTCGTACCAAATTTCAAGATTCTGAGTTCACGGGAAGCACCCTGTAGGTTTTGATTCCCTTGCAAGTGTCGAAAATTTGCGGCATAAACGGCTGTATCTTTTGATTGCGTTGGCTTAGAAGTTTGATTTTTTCACAGCTTCAAGGGACAGTAGACCTGAGTAATTGATATAAATTTCAGCTTCATACCTCCACGCGTTCCTGAGAAAAAGGGTCTTGACAGACGGACGGACGGACGGACAACAAAGTGATCCTATAAGGGTTCCGTTTTTTCCTTTTGAGGTACGGAACCCTAAAAACTGACAAAAAATAGGTCAAGTGTGAGGAGAGGTGGCTCTTTTGGTAGCTTCGTAGGTATGTTTTATAATTTTACAATAAATACCTATTAGCTACGAAATACGAATTTTTTATGTCAGAAAAAATGAATTGGCACGTAACGCTTTCAAAAAGCATATTAAACTTAAATTTGATGAAGTTTTTCCGCCATGAAGATGCCACTGGACATCTATACATCTCTGGTCACTAGCCATCTTGCTAGTCTTTTTGTGTGACTCTTTAAATTATATTTGGAGTACAATAAAGGGTCCCTTGTTGTTAGCGTATTGACCACAGACATAAATTAATGTTGATTAAATTCGGTTAAATGTCTGTATTAATGTGTACTGTATTTACTTTCCTTTGGATTTCTTAATACGGAATCCTATCCAAAAACTGCCGAATCTTTTTTGTGTTAGCGAATAGGTGCTCTCGAAGTATGAAGGAACTTCTAATAAAGGTAATCGTATTTTTTAGCAAGTATCTAATTTTTGCAACCGCTGCGAACACGGTTCAAGGTCGTAAAAAAACAAACAACGCGAACATTATGTTTTCAAACGAGTTTCAAAGCGATCTATTCAATAGACCAAATATGATTTAAGACATTCGTGCGTATTGTAAAAAGCTAACAATCGCTCATTCATGAAGATGTCATTTGGAGGAATGAATGGATTACATATGTCGTGGGCAGATGAATGGGTTCCTCAGAATATGATAAATATGACATAGTGGGTAGTACAATAAGTTCATGAGGTCGACGAAGAAGATAATATACTTACTTATTTTAATATCAAAGCGTTTTTAACGATAGCAGTATGAACTATAAACTTCTTAAGTTTATAAGATTAAAATCTTACCTCCCTACTACCTACCAGTTTAAGAAGATATTCTAGAGAATATGGGTAGGTATCTTTGAGTATTAAACCAACCGGAGACGCCACTGACAGGCGTTCCCCTCTGCCGGTCAACGAAAAGTTCGGTCAACGCTCATACCTGTTATATTCAACTAATTTTTTGAGTTCACGGAGTGCTCGGATTTGTTGTTTCTGTGGTACCTAGCAATAAGGAAACGTCATAGATAGCAAGGTCGTCTCTAAGATGTTGATATCGATTGTGGTTTTTTAAACTCATTATCTTCGTTTAAAGTACCTATCTATTGTTATAGAATTAATCTTACAATAACCACTCTAAAGAGTAATAAAAAAACAGACTTAAATTTTTAACTTATATGGTTTTCTCATGGATGGGACTAATCTGGAAGCACCAGCTTTCAAATAAAAAAAGAATCATCCAAATCGGTTTACCGAGTCAAAAGTTCTGAAGTACCTACCTAACAAATATAAAAAAAGACGAATTGATAACCTCCTCCTTTTTGGAGTCGGTTAAAAACTATGAACCTATATCACAGTCACGATTAAAGAAATTTACGGTCTTTTTTAAATAAGTATTTATTTTATAACTTCTTCTGACGAATATTGAACAGAATAAAGGTGAAATAAATCTGGGATCTTTGTCATCAAAACAGGAGGCGATCACTATTCAATATTGTTGTAGTTGTTATAATTTTAAACAAAAAGAACCCGACTCCAAAAAATAAGCTAAGAAAAGTAAAAAAGCACTAGTCGCGTCTACGATTTTCGAAGGTTCCATTATCATAGTACCAGCCTTGGGATATCTCCTTTCCAACAAAAAAAGAATCATTAAAATCGGTTCATAAACGACGAAGTTATTTCGAACACACAAAAAAACGGTCAAATTGAGAAACCTCCTTTTTTGAAGTCGGTTAGAACTATAAACAAACCATTGCATTCGACCAACTTCAAGGCTGTGTCTCGTATGCGACCATGCAGACGGATTACTTCCAGACTGGTTGTTTTTATTGCATAACCTTGCACTGCTATTACAGATTTGTTCCGATTTAAAAACAATTAGGCCATTATGGCTTCTCGATGGTTCTAACAAGTCATGCAGGGCACTAGAATAGAAGACATTCTATTGAATACTCATTTAGTTCTAATTTGGACCGAACGGCTAATGTACAGGTGCTCAAAATAATAAAAAAACCGGCCAAGTGCGAGTCGGACTCGCGCACCGAGGGTTCCGTACAACCTTGCAAATTTATGGTTTTCTTAATTTTTCCTTTATCTATGCTATAAGACGTTGCTTCGTACCAAATTTCAAGATTCTGAGTTCACGGGAAGCACCCTGTAGGTTTTGATTCCCTTGCAAGTGTCGAAAATTTGCGGCATAAACGGCTGTATCTTTTGATTGCGTTGGCTTAGAAGTTTGATTTTTTCACAGCTTCAAGGGACAGTAGACCTGAGTAATTGATATAAATTTTAGCTTCATACCTCTACGCGTTCCTGAGAAAAAGGGTCTTGACAGACGGACGGACGGACGGACAACAAAGTGATCCTATAAGGGTTCCGTTTTTTCCTTTTGAGGTACGGAACCCTAAAAAGTATTAAAATGTCACGGCTTTTATCCCCTAGGGGAAAGGTAAAAAAACCTTGGACCCCTAAACGTGATAAGTAGTGAACCCATCGACAGACCGGGTTGTTGTAACTCATACCTCAGAATTAATTCTAAAGATGTACGTTCCCATATTTTTTTTAAAAACTCATGTTCGAATCCTGTACATGCCTTCGCCAGGATTAGAACCTGAGCCTCAAGTATAAAAAATCTCAAGGCTATCACCGCTAAAGGCATTTAAAAACATTACTCACATTTCTTAAAGTCTGAGTGCAGATTTGTAAGTATGTTTAAGACTAAAGATTTGTATTTTTATATGTTTGTTACGAATAAACTCAAAAACTACTGGATTTATTTTAAAAACTCTTTCACCAATGGAAAACTAGAACATCCCTGAGTAACATAGTCCATATTTTATTTCCGGGAAAACGATAAACCACGCAGAACCGCTAGTGTTTTATACTATTTAATAATATTGCCAGACACTTATTCTGTCTTAATTTATATATAGATAGATACTCATAGTACTATTTCATTGCCATTTGTAAGTAATCAGACCAATCGTAGAGGCCAAAGATTCCCCGGACATATTTAAAAGCTCTACAATGTAACAAATTAGATGTGACATGACTGTACGAAGTCCCTCGGGACCGACTCATGAGGATGTTCTTGAAGTTAAAAAATACCTAAGGGAACTAACATCCTTGCGTACATTCTTGAGTATGCAATGCGCATTTTCCTTCATTGATTCGACCTCAGATGCTACCCGACTACAGAGGCGCAATCACTACATAGTATAAAACAAAATCGCTTTCTCTGTCCCTATATCCCTATGTCCCTTTGTATGCTTAAATCTTTAAAACTACGCAACGGATTTTGATGTGGTTTTTTTAAATAGATAGAGTGATTCAAGAGGAAGGTTTTAGTGTTAGCATTGCACCCGTGCGAAGCCGGGGCGGATCGCTAGTTTAAAAATAAATTGGAAATACACTCTATCGAACCCTCTTCGCGATACGGCGTCCTTGTTGAATACATAAAAAAAAATTGTGGGACAAAATTCACACACGGTTATTTAATCCCAAACTAGGTAGAGCCTGTACTGTGGGTACTAAACAACTGATAAATATAATAAATAAATATGCACACGATCTAACCGCGACCTCGGACTCAGAAGGCAGGGTCACTACCAACTGAGCCAACAGGCTCGTCAAGAAAACATGAGAAAGAAGAAAGAAAGAAAGAAAATATCTATATTTATTGCCATAAAAGACACTAATCTTTATAAATATTTTCTGGGCACGTATATCTTGGCAAAGTCTATTTACATAATTTTTCTTTCCTTTGCGGTAGGCAGAGACAATACAATAGGTACCTATATTGCCACTTCCTGCGATCATGGCAGATCTCTCGTGCTTCATCAAACTGTTATCTGGCTCTTCCTTCCTAAAATATTATAAACGCGAAAGTTTGTAATATGGATGTATGGATGACTGGATGTTTGTTCCTCTTTCACGCAAAACCTACTGAACGGATTTTGATGAAACCTTACAGTTATATAGCTTATGCATCAGAATAACACATAAGGTATTTTTTTCCCCGAATTAACACGGGAACGGGAACTACGCGGGTGAAAGCGTGCAGAACCGCTAGTCTTCTATACATCGCTCATCTGGTCGATGTAAGTACGCCTAGGTCATCCTCTACCGACTCAGAAAGTGTTATTTAAGGCGTTGTGTCGAATCATAGAAGTTGAAAACTTGTACACTTTTTATTTCATTGCGTCAAGATGTAACATTAATTATGAAAATACTTTTTATTCTCATTGTAAGGGTTTCGCTATCACAAAGCTCAAATTGTCGGGTCGGAATTCAAATCACCTAAGGATATAGCCCCCTAATAATTTGGAGAAACCGTCGCTTCACAGCCCCTTTTGTAACTACAATTGATATGCTAATAAACACTTTTCCAAAGTACAAATTCAACCTTGAATCTGATTTTCTACACCTACGCAGCCGACCTAAGCAAAACACTGTGGCAAATTAGAACAAATGAAAAAAAAAAGAAGGTACTACCTACAAATTCAGGCCACATTTTCGTAACTTCAGAAAAGTAAATCTTCTTTTGAATTTACTAAGATAAAGTTTATCCGTTGTATTGTTAGACAAAAAGCATGTTTTTTGCAAAATACTATTTCCAAAAGTACGTCTACAGTTTTGTAAAACAACTTACTGTTTCAGCTATCTTTTAAGTAGTACATAGTAAAGTAGCCTACTGCTATAAACTCTGATGTAAAGCTATATTACTGTAAAGTTTCGTCATAATCCATTCAGTAGTTTTCCCGTGAAAGACCATCCCTAAAAGATCATCCCTCAACGCTAAAGTTGGTGAGGCTACAAACTTTCGCGTTTATAATATTAGTAGGATTTAATATAGCTTACGCATACTGTTACCAAATCGGACCAAGTGTATAGCCCGCCTTATATAATCCGGAAAAACAAACCAACCGACGCACAAAGAAACCTTAGCAATGACCTTGCTTTTGTAATGACGTCGTTGTATTGTTTTCTTTTTCTTTCTTACTGTTCTAGTTAACTTAGCTGAGCAAGACAAATTACCTTATATATACGAAAATATTATATATTTGTTAAGTGGAGACTATCACTAATTAGATATCTTTGTGACGTCATTTTTGTGAAAATTGTTGTTTTTTCCTTATTCAACCTACCTACTCAACAAAATTATTTTGTGGCCAAAAAATATACGAAAATTGCTGAGTAAACTCATCACTGATGGATGAGTAAGACCTGAGTGCTGAGGATGGGTGAGTGTTTGAGATTCTTAATAAGGTATTATCATCTATCCCAAAATCCATCAATACACAGAAATTATCCAACACAAAAACACTTACACCCAAAGATATTATAAATAAAAAGTTGTATATGTCTTACTAGAGCGCGGAAACTGAGGCCGACAAATGTAATTGGTCTAATTTTATTTAGTCGCATTGTAGCAGCGAATTTTTCACCTAGTCGTATTTCAAGCGCAACTCTTGACAGATCTTCGTCGTCTTTATCCTTATCATTCGTTCCGTATCATCTTTTCGCCTTCATTGTTGTATCCTATAAATACGCTAAGAGGGAAGTATGTAATACATCTTGGAGCCACTCGTAGCGGAACAATATCCAAAAGCGCGCAGTATGAATATAACTATCTTTGCTTAAACCGCATAATCGTATTTTTTATTTCTAACTGTATATTAAGTACCCATAAACACACACGTATCCCCGAGTGAGTCTTCAGAAGTATTCCATTCCTTTAACTGGCCACTTTTCACCAGTATAAGTATTGCTGTTACACATAGGGTACAGTCAAGAGCAAGTCAAGCTTTACACTACCAGTTTATGCTGAGCTCTGGTTTATACTGCGCGCCATAGAATACAGGGCCGGGTCAAAGTCCAAAGTGTTAGCGTGCTCTTGACTGTACCTATCAATTCTGCGAACTGCTGGATTCACGTCACGATGTTATCCTTCACCGTCGAGCTAGTGATAAATATGTCAAAGTCAAAATATTTTATTCAAAGTAGGTACTTATAAGTACACTTATTTAAAGTCATTGAGGAGAAGAAGCTGAAGACACCTAACTGTGCAGTCAAGTTCACGTGGAGCTTGACACATTGGACTTTGTAACGTTCTTATTACAATCGCCTTAGAGGTCAGACTCGCACTACAAGTGTAAAGCTTCATGTGCTCTTGACTGTACATGTACTTACATCGGGTTTTGTGTGGGAGTGGTTGTGAGATTGTGTGTACGTTTGAATATCAACACAAACTGCTGTAACGCGACGCATCGTGCTAAATCTGATTTTCAGGAGCACACAAGCGAGTGCATCGAAACTGTAGTGCCTGTGTGTGCATTAACTGTTATTGATTTGAGACCCAGCATAGCTCCTCCCCCCTGGGAGGTGCTCATAGGAATATGATAAGAACTATTACAGCATCGCTAAATGTAGGTAAAGCGTTTTCTCGTTGACTCTCAAAGATTGGTTTTTGCTTTTGTACATGGTTTGATGGATGATATAACAAAAGCATACTAATCCAGAAATTAATACATTCCATACAAGTATGAATGAAGTCGTCTAGACAAGACTTTCAGCAAATGATCCCTCAATACCAGACTGTTGTTCAGGATGTCTTGTGTGTCCAATAAGATTTCGGCTTGTAGAATGTTTCGGCTTCAAAAACACTAAAGATTCTGACATTGTAACAAAACCTAATGTTAGCTTTCAACCCGTGAAAACTGTCTCAAGACACAATTATGATTATAGATTCATAGAACCCTTTGGAAGGAACTCAAAAAGTATAGCTGATATCATTAAATTTGTCGAAGGTAACTATATAAAGTTATAACTACCAATCTACATAATAAAGCTGACATATAACGCACAGCCAAATTTTGCAAGAGTGAAACGATTTTTGTACTTAAATCCATCCCCTAAGGCGATAGGGGATGAAAGTTAATATAGAATTTCAATTTGTACTAACGTTTATTTAAAGGGTGTATTATTTAATAGGTCTGACCGGTAAGTAAACTATCTATCCGTCTCCCTATCAATGAATTGGTTGTTGGTTGTTGTAAATTGCTGTTCAAAGTGTTCAGTATTCCACAGGCTGCCGGAGTTGGCGGTTGCCATCTTTGTCTAGGTGTTGCTAAGTTACAGTGATCGGAAAAAACTATGGATTTTCCTTCTCGACTGGCAAGTGGAAAATTCCAATTCAATTTCTGTATTATTTATTAGATTTTTTTTTCATTAAAAGGACATATTTGATAGTTGTTTTCTAATTCGTTTTTGCCGTACAGTGCGTCTTTTGTTTGTTTACATTAGTTGTTACCTTTTTTGAATGTCAGTGCTTTATATAACAATTGCTTGTTAACTTTTAAAATATTCATCGTGGGTTACAAAAAAATACAAACATGATTATGTATCTAATTTAAATTTATTATATTTTAAATATAATAAATACCTTCATTTATTTACAAAATTAACTAATTATATAGCTTAGGATTTAGTTAATTTATTGAGATTTTATTGTCGTATGACTGAATCATATTTAGTGTCCATATTATCTTATCTCCAGTAATAACACTTTCGGAAGGGGTGGTAGACAGAACAATGATTGTTTGGATAATTAGTAGCTTCAACTTTACAAAATGTATTTAGATTACTGACACATCAACTATTCCAGCATAGTAGGTACAATGAAGTAGATTTTTTTTCATATACTTACTTACTATTTTTCTGTATATTTGAACCACCACAAAATTTATTTATTCCTCATACTTATTTATAAATCTAATTCAACGCAACGTCAAACCGGGGAGAATCTAATAACGATTCATTTCCAAAATCCGTTTCGTAACCAAATCCAATTCTTCAACGTACTAATTGCCGGAAATAACATCATTTAGTTTCAATTTGCGCATCTGTTATTTAGAAATGCATTTCATCTAAGATTTACTTCTCTGTCACGCGAATATCGTATTTCTTCGGCGATTGCAAAGAATTTTTAGAAAGTCGAAACCTCGCATTTGCATTCTTTGATCGTATTTATTACCTAGGTCATATTTACTAGGTTGTCTGGGCTAGATCCAGGCCCGATTTTGGAGGGGAGATGCCATGCAAATCGGTCAATGACCTAGCTCAGAAGCCCGGTTTCCCATAGAATCACGCTTGCGCAGGAAACATCTAGAATTAATAAAAAAAAATGTTTTATATTTCCTAGGACGGCGTGATCATTTTTTGCCTTAAATATAAATGTGACGGTAACTCTATATATTTCCTTTCCACAACTACACCTTACTTTTAATGAAATTTAACAGGCACGTGGTCACTTTATAACTTTGTAAAGATTCCGGTTCACTTTTGTTTTGGTAGAGCTTGACATAGCCATTATTATAGTTGATGTGGAATAATATAGTATATTACACATCTAGAGAAGTAAAATAAGAAAAATCACATGTAATGAAGCCGAGGTCTACAAACATGTGATCTGAGGCTTTCTTATTTACTTCCCGAGGTGTGTATACTTTTTTTCTGCTCGACGGAGGTGGAAAGCGGCAACTTCGTTTAGCGCAGCGGGCCGAAAGTTGCCGCGTTCCGCCCGGAGAGGTGAAAATTATTTCCCTGTGATCTTGTATGTAATTGGTTATCTTCTTTTATAAGCGGTCGAGGATCTCCCCATCCAATACAAATTAAGCCGTTTAGCTGACCTTTTATGATCGTCGACTTCACACGACAATCCTAAAGATATAAAGAATAAGAACTAAAGTCTAGCAAAACAAATATATTGTACCTGCAATACCTTTAACTATTATATTGCCATCAATATTTTCTAGCATCAACAAACGACAACCAAACCATTAGTGCTATCGTTTCCGCAGTTCTGCTTTAAGACGAGTCCTACCACGTCGCAAGTACCTGCGATGCGCGTCAAATTACAACAAAAACCGCCGCTGTACTTTTATCTTTCACCCGTGTAGTTCCCGTTCCCGTGGGAATACGGGGATAAAATATAGCCTATGTGTTATGTTGATGTATAAGCTATATAAATGTAAAGTTTCATCAAAATCCGTTCAAACGTGAAAAAAGAGGAACAAACATCCATACATCCATCTATACAAATTTTCGCGTTTATAATATTAGTAGGATCATTGGGTGTACGTATACTGTATTGTAGCGACATCTTTGAGTGATGACGGCAAACATGTTTCGTCAGGCAGTATAAACCTGCAGACGCAATAGAAATATATATATATATATATATATAGTCATTGATTGCCCATCGGATGTTTTCTTGCCTGGCTAGTAGTGCAAAGTTCCATGCCGTGCTATCAAAATTCCCTTAACAATCCTTATAAATACAGCTGTCCAACACCCACCAATCGTTAGACCGAGGTCGGCAGTCACGATTAGATCTTCCCTTTTGTACAAGCTTTTATGTAACTTGCAATGTTTGTATAGGTATACATAAGTATGTTTAGTTGAAGTCACATCATGTATGTTCGGTGACATGCAATATTATGGTACCATATATTAAGCTGATCTGATGATAGAGCTGGGAGGTAAATAATTAAACTCCTCAATGGAGACTCGTAAATCCCAAAATTTTGGTTTCATTAATTTCGATGAGTGATACATACAATTAAGGCTTGTTTTTAACCGACTCCAAAAAGGAGGAGGTTATCAATTCGTCTGTTTTTTTTTTATGTTTGTTACCTCAGAACTTTTGACTGGGTGAACCGATTTGGATGATTCTTTTTTTATTGATTTCGTCCAGTTCTGACAACGGCATCCATGATAAAACCATTTATGTTAAAGATTGAAGTTGGTTTTTTTTACTCTTTAGAGTGGTTATTTATTTTTCAAAAGCAGCATTTCACCTCCAATCCTCCGCAGTAACAAAAGTTACGTCATAAGGAGGACACATACGTATTTCAAAAGCTTTTAAAAAGTCGCTACGACATGCGTCATAATATGTAAATCGCACTAAAACTCGCAGTCTATAAAAAGCGAAAGAGACGAACCGTGCTGAATTAAAGATGCGTCATTTTATTACTAATGAATTTGTAACGTAAAATGCATTTTCCGGGCCCAGACAGACAGAGATCGGCAATTGCATAAGCGATGAGTGTGAGTGAGGGGGAAAATTCAACTACGCGGCGGTGTTGTATTGTATATTATATATTTTTTATGTATTTGTGCTGAAGCGTATGCCTGTCAGAGGATTATGAAGCCTTTAAAAGCCGGCTCAATTAGGAAGTAATTATGTATTATATTCATGAAGGTTTTCTGTTTGTGTAGGAGCCATAATAATATACATTTCTGATCATTATTATACAAAAATGAATTGGGCCTTTCCCTAATAGGGTTGGTATGTTGTTGATATTTTGATTCTGAAAAAAACCAATTAAGACACCAGAGATATTATTATATGAGAGATGTTTTCCTTTACCGTCAAGTTAGTGAAAAATATGTACTAACCGACGAATCATATTAAGTTTTTTTGATGTTATTGACACATGTATCCGAATCTAATTGTTGGTCAATCGGTCTCAAGAGTATTTATTACGTTACATACCTACTTACTTTCGAGTTTTTTTCTTTAGATATGAGGAGATAACATTAGACTTTTTATACTTACTATTGACAATGACAGTAAAATCAAATCAAATGTTTTTATTCAATGAAGGGGCTTATAAGTCCTCTTATTGAAACTCATTGCGACTCCACCCCTTCGGTATGTATAGTTGATGAGAAGAAGTCTCTTACATATTTCAGCGCACAATTTTTGCAACAATAAGTATGTTCTACATGTGACTTGTACGAAATATTGCTAAAATAGTTATGACGTCTGTCGCAAGCACTTGCGACGCGCGACGGTATGTTGACGACAAACGCCTTAGACGCAATTCTCAACTTGACATTGTAATGTAAATGAAAACATGAGTCATTCATGCTATACTTACCTATAAGTACCTACATACCGAACTCATATACATATTATATGTCTCAAACGCAAGTATGTACCTGATTACGAAACAATTGCCGATCAGCAATGAGGAAACATGTATATTTAACAAAGGTTATCAAACTGAATACATTATGACTATAGAGGTGTTCCAATTGTACTATTTTAAAATATGAAATAACTATCACTACATAGTGTAAAATAAAGTCGCTTTCTCTGTCCCTATATATGCTTAAATCTTTAAAACTACTAAACGGATTTTGATTCGTTTTTAGTGTGAGCATTGCACCCGTGCGAAGCCAGGGCGGGTCGCTAGTTTACATATAAAAATAAAAACACCCCGATACGTGACATATACAGGCCGCAGAAGTACTCTGAACGAATACTGGAGATTGCGGGTTTCCCCACGATGTTTTCCTTTACCGGACTAATGATAAATATGTACCTACGTAAGTTAATGAAATGCTTATTGGTACATGATACCTCACAGCACCAGGATATGAATCTGGGCACTACGCGAAGTGAGCTCAACTCCATCAGATCTATCACCGCTGTGAAATAAAACCGGCTAAGTGCGAGTCGGGCTCGCACTGGTTCCGTATCACCGTACCATAAAATAAAGAACACATTATTGTTTGTTGTTTATAGAAAAACACATTATGTGAAAATGTCTTCTTCTCCTCAAGTATACATACCGAAGCGGTGGAGGCGCAATGACTTCCAATAAGAGGACTTAGAAGCCCCTACATTGAATAAAAACTTTTGACTTGACTCGTCAACTGTCTACCTATTACGGCTTATGAGATACAGTCCACTGACAAGCCTTAGTAGGTCCCGCTATCACCTAATGGGTAGGTACGGAACCCTGAAAATTATTGGTGAATTATACAATCTGCCTCATTCATAGGTGGAAAGGCGAATGCACTTTTGTCAATGACCATCCGGGCGAATATCGCACAGAGACAAAGAGCGAACCCCATACAACACGTCACGGTGGCTAACTACCAACAATAGTTGGTTAGTATGTACGAGTGTTTGTATCACTTGTTAGTACCCAGTTTGCGGTAAACTACCTTAGGCTAATTAGACTTGCAAGGGACTGAGGTTCACTCTTCGGAATGCTCTGCACTGATGAACACAAGTTTAATAAGTGGCGTAAATATACCGATGTCAATGTGGGATACATGTTTGTGACATTGAGACATGGAACCGTGTAGTTTGGAGACGCGGCAGCTTATCAAAGTAGGCTTCTGGAGGTCATCTGCGGGCGTATTCACGGAGATTCGATACTCAATATTCGACTCGGAATCGGAAAATCTGTCGAAAGGTTTTGAGATGGGCTATACACAGATGTCATATTTGACATAAGGATTCGAAAGATTTTCCGATATCGAGTATCAAATCTCCGTGAATACGCCCGCTGGACGGCTGACAGATCTCTGTCAAACGATCAATTTGCAAGACAAGTAATAATAGAAAAATATACAATATGTAACAGAATAAGCGCAATTCCTGAAATTCGTTTGTTAGTATCGACTATACTTAATCGATTTCAGATATTTTTAATATGTGTTATTGTTTTCCGAAACATGATTTATAAATTGGCTACCTATAGAGACCGTACTAATTGCTCCTTATTTAAGAAATTTGGTCAGACAAAACTGAAGTATGAATGCATCATTTTTTTTTACACTATTTTGGGGTGTATGTGGAATTGAGCTTATTCTGTGACACGTTGTATACAAAAACATTATATACCTACACGCTCCGTTTACTATCCGATTCGACGCTTCACATCATCAACCCGTAACAGCCCACTGCTGAGCTAAGGGTGTTCGATGAGCATATGGGATTCGATGCTTAAATTAGTTTTATTATTGACAGCTCTTTAACAAAAATTTACGTTGCTGAAGCCTTATGATTTTCTCTACCATAGGTACATCAAAGTTTTCTGGGTAGGGATTTTTCAGTTTTATCTTAAAAACGATCTCGTATCTCTAGACTTTATGTGTCTTTACCCAAAGCACGAAATTGTTCTCTTTATCGGACCCACGTGACAATGATTATCGACCGGCCATCCCCTTTGTGGGCGAGAGGAGATAACGGCGCGCGCGCACTATCTCCGAGCACGATTGATCGTGATACAGATTTTTTGTTACCTTGAAACTTGATTCGTATTGCGTAACGTACTTAGGAAAGTTTGAGGTGATCGGTTCAATTATCACGCATTTATTTCATACTAGTGACAGGAAAGAAATAAATACAACGCGTCACCGAATAAGCGCAATTCCTCATACACCTCAATAGTATATCAATTTTTTTTAAATCTTTCATACGTACTTTAGTTTTGTCTAACCAAATTTCTTAAATAAAAAGCAATAATTGCGGTTTCCATAGGAAGCCATAAAATACGATACGGAACAAAATAATTTCAGGAATTGTGCTTATTCTGTTACATATTGTATATGCTCACACCTTATCGGACCACCGAAGGTGGTGTGCAAAATGTAGGTATTTCATTCCTAAGAATTACTTTCGTTTCATCAGTGTTTCTGAGGCCCAAATGTGGCTCGCATCTGCCTAACATGACCAGGGTAACCTGGTGTAAACATGCCTTAGAATCAATTTTGAGGCCTGCAAGTTTCTTTCATGTTTTCCTCTGCCTCTATATTCATAATATTATTAAGAGGTAAAATAGTTTGTATGCATGTAGGAAGTAGTTACATCCATCCTTATTCGTAAGAAATCGCTTAAAGTCGATTGTACCTTTTTGTCATTTGCCATTTCATCTTTAAAACTACGTAACGGATTTTGATAGAGTGAAGTGGAAGGTTTTAGTATCAGCATTGCACCCGTGCGAAGCCGGTGCGGGTCGCTTGTATAGTAAATAATATTCCCCATTTTCCCACGGGAACGGGACTTACGCTAATGAAATCGTGGGGAACAACCAGTGATGAATAAATTTTACAGTCAACGACCGTATATATGGTCCTATTATGAAATAGGGGTTATCCAGTCCATTTAACAGTAATAACCTCAAAATACATCAAATTTACCTCAAAATACATGTCCGGACACTTTTACTTGACCACTGTAGTGATTTGTCGTAACGCTACACTGGCGGCCGTGTGAAACCGCCTAGCTTAGCCATCGGAGCGAAACATTAGTGTAAACTCTTACCTGCCATTACGATGCTCTACAGTGTAATAGATATTTCACTTTTTCTGGGAGCTTGTAAATTATAATCTCTGTGAACATGGGAGTATGACCGGTACCTACTACATAGCTATAGCGAGATAGCTATTAAAACTAGGATAAAAGCTTTTGAACTCGGTAAGCAGTTGAAATCCAGGGAAAACCAGTAAATAATAAACTTATGGCACCCAAGTCATTACCATTTCCGCTACATACTAGTTAGTTCATTACTATGTGGGTGTTAAGTAGATAATAGTTTTAATTACTTTTATTAATGAATTAACTTATTTAATAAACTAGCGACCCGCCCCGGCTTCGCACGGGTGCAATGCTAATACTAAAACCTTCCTCTTGAATCACTCTATCTATTAAAAAAAACATTTAAGCATACATAGGGACATAGGGATATAGGGACAGAGAAAGCGACTTTCTTTTATACTGTGTAGTGAAGTGATAAGATACGAAAACAATAATCATTTTGGTTAATAACGCAAACAAATGATGGTTCCAAGCGGAATCGAACTCGCGCTCCGACTGGATAATAACTACTTCAATCACGTCAACAGGTCAAGTTTACCATGAGTTTACCACTTTTTTGTAACGAACAAGTAGGTAGGTACATCAAGTTAAATCATGCCTGCCAATCCGCTTTTTTAATATAATAGACTAATAATCATTTAAAAAAGGGTGAGCAAAAGGAACAGTATTTTTTGAGAAAAATATTCATGACAGTGGATACAGTTAATTTTATTTTTTTCTTGCTGCAAGTCCATAGTACTTACATGTTATTTATTAGGGTTTCTTTAACATTTTTTTTATATTTTACTATATACTCTACAATAATCTTATAAGTAGTGGAAGACTAGATGGTCTCGAGAAAAGATTTTTTAAGAATGTTGCCACTACACTCAAACTACCGCAAATGTTTTAAAGACACCTCCCCACCCTTCATCTCGTGACTACGAGTATTTTTCCTAGTTAATTAATCACTACAGATAATATTATCTTATCAATCTGCATACAGTACCTTACAACTTTATTATATTTAACTATTGCCTTTTTTGCTGTAGACTTGAGACGGTGCGCGCGTGAAGACGGTTCAGCCGTACCCCAAAGTATCCTGCCGTACCCCGACGTTCCCAGCAGTACCTTAACGCGAGCCAGAACTGTGACGTCACGATGGGGGGAGCGGTGTGGATGCTGTTGGGTCTGCTGGCTTCAGTTGAAGCCTTAGGTATGTTTAATATAAATAATTTTACTTACCTAGGAGTACTTATACCGATCAGATCATATGTATGTATGAATGTGATTTTACTTATTATTTCGAAACCTCAACCTCAGTATTGGGATCAAATCCTATCACGTAAAGGGGTCCGGAAAGATACTAGTTTAATGTTGGTTCTTCAGGAATGGAATACCTTTGCCAACACTCTGGGGGACAAGGCGTGATTGTATATTATATTATACAAAATTAGGTTATATAACTTAGTGACAGTTATATAAGCAAATTTATTATAACCTAATATATTTTGTATGATTACATTTGTACATACTTGACTATGATATGAAAATATCAAGAAGGGTGATATTAGGTTTATCAGATGTCATATTTTATGGGCTTTTTTTTTTACAAAAAGTGACAATCAAAAATTACTTGCTTATCTAAGAAAATATTTACATAAACCATTTATTTTATCTATGATATAGGTATTTTACGTCAAGTTTACGACATAAAATCCCACCAAAAACATATAAAAACTTCAACAAACGACACTAATCGCCGATTAAACATCTCTCGATAAAAAATACTCTCATGAGAAGGCCCATCACGATACCATCGCGATATCTTTTCATCACCCCGATTATGGGAGAATAATGACGAGTAAATACATATCTGGGCCACAAGCTCCCACGTATCTTTTTTATCTTTCCATAGTGCTCGACCTGTTGGTAACTTGGTGAGATCGCCTCTCAAGGCTGAGTGCCAGGTTCGATTCCATGTACCAATGTTTTGTCCTGTGGGACTTTATATTTATTACCAACGGTTTCTCCTGCGTAGTTCCCGTTCCTGTGGGAATACGGGGATAAAATATAGCCTATGTTTCTCAGGAATAATGTATCATACTAATGGTGACAGAATTTTTGAAATCGATACAGTAGTTTTTGAGTTTATTCGTTACAAACATACAAAAATACAAATCTTTCATCTTTATAATGGCACTTGCCGGTTTCACTAGTTCCCGTTCCCGTTGGTATACGAAAAATTATATATAGCTTAAATGACTCAAGTATATTGTTATGTAGGTTTCCATTGCTAAAGAATTTTTAAAATAGTTTAAGTAGTTTTGAGTTTATTCTTTAAAAAAATAAAAACTAAAATACAAATCTTTCATCTTTATAATATTACTGTAAGTGTATGTACGTAAAAGGTAGAAGTGTAGATAGGTAGAGATAGATTAGTTCGGAAGTGAAGGAAAATGTAAAGAGGAAACCCACAGGTCAGTGAATTAGTTCAGACACATATGTGGGTAACAATTAAGCACCGGCGATGGGCTCTTCAAATTTCCAACAGGACTCTCTCAAATGAAAAATAGAAAAGGCGAGCTCTATATTTAGTCTACAAAAGGTAATCAATAAAAATACTAACTGAAATGTTACTGCATAACTGACGGGGTCTAAGCGTCTGTACATAGATATGTCATAGCCATTTTATTCTGAGAATATTGGCTACCTATTGGCACTAAGTACCTAGATAAAATTTAGAAGCTAGGTGTGTCAAACACTTTTATCTTAGTTTATCTTAATAATAATAATAATAAATTGTGGGACATAAATTGTGGGACACAATTCACACACGGTTATCTAGTCCCAAACTAGGCAGAGCCTGTAAAGATTTAAGGATTACATAAAGATACAAAAAAAAAGTTAAAATGCACAAATAATGTATTTATTGCAGATCAAAGTTCGCGCGTACCTACACGCCTACCGGCTTGACGTGACGTCACTCCTCATCTTATGTTAATTCTATTTGTCTTACATATCTGTTCCTACTCTTAAAATTTATGCACTTGATTTAAAAGTTCGTTCGTTCTCTTACCTATATAATAAATATAGGTACGCAATGTGTCAATTGTTTTATCACTAAGCAAGCAAGGTAAACACCGCAAGTCTGCCCATTTTTGAAGAGTGGGTCAGAAGGTGTGGAAAGCGATTATACTTATCGGTTAGCTATTTACAAATTGAGGGCAAGTACAGTAGGCCGAGAGGCTTAACTAACACATGGTAGTACTCCGTATGACCGCTTTCTTAACTGACTTTTACTTTAGATAAATCCATAGAGTTTTGGGCCGTTTTTACAGTGCGAGCACGCTCTGACCGACTGCTCTGTTGGTTACGTTAGTCGTATCTTCTGAACACGCAGTGTTAGATTTACCCTAAGGCCCAGTAGGCCCGGGCCTAGTTCGGCCAGTAGGGTAAAGTCACTGATGATAACACGAAATAGGTAACTCATGCACGTTTTCACCTCTGAGCCCTTAAATTTAGATCCCTAAAATAGCGAAGGGATCCCCCTTCGCTATTTTTAAGGAATAGGTACCTAATTAGGAATTCATTTTCACCAACTTTTAAGTGTCACCTAAATCCTGTAATAGTTTAAGTAAGTATTATTTTTAGAGGACCTTTAATCTAAGAAACACTTACGTAGAATTGCTTTAGGGCCTTGTTGGTGAAAATGGGCGTCAGATTCAAAGAGATTAAAATAAAATAGGGCATAGAGGGGACAAAACGAGGAAAATTTGAAGCCAAAAGTTATTCCAAGTGGAATAAGTCTAGTACAATTTTGACCGAATGACAGCTCGCGTTCATACTAACTGACATGACACTTGAGCTTCAAACATGCTTCAAAGTTTTTTATAAAAATATTCCCAATGCCCCCTCTATGTCCTATTAAGTATATTTTAATCTCTTTGGCGTTAGAGAACCTAAATATTCTAAAGGCTGGCGCACATAATAGCATGGCGTGCGCTGCATCGTATAGAAACAATCTGCCTACTTTCTACATTTCATGAAGAAAGAAATAAAAGTTGCCAATAAAGCAAATGTATTCTGTAGTAATAATAATAATAATATAACCTCACGCCTTTTTTATCCTCGAGGGGGTAGGCAGAGGTATTCCATTACTGGAAACACCCATATTTCACGAGATATAGGTATTCGACCAACAGCTTTCAAATATAAAGAATTATCAAAATCAAGTTCACACACAGTCGAATTGATAACTTCCTCCTTTTATGAAGTCGGTTGATAAAAATATCGATAGTGTTCCCGCGGATATGAATAATGATCGGAACAATCATAGCAACAAAGCCTCCAAAGCGATGACTGTTACATTATCGGTACAGCACTCCAATTTGAAGTCATTGTTCCGGCAGAATGCCGAGTGTACCGTTGCTTTAGGATCACTATTATCAGCAGAATTTATTTAACTGAAGTTATTACGAAGCCATTGTTTTTTTGTTTCACTGACTACTTTTTAATGTCAGTTTCAATGGGAGTCTATTTGAGATAATATGCCATTTGACGGAACCATCGCAAAATGACGGATTCGCAAAATGTCGGAATTCTGTCATTCTGCTTATCTGATCATTCGCGTTTCGCAGAAAGTGTGAAAATTAAAACAAATTGTTGTTATCTGTCTAGGTAATGTTGTAAAAAATACGATAATCTGACGATTTTTTAAACAAAGTTATCCTTAATAATGTATTTTTTAACTTCATACATTACATACCGAAGCGGTGGAGTCGCAAAGACTTTCGATAAGAAGACTTATATAAGTCCCTACACTGAATAAGACCTTTTGATTTTGTCTTTGACTTTATTCACGTGATCCAAAACGGACTGGATTGGCTAAAGTTGGCTGAAGAAGTTAGACAGTAAACAAAGCAAGAATGTTTGCATAAGCCCTTAACCGTTATCCGAGAGGATCGCAAATCGATTCGCTCGATCGACCGTAGTATCGATTGGACCGGAATCGATTCGGCACGGGCGGTCGGAGGCTGCGAAACTGGATCACTTCTACAGATGGAAAGTTTTATTAATTTCGATTTTTTATTATTGTATAATCGTATCGTACTGTTTATAACGATCGCACAGGGGGCCAATTCTACTAAATGTCAATGGTTACAGTTGGATGACAATGACAATGACATGGTCAGGCGATGGTGTTATTTGCTCTGAAAAGTGTCTAAATAACACCATTGATTGACCATTGACATCCAACTATAACCGTTGACATTTAGTGGAATTGGCCCCCTGGTTAGACAAAGTTGATCTGCTGGTGGCAATACATCACGTGTTTACACGCAATCACATATTTATCACTAACTCGACGAAAAATGTTTAGAAGAAACTATCAGATCCTATAATTGAATCTGAGACATGTGTAACAGCACTACGGCTTACCTACCACCTGTCACTTTAGGGGTCCAAAAATATACTAGTGAAAAGTGGGTAAAGGAGACGTTTCATCTTGGGCCTGCACATTGTACCTACACCAGCGTGAAATATAAAAAAAATCTAGTGATTATCAGAAAAATATTTAAAAAAATCATTTCCATCTATTTAACTTGCACAAAAGTAATTAAATTTAAATGGATCCGCATTAAATCATATTGAAATAATACTATTTCTAACTTTTTAAGCCCAATTTCCATGTTATTGTGAATTAGTCTGACAAACATCAAAATAATGTCAATTGTTATTTACCGGTGAAGTCGCAATTTTTTTTTTCGGTCGCCGCGATGCTAGTTCAATGGATATTAAAGTTTATTGTACAACTAAACTAGACAAATATGAGAAAAATCATGAATAAAACTATAGTTATTTTATTAATATTTATTTTAAAAACTGGTGTAGGTACATGGTGCAGGTCTCTATACATTCATGAAACGTCTCCTTTGTACTTTTTATGTTTTAGCTTATTATATTTACACACAATGACAGTTAAAAAGCCATAGGTATCAGATAATTGGTGGCTTAAAAAATATGGACAGGTAACTACTGGCCTAACACCATTGGTGGTGGGTAAGTTAAGCCCATACTTCCTCAAAGGAAATACTAATAAGCTCAGCAGTGGGCTGTTACGGGTTGTCGACGTTTAAATCGATTTCATTATTAATTTGAGGCATGAACTGTTTAGGTAATAAATTAACCTGCCATGCCTCATTTACTTTACGCGTGACGACGAACAATTCGTTTATCATGTCTTTGACATCATTTGGTAGATTTACCTCTACGGGCTCTACATGATTAGTTGACTTTTAGAGAACAATAAAAATATTTTATAATTTTGTAGTCTAATTCATTAAAATAAGATAAAATAAAGAATAAAGATTTTATTCTACAGGAAGGAAACGACACCGATTTATGCCCCTTAATTTTCTGTAAGTAAATAAAGAATTAAAAACTCACGCTTTGTATCCCTGAGTAGGCAGAGGTATTTCATTTCTCGAAATAACCACTTTTATTCTACAGTTTTCTGTACAGAATCGTGACACAAAATCTCCGAAGTCGCTACAATAGAGGTAATACATTAAGGCCTCGCCTCTTTGTTTATAATATAAAAACAATATTGTATCTAGTTACTAAGAACTAGTTTACCTGTTATATATTATTAGGAATCAACCTTGAGTAGGTTTACAATGAAGATTTATTACGAAAATAATTTTCATTCATCGTAGGTAGCAAGTCGCACCATAAACTAGATAAAACTTACCTACCTTACATTCCACAGTTACATAAGAGTGGCATTCATGATAGTAAGCTAGTGCACAGAATCTAAACTAGTGCAAAGATTAATAAGCTACTGCACAGAATAGTAAGCTAGTGCACATGATAGTATTTACTTATTCCTAGCTTCTATTCAGTTTCGAGTGATTTTTGCTTTGCTATCTAGTTTTAAAGTCTTTCCATAAGGGTGTATAGTCGCTACTGTTGCTAGTTTCCATCCTAGCCTTGTTTCAATATGACATAATCGACTAATCGTGGAAGATTGGTATGACACATCATATTATTATAATATTTCCTCAACTGATTACTAGGAATTAGCTACTATATTGTAGAAAAAAAATGCAATAAATCAATCATTACCTCTTACGTTAAGTATACCGACTTCGTTTCATGGTGGGTTATGATATTATATCATAGGACTAGTAAAAAAGAGGAAATTAACTCCTTGCCTTTAAATATGATCTCTCTATCATCTATCAGGATAGCTTGCATGCTTGGACTTGGAAAAGAGATAAAACCGGCCAAGAGCCAGTCGGACTCACGCACGAAGCGATAAAAACAGCAAAAAAGAAACACGTTTGTTTTATGGGAGCACCTAAATTTTTATTATTTTCTGTTTTCTAGTATTTTTGTTGTTATAGCGGCTACAGAAAATACATCATCTGTGAAAATTTCAACTAACTATCACGGTTCATGAGATACAACCTGGTGACAGACGGACCGGAGCCTTAGTAGGTAATAGGATCCCGTTTTACTCTTTGGGTACGGACCATTGAAATCGCGAGTTAAAGCTAGATACGAATAATCGTGGTCAATTATCTGGTTATTTCAAACAATTACTTATATACTCGACAATTAAATTTAGTATTGTTCTGTTGTTAGTACATTTCACGGCTCCGCCGCGACTAATGGTGGTGATGATGCTCAATTGTCTGCTTTTGTTTCAAAAACACCCGATAATAGCCTATTTACGTCAGAATACGTCTGTTAAAAATCATCCATCCTTACATACGTTCCTGTTAAAATTTTATTAGGCCAATTAATGCGTTAACCAAAAAATACATTCCAAAAATTAATTTAGAATCTTTCCACACTCATCCTTTATTCCAGATACATTTGGCAATGGAGTTACATTTCTTCGGACTCCTACAAGTGACAGTTTGTGAACGTATCGCGCGACTGTTTCCTTACGATGATACGTTTGCCTTTAGCGTCGAGTTACTTGTTTTATACCTGTAAGTTTTACGGAACAAGTACCCACAATAATTAAAATAACTAACAATCTGAATCACTGCAGATTGCATGTAAGTACGGGTACGGATAGGATAATAGGATAGCTTTAAGGTGCACTTCAGTAAATAACGTAGCACTCCGAAGATGAAGATGACTAATCCTTGTTTTTTTTCTAATAATTATCCATGTACTTATTAACTGACGTAGGGGAAAGGGTATTTATCGCTCGACGGGGAAGGAAAATATCGCGATCGCCCTTTAGGTCCCGGAATTGATTCTGAGGCACGTGTAACAGTCCCGTCAGCATATTGTCTAAGAGTCTCGCCTGATGGTACCTGTGTCTGTTTCCAGGGCGAACGAGCAATACGTGCGACACTGACGCTGTATGCCCTGACAACGCCTTCTGTCGGGAGACGAGATACTGTGTGTGCAAGGACGGCTACGTCTACACCGCCGTCAACGAGACCACCCGCATGTGTTTGAAGCGTAAGGGTTTTGGTGTCTATAAGTGAAGGTGTCACTGTTTCGCTTCGCTATGGTTGTGGTGACTAACCTAAGAAATTCGGACAGTTTTTATCATCTGCAAAAAGGGTATTTTATAATGGGAAACGTACTGAATGGGACAACTCTTTATTGTATACACCAATAAAAATATGTAACGTGTGACACAGTCTTAAAAAAAGTACAATGGGCGGTATTATCGCTGTAAGCGATTTCTTCCAGACAACCTTAGGATATCTATAATATATAAAGCTCGACTTCTATAATATATAAAGCTCGATAACCACTGATTCACGCATTGACATAATTTTTCTCCCAGAAGGAGTCGTTTTGGTTCAAAAATATGCTGTGTAGGTAATTAATTATTGTTAAATAATCGAAGAATCGACATACATCTTTAGAACATATTTGAGACGTATTATTTTAAAAAAGTCTATTCTGTCATCCACTCTAATCTACTCCTGGGTGACTTGGGTAAGAGGCGGTAGAGTCCTGCATACCCTCGCGCTGCTTTGCTTGTATCGGTACCTAAATGGTACCGGTGGAACCAACACTAACAGATGTCCAAAGGAAGGTTGGTAACAAGCAATCTATTCAATACATCGTAAAGAAATGTTTCACATGAGAAAAGGGCAGGGGATAACTGCTTTGGAAAAGCTTCTTTCTTAATCTGATGAACTTCAAAAACATTTGCATTGATGAAAGACTTCAATGAAGTCTCACTACTCTTTCATAATTGATAAATTCCGCTTTACTAACATATACGAGTATATTATAGCTCTAATTGGAAATAACAAAACAAATGCACCAGGTTCATTTTGCTACTCTTCGTAGCTACAGTTGACTTTGGGCTGGCCAACCTAAAAACATTAAAATAAAAAAAATATTTAAATATATTTCGTCGTTCACCTAAACATCAAAATAAATTGAAGAATTTCGACACATTGAATATGTATAGTATACCCTGAACTTAACTGTACTAACTCTATATAATATATGATTTTCTGGCAAAACAGCCATGACGCATTTGAGAACAAACATTAATGTGTGGCGATTACTATCTTTGATACTTTAAGCTGCGAACATACATGCACAAGAATTTAACTGCCGTGTCGGCAAATTGTCATTTGTCATAATGAGATCTTAAGCAAAGTTCGTTAGCACAGATTTTTTCCTTGTCTCGTAAAAGTTTATAAAACAAACAAGGTATTTTAAGTTTATTTGTTTTTGTAACAGATTTCTGTTGTAAAAGGACACTGAAAGTTTCCTTTGTACACACAGAGGTGTCAATAAGTATTACCTAAGTGTGCATCCAAAATACGTGCACACAGCGCTGGTTTTAGAACTACCAGCGCCCTGGGCAAAATTCAAACCACAACGAAAAAAGGCAAAGGACAGAATTAAGTAACCATTCTTTTAAAGTAAAATTGTCCTTTCTAGCCTTTTTTATCGGCAAATTCTATTAGTAAGACTCCAAAGTTCATATTTTCCGAAATTTCATTTTCGATTAACAAAGTTGCCAAATCTGTCGATCTAGATTGAAATATTGTCGATCGCAGATAGGTTTTGACCAGCTTACGTTTGGAAAAACTCCTTTCACCCACTAGCAATCGTTACAGTCATAGTGTCGATCTTGTGGTGCCCCTTTATATCTGGCGCCCTGAGCGGTCGTACTGTGTGCACAGATGACAAAGAGAGTGTCATATGTGAATCCGTACCTACTGGTGCACGTAAAATTGTACCAAAAATAACGTATTGTGCATCCAGTATAGGCACAATTTACACTACAACACAGTTGTGCACCCAGTATATATGTGCACAGGTGACACAAAGTCTTTTGCATGTACCCATTATAATGTGCAACAACTAAAAGACATGTGCTCTCAGATTTTATATTTTCGATTAAGTAAGCGAATCAAAACTTGTATTCTGTAAAAGATGGACTAGAATGTATTTTTTGTACACACTGTATATAATTATTCTTATCAGTAGGTACCTAAATAGCTATGTTTATATTGTGTTGCAAGTCCAATATACAGAATCATGATGAACGATAAAGTGTATTTGAATTTATGTGATGCGAAAATAACGTCTGAACTAACACAGAAGGTATTTTTCCTCTTCAGATGGTAATATCGCTTTTATTAACAAGAATGTTTTTGCAGAGGCAAAGATCGGCGAAGAATGCATCATAAACATCCAATGCCACACCACTCTGGGCATCCACTCCCGATGCAGTAACGGCAAGTGCATCTGCGAAGATGACTCTCATTTGGATGGTGAACGATGCTACGAAAGCGCTGGTAAGTAGTACTTATCTATTCCTATAGTCTATTTCACATAGACAGTTCACATTTTTCCTTTATCTTTTCATTGTAGTATCAGTAAAATGGGAAAATTTGAACTGTCACCGAACCCATGCTAGGTGAAATAGATTATAACTGGCCGTCATACCAGCATTGACCGGGGCCCCGGAAAATACCAGCGCTGTGGCAAAAGCTGCAGCTCAAGCTGAGTGGGGTCCCTTTAGGCACTATTGTTTCCACTGTCTTTAATTTTTCGTTTTGTTTTGTATTAGGTATTTTGTGTCTAATAAATTTATTTTCTTTCTTTCTAATTGTCTATACTTCTCAAAGTACGGGGGTATTCCATTTCTGAAAATATCCACCTTTCATCAGTAAATTCTTTGGACTGTGATGAGTTGTGTTGTAAGATGGAGTCTCGGGCTTGCTAACAACAACAAGAATAATCTTAAAACTAACGTATATTTCCAGCAATTGGCGAACGCTGCATGGTTGACGCAAACTGCTACCTTGAGCAGCAGGACCTGAAGTCCCCCTTCGGCCGGGAGGCGTACTGCATCAGGGGATACTGCACTTGTCTCCTGCACTTCAGTCCAAGGGACAACGGAACCAGGTTGGCTTATATCCTTGGACCTTTGGTTAAGTTTGACTCTTTTAATTGTTTTTGCACACCTTGACAACTTAACACCAATGCGACTCAAAGCAAAGTATTGAAATGTAAGCTTGTTTTTCGACAATGTGAAGCATGAATCCAGTGACTCAATCCAGTGCTGGTACGCTTTCCATTCTGCGCTGGACTGGATTTCAGTGTTTACACTAGTCTCATGACAATCCAGTGCCACTGGATCGAATAAATGTAAATCTTTGTGGTAGGTACTTTGATTTTATGACTCCATAACACAACAACTACTTTTTACAACAAATACTTTTTTCTTACTAATCTTGCGTTGTCATAAAGCTTATATTATATTACTAGCGACCCGCCCTGGCTTCGCACGGGTGCAATGATAACACTAAAACCATTCTCTTGAATCACTCTATCTAAAAAAAAACCGCATCAAAATCCATTGCGTAGTTTTAAAGATTTAAGCATACAAAGGGACATAGGGACATAAGGACATAGGGATATAGGGACCGAGAAAGCGACTTTGTTTTATACTATGTAGTGATGTTATAAAAAAAAAATTCTAAAATACGAATATTTAGAAATTTGCCATAATATACTACGTAGCGTATTGCACACACACGTCGGCTGCCAGCCGCGGCGTCGGCGGTCATTGACCTCGCAGCTGATTTTGCGAGTATACGCTAAAACTGAAGAATTTAACTTTTTAATTGCGAAAATTAAGGTTTTGTTTTTATATAAAAATAGTAAAGGTATCGGTTTCTCATTTACCCCCTTGAAGGATTCCCTCAACTTACGAGTCACATTGTATTGGTGTACTCGTAAATAAGCAGAATCATTAATTCGTCAAGCACCGCTAGGTTCCAATAGGCACCGTGAGAATTAAAAATCAATTGTGTTTTATTTTATTGGCTTAAGAGGTAATAGAAACTAACCGAAAATATTTCTTTGTAGATGCGTCCGCGACGCCGTTCTCAACGAACCATGTGAGGATAATCTGCAATGCGCAGGACCCGGTCTGGAGTGCCGTGGCGTGTGCCGTTGTAAGGACAAGTGGGTAGCGCACAACGAGAGCAATTCCTGCATTGAAGGTTAGTGGATGATGAGGGACGGGGGATGGGGTATGGGGGACGGGGGACGGGGGACGGAGGAAAAACTTGATCAAGATCAGACTTCAATTCTTAAAAGTCATCGACCTCTGTGCAAGAGCAGTACCTATCCTATCTACGCTAGAAAAAGCATTAGTGTTGATTAACGCGTTTATTATCATACAAAAGTGCCTCACTTAAAGGTCGTATTTACAGAATGTATTTTGAGTGCGACTCTTAAAGAAAGTCAAGAAAAGATGCCGGTTCATTTACCTGCATCTTTTCTTGACTTTCTTCTTATCTTTGCCCCATAACTGTTAAGCAAACTCCTCCAATTTTCGTTGCGTTGAAAGTAGTCAGATGCCTAACACCATCAGCGTTCACAAATATTAACCTAAACTAACTTAGCAGCTACGAATAAGGTTAGCAGTATCTCCAAATCCGCAGTGATTTCGCAATATTGCAACCGACGTCTTTCCGTACAATAACTGTACCTAACTCTTGAAATTTTGCAATTTTCAACAGCGGTCAAGAAACTCGGCGATCCATGCGACTACGACATTCAGTGTGAGGGGTTAGCAGGCGTGACTGATCAGCGTATGCCTGGCGTCGTAATGTGCCTCAGCGGAGTATGCACATGTGCATACAATGCCCGTTCCGTTGGCAACCCGGAGCGTTGCTGGCGTGTACGAAGACCTGGACAGACCTGTTCTAGAGACGAGGTGAGATATGGCAGATTGATGTTTTGATAGATCAAGGACTGAGAATTTTGATTAACTCTCAGTCCGCTAAAGTAAAAGAAAGACTAGTGTGAGATGCAGATAAATCCGGAGCGTTGCTGGCGTGTACGCCGTCCTGGACGGACCTGCTCTAGGGACGAGGTGAGACATGGCAGATTGAGGTTTTGATAGATCAAGGACTGATAATTTTGATGATCGATTCTCACAGTCCGCTAAAGTAAAAGAAAGACTATGTGTAAGATGTAAATGTTCCGTTTTTAACTAGGCAAGGGATACCATAGTTTTTCATAAGGCGACAATCAACAAATTTTCAATCTGGAGAACTAACCTAAAAACTATAAGAAAAACACTCAACCCCCCTTTTCGGAAGGCAAATCTAACTAAAATTTGCTAACAGACTGTTAAATCTCATTTCAGCAGTTCTCATTGGTTGAACAAAATCCTAACGCTTTTTAACAACCAATGAGAATAGAGCTAATTTTAGGATTAGCATTTCGGAAAGTTGTAAATAAAGAAAGGTTGAATTTAAAATTTTATTTTCAAATAATTCCTTAACTAAAACAATTTACTTAAAACATTAATAAAGCTTACGAAAACAATAAACTAATCTAACTTTTTTCACCAGGAATGTGTGTCAGAAGAAGACGAACCAGGCTACTGTCTCGCAGGCCTCTGTACTTGCAAGGACTGCATACCAGACGCTAAAGACTTCACTAGCGCCGCGACGGTTCACGCCCCCGCCTTGGCCGCCATCTTGTTCACGGCAGCCATTTTGAGGCACTAAGTACTCCTAACCTACAAAAAAACGAGCTTGTAAAAGGAGCTTTGGCTATTGCCAGATTTTAAGGTGTTTTTACAATGTCTAAGTGTTTTGGATGATCTTATAAGTCTGTGTAAACGCAGATATTATCTATGTGAAGGAGATTATTAGGAACTAGGAGTTTAAAAATCCTTTCAATATTGTTAGTTTGCCCACATCGTTTGGGATGAAAAGCGTTCAGTTTGGGTTCGTCCCTCCCGTCCCCCGTCCCCCGTCCCCCATCCCCCACTTACCCCAAACGATTACCCTAACCTGTCTAAATGCCTTCGGACAAACTATATAGAATTCGTGACTATGAATACAATGATAGTATTGTTTAGGTATATCTTTAAAGTGTTCCCCTTGCAGTGTGCCAAGTGTTGATGTTAGTTTTTGTGATAGCAGTGATGTTGGAACCAATTTACCACTATTTTATAAACGTTATTGTAGACTATTCATATCAGGTTTAAATGGAATCGTCTAAGATTAGGATGTGAATCCCAAGACATATCAATGTTTTATAACAAAAAGTTTTTATTCCGAGTTTTCCGAAATTTCGACCAAGCGATTTGTGTATTTTTTCTTCATAACTTATTTAATCCAATAAAAGAGTTAGCAGCGCAAGGCTAGCGTGGTTTTCTCATAAAGTTATGTAAAGTTATGTTATTAAGGGTATGATTTTTGATTCTCAAAATGGGGTTTGAATTTTTTTCTGACTTGATTTTTGAACGGAGACCTTATTTTGATCAAAATAAAATATAGCCTATATGAGTCATGTATTATATTTCTTCCTGATAGTGAAAGAATATCATAATGAGTCCAACTTACATCAAAACAATTTTACCTTTTTTAAATATTATTATGGATTTGCTTTGCGCTACTAACTATTTTGTTGGCTGTACCCCTAGTAAGGGTACACAAAATGATAATTCCTACGTCAACTAGTTATTTATTTATTGCACAAATTAGTTTTTTAGGTTGTTATGTCGTTGGTAGTTTATTTCACTTTAATATGTTGTAAATAATATAATATTGTTGTTGTTAATTTTAAATAAGATTGATAATTTAAAGACCGTTTTTATCATTCAGTTTTTATAGTAAGTATTTCGATGTGCAATTTTATTTTATTTATTTTGAAATCTTGTTTTATCTACCCAGAATTGTATGCCAAAGATCGTGCGATTATGTATTGATTGTAAATAAAGAATTTGTGTATAATTTAAAAATAATATGAGTTTTATTATCATCATATACGCAAAGCTTCTGTGGCTAGACATATCAAGCTAGGGATATACTTCTATAGCTTGTAGAACGTTGGTGTTAGTTGGTGCCTACAAAAGGGTTATTAAAATTCCCACGGGAACGGGTAAAATAGGATCCGGTAAGAACAATGCCTGCTAGCTTCCTATAATATCGTATTTGTATTGTGAATAATATTTAGTGGTGGAATCTTAGATACTTGCATATTAAAATTATTTATCTTTTTTATTGTAGGTAACCTACCTAATTAAGTATAATAGAAAACCATTGTACCAAAGTGCAATGATATGAGTTAAAGACATCACTAAACTATACGAAATGAAGATATATATTTCAATCAGTGAAATTTTTAGCTTTTTTTGCAAAGAGATTAAAATATAATAGGGCATAGAGGGGACAAAGCGAGGAAAATTTGAAGCCTTTTGGCTTCAAAGTTATTCCAAGTGGAATGAGTCTAGTACAATTTCGACCGAATGACAGCTCGCGTTTATACTAATTACTAACTGACATGACGCTTGAGCTTCAAACATGCTTCAAAGTTTTGTATGAAAATATTTTAATCTCTTTGTTTTTTAAATTTGTGAAAAATATGTAAGGTAAGTTTGACAATTTGCGAATGTCACGTTCTGCGAGATCGTCAAGTTGGAAGCCTTACCATGGAATTGAGCTGTTCTGATAATGCCAAACAACTACAACTTATACAATCCAAAGTTTATAATTACTTACTTGCATTAAGGCTTGCGGACACTTGACGTAAGCGGTACGTCCGTGCAGCGTGTAGAGCTGGAAGTAAGCGAGCGATGTAAGGCGCGCCTCACACTAGGCGACGCGGCCGCATACACTAGCGGGTTCAGTGTGGAATTCGCGTAGCCAAGCCAGGTGCACCACTGCCATGTCACGTCCCAGACGCATTCGCACAAGGAGTCTGAAAAAAGTTCTTCTTTTTGTCTTCTCTTTCTTTCTTTCTTTTTCTAGTGTCCAGAACAGACGTCAACCACCAAGACAAGACATTAGTCAAGACAGGTGTAAACCACCCAAATGTTGAGGCCGATAAAACAAAACAAAGAATGTAATCAGTCAAGCCATTTTTAAGTTTTTACATACATACCTACCCACAGACTACACTCAGGATAAATAAATATAAAAAAAAAATCTCACGCCTTTCATCCCCGAGGGGGTAACTAGGCTCCATTACTGGATATACCCACATTTCACGAGATAGGTGGTGAGCCCATCGCCGGACCGGGTCTATTTACACATGTCTCAGAATTAATTCTGAGACCTGCGGGTTTACTCACGATATTTTTTTCCGAAGAACTAAGGTCACCGACATAGCTCTCAGAATCTGCAAGCTTAAGTGGCAATGGGCAGGCCACATCGCTCGAAGAACCGATAACCGATGGGGAAGAAAGGTTCTCGAGTGGCGACCACGAACCGGAAGACGCAGCGTTGGTAGGCCTCCCACCAGGTGGACCGACGACATCGTCAAGGTCGCGGGTAACCGGTGGATGCAAGCGGCAAGTTGCCGTTCGTTATGGCGTTCTATGGGGGAGGCCTTTGTTCAACAGTGGACGTCTTCCGGCTGATGATGATGATGAATTTTTTCCTTCACCGTCGAGCTAGTGATAAATATGTACGTAAGTTTTTGAAAAACTCATTGGTACATGCCGGGATTCGAACCCGAGCCTCACTGATTTTCGGCCAGCTCTTTAACCGTAAGGCTATCAGGATAAATAAGTATTTTAGTTATTATTATAATTATAGTCACTATTTGAATAAAAACGTAATATGTACCTACTTAATCCAAATTTATTCAACACCTTGTCATTAAATTTTCTCCTATATTCCTTGACTCCACGTCAATATATAATTTTATGTACCTACCTACCTACAAATAAAAGGGTACACTGATATACTTTATCTTTTATTAGCTAAAAGTATAATGCACCTCTTTGAAAATAATCCTGCTGATTCCCATGGTAATAGGGTTGCTTTGGCAACTTGGTGTGTCTAAGTTTTCCGTTAAATTCTGTTAATACTGTATATTAAATTACTTACCAACTGGCAACATGACGAAGAACGGAGTCCAGCAGATGAGAAACAGAGACATCAGCATCACTATAGTGCGGGTGGCGCGGCGCTGCCGTGGAATTATTCCGCCACTGGAAAAACCACTTTAAGTAAATGTTTCTTAAGAGGCTTTTCTGTTTTGTACAGTAGGGCCGTTTTAACTTGGCTTCTCTGAACATAGGCTTCGCTGGCGCAAACCCCCTCTTTCCGCCAAATGGTTGCTAAAAAATGTTATTGCGCAGACATTTGCGCAACTTCACAGCTGCCAAGTTAAAGCGGCCGTACTGTACTTCGGTGTGTCCGAGAGCTCTCTCAGCTTATTCCGCTTGGCAATACTTTATTGTTTAGTGTAGGTATATGACGGGCACTGAGAAAGGGGCGGCTGGTATTGACTACATGGCTGGGGGCCTAGGGCGGGCAAGACTGCAAATCCGCCACTGATACTAGTACTGTCGCGTCGGCCGTCAGCTGGGCGGGAAAGCAATAACTCTACTAGAAATCTAAACCCATCTCAAAATTTCGATCCTACATCCAATCTAGATGGGTTCACGTGGGAGATCTTCTTAAGATTAGAATAGCACTTACGGGGAATTGGAAGTCTTCAGTGGCGAGGGCACAGCGCAAGCGGTGGGACTCGGCAATACTAGGTGACAGCGCTTCGGAGTCGTCAACCTAGAAATCGGCTAAATTTCATTAATCTACTGTTTCAGTGCAGTTGCTATTGGAGCAATGTGAACTGAAACTCGTTTGAAAAGTGCTCCAATCCATGAAACACTTAATTTAATATTAAATCATTATTAAATTGGGAAAATAACTGACAACTTACCCTGAAGTTTTTAGTGACGGCTGATTTTTATCTTTTGGTCCCAGAACTGTGGACTTTGAAATCCCCTTCGCCTGAAAATCAAAAGTAACGCTATTTTGTTATACTCTCTTTGTTTGTATCTGTTCAGATTATTAAGGTCTATTTGTACACGGCTCAGTGCAGAGTCCAGCCAGGACGTGGACTAGTAGGAAATCACTATTAAGGCTGATTCTTGTTACAACGGGGCGGGTCCCGTCCGGGCTCGGGCGTGCCCCGTCCGGGGTGAACCATCCTAACAATACGCCTCGACATGTAGACGCCGTGCCCATATTTAAGGCTATGCTTACAAAAGATTTCTTCATCAAAAAGCAGTTATTTAATTACATCAAGAAGTGGCAGGTGGCAACCCTAAGTAGGCGAGTATAAAAGGCTACTTGCGTCCGCGCAAGGCGAGCGGCCACGGTGCGCGCGAATCGCTAGTGGTGATGACAACGACCGGAGGATCCGAGCGTAGAGGAAGACCATCACACTTGCTGGCAGATAGAACGAGAAGGAGACACTGGCAAAAACGTAGCTGAAAGAAAGGGACAGAATGTAAATAATAATATAATCTCACGCCTTTTATTCTCGAAGGGGTAGGCAGAGGTATTCCATTACTGAATATACCCACATTTCACGAGATATATTGGACCCCTAATCGTGATAGGTGGTGAGCCCATCGCCGGACCGGGTCTATTGGCTCAGTTGGTAGTGACCCTGCCTTCTGAGTCGGAGGTCGCGGGTTCGATCCCCGCTCGGGGCCAACCTTTGTGTGCATGAACATGTCTGTTGGCTTCGTGTCTGGGTGTTTAGTATTTATTTAAGTATGTTTATCAGTTGTTTAGTACCCATAGTACAGGCTCTGCCTAGTTTGGGACCGAATAACCGTGTGTAAATTGTGTCCCACAATTTATTATTATTATTATTATTATTGTGTAAATAGACCTTAGGACATGTGTAGGCAACTTTGAGTACCTAAATACTCAAAGGTAGGCAATGTCTGTCCGATTCACGATGTTTTCCTCCACCGTCGAGCTAGTGATGAATATGTACGTATGTTTTTGAAAAACTCATTGGTACATGCCAGGATTTGAACCCGAGTCTCACTGATTTTCGGCCGGCTCTTTAACCGTAGATAAGGCCATCACTGCTCGGACGGAATGTATTCGCCTATATTCATAAATCTATAAAAATATTAGCACGAGGGTATAATTTGAAACAGAACTTTAATCGAAAACAACTGTTACAAAATAAAAAGTAAAATTTAATGTTTCGTGTCAGAACACACTTTGCAACAGCTGTGTTCGTTTAAAGTTCTGTACCTACTTAATTAGTAAAATTGTAGGAAAGGTGTGAGTCAGTGAGTGAATGGGTGATTTTATATCACGAGCGCTTCCGTGTTTCGGAAGGCACGTTAAATTGTTGGTCCCGGTTTTCGTTCTTTGTGTATACGCAATGCTGACTGTTTACTAGCTTAACACCATCTCCCAATCCGCGGTGGGCTCGCGTGTGAGATTAAAGTCCATACTTCCTCATGTGTAAGGAAAAGACCCTTAGCTCAGCAGTGGGATGTTACGGGTTGATGATGATCATGAAAACGGTTGTAACTTTGTAAGTAACACTTACCCAGTATTAGTATTGACAGTGCACGCTTTAGCCGTTTCCCCTGGCTGGTAATGCCTTGGGGAAGGTATGAAGGCAGTGGGCAAGGCTATGATCGTGGACACAGGCCAAACGAGGGCTGCTGACACTTTGGCCCGGCGATGCCTTTTAGCCCGAGCCAAGGGAGCCGTGATCCCGTACCAACGCTCCCAGCCAAGGGCACATATGGATAGTATGGATGCCGTGCAGCAAAGCACGTCTAGAGTGCTCCAGCAAGCGCAGAGAGGGTAAGCTGAGAAGAAAAAAGATGGTCTTCGGTGATACGATTCAGAGTAGATAGGTATCTCCTGTTTTGAGTAGGTACATACGTATTTTACGATAAAGAAAATTAATAGCCAGCATACGTTACAACGTATGCTGACTAATTCGCATATTTTTAGTTTACATATCGAACCCAGTGAGCTTGTCATTACCATTATTTAATATATTCATTGGACCGTAAATGTCTCCCAGAATAAGTGAGTAGGTAGGTAGATTCTTAAACTTTTGGACATAGCTAAATGTCATTTGGAAATATTCCTTTATTTTGAAATTTTAAGCGCCTACTTTCTTTAGATTGTTATTTTCTTAGTTAATATTTAAGAACCTATTTAAATTTGCGTCAAGCGTCAGAAATGCAAAGCGCAGACACAATACGAATAACCTATCATCATTGTTCATCATCCCATGCGATATACTTTTGTTGCGTGAAAGAATCGGAAATCATCGAAAACTTACGCAAATGAAAAACAAACAGTTCCCTTGCAGCTGCTATTGGCAACACGAACAGTCCAACCAGTAAGTCTGCAGCAGCAAGACTCGCAAGTGGATAGTGAGCAGGGGCCCGCTGAGCGCGTTTCACTGCCGTCGCCACCACCGCGTTCCCGATGGTGGTTGCTATGGTGACCACCACCATCGCCACCGCCGCCGCCACCCATCCGATGGTGATCTCCCCGCGCGGGTGTATTGCGAGCACTGGCTGAGGGAGGGGGAGTATTAGGGGGAATACAGGACTATACCAGACCAGACTAGACCCAGGCTAGACCAGACCAAACAGATGAAAAAGTAGGTAGGTAAGTACTATGTGTACACCCCATGAATCGTGTACAAAAGTTTAAATACCTACAATACCTCTATTTATTATAGGTAGATAGATATTCACACCAAAAATATAAAAGAGATTTATAAGTACTAAACAAAAAAAAGTTGGTAAGTAGGTATAATGGGTATTCACTTTTAGAGCCGGCGCACATACTTAATATGGCGAAGCACTGCGCAGAGCATCTTACACTGTCAAACTACCTATTATCGACATTGTCTTCATTGATATAATGTCAAAAATTTTATCAATTAAAACTTACATAGTAAACATGCACAAAATCAGATAAAGTTACTTACTCGTTTCGAATTCGATTTGTATCTTTGGCACACATGAATTGTAAGTACGTTGATTTTTATGTAATTATTATCGATTTATCAACAATCCGATTACATATTCACTTCAGTGCAAAATTGAATAAATAACGATAATCTTTCGTTTATTTTTGCAAGATCAACGTCAATTTTATAAAATGTTATCGAAGTGAGGGTAGTTAAACCGAAACAAGTTTATACTTTAAATAAATATGTTTCGAAGCAAAGGAAAAGCAGTTTTACAGCCAAATCTATACGTATAATAATACTCTAACGGGTTCTCTAATGCGGGTTGCAGACCAAGAGTTAAGCTAAGTTAGTTTAGCATAGCTCACATAGCTGACGCAGTTTTCCATTGGTACTTTTTACTTACCATGCGGTCGGCACACAAGTATGGAAAACTGCGTCAGCTATGCGAGCTAAGCTAAACTAACTTGTATTAGCTCTTGGTCTGCAACCCGCATAACTCTATAAATATTTTTTTTCAATAAATATTTTTGAGGTAGGTACGTACCTACTGTAGATATCGATTTAGATATCAAAACCGTTCTGCACGCATCACGCAAAAACAACTGGACGGATTTTGATTAAATTGGGTGTGGATATAAACGGGAAAATATCTAATTCCCACTGGAAAATATAAAAAGTGGTAAAAAGAGAAATACGTACTGACTCAATTTAAATATTCTAAAAGCTTGAACTATAGTATGTCGTACGCAACCCTTATTGGAAATTTCCACGAGAACGGGAAAAATAAATCCTCGCTGGGAACGCCGCTGGGCACCCCCGCTAGTGAGTAGATATTCAAATAAAACAAACAAATTAAAATTTATTCCTTTATTGTCAGTTGCGAGGAAAATATCTAAAATTTCTCCTCAAACTTTAGGATCTTACAAAGAAATGCATTTCATTATAATAATGATAAAATGTATTTACAGGCGTCTTAATCTATTTGATCTTCTGGAATTACGTTTAATAGTTTAAATTACAATGTTCCCTATTCTTAATCTAGATTTTGAAGGCACGCAGAGATTAATAATCTTTTAACATTACTGTGCCCTTTTAGTATTACATTTATATTTTTAAAGATATGTCTGCACGATCGATATGACCATCTTTTAGAAAATAATTTTATTAATCGTCAGTTACAATATATCATTCGAATGTTTGACAGTGACATTTATGCGCTGTTCAACGCTTTAATACAAGCAATTTTGTACTTAAATACAAACATTTTGGGTATATTTCAGGGAATTAGCTCTTCACTTATAATATTTCATTTATATTAGAATGCATTTAAAGGAAGCACATAATCTTATTGTAGTCTACTTATCATAACAACTAGTAATACACAATTATCACTAAAACCGTTTCAAATTGTTCACAATCTCTGGAAAAAGGTTGAATTTAAAAGAATGTTTGCAAAGAAATACATTTAAAAACATTTGCTCCTTGGCACGTAACGATGACACAGAAAAACTATAAGATTAAAACTAAAAACTAAATATACCTACGAAGATCATTTCATTTAATTAAATATTTTTAAAAAAAGATAAAAAATATTTACAATAAAAATAGGCGTAGTTCTCACGACATCGGCAGAAGTTTTTTAAACTTAGTAAAATTACTAAATTAAAATATATATATTACAATACGTAAATCATGCAATTTATCTAACAATTGAGCATGTGGTGGTCCCGAGGATGACGACAAAAAGTTTCGAAACTTTCGTTTAATCGTTTAAAGCGAAAATGGAATGATGAGATCTTACTGTACGAACACGTACTATCTGGAAATTAAGAAGAGAAAGAAAGCATTTTCAGTTACGTCACGATATGTGCACTGACTGTCCCATGAAGGAATGGCAGAGGTATCACTGTACCAAATTATCGAAATACATTTTCGGAAAAGTTATTAATTGTTTTTTTTTTTTATTACAGAATTGTGATTAAAAAACTGTTTACGATAAGCATCGAGAGCGTAGTAATTTTTAGAATGATGGATGGCACACGAAGGATTTGATCCTTTTTTTCCCCCCAAATGTCGACCGACCTCTTCGAGGCCGTTAACGATTTTGTGGTTCTTTCAAATCCATCACTATTGTAATATGACTCTAAGCATATAAAAAGATTTTGAATCAGAATACCTGTTTTAATATATGTAGACGGAACAAAAATGATATCTTTCAAAATTGGAAGCAACAATGGAATGGTTCAAGCGGAAGGTAAAACTTATGTCTTTTAGCAATGGAATCAAGATTGGTGCCTGCTTTAGAAATTTGAACCGTATATAGAAACAACAGAGACTACGGATTCGAACAACGTAGAAAAAAACGCCCTTTGCCAGCCAAGCCCCCCTTTAATAAATTTGAACAGGCATCAATCTTAACCCATTCATAATTTAAGCCTAACATACTGTCTTAAACAATCTACATACACTACAGTTACGTCAATTAGGTGCTAAAGAATCACACATAAATAATTTCCGTTCACGTCAATACGCAAAACAATCTCATAAGCGAAATACATATTTCCCATTAAAATTATTGTTTCAAAACATAGTGTCATATAAACAAGTAAAAAAACAATTAACAACAAAATTATAGTTTATCCGACATGGTTTTCGGTGTATTTTAGAGTATCCTGTTCTGAGAGTATTAACTTGAGACTACACTTACAGCATTTTGTAAAAAAATACATTAAAATCGGCAATGTTTATATAAAAAAAGTATGAAAAAACGACACAACTTATTCTATACCTTTTAAAATACACCGAACTATTGTCATACCACGAGATTGTCAGTTAGTGCGTTCGGGCTACATACTATGTTTATTCTACATCGAGTCATGGCTGTACAAATCAGTCTATATATACGGCACTTTAGCACCTCGAGATTTAAATAACTTGAGTTAATTATGTACCTTCGCGTTTACTTGGCCGGCACACATCCGTGCACCCAAAATCCTGTTAACAAGGTGCTGATGGTTCGACCTTGACCTTGACTCTTTGAGTCGCATCAGTCGTCTATGATACATGAGATATATTCGCGCCTCATTATTTGAAATTTCAGCCGTATGTCTTTTGTCGCTGCTGTGTTTATTACTAAAATAATACGGAATCGACGATTAATTTTTACAGTCGCTTCCGTAAAACTTAACAAATCTGTCACCTTACCCTAGAAACGATATAACAACAGTGCACCTATAACCTTCCCAAATACACCTTAAAACTCAGTCACTATAGGAAGAGCTCTGACAAATGACATCAAAAATAATAATAAAATAAAAAATCATATTTCAAAGCTATTAATTACAACTTGTCTCATAATAACCACACTAGTTCGGTTATTATACGTACTGCTATGATATGGATAAAATAAAATGGAATATTTCCTAACTGTCAGAGATCTTCCTATAATGACCGGACAATCACCTGATCCGACTAATCTTGTAGGCGCGTGACCTCTATTTGCAAGTTACGCACATACAAACCTTGCCAGATCACGTGCCACGTCACTGGGGAATTGGGTCTACGATGCAAGCCGCGACACTCCAAAAACCTTCTAAATGTCTATTATCATTAAAAAACTGTATGTCACAATCTTCAAAAGAACAAGTTCCTACCATTCGATTTTGGACCTTACCACCATATCCTTAATGATATCTGTCGCGTTCTCGCATAGGACTGGTATTAAATATAAATGGCTTCAGTGGCTCCTTTGTTCGACTGTTGCATATCGTTGGGGGACAAAGCGGCGCGGTCGGACCAGTCAGAGTGGGGGGACTGGGTCAACGGCGTTTGGGGGGACGGCGTCGACCAATGGTCCGGGGATTCGGGGGACGGTGTCGGGAACGTGTCCCCTATGCCCCAGCCGCCGTACAGACCTGTGGGACAAATTGGAAGTTTTAAAATATGTTTTGGACTCGATTCTGCATTACAGAGACTAAACTTATTTTAGTTTAGTCCTGTCATTTTCTTTCTCCTAGAAAAGAAAAGAGACGAGAGATATTTAGTCCTGTCAACTGAGGCGTGTTTAGGGACGATGTAAAAAGGTGATGGATAAAAGTGACAGATAAGCACGTTCATATGGTTCAAATTTTTTTTCTTATTTTCATTTTCTTTACTCCTCAGCCTACTCTATTGCTTATTCTTAAAAAGCACGAAGGATCATTTTTTATATTATTCTACTAATTGGGGTATTTAAGGAATTGCGCTTATCTGTGACGCGTTGTATATTCTGTGCTTATACTGGGGTGCTTACCAGACATGAGGTTGGTGAGGGCGGGGTGCTGTGCCCCCTGGACTTGGCCCAGAGCAGCTGCATGAGACATCACCGCCTGGAGTTGAGCGTTGTGCTGCCCACTAGCACCTGCAAGGATGACATCGATATTTATTTAAGTGTTCTGTGCCCATAGTACAGGCTCGATAGTTCCGGAATAAATAATCATGTCTCAATTTGTTTGAACTGAATAAATAGAAAATTTGTTGTCTGTAAAGTCGGTTTACGAACGATAATTTTACGTGATAACGTTATAAGAAATACACGTCACAAGCCGAACGCTTAGGCCAATCGTGCCTCTCTATCGCTTGTTCCGCGCTCTCGCTTGCACACTCGGCTCAGGCAATATGACAGTGAGTCATGATTTTTCGTGCGTGCAGCCGTCGTTCATCGATTTATAAGACGGTATCACGTCAAAAATAAAAAACCGCACGCGTTTAGTTAGTTAATTGTTATATTCATACCGTGTTGTGTTTTTGTGTACAATAAAGTGTTCTTGTATTGTAGTGTACGTATTGTATTGTAGTGTATGTATTGTATTGTATTGTAGTGTAAGTATTGTATTGTAGTGTACGTATTGTACGGTACTCACTGAGATGCGCCAGCGCAGAGTAGGCGGCGGCGTCGAGCTGGTGCTGGTGCGAGTGCCGAAGGGCCGCCATGTGCGCGGGAGACGTGGGCAGCGACGGCCGCGACTTGCCGGGGGAGGGGGAACCTGGACACATTTATTTATTATACATCATGTACCAAGAAAATGTACACATTCATTTTAATTTTTCTTTATTAATCAGTTAGGAACCGCCGGTTCCAATTTGCACCGAGACACAATTGAAAATCTATTGTGTCTGTGATTCATGGTCTGAGAGGTCAAGGAAACCAAACAGCTTATACAATAAAAACTTATAGATATTAAATTAATCAGTTAAGAACCGCCGGTTCCAATTTGACCGAGACACAATTGAAAATCTATTGTGTCTGTGATTCATGGTCTGAGAGGTTAAGGAAACCAAACAGCTTATACAATAAAAACTTATAGATATTAAATTAATCAGTTAAAAACCGCCGGTTCCAATTTGCACCGAGACACAATTGAAAATCTATTGTGTCTGTGATTCATAGTCTGAGAAAGCCAACTAAGTTTCCGCTAATGTTTAGCACCTAAAATTGCAACGGACGCGCTACTAAACAAAGAAGTCTATCCAATCAAGTCTTTAAAGGAAACCTCAATATTTTTTTTATTTGAAAAAACAAATGAATACAATCGCGTCTGAGATTAAAGCCCATACTTCTTCATGTGTGAGGATAGACCTTTAGCTCAGCAATTGATCAAAGTGCTGAAACCAGTTGCGACTTTAGTATAATCTAGATTTTTTTTTATAAATAGGAAAGTTGAGTTATAGTATTTTTTATAAATGGGAAAGTTGAGTTTCATCCATCCTAAGGTTGTCTGGAAGAGATCGCTTAAAGCGATAAGACCGCCCATTATCTTTAGTTAATGTTGGTATCCAAATTGTGTTGTTGTTGGTGTACAATAAAGAGTTATTTATCCTAAGTAAGTGTCCCGGAAAATGTCCCGCAAAAAATATTGTCGTAAGGAAGTCTCCATTTTATGTCTCTATTCCTCGAAGTTTAGGTAAATATACTCTGCCTATTCCGATCACTGGTGACAATACTGACCTATGTAGGCGTGTGGCGAAGTGGTGTGGTTGCTGTGCGTGGGCGAGTGGTTCGAGTAGGGCGGCGACAACGACGCGCCCAGCGCGCCGCCGCCGTACGACTGGTGAAGCGTCTGACCCGTCTGCGGACAAACACAAAGAATTAATAACATTGAACTTTACCAAAGAGATTTAAATATAATAGGGCATAGAGGGGGCATTGGGAATATTTTCATACAAAACTTTGAAGCCTAAGCGTCATGTCCTTGCCATGTCAGTTAGTATGAACGTGAGCTGTCATTCGGTCGAAATTGTACTAGACTTATTCCGCTTGGAATAACTTTTGACTTCAAATTCTCCTCGCTTTGTCCCCTCTATGCCCTATTATATTTAAATCTCTTTGAACTTTACCAAGTACAAACCGACTTTAACGAATGGTATTTTCTAACTGCATTGTTAAATTGTTAAATCGTTAAATTAGATAATATGTACTAATTAAAATAATTTTGTTTTGTTTAAATTCAACATTTTTGAAGTCTACAGTGATTTGTTACCTATAGGTGGAGATTAGTAATTGGCAATTTGTTATTAAAGCTGTTAATTTTCCAAAAACTAAATAAATAAAATAAATAAATAAGACATGATCTGACAACAAGACAATAGTGTCACTCCTTTTCTCCTAGAGAAATTCAGGTGAGGGTTGAACGCAGTTTCCTATAATTTTTTGCAAAGTCAATATATTTTTTATTTCGCTTGCGCAACAGTTCCTGAGAAACAATAAGGAACTTCTACTCGTATAATAATTACCTATCTATTTAGAAAGAAACAACATTTAAGACGTTTTGTTTTGCATTGGTAGTGTGTCAAGTCGAGTTCGGAAGAAACCATGAGCTACTGCTATAGCATTATCGGATGTTACCTTGACGCAGTCTTCATAGCTGGGCGGTTGTTTGTGCTGCATAAGCTGCTCTATACCCGCGAACTGCGCCATCGCATTCGAGTACAGTGACGTCGCGTCGTACGGCGACGGCAAGTCCTAGGGCACAAAAAATATTCATTTTATTTAATGATAGTAGTTAAATAGTGCTTTAAGTGCGATTCTACAAAGTTAATTGTAAGTATTGTTACTCATTAAAAACCTATTGTCACTCACATGAGAAGAGGAATAAAGTAAAATGAGTTTTGTTACAATTATTTTGCAATTTAAGATTACAAAATTAATCATGTAGTTACATACAGTTCTACAAAGCAAGACTTAAAAAACTTAAAAACCATAAAGTCAAAGTCAAAGTCAAAGTCAAAATGTTTTATTCAAAATAGGAACTTACAAGTCCACTTATTGAACGTCATTTCAACTCCACCGCTTCAGCATGTATGGTTGAGGAGCGAAAGAAGCGGGGCAAGAAACTCCTCAACACAATATTCTTTTAATCAATTGTTACTTAATACTAAATTGGGTTACATAGTTTCGTTTGTTTTTCGCTATCGTATTGCGCTGGACTGGAGGAAATCTGTTCCAAGCATCATTGTCATTTATATAATCGTCTAGTTTGTAATATGCCATTTTACAAAGTACATGTTTAACATGAGTTTTGAACACAGTTTCAGGCAATTTCAAAATTTGTTCTGGTATTTTATTATAAAAGCGTATGCAAAGCCCCACAAAGGAATTATTAATTTTACTTAATCGTGACTGAGGTTGCTCTAGTTTATTTTTATTCCTAAGATTACAATTATGCCTGTCACAGTTTTTAGTATACAGTAACATATCTCACAAAAAATTATTCTGCGTTTACGATTCCAAAATATACTCAGCTAATTTGAATATTCTACTCAAAGCGTTTAAAGAAAATGTTTCTCTCTCCTAGAGAATGATTTTCTTCCAACCTCTTTGATTCTACTGTTTATCATTCTACTGTTTGACTGGTGACATTTCCCCGTCAATAAATATGGAAAACAACATTGAAATCCACTTAAAAGTTCAGAAATTATAAACAAAATCACTGATAAAAAATGAAACAAAAACAAAATTGATTGCAAAAACCAATAAACTAACCTGTAAATTTTGGAGCGGTGATTCAACTGGACTGAGGCTGGACCCCAAGCTCTCCACACTCTGTGGCACCTCTTGCGCCACCTTCTTGTTATTCTTTTTTACACTCGGTTTCCTGTTCAAACAAATATTTTTTTAGCAAACGCCGGACTTGGCTGAAACACAGCCTTTGATATAATATTATACAAGATTATTCAGATTTCCTGGGATACTCTGTTCAAGCATATCTATGTCTTAATTCTTCATCTCTGGTACAGCCAAGAGCACGCTAAGCTTGATACTTTGAACTTTGAACCGGTCCTGTATTCTATACCGAGCAATATAAATCAGAGCTCAGGTTAAACTAGTAAAGCTTGACATGGTTTTACGTATCTTTTAAAGAATAAAGTAGCGTGTTATAGAAATATAGTCTTCATTCAATAATCAGCTTCATTCAAGATTTACTTGAACTTAACCATTTTTTACGAACCTTTTTTTGGGCATTGTATCCTACACTAAATACATATACACTAATATTTTACAGAGGAAATATTTCAATGTTTGTTTCTAATGAATAGGCTTCGAAATTACTCGGCCAATTTAAAAAATTGTTTTTGCAATAGAAACCTTAGTTTTTGGGGCTACAATTTTACAAAGACAGCTTAGCTAAGTGCTATTGTTAAACTTACCGTCTGATAGCCGTATGCTGCAAGTTGTTGTTGTCGTAATGGTCTTGGGGGCTGTCTGGGCCGGCTTTTGCTCGCGCCTTTTTCGGCTTCCCCTTCGACGCTGCGCTGATGACCGTCGGCTGACTGATCAGCTGAGGGTGGGGGTTTGGAGACGCTGTTGGAAGAACAAGAAGAAATAAGTGGGAGAAGTGGCTGTAATCATTTTTATCTTATGTACCATTTACACAAGGCCATGAGCCAATCCAAACTGCCTACACCAAAGGCTTGAGGACAATCTAATGCAGTGGGACTCTATTTACACGAGGCCATTATTGGATTGGCTCACTGGAATGGCCTCGTGTAAATGGTCCATTAAGCTATCGGCAGTAGTCCCATAGATTTAGTATACTTAGATTGGCAATGCGAAAGAGAAAGAAAATAGGTACCCGTGTGTTAGAGCGAGATAGCGAGCGGTAGATAGACGAGACCATTTTCATAAACGTTACGGGGCTATACCGGGCCGACGTCAGTTGTGAACGAAACAAATCTCGCTTATTTTAATTAATCTCGCGTATTAAAATAGTAAGTTTGATGTTTAATAGACGTAAACAGCTATGGTTACGTGTGCAGTACCGGTTGTAATTCATCTAGGAAAGAAAATCCACAGAATTAGTCATTTTACATGTGAGTGCGATTGAAAGATTTAATTCTTTAAATTCAAATACAAATACAAATAATTTATTGCGTGCCACATTATACAGGTACATAGATATTTTCCTGGTAGGTAGGTACATTGGTGTTAAAAATATAATGTAGCGCCCCGGTGGGGCATGGCAATATTAGATACACACATAATTAATGTCCATGCAAGTTACTATCTAATTAAATTCAATTTTATTCTAATTTATTCTTAAGTTTTCATAATTTGTACATATTTTACCAACAACGACCCAAACAATTTATTTCTAAGAATTAATATTGCGAAATCGATTCAATGATTATAGAAAACTGAAAAACAAACCGTGCACAAATAGATAGGTAATAACATTGCTTTTTATTATATAAATGTTCTGAATGTATAAGAATTGATTTAAGCGAAAAATAAAATACGTGAATTTCTTGTATTTCTAACCTCAATTTTATAGTGATTGTCGTAATATCGATTAACCACATTTCGATAACGTGACTGGCAAAGATATTAACTACACAATATACCACACGCCCATTTGTTATCGAGAGCTACAAGTTTAGGGAGAGCACTATTTGTCTTGCACACATCCACGTTACACGCACAGAAGTGTCAATTTTCTAGGTCTCGCCGTACTGGCTCTATTGCCAATCTTTAACGTTAGTATACTAAATCTATGAGTAGTCCGGACAAATTCTCAAACTGGCACCTTGTAGTGTTGCCAATGGTATGACTTGCCATGTTGATACCTCCCGTCTCCGCTCCAATAGATGTCGCTGATTTACTCCAGTAACTCATATCGAGGTCTGTACATTGACGGCATTTAACAAAACTTATAGGGGGTCTTGATAATAGTGGCACTATAGAAGCCAAAATAATAAATTTTTATCTTTTGTCTTTCTGTCCTTCTGTAAATGATTGTACGCGCATCAGGCAAAAACTATTGCCCGAAGGTGGATGCGGTTTTCACTGTGTAACTTCAAATCTCGTACTTGTTTCTTCATACACCTTAGAAGCCGAATTATCATACATACAGTATTTTTTTTAACATGGCCAGTACGAAGACGCTGGCAACAGCTAGTGTTTAATAATGCCGATAACTCACGCATCAAGTGATGGTGCTGCGGAGGCGGCCTTGGGCAGTGCTCGTCGAGCAGCCTCACGATGTCGTCGTGCATCCTCTCCTGAGCAACGTCTCGTGGAAGCCGATCCATGTGGTCAGTTATCTCCCTGTTGGCCATCGCGTCGAGGAGCGCTCGGCACGCCCCGTAGGAGCCCTCTCTTGCGCCCAAAAACAATGGTGTTTCGTCCTGTAATGGAACATTTGTTATTTAACTGGCTGACACAGCGGCGTCGGCTGGGAAAATTTAGATTTTCCCGCGGGAATTTTTACGTTCCCATGGGAATTATAATGTTCCCGCGGGAATGGAAGTTTACTAGGGAATTTATTAATAACTATAACATTCCTGAGCGTGCTGTTATGAACACGTCAATGTTTCATCGTAATCGGATGAATAGGAACGCAAAAATTACGAATATATGACAAACAAACTAATTAATAAACATTCATTTTTTATATAGAACAAATATTTATACCCGATGGCGCCAAAAAAAAAGGAATAAAATAATAGGGTTTCGATCAAACCTCATTCAATCTCGATTAGATTACCTGTTTGAAATCTTTACAATGTCTTTTATACGGAGTCAGATTGATTTGTTTTTAAATTATTATTTTTATTTACCTTACCTAATTTACCAATTACTGAAAAAAACAAAGGTATAATCAGAAAGTAAATTACCTTGTCATCTTGTGCGTCTCTGTTGGCACCGTGCATGAGCAACACGTTGACGGCGTCGACGTTGTTGACCGCGGCGGCCCAATGCAGCGCGGTCTTACCGCTGTTGTCCGCTGCGTTGATGTCCGCATCCGCGTTGATCAAATCCTCCACCATGCCTTCTATCGCAAGCCTGCAAAAGTAATAAATAGATTAATAATAATACCCTCACGCTATCTCTGGATATCTTCGGATAAAGGAAGTATTTGATCAACCTACTGGTCTGATTAAAAAAAATGCTTATTAAGAGTTTCACTTTGAGTTGGTCTTATTTTTTTTTATTTATTTCAGAGTGGTAGAAGGTTAAAAATACTCGTATTTGATTATAATTCCAAACTAGCGTAAAACACCCAATTATTGACACCCTCTACTAATTAATTGACACCTAAACAGATTTTTTTCGAGAAGAATAATTAGATAAAACCACAGTGTTTATTTGATTATTCTAAATATAACTGTCTATCGTAATTTCGTTAATTTTGAATAAATCTGTTGTAGTGTCAATTAAATGGGTGGGGTGTCAACAGTTGGGTGTTTTACCCTAATCATAAGTAATAAGACGCAACCCACTTCTTGTATTTTCTTATAAAAGAGGACTTCTGCTTCACATATGGTGAAAATTAGCTACAAGTGCATTTTTGAAGGCAAAATGTTGCGTCAAAATGAAGTAAATTGCTTATGCCCCTAGAACCCTTTAGCAAGGATATCTCTGAGCTATAATAAAAATTTATTTCGAGTAACAAATGACTCATATTGTGTTAGTAAAGACTTATCCTAGTTATAATGGTAGGCCTTCACTAGAAATACATCAATGCGAAAATCTCACCTTGCAGCCAAAATGAGGGGCGTTGTGCCGTCGTGCATCCTAGCGTTGAGGTTAGTGGCCCTATTCCTTAGCAGTATCTGGAAGACGCCCATAGCGTCGGCCGCCACCGCCGCGTGTAGGGGAGTGCGGCCAGTATTGTCCTGGGAGTTGGCATCGGCCCCTGCGTCTAGGAGCCGTTTTGCTGCATCGGCTCTTGCGTATCTAAAATAGATAAGATAAATAAGTATACGAACACGCTTTGTTACCAGGGGAACGCGAACGAAGTCTGGAAAAATTGGTTGTCTGTAAAGTCGGTTTACGGACGATAATTTTAAGTGGTAACGTCTTAAGAAAACATTTATGAAAAATTGCATACTAGAGTGGAAGAGAGATAGGTGCGTCACAAGCCGTACGTTAAGGCCGATCGTGCCTCTCTCGCTTGTTTTGTTATGTGAGGTTGTAATTACGTGTTAGACACGAGATTAAAAAGAACTGCCCTTGAGTTTCTTGCTGGTTCTTCTCGGGGTGCTGCATTTTGAACCAGCAATTCGTCGGTAGAGATTGGCTGCTGTTTACAGTTAACCAATCTCCATGGACGAGTTTAGAGTGCCTTGTTATTAGACTATTGACTTTTCAAAGTGTATTTTATATATGCACCTACTCAAAATAAATGATTTTGAATTTTTTGAATTGAAGAAAAGCCAGATAAAGAGTACCCGAAACCGACGAGCACGCGCAGTAGTTTGATGGATGTGGATGAAGCACGAGAGATCTGCCAGGTTCGTAGCAGGCTATTGTCTCTGTCTACCCGAATGGGAAATGTGCGTGAAATTATGTATGTTGTAATTACATTGCATTAATTGACGCGCCTGTTGGCTCAGTTGGTAGTAACCCTGCCTTCTGAGTCGGAGGCCGCGGGTTGGATCTTCGCTCGGGGCCAACATTTGTGTGCATGAACATGTCTGTTGGCTTCGTGACTGGATTTTTGATATCAGTTGTTAAGTACCCATAGTACAGGCTCTGCCTAGTTTGGGACTGAATAATCGTGTGTGAATTGTGTCCCACAATTTATTTATTATTTATTTATTACTTGCGACCCGCCCCGAACTTCGCACGGGTGCAATGCTAACACTAAAACCTTCCTCTTGTATCACTCTATCTATTAAAAAAAAACGCATCAAAATCCGTTGCGTAGTTTTAAAAATTTAAGCATACAAAGGGACATAGGGATATAGGGACAGAGAAAGCGACTTTGTTTTATACTATGTAGTGATAAACAAACTCACCTAGCAGCGAGATGCAAGCTGGTCTCTCCAGTCTTGTCCATGGCCGCGTTCAGCTGCGCGCCCTGAGCCACCAGCTCGGATATGATGTGGGCGGTCTGCTCGTCTTCCGCGTCGGAGCCCGTGTCTAGGCCTCCGCCCCTGACGGCCGCCACCATGAGGGGCGTCATCCCGAGAGGCCCTCGGGCGTCCACGTCGACATGTCCGTCGTGCTGTTGGTATACGGATACATGAAGCTTTACACCTGCGTGGGAGTCTGACCTCTAAGGTGATTGTAATAAGAATATTACAAAGTAAGAGGTGGTATGAGCTACATCCTATCTCTGTCTCACTCGAGCCACAGTCAGAATTTTCAAGCCACCCTAGTGTATTTGTAATCTGACATAGCTTAACGACTTCCATTGTGCGTAAACAAGACCATATATTTAGCATGCTTTCCGAAACACGGAAGCGCTCGTGATATTATATACAAACTACATACTCATGCAAAATTTCAAGTCTATATGACAATAATTATAAGTAGGTTAAAATCGATTTCAAAAATTTGTTTACAGACAGCTAGTTACAAGAAGGTTACAAGTGAGCTTGTAAATAGCTTGTGAAAAAAAAGTATATTTACCATGGGATTTTACAGGACAATGTTTGTCAGCTAGTCATCTCTATAAATAAAAATGACAATCGAAAGTATGTTCAAAATGTCAAATCTCCGAAAGTTCTCTTCTTGTCGTCTGTACCTATTGTCGTATTAGCATTATTCAATTAATTTGTAATTATTAATAAACAAATATACTCACGATAGCCGGCGGAGTCATCATGCTTGGTGGTACTCTTATATCGGCCGCGTCCAAATGCTGCTGAGTCCACACTCTCGAGTCATGCCCTGCCTCCTCATAGTCCGTTATCGCCGTGTGGTCCGAAGCGTAACCCCCTGGGGCACCATTTGCATCACCTGGCCCTCTCGCCCTCTTAGCTCTTGGAGGAGCCGAACCATCGTCATCGTCATCAGACCAATGGGGAGGCCCCATATGACCCCCATTGATATCAACGTCGATGCATCCCATTGAGCCCTTGTTTAAGTTCCTCATCTCCTGGCCATCGGGACCCCGTCGTCTGGACCTTCGTCTTGACGAGGAGTTGCTCCTAATAAATCCTTCAGGGAACCACGTTATGCCGGCAGCGCGTTTTCTCTGCGCCGTCACTAAGACGCCAATAAGCAGGCCTGCTAACAGCACCAATATAACCCCAATGAAGACGTACTTGGAGTTCGTTGGTAGATCGTTCGTTGGGTCCACGGCTGGAGGATACATGCCTTTAACTTGGTAAATAGGGAAACCAGACGACAAGGAATGTTTGGATGCAGTGGCCGCTAAGAACTCTGCCGCTTCGCGAGCCGAGAAAAAGCACTCCGATCCAGTTGTAGTAGTACATTTTCTGTTATCAATTTCCAAATACACTTGTACTCCTGACTGGCCTCTTTCAGTTAGTACAATATGGTGTTTCTTGCCGACCTCTGTGTCTTGAAGGCCGACGTCAGTTGAACCCTTCCAGGGGTACACCATGTCGTTGCCTAAATGGTCTTTCTTTATCAAGACAGTTGTGCGGAGTTGATGGCCCAAATCTCTTAGGAACGGTACAGATTTTTCCCTGAAAGTCGCCATGTCCATGAGCAAGATGACGGACATCACTCCTTCGGCTAACTCCGGCGGCTCGTTCTCGCAATCCAAGCCATCCCAGTTACACTCAGCATTGTTGCATCCATAATCGCAATGGCCATTAGCATAATGCTTTTGGCAGTATTGGTCGTAGATCGGGTTACATCTCTGTAGAGACTTTTCGCAGTCTCTCCCGTCGAACAAGCAAGCTTGAGTGTTGCAGACTTCATTGCATTCTCCATTCATGAAGACCTCCCAACATTTTATGGGCGCAGTGCAGTTGGCCCACGGGTTGATGCCTAAGGAGCAATCGTTGCCGTCAAACTCGCAGGCGTATGTGTTGCACTCCTCGTCGCAATGGTGGTCGCCTTGTCGCTCTTTGCAGCCGATTTTCACACAATGTTCCCTTTGGAATGCCAGATCGAGTTCTTGGAGCGTCAATCCTGGGTTGTTTTTGTTGTACACACCGCTAACGGGGCTTCCGTATCCGCCTCTAGAGTGTCTATCGTGAATCTCGCAGTTCTTCCCAGTCCATTGCCTCGGGCAGTAGCAGAGGTAGTCTCCAGGGTTGTCAATGCACCGCGCTTCGGGGTGTTTGCAGGGACTGCTGAGGCATTCGTTCATGGAGTCGATTTCGCAGTTGATGCCTGACAGCCCTGACGGACAATCGCATACGTAGCCCCCTATTTCTGAAGTTCGACAGTATCCACCATTTTGGCAGGGGTTGGAGTCGCACGCGTATCCTGAATATTCACAATTCTTCCCGTAAAAGCCGTCGTTACACAAGCACTCGTGTCCTCCTTGGATAGCTGTGCAGATTCCGCCGTTTTGACAGGGCGAGTTGGCACAGAAGTTGACCTTTGCATCGCAATGCCGCCCCATATACCCAGCTTTACAGTTGCATTGATAATCGTTGATCAGTTGAACGCAGTCCTGAGTGCCGGGAGCTGAGCAGGGGTTCGAGAGACATTCGTTGATATCTCCCTCGCATCTCGGCCCAACGAATCCGGCAGGACACTTGCACTCGAAGCCCCCGACCCTGTCCAGACAAGTCCCGTTGTTATGACACGCGTCCTGTTTGCAGTCGTTCACGTTAATTTCGCAGATCTTCCCCAAAGTGCCGAAGGGGCATGAGCAAGAGAAGTTGTCGATCAGGTCGTGGCAAGTCCCTCCGTTCTGACAAGGGTTGGGTAGGCAGTCGTTGACGTTCAATTCGCAGTTTTGGCCTTGGAAACCTTTGGCGCACTGGCACTGGTAGGTCCCGACGAGGTCTTTGCAGACGGCTCCGTTCTGGCAAGGGGCGGATTCGCACTCATTGATCTCCTTCTGGCAGTAGGAGCCAGTGTACCCGTCGAGGCAGTGGCAGCGATGGGAGTTGCCGATGTCTTCGCAGGAGCCGTTGTTGCAGAGTTTTTTCAAATTTACACCTGTGGATTAATGTTACTTTTATAATAAAAGTTATAATATGTAATGTTCATTTATGGGAGTTTTCTGTTTCCGCCAGTGTACAGTTTGACACGTGCCTCAAAACCAATTCTGGGTCATGCAGGCTTCTTCACGATGTTTTCCTTCACCGTCAAGGTATAAATGTTCATAAGATTTTGAACGACATGGTACATGCCTTCTTCATGATTCCAAATCAGGCTTCATACATAAGGAGGAAATACTTTCCAATATACAATCCCGGACACATCTATCGGGCCACCTAGTGTTTTAAGTTTTGACGGTCCCTAGCTAAAAATAAATGTTAGGTGGAGCAATAAGTTGGTATGCAGTTTTGAAGCTGATTTATTGGTCAACCTTTTGGTATGTTTTTTTTTTATTTCGAATTCAGAATTGTGAAAAAAAATAAGAAAATTCGAGTCTGTTCATTGTTTTCAACGATGCAAGGGAGGAGAAAACTTTTTTAATTTGCGAAAGTTGGATTTTTTTATTTGTTTCTGAGTTTTGGTTCAATAATATGGCTAAGTGCAAACTTTCAACCAGTTTTGACCAAAAAATATTGATACTCGGCCTGAAATTGCCGCCAAAGCTGTAGCACTTCTGCAGGCCGGGCATAGCCAAAGAAATGTGAGTGCACAACTGAATTTAAGCCGTACTACTGTCCGAAGAGTTTATTAAAGGTACTTAGAGACTGGCGGCTTCGTTCGTTGTCAAGGAAGACCGCGATCTCGTGTGACAACGTTTTTAGCTAGGACCGTCAAAACTTAAAACACTAGGTGGCCCGATAGATGTGTCCGGGAGTGTAGTATCACAGCTTTTGTAATACCACTTATTAGTTCTGCTAAACTAAGAGACCATTCGTGTTAAAGAATAATTACCTTTTCTGAAGGCAGCATCTTTGCAAGACACCATTTCAACGTCGCAGAGCTTGCCGGACCATCCAGGAGCACACGTGCAAGTATACTGTGGGCCTTTTTGGGAGCAAGTCGCGCCATTCTCACAGGGATTGTTTTCGCACCTATAAGAGAATAAAGTCTATGAGCAAAAAGAACTCCTCATAAATAGCGTTCATCATTCATTCATCCAAACTTTCACTTTTATAATATTAGTGTCATATTTTGCAATGGTTGAATCTTGGTTGAATCCTGCAGACCCATTCAAAGAGGTTGGAAGAAATAATTTTGAGGTTGGAAGAAAATCATTCTCTTTTCTAGAAACTTTTTATTTAAACGTCTTTGGACCCATTATCTAAAATATATTCGATTAAACAGAGGTTATTCTAAATCTAATGGTCGGAATTTTGATGAAGTAGTCATTGTCTGAGAGCATAGGGTACAACCATTGATAACTCACTAGCTGTTACGCGCAATTTCACACGCGTAGTTACCGTTTCTGTAGGAATACGGTAACTTTAAATTAATGAAATAGTTTTAAAAATCGGTTTAGAAGTTTCGGAGCCTATTCAAACAAATAAACAAATCTTTTCTCTATATAATATTAGTAGGTATAGAAGTATAGACAAGTCTCACAACTTAACATAGACATATCTTACGTCTCTAAGAGGTCAGGCCATAAAATCAGAAAAAAAAACTCACCAGTTAACGTATGTGTCACAGTGCTTCCCCGTGTACCCGTAAGGGCAGTGGCAAGTGTAGTAGGTCACGTGGTCGTGGCAAGTGGCCCCGTTGTCGCACGGCGAGCTGTCGCACATGTTGATGCGGAACTGACAGTTGGAACCCGTGTACCTAGAATAAGAGGAACTGGCTGTGACATCATCATCTTGCATTTATACATTACTAGCAGCGCCCCGCAGTTTCACCCGCGTAGTTCCCATTCCCGTGGGAATACGGGGATAAAATTGGCCTATGTGTTATTCTGATGAATAAGCTATATAACTGTAAAGTTTCTTCAAAATCCGTTGGGTAGTTTTTGAGTGATAGAGCAACAAACATCCATACATCCATAATATTAGTAGGATTTGGGTCTAAATTTAAGTCGTTCGGTCGGTCGGTTCAGTCGGTGCGAAACTGTGTGGCTAACAGATACTTATGTTACATTTCCGATATTTTTAGGAAATACATAAACTACCTAATCAAAACTACCTAAAAATAAAAACCCATCTACATTTCAAATAGGTATACAATTAACAAAATATGTTGGTCTGACATTCCATTGATCGATTAGTTAGTGGGGGCTCACAAAATACCACCGTTGTGGCACTGTTTTAAAAGGGAATGTGCATGTTTTTTTTATTTCCTAAATTAAGCATTTATAAGATAAAAAAAAAATAAATAGGCTTGAAAATCGTCAAAATATTTTATCACATTTCGTTTCGACCAATGGCGGTTTTGTAAGTTTGAATTTCCGTCCCTTATTTTTCACTTTTTATATATGTAGTACTAATTCAAGGTGTTCTTATTATCTTAATATTTCCTTTCTTTCTATAAGTGGACTCACGCAGGCGGACAAGAGCAGTTGTAGGAGTTGATGCCGTCGATGCAGGTGCCTCCATTCATGCAGCTGGACTCCGTGCAGTCCTCGTCGTTCGTCTGGCAGTTGATCCCCGAGAATCCCAGAGGACAGGTGCACGTGTACGAAGCCACGTACTGGAAAGAACAGGGTAATTTAGTATGCTAAAAAAAACTGTGCTGTTTTTAGGGTTTCGTACCCAAAGGGTAAAACGGGACCCTATTGCTAAGACTTCGATGTCCGTCCGTCTGGCTGTACCTCATGAACCGTGATAGTTAGACAGTTCATATTTTCACAGACGATGTATTTCTGTTGCCGCTATATCAACAAATATACTTAAAAAGAGAATAAAACAATTTAAATATTTAAGGGGGCTCCCATACAACAAACGTGATCTTTTTTGCACCTATTTCAATACTTTTTTTAGATATTGGCTTTGTCACATTTTTTAAAAGATTTTGTGTTAGGACGTCATCTATTCACAAACGAGACGCGAGAGTCTGGAGCCGGCATCATAGTGATGATGATGATGATGTGATGAATATTATTATGAAACTAACATGCTTGCGACAAGATGACGTCATTACAATTGTGCTTTTTGCATATTTAAGCGCTATAAATATCGGATTTATCCGATCTCCGATCCGAATCACATCTTCACAAACCTGATTGCAAGTGGCGCCATTCATGCAGGGCCGCGACTGGCATTCGTCGATGTCCACCTCGCAGTGTTTGCCCGCGAACCCGCTTGCGCACACGCAGTTGTAGTCCCCGATGCTGTCGAGACACGTCGCGCCGTTCTGGCATGGCGCTGTGAAAAAACGGATGCTATAGTCACTGCTGATGGCATTTGGCTATACAAATACATACATATATATATATATATCGACGGTGAAGGAAAACATCGTGAGGAAACCCGCAGGTCCCAGAAATGTGTAAATAGACCCGGTCCGGCGAAGCACTCTCCACCTATCACGTTGAATGGTCCAAAAAATGTACTCGTGAAACGTAGGTATTGACAGAATTGGAATACCTCACCCCCTCGAGGATAAAAGGCGTGAGATTATTTTTATTTTTAGAAAAGAGGCTCTTATACAGCTTGAATTTGAAAAGACAGATTTTCATTTTTACTAAAGAGCTTTTACAACTTGAATTTTGAAGAGCCAAAGCGACTTTTCATTACCAAACCAAGTAGAGCTCAAAAACCAGTGTCAAATACTTACACGGCGCGCAATCGTCAGTATTAATCGCGCAGTCTTTCCCCTCGTAACCTCTTGCACAGAAGCAGGCGTATGAGCCTCCTGTGTTGACGCACGTGGCTTCGTTGTGGCAGGGTGCTGTTACAGAGCACTCGTCGACATCACGCTCGCAAAGGGCGCCCGTCCAGCCAACAGGACATTGGCAAGTGAACTCAGCGTATGATGCTTCAGCCAAGCATCTGCCTCCGTGGCGGCATCTGGTGGCAAAAAGAAGTTTTTATATGTAATCTAGGCCTTGCAAATTTTTATGTTGTTGTAGATGTTTGTTCCTCTGTCATGCAAAAACTATTAAACGGATTTTGATGAAACTTTACAGTTACGTAGCTTATACATCAGATTAACACATAGGATATATTTTATCCCCGTATTCCCACGGGAACGGGAACTACGCGGGTGAAACAGCGGGGCGCTGCTAGATGGTATATAAAACCTCTTGAATCACTCTATCTATTAAAAAAAACGGCATCAAAATCCGTTGCGTAGTTTTAAAGATCTAAGGACAGACAGATAACGGGAAGCTACTTTGTTTTATACAATGTTCGGCCCCACAAGGCAACGATAGCGCGGTCGTTCTCCAACAAGATGGACCGACCAAATTAAAGACTCATTCAAGTTCTACACGGTTGTGAGAGACGCGTTGGACAGAAACCGGAGGAGGCAGATCATCCACTCTAAATGCGACCCTAAGCCCCTTTTCACACGTGCCGGTTTCGACCGGGCCGGCGCGCGGCGAAGTATGTGGCCATGTACGTTCGCTTTCATGCGTACCGGCGGGCAACCGGGCAATCGGCCATACATTTCGCCGCCGGATCGGCGGAAACCGGTACGTGTGAAAAGGGGCTAATTCTGACCACGATCCTCAGACATGAGGGACCGACCCCAGAGAGATATTGATGTAAAATCTTACTGGTTAGGCGCGCATGGGTCGAGCGTGTTCTCGCAGTTGCGTCCGGAGTGCGGTGGTGCGCATACGCAGCGGTACCCGTTGACGAGGTCGATGCACGAGCCGCCGTGCAGGCAAGGGTTGCCGGCGCAGTCGTCGATGTTGGTCTCGCAGTTCACGCCTAAAGGAAAAAATCGATTGTCTGTTAAGTCGGTTTACTGACGATAGTTGAACGTGACAACGTCATAAGTTAATACTGATGGAATGGATTGTGCCTCTTTGTCGCTCGTTGCGCGCTCTCGCTTGCACTTCAAGCCTTAAATGGAACGCGCGAGGTAACGCCGCATACGTCATATTTTTTCGAGCGTGCAGCCGGCTCCATCGAATTATAAGACGTTGTCACGTAAAAAAAAGATTCAACGTCAAAATATTTTATTCGAAGTAGGAACTTACAAGTCCACTTATTGAACGTCATTTCAACTCCACCGCTTCAGCATGTATGGTTGAGAAGAAGCGGGGCAAGAAACTCCTCAAAACAATATTTTTTTTAATAGTCTTTCTAATAATTAGCAGAGCACAAAGTTCTCCTAGTCTATTAAGAGTTGATGGAACATTGGAAACCCTCCTAGTATTACACTAGCCTTTTCCTGTCTTTACGAGATTAAAAATAACATGTGTCAAGCTGTCTACCTTCCAAATGGAATACTCGATTCAGTGGAATAATCGTGAAAACTTGACTATTACTTTGCCCTGGCTTAGGTCTAGATAATAACCTCGCATTGTTACATGTTCTGCTGTTAGTCTCACAATTTATCTCTTCCCAATTATTTTTTCGTAGAGGCTAGCGTAACCTCCCCATATCATCAAGGCAACTTTTAATCAAATACCACTATTATGGTGAGAGAATGTCAAAATATATTGTACCAAAAGTATATAACCAATTATAATTCTTAAGACAAAAACCTAAAGTAAGCAAAAAATAGTTGAAAAGTAAAATTCAAAACCTGTTCTTGGAAACTTAGAACTAAAAACTTACCAGTGAATCCCAGGACACAGTCGCACTTGTACGCGTTCAGTCGGTCGTGACACGTGCCGCCGTGCTGGCATGGATTGGAACTACATTCGTCGATGTCTCGCTCGCAGCGTTGTCCTAGAACAAGTTTTGAATTAATCACCGATTTAGTATACCTGTTGAATGACTAACAATAAAATTCCCAAGATGTTTTAATGTTTTTACGAATTGACTTGGTCCTGTGTGCCTTATTGGCTCGACAGCATTTACCGGACTGCGGAGAGGCCGTGCGTCTACAAACTACAGTATGGCCATTTTAACTTGTCAGCTCTGAAGTTGCGCTAATGGCTGCGCAATAACAATTTTTAGCAACCATTTGGCGTTATTAGGCAGTTGAAACGGCCTTACTGTAAAGCTGCGACTGGCCTAAAGGTACCCAGAAGGTACAGAGTACAGACCGCTGGTGGTGTGGGTCAAGACGCGAATAGTGTTGGTAACTTCCAGGAACTGGTGTAATGGTAGTCGTCAAGTAAATTATTAGAAATCTTTTGCAGTAAAAAAAAATGAGTAAAGTCAGTAGGATGAAAGGCTGTAGAATAGAAAGTACATACCTCCGTATCCTGGCAAGCAGTGGCAGATGAACTGGTTGACGCCGTCCTCACAAGTGCCACCGTTGATGCACGGGTTGGATGCACATTCGTTCACGTCGGACAAGCATCTGTGGAAGTTGAAATTATAAATAATGTTCGATTTCCAATCTTTTTTCGTTATTGTTGTTCTTAGTAAGTATGGACTATATGCTAGTTTTTGCCCATAGCTGAAGTTCTTTTGTGATATAAAGTATTTACTGCGAGTGTGAGTACAAGTCTAAAAATTCTACCTACATTCCACTTAGCCACAAAGTTTCAGTGGTGAAAGCTGTGTGTTGACAGATCAGTCAGTTTCTTCTGAAATTATATAGATTCTCCCGTTCGCGTTCCAATTTCGAAAACCATTTCTTAATGTGTGCCTACACTGCCTATATTCCTAGGTCCAGCAGAGGAGGCTATATATATATAACAAGTCAGGGGGTTAGTCAAGTTTTTTTACAAGTACAGACTATAACATACCTAGCATCATAATACCCTCTAGGACACTCGCAGCGGAATCCGTTGATTCTGTCGATGCACTTGCCGCCATTCGCGCACGGGTTGGACAGACACTCGTTGATGTTAGTCTCGCAGTGCTGGCCGGTGAACCCGGGGATGCACTCGCAGGTATATCTGTGGTTGAGGATGATTTTATAATTGAGGATGAGGATAGAGAAACAAAATGTGTCGAGAAAAAAGTACAGGGGCACCTGCAGGCACACAAATGTGCATCTGTGATTGAGGATGATTTTAGAATTGAGGATAAGGATATAGAAACAAAATGTGTCGAGATAAATGTACAGGTGCACCCGAAGGCACACAAATGTGTATCTGTGATTGATGATGATTTTAAAATTGAGGATGAGGATAGAGAATCTAACTTAAAGGTATCGCGATAAATGTAAAGGTGCACTCGCAGGCACACAAATGTGCATCTGTGATTGAGGATGATTTTAGAATTGAGGATGAGGATAGAGAAACAAAATGTGTCGAGATAAATGTACAGGTGTACCCGCAGGCTGACTACGGTACTGACGTTACTGATAAAGATTCAACAGTGTTAAGAAAAATATTCCGATGCACAGATGTAAGGGGACGATATTAGAATGGAGGTTGAGGATTGTGGTAACTATATTAAGTAGGCATTGATTTATATGTATAGCTTAGACATGCAAACATGTACAGTAAATGAATAGCAAAAGAGAAAGTGCAATTGACTAAATCTTTGTTAGCCTTCATATAGTAAGCATATAGGTAGTTTTAAAAAATATCTACAAAAACGAAGCAAAAATCAATAGACATGAAATTAAAAAATAAATTAACGAAATGAAAAAAACTTACTCGAAAGAGTTATTGCTGCATGTAAAGAAAAGAAAGATTTTAAAAAACAGAAAGTGTTAAGAATATAAGCCACAGCAAATTAATATGAAATAAATATTAGTAGGTGCAGTGTAATATTGCTTTAGGTTGAATATGGCTAGAAGGAATAAGTTGAAATATCTAAGTGTTCTAGCTAATGTATTGAAGGAATCCAATATAAGCAGCAATAGTGCCTTGAAAGCAGCACATTAAGTGACTTATAAGCTGTATATTTGACTTGAAAGAAATCTTTATGTAGCTGTAATCTGCAATGTGGTTATATAATGCGCAAAACACAAAATACAAACCTGTTGATGCCGTCGATACACGTGGCTCCGTTCCGACACGGATTGGAATAGCATTCGTTTACGTTGACTTGACAGTTCTTTCCCGACGTCCCTGGTTTGCAACGGCACTGATACCCGTCGATAAGATCTTCACAATGTCCTGGAGCAGAAATTATTTCTATTAATATCGGGGTTAAAGCGGAGTAGACTAAAACATGGCGTACGTCTATCTCTTTGGCACTGCCTGTAGCCTACATGGTTTGAAGGTTTTTGAAGTGTTCGATTCGAAAGCTTTCTTTTAGTAGTTCTTTCTTTTGTGTGTAGATCTTTCTTTTGTAGGGTGACTCGAGGTGGAATGCTTGACCAGCAATAACAGCAAACATCTTCGACCAAGCTTAACTAAACTAAACAGATGCTGCACTGAAGTTAACAATGAATACAATGTAAATGGTAAATTGAAGAAATCCTTCAAAGAGTTGAATAAGAAGCAGATACATATAGAATTTGTATGGAAAAAACACAACCTTATTTTTCGCAATTAAAATGTTAAATTCTTCAGTTTTAGCGTATACTCAGCTGCGAGAGGTCAATGACGCCGGCGCACCGGCTAGCTGGCGACCTTACCGACTGATAAGCTACGTAGTATATGGCAAATACAGAACCATCTTAGAAAATTACGCAAAAGTAGTTTTTTATTGTTATTTATTTAAACTTTTTATATGTTTGCGCAATGTTGATCGGCTACTCTTTTACCTCCTGAGAGGTATCCCTCAATTTACCAGTCACGCTGTATAGATAAACCTATAAGAGGATAGGTGTTATGTAATCTGGTTTCTTACCTCCAAACTGACAGGGGTTGGACTCGCACTCGTTGATCTGCGTCTGGCAAACGCGACCAGTGTACCCCGGATGACAGTTACAGGTGAAACTGTTATCCCCGTCGATACACTCGCCGCGGTGGCAAGGGGCAGACAAGCAGTCGTTGATGTTCGTCTCACAAGACATTCCTAAGTAGAAAAGTTTTTTATACAGCTACGTGAGTGTCCCGTTCCCGGGGGAAAATTATAGCCCATGTTACTCATAGAAAAGTAAGCTTTGCATCGGTGAAAGAATTTTTACAATCGGTCCAGTAGTTTTTGAGTTAATTCATTAGTTACAAACATAGAAGAATATAAATCTTTCCTCTTTATAACATTAATATAGATGTGGACTAGTGGCTTGCAATCGTCCTGCCACAGACAAAAGCACGACTTATCAGGTCTAATTGTGCATCTAAACCATCTAAGGACCCACTCAAATGCACACAAAAAAGTCACCAAAATCGGTCCAGCTATTTTCGAGTTTTTGCGAGACTACCGCAGCAATTGATTTTTATTTATTTATTTATTTATAAATAGACAAGCTGTTTTGCTTAACGTGTAGCGGTAAAAGTACTCTAAGTTGCTCTTTCTTAAAGAGGCAATGATGATAATAAATTTCATGCTATCAATTATTGTGTGAAGGGGGCCCAAAGAAAATTTATTCCGAATTTGTAATATACAATCAGTACACACAATTACTCGTAAAGCAGAGGTATCAATGTAACATAACTATAGTAAGATACCTTCAGATGACCACAGTTCCACAAAAGTACGAAGTGTGAGCAAAGATGTATACGTAGCCCAAATGTACTGCAGACTTACCCGTGTAGCCCAAAGGACATTTGCAAGTGTATTCAGCGATGGAATCCTGGCACGTGCCTCCATTCCTACAAGGACTCGATGCGCAATCGTCGATGTTGACTTGACACCGAGCGCCCGTAAAACTGTAAAAATACATAATAATTTAGCTACGCATTTGTTTTTCTTATAAAAACTAAACTGTGACATTAGTATGGACATTACTAATTTAGTAGTTGAACATTCCAGCGAGGTAAAACAGAAATGGGGATGTTTCCCGGGTATAAAGAAATCGATTTCATTTGGTTCCTCAGTTAAAAAAATACTGGACACATATTTTTTGCTAATAAATAAAAATAGACTGAGTGGGAGGTTTCGTCGTCACGTCATGCGAAAATTTATACTATGGCGTGACGCATGCGAAATTTCAAAAGGTATCATCTTAATTTTTTTGTTTGCATGGCAAAAGAAAAAATACGTATACAACATTTTTAGTAATCTAACTGCCCTTAAGTTTCTTGCTGGCTCTTCTCGGGGTACTGCATTTGGAACCAGCAACTCGTCGGTGGAGATGGGCTGCTGTTTACATTTAGCCAATCTTTATGGACGAGTTGTTAAAGTTAGAGCCTTGTTATAATAAACTATTGACATTTTTAAGTGTATATTCCATACCTAAAGAAATAAATGTATTTTGAATTTGACTTTGACTGGGGAACTTGTCATCTACTACCCTTTCTTTTTTTCTTTCGCATGCGGGGAAAATGCTTTACGCATACCTGGTGGTAGCGGGGACGACAACCAGGTTATGTCAGGCTTGCACTGACTAAAAACCCCCCATGCTGTTCCTCCTCTCGCCCTAAGTCCGAGGTCATCTACTACCATAAGAGATGGCCATAGTCACAGCTCATTGACAGACAGACGGACGACCGGACAGCTGACGCTTAGTAATAGGGTCCCGATGGCACCCTTTGGGTACGAAACTATAAAATGATCTATTGGAAAGCAAAATTATCCTTTTTTTTTTCATTTTCCTGTGTCTGTGTCATTGAAAGAGGAAGCCATTTAAAAATCTTTTTAAAGACAATATAAGTATGGTTTTCACATCTCCAAAATATTTAGACACTCGTGAACTCACCCATTGACGCAGGTGCATCTGAACGCGTTGATCATGTCATGGCAGACGCCTCCGTTCAAGCAGGGGTTGTTGGCACACTCGTCTATTTCTACTTCACACTGGGTCCCAGTAAAACCTTGAACGAAAAGAAACAAAATTATTCATTTTTATTCAAGATTGAGAAGGTTAATATATTTACACATATGTGTATAAATATGTACAGTCAAGAGCACGCTAAGCTTGACACTTTGGACTTTAACCAGGCCCTGTATTCTATGGCGCGCAGTATAAATCAGAGCTCAGCTTAAACTGGTGTAGTGTAAAGCTTGACTTGCACTTGACTGTACATGGGTACATAAAAAAACAAAGCATTCGCATTACTTATACTTTTGTGCACGGGTCGATGTTGAGTATATTTATTATACTGTAAGTTGTGACGATAAGTAAATGTAGCGAGAAACCAATAGACAATTTACGTCTCCCGCCAAATGTTTTGCAGTTTGACAAGACTACAGAGTACTACCGGCTTTGCTTCAACATCAATAGTAGCCTATATAATTTCCTTTCTTAAGATGGGGGTCTAATATATCTCGTGAAATGTGGGTATAGCCAGTAATAGAATACCTCTGCCTACCCCCTCGGGGATAGAAAATCGTGAGATTATTTAATTTAATTTTTTTTAATTTAAGTTATTAGCTATCACTCTTCCAATTTACTTCAACATCGCTTTAGAGGTTTAGCCGTGAAAAGGTAAAAGAGTTACTTTCGCATTGATAATTATATTAATGTTTTTTTTTAAACGAGCAGACGGGTCACCTGATAGTAAACTACCGTCGCCCATAGACACCTGCAACTCCCGAGTCACAAGTGCGTTGCCTTTGAGGTACACGCTCTATTCTTGAAGTATGTTAAAATGTTATGCAGTCATAAATAATTGGGAGACCCAGTTTGCTTTACCACAAAGTCGCTTTTACCTTACGGAGTTTGTAAATTAAACTTCACTCGCATGACAATAGCTAACTATTCATTAAGTTTAGAGGGAGTTAGTTAAACCAGCATTGCGGCTCGTAAAGTTTAAGAAGTAATGCTGCGAAATAGGGTTGTCACTTAGATATTTAATTTTTAAAAGATAATATTGTGCTACATTTGAGGGTTATAAACCTTTAGTTGATTATTCTACTACTTTATTATCTGAATGTGTCAATTTATAAAACGAAATTTATCACAATTATTTTTAAATTAAATTACGATGTTGTGATGCAAATTCAAAGTTCATCTAAATTGCTAGCTGGTAGAACTAACAGACATAATCTGATTTTGTTATTTACTATTTTAGATTTTAATTAGTGTTAGTAAGTTAGCTTCGCACGGGTTGTTTGTTGTTGTTCTTATAAAGGCTGATTCATGTTACAACGGGACGTGCCCCGTCCGGGCCCGGGCGTGCCTCGTGCGGGGCACGGTCAAATACTTTTTGTATAAAGCGCTGACCAGGACGTGCCCCGTCCGGGCCAAATGTCGAGGCGTATTGTAGGATGGTTCGCCCCGGACGGGGCATGTCCGTGCCCGGACGGGGCCCGGTCCGTTGTAACATGAATCAGCCTTAAAGGTACAGGCGGAAAAATATACACACAAAATTATGCTAATTAGAGATTTGAAAAGAGAAACATTTTCTCGGGTCTTTTCAAAAATATATCAATTCTAAATTTGACCTTTTTTATTAATAGTATTTAAAAAAAGTACAAATATTCTTTTGCACTCGAAAACGTTACGGTTTGGTTTCCTGACAACCCTTGCAACAATGTGGACTGCAGGACTGTTAACTTTGACATGTTGTTAATAGCATCGCCAAAGCTTTTAACGACCAATCTTTGAAATATGGACGGCGTCACATAAAAACGGACTAATTTATTTGTCAGAACTGTTTTAAACGTCTGCGGTTTCAAAAAAGCGCAGAATGCATTTTGTAATAAATAACTTTTTCTTACAAAACTGAATACAAGTTACAGTGCTTTAAATTGCGAATGACATAAGTTGTTTGAGACTGTCATTTTGGAAATATCTTTACTAGCAGCACCCTGCGGTTTCACCCGCGTAGTTCCCGTTCTCTGGGAATACGGGGATAAAATATAGCCTATGTTACTCCCAGATAATATACCGGAATTTGGGGTGAATAGAATCATTTTCAAACTTCATTAACTAATATGTTGTGACATAATTTTGTGTTATCTATGGTACCATAAAGTTATCTGAAACCTCAATTGCGTCGATCTGTGATATGATATGTGATAAATGTATGCAAACAATTGACTTCTTATTAAAAAATGTTATGGTTTGCACTTGGGTACAGAGATACTTCATCAAATACAAAAATGTCTTGATGTCTAAAGCAGTCCTCAACGCTTTCTTTATCCCATAAAAATATCATCAAGTCTCCCATCAAACCGTGAAGTTCATTTCATCTCAGGCAATGACAAATAGACAAACAGACAAAAACCATGTTTACCCTGCAAGTCGAGACGACTCAAGAATGCTAATTGGCCCATCCAGGCGCTTACAAACAACTTCGTATGCCAATCGCAATATACACTCTAAACCTTAGTTTTAAAGTTGAAAATGATTCGGACCAAAACGCAGCAGTAATTCGTTTGACTGAACTTCCATTCGTTTCAGACAGTTGATCAAAAATCAACCGTAAATTATAAGCTGTGGAGCTCAATATAAAACGGATTGAAACTGTAAAACGCCCCAGGCTGGACAATCTAGCTCACAGACTCAGACCAGTGTCCGACTATGCCCTTATAAAGTACAATTGCCTTTTTGCACTTAAAACATCTTTATGTCTTTGTAACAAAGTTCAATTCGGCCAAAGATGGCGAAGTCAACAGCAAAATGTCGCTTCCATTCGTTCATACAAAACCACCATTAAAATTATTCGAATGCAGTCTCAGAAACGTCTAAAGGGCATTTGAATGAACGTGAAGATCGACATTATTAGATCCGTTATGGTTGGGGGTAATTAGCAAAGGTACTAGCTATGTTCCTTTCTTATATGGAGTAGGGAATTTTATCAAGGAGTTCTGTTGGTCAGTACTAACTTGGACTTATAACTGTTCTTGTTAAGGATCCCACAACCATCGTAACTAGTCATCCTAACTTAATAGTATAAATGCGAGTTTGTTTGTTAGGTGGGTCGTTCTTCTTTTTTAGCGACAATAGTTTGTCACTCACCTCATTTTGGGTCATATTAGAGTGTGGATTATTGTATTCATTGTTTGAATTTATATCCTCATCGCTTTGTACCTTTTAATACTAAATAATCTTTAACTTTCTGTAGCCAATAATTTTTTTGCATGAGTTTATTTTTCACTAAATACCGTGACAGAGTGGTAATCCATAATGATGTCCTACCTAAGAAGGACCACTCTGTCACAGTGTTTTCTCGAAAATCGCCACAAAACAACCACCATTATGGGCATAAAAACAAAGATTATAAATGATCCACATGAAAATTAAATGCATTTGCAAAAAAATATCTAACACTGAAATTAAAATATTGTTACTTGAAAAACTCGAAAAACTGGAAAACACTAATTCATTGTCACAAAAAAAGAACGACCCAGGTAAGCTTTCACGCCTAAACCACTAAACCGTTTTTGAAAATTCTTCACCAATGGAAAGCTACATTATCAAGGAGTAACTTAGGCTATTTTATTTTGTCTCCCTATTCCCACGGCAACGGGAACTACGCAGGTGAATCCGCCGGGCGCGGCTAGTCTATATAATAAAAGAGAGTTTATTTTTTATTTGTTTGTTACGTTTTCTTCGTTAATTTTATTCGTTAGTTAGAGTCTGGCGCAAAGAATATGTATGTTTGCTGGTTACCAATGCAGAAGATATGTTATTTTCTAATTATATGGAAAAAACACGTTTTTTATTTCGTATAAGTTATCTAAACCAAATAGACTTTAATCAAAACCCAATCGCATCGTAAATTCGTAATTCACTGAACGAGTTCAAATTTGAACTTTCAAAATTCGAACGATAAGTGGCCAGCGCTAAGCATTGTTCAAAACAGTAATTGCCAATAAATGTTAGAAGCAAAATGTTATTATTACGCAAGTAATTCTATAACCGACATGGCCTATTGAGCGTTTATCGTACCAAAATGCCTGTGAGGTGGGGGTGGCCCCGCCCTGCGCGCGCGCATGTCACGGCTGCTCATACTTAGTGGAAGTTATAAGCAGAAAGCGATTAACTTAGGGCTCTGTATATTTTTTTTCTAGAAGAAAAATCTACTTCCAAAAGAAACAGATTAAAAAAGTTACCAAACAAAATCGATTTCGTGTATTTTTACACTATATGTTTCAAAGTGTACCATTGAAAAATTTCTCGCGATTTCGGGTTTGCTCCCGTAGTGAAAAATGATCAGATGCATGTAAAACAAAGAACACCAAAATGATCTTGTAGCCTAAACGGATTGTCAGATATTGTCCTTCGATTCGTCTCCATCTCCAAAGTATCGGATACATTTTAACATACTAGCTCTTACTCGTGTTTTGTGGTGTTTTAAAATATATATATACATGTTTCCCAATACGCAGTCCTCCGTCGCGTGCGCAGTGGGCCAATCGTCACGATTTCGGATCACAAGCCACAATGGGAATGTCCGGCGCATGGTAATGCCGGCTGCGCATATTTGAATGTTAATGCTTGCCCGGATTATACTACACAATATGACTAGGTGAGGCTGTGGGCTTTCATCGACGTCTATATAAATATACTCTTATCCCCGAGGCAGACTTATTCCATTCCTGGAAATACCCACTTTTCACGAGAATATTTTACCCCTACTCTAAACATAATCTGTTACACGTCCCTGAAAATTCATTCTCAGACCTGCGGGCTTCCTTACTATGTTTTCCTTCACCGTCGAGCTAGTGATGAATATGTACGTAACTTTTGAAAAACTTATTGGTAAATGCCAGGATTTGAACCCGAGTCTCACTGATTACCATCATGAGTAGCGGGCTCTTTAACTGTAAGGCTGTCACTGCGTCTATAAAAATAAGTATAAATAATTATGGTCACGCCTTACCCCCAAGAGTTTAGTTTTTAATATGGCGCATGTAATTTTTTGACGCCAATGGTTTCGAAATATCTCGTATATCTATCTCGGTCGTCTCTGTCTCGGTCCCTACTACAAAACTTTTCATTAATAGTAGTCTAAGATTCTAACTACATACAAGGGAGTGTATCTATCTTTGTAAATAAATAGGCTCTTTTAAATTGATCCAAATAATAATCATTAAACTCGAAATAATCTTGAAGAACTTATAAAATTGTCCTACCACTGAATGTTTAACGCAAGCCAAGTTTTTAAATGACTTACACTTAGCAGACCCCGTTATTACATCAAGACAACCCGTTTCAAAACTGGTATACCAGAGGGTGGTATTAAAAAAAAGCTGGTCTTTATAAATAACTATTCGCATAATTGCCTTATTAACTTACTCCGCGGGAATGCTGCGGAGTGGCACGGGAAATCTCTAACGAAGGAAATTACAAGAAAAACTAATAGTAAAGGTAGTTTAAAGCGTTCGTTTAGATGAAAATTATTACAGCTACAACAGTGTTGTTAAAATAATATGTAGTTATTCATTTTCATAATTGTTGACTGTATCAGACGCAGTGGTGCAAGTATTGAGTAGTTTTCGGGTATGTACATAGTTACTCGTATGTAAGACTTTTTCTTCCTTTTCTTTGTCAGAGCCTGAGATTTGATTTGAATTTTGGAGTGTGAGTTGTCTTGTCATCAGATTCGTCTTTATTTTGCGGAGAAGCATAAGTTATATGGTTTACTCAGCTACTCCAAAAAGAGGTATAATTTTAAATCGATTCAGTGCATTTTACATGCAGTCGGGTTTTTGTGGGTACATCCAGTAATGGAATACCTCTTCCTACCCCCTCGGGGATAAAAGGCGTGAGATTATTTATTTTTTATTATTTTTTCGAGTTTTTTTGGTTACTCTAATTTAAGTAACTAGTTTTGGAGAATGTAAACTCATGTCAATGTATAACATTGTATTGTATTGAAGTTTAATATTGTGTGAAACAAATTACAAACACTGGGTGTATTCAAAATTTATGTCTATTTAAAAAATGTCTGCCTCTCTATGAACACCTTACATACAACGTCGCGTGTATTTGAAAAGCAATTTCTTTTGGTTATCTTTCGAAACCCCTTAGCAACAGCCAGAAAAAACTCGAGTGCAAAGCCCTAGAGGACAGTTTTATGCGGTAAAAAAATATAATGTCGTCATACTCCTTGCATGCCCTTATTGGAGCACTCACCAGGCAAGTCTGTGTTCACTCAACCAAGGTACTACTCGACCGAATAGATACACAACTCGCAGTTTTAACTTCCATATAATTTCTGACGTTGTCAACTTGGCCGGGTTTACCATACCTTAGTTTAATGTTAATAACATAAAATTGCGTTGGTTAGGGTTTATAGGAAGACCAGAAGAGGGTGGGGGATTTTAATTCGGTTGGGTTACATAAGTTATATGGCGTGGTCGTTCCGATGAGTGGTTTTGTACGCATTATCGCATCGGTGACATGTTTGTACTTGACAATATTAATGTTGAATTCCTATGTCATACTATGTACCTATGTATAAACTTTATATTGTAATACCGACCCGCCCTCTCTTGGCTTCGGTTTATATGATATTATCAGTGTTTCTCTATATGCATACATATAAACTTTCCTCTCTATCTATCAAGTAAAAATTCACTTTTATATTCACTCGCAGCTATATTTAGATTTTTAACAACATGAATTCATTAATTTCAAGACTGTTTTCATATTCTATAGACTTCATACTTTCGATCTTAAAAAAATATATACTGACTGATTTTTTTCAGCCAACCCACTCGCAATAAGAATATATTTTTTTAACATATTAACTTTGATATAAAATACTTTTCATCCCATAAGCAGCTCGGATGAGGTCACCTAATATTGGGATCCTCTACCTACTATATGTATTGATTAGGTGTTGCCCGCGAGTCGGCCCGCGTTTCTAGATTAGAATGCCTACGTTCAAAGGCCTACGTTCTTCCTTTTAATAACAATATATTCATTCAGCCAACATTTATCAAGATCAGTATAGTTAATTACGCATTTTCAAATTTATTTAGATATTATTATTAAAGATAAGGGTAAACTATTTTACTTACGTTTGGTTAAATAAGTTGACGAAAATGCGCCTGCCCATTCTGTTATGCAAATGTAGGGTCTATGTCTGCATAATTCTAAATAAGTAAACTTCCACGCACAATGAAAATTATCTACCCTCATTTACCTTCTACTAAATGTCTTCTACAAAGTACGAATCAATAAATTAAGTATAACCTAAAACATACATAACAATATACCTACATACTTAAGATGAAAAAAATACTATCAAGTTAGCAAGTTGCGCTTGCGTTTCCGCATCGAAGACAATGCGCGGGCGCCGCTCTCATCGCCATGGGAAAGAGGTTTGTCGTAGGGTTGTGATAAATCTATTTTTCGGATACAAATCGATTAAAATAGGCTTTCCTAATATAAGTATGAGCTTAGGGATTTAATCTTCATGTAAGCTCTTTGCTGTTTAGCTTTGCTTTGAGGTACGAACCCCGATCGGGGACAACATTTGTGTGCTTGAACATGTATGTTGGCTTCGTGTCTGGTCGTTTAATATTTACACAAGTATTTTTATCAGTGGTCATAAGTCTAGTGTGAAACGTCCAAATGACAGCTTGCGTTTGAAATCAAAATGTTTGTATGAAAATATTTCCAATGGCTCTATGCCTTATTATATTTCAATCTCTTTGGTTCTATCGATCAAAACATAGAGTCCGGATCTGTAAATGGTAAAAAACTCGTAATATCTGACAACCCTAATTCTCTCTCTATCTTTGCACCATCCGTCCCTCTCTAGTACTAATGATAATCATCATGCCACCGCCGTCAACCGGGGGATAATGGTAGCTCCATGGCAACTCTGGAGGTCTTGCGTCATTTACAGTTTTGTGGGGAAATCAGTACTTAGCCCTGTGGAATTGTGACGGGTACTTTTCTTGAACTGGGTTGCAAAACTTAGGATAAGTTTTTTCAGGTTTTCTTTTCATATTATTATTACTAGCCTTTGCATAGTTCTAAGCCTAACTAACAACCTAATGGATCTCTGTTGTCCGCAATAAAAAAAAACAGTTTTAATTTGCCCGCAGCTTCGTCTGCGTTCGATAGCCTATGTGTTATTCTGATGTATAAGCTATATAACTTTACAGTTTCATCAAAATCAGCAGTCTCTGCGTCAAAGAGCTACAAACATTCATACATCCATCCTTAATATTAGTAGAATTTATATTTGAAGCTTCCAATTTCATCAATTTTCCAAGAAGTAATTATAAGTTTATGTAATGTTGCCGGATTACATTCAACAACCGGATGATTCTTTGAACAACGATAAACTTACCAGCAACCGAGAAACATGTATGAACCGATTGATAAAAATGTGGATGAGGCGCGAGAGGTATGCCAGGATCGTAGCAGGTGGCGGGCTGTTGTCTCTGCCTACCCCTTCGGGAAAAGGCGTGAGTATATGTATGTAAACTTACCAGGCATGCAGACGCAGCGGAAGGTGCCAGGGTCATCCAGACAGGACCCATCGTTCCTGCAGGGATGGCTCTCGCACTCGTTGACGTTGGTCTCGCATCGGGGACCCGTGAACCCCACAGAGCAGTTACAGGCGAATGAACCAGGAGTGTTCACGCAGATGCCGTCGTGTTCACATGGTGAACCTGCGGGGAAATTGTGAGATTGAGATTTGGTGCTATCAAAATCTCGAACTGGCCTTTTGGTTCAGTGAGGAGTGAAGTTGCTTACTGAGCCAGATCAGTGGTTCACCGCCCAGTACTCAATGAACCAAAGTTGGTGTGCGTAACACTTAAACTCGTTCACCGGCTAATTTGTGCCGAATCCCTAAATATTAAATAGTGACACAATTAGGAAAAAAAATACTCTAAATGTTTTTATTCCATAGAGGAAAAATTCGAAAATAATAATAAAGATATACAAAAACAACATTAAGTACAAACTCTTTCAGACAACCTTAGCTTGTAGGTAAGTCCGCGTATTGAAAATTGCAGCTAATACTGCTTAGGAGAAGAAGCTGCGCAAGAAACTCCTTTAAGTTAATCTGATTAAATCGCTTCTGGCGACGAATCTACAATACGAGTATACGTAAGACAGTAAACAAAAACTGTTATAAGGTATATTTGGAATCATTTAAAATTAGAGCAGGGTCTGAAAAGCAGCAGTTGTGCTGAGACTCTAGCCGTTTCATTCACATTATGAACTTACTCTAGTAACTTAGTTTCTAGTTTAGTCTAATTATAGCGTTGTGTTAATGAATAAACGTCTTATTTATTTTTTATTTTATTTATTGAATTACACACACAAAGAAAAATAACAAACTAACCTTGTTCACACTCATTGATGTCTTCAGAGCAATCGAGTCCTTTGTAACCAGAAGCGCAGGAACAGGTGTATGAACCATTGATAGGGCTGGTATCGCAGATGGCGTCCGCATGACAGGGGTTGGAGGTGCAGGCGTCGTCGAGGTGGCAGAGAAGTCCTGGTAAATACAAAGATTTATTATCATGGAATTCTATTAAAAGACTTAATCATAGTGTGATCTAACTTGTTTATCACTGCATGAAAGCTTGCATCGGCGAACTGCGGTGCTTCCACATGCCTCTCAAGTAATTCCGGCCTGCGAGTTTCCAAACAATGTAACCGTCAACTTGGTATTAAATGACGTAAGTTTTTGAAAAACTCATTAGTTGAGTACGTGCTCTCACCAGAATTCGAACCCAAGCCAAGCTAGATGTAGCTAATTATAGATTTCTATAATATTTCTATATTGGAGCATTCAAAGTCAAAGTCAAAATACATTTATTTAAAGAAATAAACTAATAATAAACTATTGACGTGTACTGTGTAATACCTCTTTAGGTATGAAATATACACTTAGAAACGTAATAGTTTATAATAGCAAGGCAATCTAAACTCGTCCATGAAGATTGGCTAAATGTAAACAGCAGCACATCTCCACTGACGAGTTGCTGGTTCCAAATGCAGTACCCCGAGAAGAGCCAGCAAGAAACTCAAGGGCAGCTCTTTTTAATCTCATGTCATTATTTTGACAACCTTATTGTTGGACTTACGTATGTATACTATTTACACGTTCGACCATCAATGCCTCTTTAGCTGACCGCTGCAGTAATGTACTATAGGAAACGGTGCCAGTATCACTAGGTAAGAAAAAAAACTTACCTGTCTTCCCAGGGGTACATTTGCAGTAGAACGACCCCACCCTGTCGATGCACGTGGCGCCATTGAAGCACGCTGCGCCCGCGCAGTCGTCGATGTTGACGGAGCACTCCGGACCGGTCCAGCCATTCACGCAGATGCAGGAGAAACCGCCGACGGAGTTAGTGCAGGTCGCACCGTTCTGGCATACGAGAGGCCTGTGGGAGGGAAAGGGATATAAGATATGGTTTTAATTCTAAAAGCTAATTGGGTTTCTCCTGTAACACCTAACAAATATGCTAGAAACACACAAAAAAAAAGACTGCTTCTAAAATGCACTGAAAAATTTCTGGTGAAGTCGGGTACTTCTGTGAGATGATCATGTAACCACACTTCATTTGTTAAAATCTATACTTCTACTTGTGCATTACGGTGGCTAACGTCTGCTGTATTGTTTTTTGTGACGTCACTCAGAGCACTTCCACACCTCTAAGTTGAATCTGAACCGACATCTCATTTATTAAAATCAAATCACATAATATAATAAAAACGTAGCTCTCCTTCTGGAGTCGGGTGAAAACTACAGTCAAGCGGGACAAGGACTGTTGTCTAAAGATGGTTCCGTCTCATAATCCACACAGGATTTACATTTATCGGATTTCCTTGACTTCTTATTGTGCCAATATTTGTCGCGCAGCCAGAGGTCAGAAGTAAATAACACAAAAAAGGTGCAAAAAACCAACATGGACCCAAAAAAGTTATAAACAAAATCTGTCGCACAAAGTTCTGACAGTAATTTACTGTTTCATTTCATAATATTTTCTTTTAAAATTAACAAAAAGCCGCCGACGACGTGCCTCACCGGCCAGAACCTTTTAAATATCGGTTATTAGCGCATTAGCGAATGTTTTTGTGAAAGAATAATTTCGGTGCTGGTATTTTATAAAGGAGACTGTGCCCAGTTGGGCGACTGTTAGCATATTTCCTTTTACATTACTGTGGGATTTTGGTATTCTTAATAAACTAAGTAGACCTCATTAAGGGACTAAATAGCCAAAATTGTGAGTGTGAATTTGCGTAAATAAAGTTGAAAAAGAATAATGTTGTAAGAGTTGTAATCCAATTTCTACACTGATATCATAAAGAGGAAAGATTTGTATTTTTGTATTCTTGTATTATTGTAAAAAATAAAATCAAAAACTACTTAACACATTTTAAAATTCTTTCACTAATGGAAAGCTATGTCCCTAAATAACACAGGCTACATTTTATCCCTATATTCCCATGGTAATTGGAACTTTGATGGTAAAACCGCGCAGAACCGCTAGTATATTATATAGTCAAGAATTTGTGAGGCTGGATGATGGTCGTTACTCTTTTACCCAAAAACTACTGAACAGGGTTTTGTGAAACTTTACAGCAATTAAGAATATAGCGTATACCCACGAGTACAACGTGAAAAAGCTTGTATTATAAATACAAAAATAAACGGTTCATTGATTTGCCCATTTTATAGAGAAGGTTGCTTTAGCGGAGGTTGCTTTTTATCCCGGAATAACATAGTTATTTGGGGACTTGATAAACTAAGCTTTACGCTAGCGGAGTCATGGCCAACAGCTAGTTAGGTAATAAAGAATGCAACGTAAGGACATCTCACATTCGAAAAAATATTAAAAATATAAATAAATTTATGGGTGCAGAACTAAAAAGATAAGGCAAATCGGCAAAGCCTTATTTCTGAGATTTATAGCCTGACCCAGGTAAGGCAAAGATCGAGAGCGGGCGCGGCACGAGCTGGCGTGCGCGTGCGCATATCAGATCATGCGACTAATATTACCGGACACAGTCGATTGTTAACGAAAATATATACAGAAACATTAAAATAAATGAGCATTACAAATAAATTAGGGTTGAGTATAAGGTTCATTATCACGATACCACCTAAGTATTTTTCGGGACCCATAGATATATGATCGTTAACATATATATCACAGAAAATTTTCTTATACATCGATGATCGCTGGCTGCACGCACGAAATACGAGCGGTAGAGAGGCACGATCGGCCTAAGCTACTCCAGTCTCCAATTTTTCATCAATGTTTTCTTATGAAGTTATCACGTAAAATTATCATCCGTAAACCGCGACTTCACAGACAACAAATTTTATGGAACCATTTTTAAAAATTTAGATAAGGTTTTAAACTTTTTAATAAATGTGTACAGATCTGTAATAGTATAGGTACCATTTTCCAAATATTTATAAAGATGTCATTAAAAATGTGTGCGGTTGTTGCTTGTACCGTGTACCGAAACCAAAGTGACATTTCTTATTCTCCTATGCACTTGAGCACGAATACCAAATGAGTGAGTTCACTTATTGAAATATTTTATCCATTAATACTTCCATCAATATTATTTTCATATAGTATCGGTTTTATGACTATAATAAAGAAATTTACTATTATTAATACACACAATTGTGAGCATATTTTGATATTAGTAGGATTTATTGTAGGCGTATCATTTAAGAGCGTAAGTTTTCAAAACATATACCTGACGCACTCCTAGACTATTTTATTATTAAATATTTTTATTAGGTAACTTCGATTGCGTAAAACAGTATCATATAATTTATATTTCACCTCCGGTTTAACTCGACTTGTATTGCCGTAACTAAGTCAAGTTCTATAGCAGCAGAGATAAATTTGTGAGTTACAACTTAATATGTAGAAGTTTTCCGATTGAACTCGTAAAAATTGATTGGTGCCAATAAATTATAGGCTTTGAACTCATATTGACATTTGTGTATGGAATTCCACGCCATAAAATACAGTGACGAGATCTCTGGAACTAATTAATGTGTAACTAGCAAACGGCCGCAACTTTGTCCGCTTTTTTGATGAATACTTGATTATGTTATTGCCTCGTATTAGGAAACTTATCAGTATAATATGTTCTAGGTTACACCTTAAACAGCGTAGGATCGTTTTTGTTCAATGCGAAAACAAACGCAGAGGCGCTATATGCATAATATGATCTATGTTTAGGGCCTTAGAGGTCACAAAAGTTGTATTTATACACTTTTTTCTATCGTCACAGCTAATTTATGTACCCGTGACCACAGTTCCTCTAAAATAGCTATTTACAAACTTGACTACTTTTACCGATTCATTACATGTATAGATTTTCTTCTTAATTTGCTCCCGTAAAACTTGATCGGCGATACAAACTAATCCGCATTTTAATGAAACGATAAAATTCCGGCGACCGGTAAAGTTCCGATGCTCCAGCCGATTACGTTCACATCGTCAATTTAATGTTTTATTGGCAATAAGAAGCTCCCTGATTGAAAGAAATGATTTCGATTCTCCTTGATGTGGACTCCTTATGCTAATTCGGGTAATAAGTGCAAACGTCAATTCAAAATTAGAATTGAATCAAACCGAGAATATCGTGTGAGCAATCGTAAAATAACTACGGGGACGTATAAATTCAATTTTAGGGAGAATCAAAGGATAATGCTCCGATTTCCGGTGATATGTGTGTGAACAATATTAATTACTTTCGTTTTCCTCGAGTATTTAAATACTAATGTTTGGACAGAAATTAAAATGATTGCAAGCGAATTCCCAGCGACGTCGCGTGGAAGGATGAAAACAAAGACGTTTAGAGAAAAAGTTTATCTCCTAAGAGAATGATTTTCTTCCAACCTCTTTAGATGAAAAGTTACCAATACGTACCAAAGATACAAGACACATTAGCATGTAACTTTAGTAAGGATTCATAGAATGGCGAATTTTTTGTGCTAGAAAAATTTTAACGCCACTGTTCCAACCTCAGATAAAATGTAACTTGTTTCACATTTCCAAGCGCTCCCAGGGAAAAGTGATCGACAAGACCAGAGCATCAAACGCCATCGTTTCAAGTACCCTATAATTTAAAAAAAATATGTCCATAGTTTTTTTTTTGCAGTACCCACTTAGTAAGTTGAAACGTTCCGCAAATAAAGCGATATGCATTTGACTTTAATTTAAACCAAAGCGACCTTATTATCATGACGAAAATATCTGCCAAACTTTATGTCAACAATTTCGTAATAAAATCTTACAGAACGAAGCGAGCCCAACTTTTATTACAAAAATTAATTATAGTTATAAAAAAAACAAGAACATTTTTATAACCAAAATACCTTCTACCTCTTTGAGATTGTATTTTTGGGGCTTTTTAAGGGTCAGGAAAAATTTTGGCGCAATTATAAATTGGGCATTATCACGTACAGATCTAAATAAAATAATTTGAGCTGAATCTGATAACCGTAGTACTTATTCTTTTTATGACGTGAATTCGGATAGTCATAATTTTATGAAATTTCTAAGAAACCAACTGTACCTACCTTTCACAAAATATTCTTATATAATTTTGGTTTCCATTTATTATTTTACAAAGAGATTAAAATATAATTAGTTTAATCTCTTTGATATTTTACTCCCTGTGGTTGTTAATAGTAGGTATATTTTATATCGAGGGACTAAACGAAGCCATGGTGTTTAGTATCGAGGTGTAAACTGTACTTTTCACTTTGAGTGCAAGAAACTAGTCAATTTAGTACAAATTTATTTAAAAACTAACAAATTTATATTAGACAAAAATTCTGAAATTTTCGCAGTCAGTTTTTTCTTCAAAACCTTTCACAGGACACAGATTACCAAAGAGATTTAAATCTCTTAGCAGATTAACAAATTAAAACACATGGCGCTACCTTCTTTGCGGAAAAAACCATGGAACTAAAACTCTCAACATTTTGGCAATGAAGATGGTCCACACTCTCCACAGATATTTACTGGCTGTTTGAGTTTGTTTATGTCAATTATTATATTATTATACTTTTTACCACAATCGTTTTCCGAGTCGATATGAGATGCAGTTGCAATGACTTTCAATATGTAGACTAAGGTTCGAACTTTAATAACTTTTTCCACTCTAGCGGACAAAATGCACCTTTGCACTTAGATTCCGAATGACAAACAGAAGCTTTCCGAGCCTATGAGGTGAAAAAACATTTTGATACGTACGCTGAATAACATTTAGCCACCAACAACAGTTTCCAAGGATGGTTGGCAACCAAAGACATTAAAATTTACTGTGTGTAAACAAGTTCGACCGAATGACAGCTCGCGTTCATACTAACTGACATGAAGATTGAGCTTCAAATATGCTTCAAAGTTTTGTATGAAAATATTTCCGATGCCCCCTCTATGTCCTATTATATTTTAATCTCTTTGTTGGCAACCGAGGACATTGCCAAAACGTTTGGCATTTTCATAAGACATCGATTCTAAATGACAGGGTACACGTATTGCAGGGCCAACTCATTAGGCCAAAAAGTTTGTATACCAATGCAATAGACAAAGAAGTCATTAATAATAGCAAGTACTATAAATAATGCAATCAAAACTACGTCCATAACCTTCTGGCTACTGTTGATATTTGCATTTTACAGATGCCGATGATAACGCTTCGAACAAAACAAATATCAAGTTTCTCATTGAGGTTAGAAATTGGGTTCCGTATTGCACAACTGTAGGTTTCTTTCACTTAGAATTTACTTCAATATTCTTATAATGCAAAAGTTATTCAAAACTATAACGATAAGTGCTTCTCTACACTAATATTATAAAGAGGAAAGATTTGTTTTTTTTATTCATGTTTGTATTGAATAGTCTCCGAAACTACAGAACCGATTTTAAAAATTCTTTCACCAATTAAAAGCTTACTTTTCTGGGAGTAACCTCGGCTATTTTTAATTTTCCCATAGGAACGTTACTTACTTAACATATTTGTTTCCTTTTCACGGCAAAACTTTAGAGTGATCGTGATAAAATTTGGAAGGGTGATAGGATGAATTCTTTTTATCAAGCTACTCAGGATAAAAACTAGCCTAGCCTAGCTATCTCTCCGACGATGACTGAAAATATTTCAATTTGCCAGATGTCTCCGTCTATCCACAATGACCTCGCGATGATAGGTAAAAGCTAGTAAAACATAAGTACATAGACTAGTTATACTTTACTAGCTACTGAACCCTAAGACCGAAAGTCTTCATTACTTTCTCGATCGAGATATCCGCCGGTCATTTGTACCTGACAGCATGGTAGCCTACCATGTCGGTACCAAATTCAATTTGGAGATTATCGAATAACTATTAATCATAATCGGTAAGTAATCGATTAAACTTTTGCTCGGTGACGCATGAAGTGTTACGGTTAGAGAAAAGACGTGTTAAAAATATTCACTGCATATAAATTGGCCATGTAAACATTTTCTATGTTGTATTAGGCTGTTTAATACAAAGTACCTATTACTTAGGCGTACCTATTTACATCGGTTAGATCGGCGATGTATTAAACTTTAATACATCGCCGATCTGACCTTTAATAACTAAAGAAAAGCCAGATAAAAAGTACCCGAAACCGACGAGCATGTATGAATCGATTGATGGATGTGGATGAGGCGCGAGAGGTATGCCAGGATCGTAGCAGGTGGCAGGCTGTTGTCTCTGCCTACCCCTTCGGGAAAAAGGCGTGAGCATATGTATGTATGTATGTACCTATTATGTATCTAAATTAACAAAAGTGATATCCCAATGAGTTTTTCAAAAACTTAGGTAGGTATATTTATGACTAGCTCGACGGTAAAGGAAAACATCGTGAGGAAACCCGCATCTCAGTACTTTGAGGCATGTGTACCAGGCCCTGGTCCAGCGATAGGCTCACCACGTGTCCACGTTTACGGGTTCAAAATGGACTGATTAAAATCGATTATTTCCAGAAAAGGAATATCTTAGTCTATCCCTATTTAGGAGACCTAATTTCCAATCAAATGTCCCAGTAAAATATAGGTATAGCGTATATATATCTTTTTTAATAGCCTATACGCTGTCCCACAGCTGAGCAAAGGCCTCTTCTCCCTCCCTCCACTTATCTTATCTCTGTCCTGTGCCTCCTCCGGCCATGTCTTCGAAAAGGCGTCATATGTTAGGCAATTTTCTAGTCAATAATAAATCTGTGCATTTATCTTAAAAAAATCGTAAAAACTAAACGGACTCGCTCAGTCGCAAAAAGATATCCGGCACGCAATAAATCCTTACTGCAAATTGGTTGTAATCTCAGCACTCGCAAAGTTAACACTCTGACGCGTAAAAGTAATCATTGAGTAAACAGGTAATTGGACTTCTTGTTTATTACTTGTTTTCTAGGAAATATGTGCTTTCAAAGACAGTTGGTAGCGCACTGTAAAATAGATTTGTGAGGCGTTAAATTTGTCGAGCACTTCTTTTGCACGTGACTTCCTTCGCGGTCCAGAATGAAAGGGAACCAACACTTCTTGAAGCAGCTAGCTATCTCCTTTGTAAATCTCAATTTCTCAATAGAAAGACAAAGGAAGAGTTTATTTTGCATTTATAATATGTGGTATAAGAGAGACAAAAAATCGGCCAAGTGCGAGTGAGGTTCCGTACAATCAAGAGCACATGAAGCATAACACTTGTTGTGGGAGTCTGACCTCTAAAGCGATTGTAATAAGAACCTCACAAATTCCAATGTCTCAAGCTCGACTGTGCCGAGGTACAATTAAAAAAAACTGTTTTCTGGTCTTTAATTTTTAACTTTTTAAAAGATATAGTCCTGAGCAATAGTGTCCCCTTGGCACCCTTTTATACGGAACCCTAACACATAAAATGATGAAAAATATCTTCACCGACCATTATAAAAAAAATGTCTTCCGAAATTTCTTGACTCATCGGACATTAAAAAACATTGGAGCATTGTTCCGAACAAAAAAGCGGCAAGGTAACCCAATATTGGTACGCACTTATCTCTTGCGTTCGGATAGGATGACACTATCCCATAAGACCGTTAACACATTCAAATGCAGCGTTGTTCTAAGGAAATAGGGTTCAGTTTGCGACAAGGGAACGACAGCTTTTAAAACACATTACATGTAAAACAAGAACCAAGACAGCTTCGAGTGGTTAAGGCTTACCAACTTTTCTTGGCAGCTCAACAATTTCAGATCGCGCGATTGTGGATTCTGGGACAAGGACATAAGTGTCACTCAAACGCAACGAAAGGGTAAAATAATTATGTGCTTTGGGTTTTAGAAAGAATCGGTTGCAGCGGGCGGTCCGTCTGTCCATCCGTCGAAATATTAATAGTATATAGAAACGATTAATTGTAGACAGGGAGCCGAATAAAATATCAATTTTGGTGTCGTGCCGTGATTCAATAAATATTATATATCTATGGGAAAAGAGCACAAAATATTTATTTTTGAATACTGATATTTTAATTAATTCCTCCTGTCATATTTCATACATAATGTGTTTACAACTGAAATATTTTGTTTGATATTGAAATCTTGCCACCTACTAAATCATTAAATTAATTAGATGGATTAAGGATTCGTTATTTTACATTTAGGATTTAACGAATTCTAAGAAAAGCGACGGCGAAGGTTCAAAACGAAGTTAGATTTCTAAATTACTGAAAAAAAACAAGATATTTGAGAAATTACAATAAGCTTTGAATAATGCCAACTTTCTCTAATGGAGATATTTTTCAGTCAACCCTGTTTGAAGTGACGTAACATATATTTTTTAACTTTGTAGATAAACATTTTTGTTACTATTACCGTGTGACCGAGCAAACGTCGCGTTTTTTCTGCTAAATCATTAGCCAACAATTAATATAGGATCGTCTGCGCCGGCGCAACGCAAGCTAGGACATTGATCTCGGTGCAATGCATAAGCAGAGCGTTTTTTTAAATGACTTTATTGTTTTCTCTAACGCTTTACAGTATTCTAATATACAACCAGCTTTCTCCGGCGACTTTCATATCCATCGATAGGACTACTGTAGCAGTACCCGATTCCTATGTGGTGCCAATGTCTGACTACCAATGACATGCTACGTATCAAAATACTGACATTAGGTATTATATCGCATGCCCGCTACCGCTTTTCATTTGTCACAAAAGGTCACCGACTCCTTGACGAGTTATTCTGTAATTAACACCCGATACACCGCGCATATTGTGATAAAAAAAAATTGCTTTCAAACGTATATGTCATTGCCTCGTTTTCTTGATGGTTAAGTTAGCTATCAGTTTTTACTAGTGTCCACAAACTATAGTCATTTATGTGCCTTTAGGTAAAAGAGAAAAAAATTAATTATTTGACCGGGAAGGGTTTATACTCGTTCTACGATTCAAATGGACGATGAAAGCCGTCAAAATCCGCAAAACTTTTACCCTTTAATTTAGCCGTGAAAACGTTTTTTAAGGAAAACTTACAGTTGCTCAAAAAACGGAAAGTCTAGACAGGAAAATGGGGAGTTTATTTAGGGCATCTTTGTAATGAGTATAAGGCTGAATTCATCCAGCAAAGAATATGGCATCTTTTTATTTATAGGCCGTAATATGTTAATCCAATATTCAAGCCTCAGGTGCCAGCTACAAATCACAAAAAAAACTAACCATTCGTATGATGACCACCAAATTTGGTCAGATGAAAAACAATTCCATTTTATGGCATAACATGGCAACCCTTCCAATGGCGGACGAATTAACATTGAGCTACGTATCGAAGGCCAATTTTCATCAATCTCGAGTACTCTTGTAACGGAGAACCGGTCATTTTGGCGGTTATATGCCGATCCGTTCCAGCCTTCATTTCGGGATGCCGAGTATGCCAAGTTAATTGGGCTGCCGGTGTTGCCAGTCTGAGTTTGGAAATACTGTTTTAATAAATATGATATTTAACACATTTTTTTAATGTTTAAAATGACAATGAATACGGTACGGTATGGCAATCAAAAGTATCTACTTAGATATGTATGTAGAGACAAGAAAAAAAACGCATCACTAATAGTATTGTGGATTGTGAATTCCGATTCTCGAAAAAATATGGTATATAATAATCTATTCAGGCATAGATTTAAAAAATAATATTTAATACGTTAAAATAATAACAACAAATACATCACTAATTTCTTTTGGTATCAAATTCAGTACCATGGCCACACCTGTTGCGATTCGAATGATGGTACTCCCTGTAATAACCAAATCAACCAAGACAGATTTAACGACCAATTAAATCCTTTTCGCCGTGTCATAAGGTTCAAAATTAGGAAGCGGAGCGAGATAGAGAAGTGAAGGCATGTCAATTACTCTTCAATAAGGATATTGACATCAAACGAATTGGCTATACGTAATAAAGATGCTTTATTTTGACATAACAATCTGCTATAATTGGATGTAACCGATTGTTCTTGCAAAAATCTGCTTTAGTTATTTTTATTTAGTTTAGTTTTATAACTTAGCTTCATGTATGTTTTGTACCTTGGCTATGGCTCTGCCTTGTTTCTAGAGTCGTGACCACGTGTTGGCAATATGCAATTTGATAGTTTCAAAAATAAGGTACCAATTATTGTCATCTGCATAGATTATTTAAGCATTCGCGTTCATCGGCCTAAAATAATTGATTATTGATGCAAAAAATCCTGGCTTTCGTTATATGATCGAAAAAAGGATCGAAAACTATCTGGATTGGGTGAAACCGGTGAACGGAGGTGAAACATCACAGTTTTATCTGTCATTGATTGCACGTATATTTAACGTTATAATAGCCCGGAACGTCATGTTGCTTACTGACCATTTTGGATGTCATAAACAATGCATTTGTATTTGCAGTTACAGTGTAAGTGTCTTCAAAGTCTGCCCGACCTGGCAAAGATTGCTAAATGGATATAGGAAGTGTTCGAGCGCTCGTCGCTGAAGGCATAGAGAAGGTGGTTCAGAAGTTGATCTCCAGTGGTTAAGATCGTACCATAACCATAACATAGGACGGTGGCTAAAAGTATGAACATATGTCAGTAATTTGATAATCTAGACGTACCTCAACGTCACATCTGAGGTGGATGGACGGGGAGGTGGTTCAGTTGTGGGATGATTATGAAGCAGTAAGATGATAATCTAGTCGTACCTTAACATATCATTTGATCGCTTCCATCACAATGGGGAGGTGATACAGAGACATCTAGCGGTTATAATGATGACAAGTCGATGAGTCTTACCTCAAAGCGCATTCGTCGACGTCGTTCTCGCAGAGCGTCCCGGTGAAAGACGGCGGACATTCACAGGTGTAAGTGTTGAGTCCGTCGAGGCAGGTAGCCCCGTTCTGGCAGAGGTGGCCGGGGCAGTCGTCGATGTCAATCTCGCAGTTCTGCCCTCGATATCCTGGGGAAGTGATATATGGTATCATTTTGTGAGCTGTGAAACTGTTTGGGTTGCCATACAGGTGTTTCTGGCTGTCTTACTTTTGGAACGTAGAACAGTTCCTTATCGCGCGTTGCGAAAGGGGGCTAGACGGAAAAAATTAAGACCAAAAGTTGTAACGACCGACACTTTTTTCTATAGTTGAAGCTCTATGATAAATCTAATAATGATGATGAGATGATGATGATGAGATGATGAGGATGGTGATGATTATGAGATGATGGTGATGATGAGGTGATGAGATGACGAGGATGATGAGATGATGATGATGTTGATGTGATGATAATGATGATGTTGATGATGAAACTTCGTTCCATCCGGGTGTCCCTTACCACCTCTCAAGTTTTTTTTAAGTATTTGTCAGCTAGATATGCTCTCAGAACTTCTAACGTTTAATTACAAAATCAACCACTGCACTGGATAGTTGCACGTAAATTTAGTTGCATATTAAGTAGGTAAGTAGCAACTCGTAATTGTTACTTATTAACAAGTAAAAATTACAAAAGGTGTTATCGCTTTAAGAGATTTTTTTCAAACAATTTAAATAGTAAGTACTAGCAAAATTCGACTAACAATACGTGACTTTGTTATGTCAATACTATATTATTATATTTATCATTGTAATCTACTAGCGTATACGATAATATACAATATCTTTTGTTCCTACAGAAACACTGACTACAAAAAAATATTGTCATAGGTATTATATGTAAGGATTGTTAGTATTTATTTATTTATTTATTTATTATAGCACAACCAAATCATATATTAACACATAACGACGCTGGGAAGGGGCAAACTCCTAAGTTTATCCCTCGTAGGGACGGACCCTATAAAATTCGTCAGGCCGTCAGCACTACCACTTATTTGTTAGAACGATCAAGCGACGGGGAACTTGTAGGCAAATATCATAGTTCGCAGCTCACTCCCTTTGTCGGCCAGGTTCAGGCCCCGATTCAGGAGAAACGTAAGGGAGGTCGGCCCCGTAAAGTCTTGGCTACCTCGAACGCGGGGGCGCATTGTTCGAGCTAGAGGGGGAGCTTGTGAGGATAGACACTACGGCTCATGAGCCTTGCCTCTATTCCGCGCTCCTGTCAGTTGGCCTTCACGCCACCGGTCCCGTACATGCGTTCGCGAATATTTTATTTTCAATCTGTGCCAACGAATCCGATTATTAAATGCTTTAAACCCACACCAGTGTTTATACACATTTTTAAAAGAATAGGATATTAGTAATATATCTGATATATATGACACTTACGGTGTACATAACATTTACTACTAATAAATGGCGTACTTTATACTTAATTAACTAACAATATACATTTAAAGTGGCAAGTTAACAATTTATTATGAACTATTATTTAAATTCTGCAATATTTAGTAAAACGTTATAGTCTATGACACTGGTATATTATGGATATGAAAATACAATTGTTCCGTTTTACTCACTTGGGATACGGAACCCCAAAAACCCCAGATCTTTTTAGGAGATTCATTAACCATGAAGTGATGTCAAGTTCCAGAGCAATTTATTAATTTATAGTAGCGCCGAAAAGGATTCACTCGAACATCTGGTTTCATTAATAATCTAAAAGAATAAAGTTAAGAATAGCTTTATCGTGTGACAGCGTTTGAATGAACCATAAATTGTTAATGGGTAGGTATAAATGTCAGAGTAATATTTGTAAAAAGTTGTAAAGTATTGAATAAAAGCCTCACTGATAAAGGTGTTTAATGTATTCATGAAGTTGAGTAGGTAAAATGATTATTCATAGTCCCAACCATGTTACATTAGGCTCGAAGTAGCCTCGCGAATTGAAAATTAGTGTTAAGCTAAAAGGGCATCTTACAATTTTTTGCAAGCCAACCAGGGGAGGGGTATCTATTACGGCTTAAAGATTTTTATTGTGCTTAAACACAACACAACCCTAATTCTAACCAATCATTTCTCCGTCCTCGCGAAACACGGAAGAGCTGGTCATATAATGCCACTAGCTCGCCCATTCATTGGCATACCGCGCCCAACATTGCTTAACCTGTATGATCATTAGCATTACACACGGACCGGACTAATTTCACCTCCAGGCAATGGTTCATAGAACTAATACATTAATAAAATCAACAAAATAAGAAAGTATTTTCAACTTCGTTCATTCTCACATTCAAATTTCGAGCGTTCTTAAACAAACTGAAGAATTAATCCGACGGCTCTAATTATGTGCTAGAACCTTCGCCCATCAGTTGTTTCAGACAACGGTCTCTACATGTTCGATTAGCAACATATTATGTTGCGTTCCCACGACCGCCACATGTGAGTAAGGGATATAAAAATATAACGGACGCCTGACTTTAAATATTTCGACGCCTTTTTTGCTACGGCGGTTAAGATAAATATTTTTGTTCTGCTGAGATCTGCTATAGGCGCAGGCGCACAACTCACATGATTTATTTTATCGTTACACTCTCTGACATTTTACTATGGTATTTGTTTCACTATCGAAATTAAATTGAGAGTAAATCATTAAAAATATTAAGACAGTAAATATTAATAATTCTAATTTCAAAATTTAAAAAAATCGAAAAGAGAATTAATTGAATACCAAAACACATACAATTCATTTGCGTTTTGACTGTTGGTACGGACTTTGGATCTAGAAATATTAGACTGATAATACGACTAAGAGGACTCAATGCAAAAAAAGTTTTTTTAATAGTTATCGCATTCCCTAGGAACTAGTGATTTCTGGGACCATTTGATACTTCATTAAAAGTTAAAAACCCAGGTTTATGTCCCAAAAAGATTTACAAGCAGTTCTACGATAAAAGCAAAAAACAGCCTAAAATTATAAACACGATTTTAAAAAGGTCAATTTAAAATGATATCGCCAAAACATGACAATTTCATTAATCAGGCGCTAATTGGAGGACAAGTTTGGACAATTGGTAAGACTACTGAGTTAGAGGTCGCCGGTTCGATTCCCGCCCGGGGTGAGCATTAGTATGGACGAACTTGTTTGTTGGTTTCGTGTCTGAGTATTTATAGGTATTTAAGTATGTTTATCAATCAGTTTTTTAACACTCATATACTCGTAGAAACGTATATAGCAAAGGCTCTGCCTAGTTTTACTAGTTAAATTAGGTACTTTTTATCATCTATCAAAACGCAGATTTACTATGAAAGATGTAATGAATATTCCCTTGTGACTAGATTGGTAAGTATAATATTTATAAAATTGTAAAATAAAGATTGAAATACATTTGCAGAGGTGTTCTAAGATAACATTCTAAATGAACTCGCAATTTCAGTGCATTTTTTATGGCATTTCTGTATCGCAAATAGGTACAATCTAATTAATAGCGGTCGACATAAAATATTCGTTGACATTATGATATCATATGAAGCGTCATTTATTCCGTGTCCCATGGATCAAGTTGAGACTTATTATGAAATTGTGTTAACAATTTTAAATTCTTCGTAAAATACATGTGAAACGATACTACTAGTAGTTCCCTTATAGACACCTGTTCGACTCAAATTCACTTATAGTCCCATAAATTCTTAGTAGAATGGATTTATAATTTGTGGTGTCACTTGCATCTATATTCTATACATTAGCTTTTGCCAAATTACTTACATATTCATCACTAGCTCGACGGTGAAGGAAAACAACGTGAGGAGGTTTCCTCACGTCTCAGAATTAATTCTGAGGCATGTGTAACAGACCCGGTCAGAAATGGAATACCTCTGCTTACCCCTCGGGGATAAAAGGCGTGAGATTATTTATTTAATTTTTTGCCTCAGATCTAATACTACGAGAGATATGAAATCGAACCACTGATTCTGAAGCTTTGACGAATAAACCAAACCTTCGGCAGCAGATTCAGTAGAAGCAAGAAGCTATTGATGCTGACAAAGCGTTTTTTTATTATTTTATTTTTAAGCCAAGAAAATGAGACACAATTGATTTTTAATTGTTCTAGTGAGCATTGGAACCGCACGGTGATTGACTAATCAGATTTGAAGTGTACGAGTATACCACCGTGGCATTCCAAACACTTAAAATATTCAACTTATGTGTGTTATAACAAATATCGATTCATATGCGCTTACATTATTCAAATGCAAACACATTCAGCTACTATACCTAGTGTATATTTACAAAAACCGTTTAGGAATCGAAATTGACTAACTGACAATACCATTAACATACTCGTAATATTAGTGTGAGAGTGCTTCCCTCCTGCTTTCCCATGTTGGATGGACAAACAGACGATGCAGAAGCTGTTATAGCTATTTTGAACCTTCGATCTTCGCATATGGGAGGGATATTTTTAATTTAATGAACATGTGGCGAGTCTATTAATCAACTTAATGGTGTATTGTTTTTTATTATGACTATTATGAGGTAAGACTTAAGAGCAATGAACTAATATAAAGCCGATGTTAAGGATTGACACATTGTGACGCATGAATGATGATGTCACGATTTTTTAAAGCATTGAACAATCCCAAACTAGAAGGTGAACGTCTGAAACACCCTTATTCTCATAAGATAGTAATTAGGAGGGAGTTGGAATTAAGACCGACACTCTGAAAAGGACAATTTTTCTAGTACTTCTAAAAAAACCTTAAGCGGTGTCAAGGGACGAAGTTTCATCCGGGTGTCACTGGCTTGGTTTCTATGAGAGAGAGAGAGAGAGAGAGAGACGCGCGCACGCCGCACGGCGTGTCAAAAAGTGTCGTTACAACTATTGGTCTTAATTTTTTCCGTCTAGCCCCCTTTCGCAACGCCCGATAAGGAACTTCGTTCCAATACACTAATGCGCTCTCATACGAGTACCTACTATCTTGAGTAAAGGGGAATAATGAAAACCAGCTCTGATTATTCTCCCTTTACCAAGGTATACGCACCAAGAAATAGCCATAGTACAGGCCCTGCCTAGTTTGAGACCAACAACCGTGTGTGAATTGTGTCCAAAAATTTATTATTATAAACAACTTAAATCACAGTCATGTGTGCACAAATGAACACTTAACAGTTCCCAGTGTGCTACACTTGAACTACAGTCATCACGGGAAGTCCTGTTGACAGATTGAAATACCATTCCGGAAGGGATCTTAAGACTTTTAAGTTGTGTGTCTTGATGTTCGTGAGTCATCATCATTCATCAATAGTCATACCTAATAGCTATGGAATGCATAGTACATAAAACAATACCCATTTAGAGTAACGAAATGTTAAAAAAATCGGAACCCTTGCAGGATCTCTTTGTGGTCAGCCTGACACTTTTTCGCAGAAACGATTTGAATCAAGTTTTAGTGAATATTAAATACTGAAAGTCGATAGGTTTAATATATTGATTATTACAGAGATAGATTACAGAATAAAAAGAAACGGCCTATAAAAACGCTCCTTGAGTACTGACTGAAGTATATACTTACGAAGTAGTTACGTAGTAATATAGGATACATTCCATCCCCGAATGCTGATGAAGATGCGAACAAAACAGTCAGCAGCGATCTGTTATATGTTGATAATGATGAGGCAAATAGTAAAACTATGCGATGTGGTTCTTCCATTACGATTTTTATGTTTTATCAACAAATATTCTAACAGGAAATCACAAATGATGGTACAAAGATAGCCAAACGATCCTGTCGGTGCTTTCACTGATATCCAGCTGAGATTTTACCGAAATCGGACCAGTTATGATCTTACTAATGAGTCGCTCATTCAAATGTGCAATTTTCGAAGCTTTACTGGACTTTTATGGACGGAATATTATATGCACATGGAACATATTTGTATTTGAAGACATTTATGATGACAGATTTCATTCTGGATTTTAAAGATTTACGACAATTAAAGACGTGACTACACGATGTTTTCATGGGATTAATTATTGATTCAAACTATACCTACCAATATATAACAGTAAAAGTTTTGTAAGTTTGTTATATTACGCTATCGACAGAATCTATGTACCAAAAATTAGCACCAACATTCCAGAAACATTGTAACCGTAAAACAGAGCATTCATAACAATCAAAGTTTTGCAAGCAGCACCATTTTGCAAGAGCGTAATGAAACTAATGAAGGCGAGATGCGTTTGCGCCGCAAACTATATAAAATTGTGACGTAACACCTTTCGACACACAGACCGACGGCATTAGTGTCATTTCGCGAATTATAAGGGTAATGATTTTAATGAAAGAACATAAAATGAATTACAATTTGGAAATGGTAGTTTTGCAAGGTAATTTTGTATTTGTGTGAAAATGGTCCTTTTACGCTTCCATTATTATACTTTGATTATTAGGTAACTAGAAGGATAGTAGGTTGCATCTATCAAAGGATGAGCTTAGCTCTCCAGAGAGAGACTGCAACCAATATTTTACAATTTGATCTGAAAAGTTTGCACAAAATATTTTTTCCCATTTTTATTTACAACGAAACATAGATTTTGTTACAATATTTACTGGTAAGAAATGTCTTCTGTCCTCTAAGGAGGTTTCATGTAAAACAGTGCCCAGAAGACTGGTTGCTGTTGTACAAAAAAGAGAAGAAAAGAAAGAAATATATATTTGAAGCAAAGACATTTGGAGAAAAACTTTAAGGGATTTTTTTTCTTCTAAGTCTTACAACCTTTTTGATTAGAAGATAAAAAAAATCTTGTTACACTAGTTGTAAAATGTTTTCAAGAAAACTGTATCCATTAAGAATTAAGGTGAGACTCCAGAAATATGCCATAACATCCCAACTTCATCTTCTCACATCCTGCCAACCACCCTTTCTCGTAAAGAACTCAAACTTCCAAAAACTGCTAAGATTCAACTTTAAGTATATTATTATCACCTACTCACATAGTGATTAGCTTATCTTTTATCCCATTCGTAGAAAAATATAAACACGAATTTATCCACGCATAACTCCGGCTATTTATATCTCGACCATAGTTAACCTAAGTGTAGCTTTCGAACTGGGCAAGTCGTGGTCGCCTCGGGCCCTACTTTCAGCCATAGACTATGATATAAACGATGCAGACATGCAACTCCTTAAACCTGCTCACACAATTCAGACAACTAATGGAAGTACACACGACATTTAAGGGAGTTGTACCTTAAATTAACGATTTCAATACGTAGGGAGTTTTATATTCCTGGAGTACCTACCTATCTACTATTTGGTTTTTAATTTCCACCGATATTATTTGATAAGTGTTATTCGGCTTTCCTCTAAAGCTGGGGTCCCACGGTCCGCTATTCTACGGATCAGCTACACTCAGCCGACGAGCACGGACGGCGACGCACCGCAGGCAGGGCCGGTCCAACGGTGCGTGTCGGTGTGTGTAGATGTTTTTATGTTGTCATAATGCAAAGCGAAAGAAAGAGAGAGAAGAGCGCACCTTTGAAGTTACCGACTCACGATGGATACGGGCGCACCGCCACAGACGTTCTGTGCTATCACGGACGAGGCCGGTCCCACGGTGCGTCGTGCGAGCTGGTCTGCGTGCATCCGCGATTTTACGGACCGTGGGACCCAAGCTTAACAGTATTCTAATCACAAATTAGCCTAGTCGAATTAATTATTTTTAATGTCTCTATCATTTACTCTGGATATGGAAAATGTACGAAATACACATAGCACTGAAATGTTTAGTATTTAAGTGCCTCCTTTTTTTTATTCTTGGTCTTTCGAGATAATCTTTGTAATTAATGATAGATACATGATCGATAGATAATTGATAATCGGTGCAGACAAATATACTTGCCTACACATTTAAACCACATGAGGTCAACAAGGTATTATTCCCAAACATTATCGGTCTTGTTGGCTCAGTTGGTACTAGTTGGTAGTGACTCTTCTTTCTGATACAGAGATCGCGGGTTTGATGGTCGACCCGTGCCTACCTTTATGTGCATAGACACGTTTGTTAGTTTAGGACCAAATAACTGCATGCGAATAAAATATTGTCCTACAACTTTCTTGCGAGTATAATACTCGTTCTGGTGAAGTTGTAGGTACAGTCAAGAGCACGCTAAACTTGACACTTTGGACTTTTTGACCCGGCCCTGTATTCTATGGCGCGCAGTACAAATCAGAGCTCAGCTTAAACTGGTAGTGTCAAGCTTGACTTGCTCTTGACTGTACCATATTACATTTTATGGCTGATTATGATTTGATTTCAGGAGACTTTTTGAGTGACAGAGACAAAGCTATAACGTCAGAAAGAAAAACTCAAAGCTCCGTAGCCTTAACATGGCACTATCTTTCTCTGTCAAGCTATGATATACGACAGACTTTATAATTGATTCGTTACGCGGCTTACGAGCCATATTTTGCCCATGGCGATGGTCGCACGTCTTGTTACTGTAATAAGATGGTAAGCAAACATGCGGTAATTTATTCAGTTAAGACTTGCTAATGTTAACTGGTTGTTGTAAATCAGTGAGGTGTCTCCGCGAAGATACGACGAATAATAATATATAAATATATTGTGGGACACTATTTATACGCTGCTACGTAGTCCCAATATAAGCAGATTCATACTACGGGTACCAAAAAACTGCAAAACATACTTCAAAACCAAAGACACGAAACTAACAAACGTGTTCACACGCACAAATCTTTGCCCCGGGCGTGGATCGAACCCGCGAGCTATTCTTAGCCACTATCGCACTTTCAATAAATAAGTGATCTTTCAACTTTAGTTATAAATTTGTATTAAGCTAAATCTAGAAGGTACGAGAACTGTAGAGCATTGAAGAATAAATTAATATAATGCCTCATGCATGAAGCTCTTAGTTTCAATAAGTTTTTGGAAATAATCGACGGTGACGGTCCCAGAATTAATTCCGACGAATGTGCGGAGATGGGCTCACTGCGTGTCAGGTTTCAGGGTCTGAAATTTACACTAAACGTCCTTTAATCTCCTCGGGGAATGAGTGTTATTTTATGTGTAGCGACACCTAGCGATTCTACATAGAACTAAAAGCGCCATCACGGTAAGTTCCAAACCACGCTATTGAAGTGTTCTTATGATTTTTTATAAATGGAACTGTCCAACATCAACCGTTGGACCGAGATCCCCAGGATCGATCACCTAGCCTGGCGGAAGATGGAGGAGCCTTCCACCTCCGCTATTTCAGATAATATGTAATGTATATCCCTTGGTATAGGCATTTAAATTTTTCATTAGTTTTCAATCTTATTTCAATTGCACAGAGTTCACTATTTGGTGGTAACTATGTGCCCACCGCCCGGTAAAGTGTTAATTTTGAAAAGGAAATTATAGGTTACGCCACTTCTGTCTCCTAACTATTCTAAGTTTCAACACATGAGCAAACCCTAAGTAAACCATCCTTAAACAGCGCAGTTGGATAATAACACTGCACGCATAGATAAAGACACGCTTGTCCTTTACTTCGCCTTAGTTTTTAAGTTAACTTGTGTTGTGTAAGCAGCAATTTTGCAGTCACACTCGTTGCCCGAAGCGTCAATTGGCTTGCAATTTTATTCACATAAAAGGCAAACAATTGATTGACTCATTAATATCTATAGTTTAGTCAATCTTTTATTACATTACTTTATCTTTTTAGCTAATATCATCATTCTTTTGTCCTTTTCCTATTATATTCTGCCTGACACTATTAACTACTTGCCCGAAACTAAACAGACCAAATATTAAAGCAATTTTAACCAATTTTAAAAGTAGTACTAACCGATATTCTTGGAATCGCTTGATAGGGGAACCCCAAAAGGACTTGTAGTAATTAGGTTAGGTACCTATATACTTTTAATTTTGGAAGTACAAAAACAACAACCGGCATTTACTTCTGCCTTGCAAATATCGTCGTTCGTACACAAGATAAAGAAAACTTTTTGATTCAAACCGAACATAAGTTGGCAAAAACAAATAGTTATAAGGACCTTCTAATATAAATTATGTTTAACAAGATACTATCGGTAACCAAAGGGCACGGTTAAATACGGTCGCGGGTCAACCCCAGCAAATCGATGACAGATATAGAAATAATTGGACGAGCGACCCGCTGATAAACTATCTGCGGTCGTAAAATTTTATGGACATCTGTTGGGTTAGGTTACTTATCAGTGAATAAACCTTTAGAAATGGTCCCAGTACATTACCTTGAAGAACTCCCTGTATTTTATTTATAAGTATTTGGGGAAATCAAATATCATTGTACCTATTTTAAATAATTGATTGAAATTATAAAATGTACAAAACATACTTATTGGGAAAGGTCCCAGAATAGTTCCCTGAGGAACTCCCTTTTTAATATTTTACTAGCATTCGTAAAAAAAGAACCAGGTACTATATTGACTTCGAATGTATGTATTTTAGGTTCTAACTACTACTGTAATGAATTTGTTAAAAGCTTTAATGCATTTAATGTTCCAGCACATTTAAACTTAAACAGCTAACGTCAAGATGTCACCATAATAGGTTGTTACTTTCAACTAGGAATCTCAAATGAATGCGTTTATCGCAACTATACCACATGGAGCTTAGGGTTGCGCAGCTGCAAGCCTAAAAGGAGAACTTACTAAACCAATGTATATGGAAAAGCGGCCAAATAAGGCAAATCGTCGGAATGCAATTGGAAATTAACACGATTCACTTTCAAATCCAATAATTACCCACTTAAAATGGGCATGACATAGAAAACACGCCGTTTGTTCAGGATTAAAGGAGTTTAATTAATACACACAGGTAGATTATTAACTAGTTTCAAACATTATTTGAAGCAAAAAATGTATTGATAACTACAACTATACTACTTGGCCTAAATTTAAGGTTAAATTAACTTTTCTGTTTTTATTGTGTTCCCGCACAATGGAAGCCATCTCCGATATCCCAGGGTGGTTTGACAAATTATGACAGGCGACTAATTTAACACAAATTCACGGTGGGCTATCGTGGTATTTATATAGCTCATCAGTGGAATCTTACGGGTTGATGATGATAAACTTACCAGTGGGACAATCGCATTCGTATCGCAGCTGATCCAACGGCGTGCACCGACCACTATGAAGACAGGGCGACGGCTCACAGGGAACGTACTCCGCGTCGCAGTCCCTCCCCGTGTACCCAGGCTCACACACACAGGTGTAGCTGCCGTGTGTGTTGAAGCATCTCCCATGGTGGCATGGTCCCGAGCCGCTGGAGCATTCGATCACGTCTTCAGTACACCGGGAGCCGGTGAAGCCAGGGGGGCACGCGCAAGAATAACCCGCTTCGGTCGAGTTGTCGGCGACGCAGCGGCCGCCGTTTCGGCAGGGTTGTGATGCGCAATGGTCTTCGTGCGAGCATTCTGCGCCTGTGGACAAAATTTACGTTAGTAAACTCAAAGAGTCTACATGATGATAGGGTCGGAGCGGATCTTCGAATGGAATGAACTATACTGTCAATAATATCACAAACTCCGTCGTGTTTAGACGCGTTAAGCACTTTTTGTTGTGACCACGCATAATAGCGGTCGCTGAGCCATGTCCCCCTTGGGTGGCTTGAAAAATTGTGTCACTTAGGTAGCCATAAGCTTAACTCCATCTCCCAAAGCGCGGGCTTCAGGTTTCGGGCTCGCGCGAGAGATTACGGATTATGTGAGGAATGACCCAATAGGTAGCAGTTCCTACGGTTTCATAATAATTTATATGACTACATAATACACACATTTAATTTCTTTTTATTTTAGCTGCTTAGTTTATTTTTATTTTATTTTATTTATTAAGGAAACAAACAGCTTATAAAATAAAAACTTATAGATATTACATTAAATAGAAATATTACAGTAAGCCAACAAAGTTTCCATTACTGTTTAGCACCTAAAGTTACAACGGACGTGCTACTAAACAAAGAAGTCTATCCTAGTCTATATAGGAAACATGAATTTTTTTTTGGTAATTTGAAAAAACAAAAAGAATATAATAATCTTATACTATTATTTAATTTGCTTTATGGCACTCACGGCATTATGTATTTTAGTTCAGTCATCACTTCTATTAATAATAGTTTCAACGAGTTAAATGTTAGGTACATCGTAGATTCGTTCTCAATGCTGACTACTACCGAATAAAACGCCAAAGTTGGTATAAAAACCAAACTACTTTTTTGATTTTGTTTGTCTTCGCTAATGTCTGCTAGAAAGCTGGAGCTGACGCTAGGCTGAGATAACCTCTAATTTACGTATTGACTCTTCTCTATAGATGCGACGATGTTTTCTCAATAAAATAGCGAAGTAGTCACATAGAGAAGTAGTCAAAATGCGAAATGGGCTATTTGAGAAATAGACCTCTGGCGCCTGAGCGTATTTTTCTGAGGCGTTCAAAAATCTGTCGAACGACTTCGTAATGTCTGTGAGTGTGTAATAAGTAACAGTAGCTAATGGCAAAACACATTACAAATATTTAATGGAAATCCGTATCGCTCGGTCATTTAAATATCCATATTAAACTCACAAATCTAACTTAAAAGCGTCAGAAATGCTGTCTTCTCACATCTTGAGCATATAAATAGCTGCGCCAAATATCTTTAAAATTTTAACTTTGTACGGACGTTTAGTAATAAATAGTCCTTAAGTACCTATTTAGTTTTACATTTAAATAAAAACAGTAAGATGATTTGAATAAATGCTTACTCGATAAACAACTTTATACTCCATTACTATAAATTGTTGTAAACGCCAGATCTGGATCCATTATGATAAAATAGGTTCGCATGTTATTAATAATATATTATGCTAATAATATTGTAATTTTATTACTATCATCACTAGCTCGACGGTGAAGGAAAACATCGTGAGGAAACCAGTAGGTCCCAGAATTAATTCTGAGGCATATGTAACAAACCCGGTCCGGCGATAGGCTCACCACCTATCACGTTTAGGGGTCCAAAGAATATCTCATAAAAAATGGGTATTTAAATTAAAATATAGCCGATGTTACTCAGGAATATTGTAGCTTTCCATTGGTGAAAGAATTTTTAAAATCGGTCGAGTAGTTTTTGTGTTTATTCGTAACAAAGACACAAACATACAAAAATACAAATCTTTATAATATTAGTATGTAGGTATAGATTAGTACCAAGTACCATAGAAGTATAGATATAGATTGAACCACAAGGCTAAATCGATATTATTTAGATGAGGTCATTTGAATGCAAGAAATGTGATTTTATAACGGTTTCAAACCAGATGGAAACATAACACTTATATAACTAAAGTCTCAGTGGTTTTGGAAGGTGTTTAGTCAATACCTATAGGCTAACTTAATTAATTCTGAGGCATGTGTAACAGACCTGGTCCGGCGATGGGCTCACGCCCCCCCCTATCACGTTTAGGGGTAGAATATTCTCGTGAAAAGTGGGTATTTCCAGAAATCGAATACCTCTGCCTTCTCTCTCGGGGATAAAAGGCGTGAGATTATTTTTTATTCGCTCACGGTGAAGTTTTCAGGAAGTTCTTATTATTATTAGTATTCTTAGTATTCTTTGTACATTAGGGTTATGTGACTGACACATAGTTGTAGTGCAAAGTTGTAGTGATAGCCCATCGCTGAACCATAGGGCACTAGTATAGTAAGTATACATGCCTCAGAACAACTTCTGGAGTTTTGCGAGTTTCATCATTATGTTTTATTTCACCGTAGAGCTAAGTTATAAATAAGTACGTAAGCTTTTAAAAACTAATTCGTACTAATTTGTGCATCTCTTGCTCGGATTCGAATCCGGACCCCACGCACACTTTCAATAAAGTTTTATTTTTCTTTCTAATAATACTAGTAACTTAAAAATTTATTCTATTTCGCTCAATGCATGCTCAATGTCATTTGTTCTATTCAATAATTTGGTAGGATAATATATATTTTTTTTACCTACCGTTTATAAATACTATTAACTACATGTAGAATTAAATTGAATTAACTAGGTACCGATAGACTTTTAAGAATTAAAAAGTAGCTCGCTGATTCCAAGTAAAATCGTACGCAGTAGCAAATAAATTACTTGAACTATAAAAGTTAATCGATACAAGGCTCGCCACCAATGCGTTTGCGCACCAAATTCGTCATCGCTCAAATAAAAATTAAATGCTAAGGCATACCACACAAGAGCGTCTGCTTTTTAATTAATTTAGTAAGACTAACTACTGGCCACTAATAGCTATTTTAGAAGATTTTTAAATTTCTGCAATTTTAGTTTTTCTGATACTTACTAGCTTTTGTCCGACTTTGTTCGAGTTCAAGGATAAAAAAGTAGAATATGTAAGTAAAGTTTAAAAAAAATTGGTTAGCTAGTTTTGCATAAAATATTACTATTACATACATCCAGCCATCGTTTATAATATAGATAAGATTACTATGATTAACCTGTTTTAGCTCTTTCAGTTTTAAACGAAAAGTAAGATAAAACATTATATTAATTCCATTTATGTAAATAACATAAATAATGCGTCGATGCATTGCGACGTAGTGGGACTGTGTAATCCAAAGAGGTTGGAAGATAATCGAGAGAGAAACTTTTTCTTTAAACGTCTTTGGTGTAATCTTTATAATCTGTGGAACATCTGGTCTATTTATTCATTCACGACTGCATGATCAAGTTAAAGAGCATTATTTTGAAAATACCAATAACTATTTTGACTCATTCTGCGCACTTGTGCTGCCTCAAAAATAATCAGCGCGACCGTAAAATCTTAGTGCCGCATGTCGCACCTACAAGCGACTCAGTGTGTGCACTGCCTAATGCACATATTTAGCTGACCAATAAAGTTGCGTTAAGCGGCGAAGAATGTCAACTGATTGACCGAAACGAGCTCAATTGGAATAACCATCTCGATTTCATCCTAGCATCAGTCACGAAGTCGCTTTGGTAAAATATTGCAGATTTAGCATAATCCGATGATGAAGTAGACAATAATGAGTAAGTAAGTAAGTAACAACTCTTTATAACACATTTGCTCGTAAAAGGTGTCTTATTTCACCAATTTTAATATCGTTACCTATCTCATTACGCCCAAGTGCGGTAAGTGTAAAGTAAAACGCACGGTTTATCAAGATGCTCCGTCTTAAAACGAACGGTACTTTTTAAAATCTCAGCAAAGAGTTTTTATGTCAAAAAAGTTGTCAACATTTTATGATTAAAATTAACTTTGGGAAATAAAATATATTAAAGAAATATTTATGTACATCATTATTTAATTTAATTAATTTTGACAGTAAATTACAACCAATCTGTAACAAAAACACAAAAATATTATTTTACTTTATTAGTAATAAGTACTGGCTGTTTTTTGTGTCTTTTCCTAAAAAAAAATTATGATGCGCGCCGCGCGCATTTTCTTAACGCTGTATTGTTTTTATTCGTTTACCATAGTCGGAGTTTTATTTTATTTCCTCGCAAATGTGTTATAAAACGTCGTATGACATACGTGCGCTTTGACAATTACAGCCTCTGCTTACTTGTAACACTCGCCTACGGCTCGGGCTAGCAATATCGCCACGGCTGTAATTTTCAACCTACCGCACTTATATCATAATGTACTATTATTGTACACCAATAAAAAAATATGCAACAAGTGACATAGTGATACAAAAAAGTACAAACGGCGGTCTTATCGCTTTAAGCGATTTCTTCCAGACAACCTTAGGATGGATGTAACTGAGATAAACAGATGAAGGTAGGTGGTGCACTAAAGTTAACAATGGATTAAGGTACTTACATACATAAACCGTTTCCTATAAATATATAACAAAATAAAATACACAGTAACTACATACATAAAGTAAATATATATATATATATTATAATTACATGAATATAGTACATACATAGTACATTATATACACACATTATTTGATTTATTATAAAGAGGATTCCAAGCGAAGGTAATGGATTTTTAGTTTGTTTTTGAAAATTGGCAGAGATTCAGCACTCCTTATGGACAGGGGGAGACCATTCCATAGCCTTACAGCCTGCACAGTGAATGAGAAGCTGTAAAAGTCTGTAGTGTGGCTTGGAAATCTCAGTAACAGATCTCTGCTTTGACGCCAGGACCGACCGAATGAGCCAAGCCATAATTATTAGACGTTTATGCGAACATAAATACCTAATAAGTGGTAAGACAGTTATAATAGGATGTCTTTATTGTTTTAATTTGCATAATAATAAATGCCAGAATATGTAAAAAAAATACCGGTGACTCTATACTTCAAAGATTAGAATTGACGGTATAGTTTAATTTATATGAATTCCTTATCTCAAGTGCTACAATACACTTATAGATATTAGAACACATCTTTTGTGTTTGTAAATCAAAATAAATTAAATCAAATTTTATTTTTATCTGTAGATTACAAAAATTACACTTAAAATCGTCAATCCGCATTTGGAACCAGCAACTTGTCGGTGGAGATGGGCTGCTGTTAACATTTAGCCAATCTTCATGGACAAGTTCAAAGTGGCTTTTATTAGATGATTGACATTAGCAATTACCTACGGAAATAAGTAGGTACATTTTTATTTTTCATTGTTTTGTCATTTTTCTATAGTCTAATAACAATCTAAACTCGTCCATGGAGTTTGACTGAATGTTCAAAGACGAGTTTGGAGTGCCTTGATAATAGACTATTGACCTTTCTAAGTGTAGGTACTTTTTGTCCCTTCAAAAAATAAATATTTTTTGACTTTTGACGAGAAGAATAAATTTGGAATAAAGAACAACGGCAGCTTTGGTACCCACTGAAATAGACACCCACGGGGTATCACACTATGCTTATTTTATTGACTCATAACAAGTCGAAATTTTATAGATATAGATAGATATAATCTCACGCCTTTCATCCCCGAGGGGGTAGGCAGAGGTATTCCATTACTGGATATACCCACATTTCACGAGAAATATTGGACCCCTAAACGTGATAGGTGGTGAGCCCATCGCCGGACCGGGTCTGTTTACACATGTCTCAGAATTAATTCTGAGACCTGCGGGTTTCCTCACGATGTTTTCCTTCACCGTCGAGCTAGTGATAATAATGTACGTAAGTTTTGAAAAACTCATTGGTACATGCCAGGATTCGAACCCGAGCCTCACTGATTTTCGCCCGGCTCTTTAACCGTCTGGGCTATCACTGCTCAAATTTTCCATATTTTTAAATTAATCTAGCAGTTGAAAATATTGAGTCAAATAAAACAAAAATATCATAGAAACACGAATCGATCGATTGGGAAATCTATTAATACCAAAGAGATTAAAATATAATATAAGGCATAGAGGGGACAAAGCGAGGATTATTTGAAGCCAAAAGTTATTCCAAGTGGAATAAGTCTAGTACAATTTCGACCGAATGACAGCTCGCGTTCATACTAACTGACATGACAAGGACATGACGCTTGAGCTTCAAATTTTTGTATGAAAATATTCCCAATGCCCCCTCTATGCTATTATATTTTAATGTCTTTGATTTACAAAAACTATTTTGTTGTTGTGGTAAAATTGAACGTCGCGTCGTGTCAACACGTCAACCATGTCATTCAGTAGGGATGGCCAAGTGAAAAAATAAATTGATATTTATCGTATCGACATTTCTAAATACTATAGATAAAAATCGAGTGAAAAATATCGATATATCGTCAGTTTTTACAATATTATTTATACATATTCCCAAATTCGTTAAAAAAGGACGATGAAAATAGTATTTTTTTATAAATGCTTGAGTCTAAACAAGTATTTAGTACTTAACATGAAATGAAACAGAATTGCGTTAAAAATATAATAAAATTGATACGAATTCGATACTGTAAAATAAATGTCGATATATCGCCATTAAAAATATCGACGATATATATAATATTGTGATAATTATGTATTTGGAAAAATATCGATATGTATTTTAATATAGGTATCGATATTTTTTGCACAAGCCATCATTAACTGCCACTATGTGGCATAGAGTAACTTATATGGCATTTGGTAGGCAGTGCTATTTTCTAACAAAGAGGTTGTAAGAAAATCATTTTCTTTCCTAGAGAAACTTTTTCTTTACACGTCTTTGGTACCTAAAATCTCATAATAACCTACAAAATACACTAGGTAACGAATAACTTTTAAACCTCAACTTATAAAAATGTGGTATGATTACATATTATCTTAGTCTGTCCAAGAACTATCGATTTTACACGGTTTCGTCTTCCGTGGGCAGGTGTAAGTAGGGTACCCAAAACACATGGACTTTTGCCAATGTTATTTGCAAAATAACATAATTTTAATTTGGGAATGAAATTCTAGGATTCGACCACAAGGAACTCCTATACAACGCGTAACGGAAAAAGCGCAATTCCTCATGCACCCCAATTAGTATATTAATATAAAAAATATATAATGCAATCGAACTTTGGTTGTGTCTAACCAATTTTCTTAAATCTCGATCAATAATAGCACGATTTTCATAGATAACACTAAATTCAGCTAGGTACGCTAATTCATTTTTTGGAAAAATTTAACACATATTAAAAATAGCTGAAATCGATTAAGTAGTCGATACTGAACAAACTAATTTCAGGAATTGCGCTTATTCTGTTCCATATTGTATATTCCCTCAGTCCATAAAAAATAATAAGCCGGGCAGAGAAACTGCGAATGACAAACCAACACTCGGACGTCGAAAATTATAGTATTTATGAGCGGAATTAAAGAGTAACACTCGCTAACAATCAGAATAATCCAGGAAATGCTAAATTGGTCGGCTTTCTTTCTACTTTCACTGCTGGTACCGGTTCCATACGTATTTAATAGGTAACACTCCTTGAAATTTGAATTAATGTAATTAGTAATCGCGGTATTCGACAAATGGAGATAAAAAATACATTTATTTAAGTATCTAGTACATCACTCCGTCCAATTCTATCTATACTTTGGTTGCAGAAGTATTCAATTTTTATAGATCCCACTTTTAACCAATGCATTTATCAGACTATTAAATTTTATATAATTCTGGGTCCTGGGGACGTTTTCCTTCACCTCATGTAAATGGAATGTAATATGTGTCTTTTATATATTCTTTGGGACGCGTAGATACTATAAACATTGGATCAATATAAACACTATTTTATAATTTTAATTTCTTCATGCCACATATTCTTAAAACGGGCTAATATACCCACAGACAAACAAACAAACATTCAGACAAGAAACAGCTTATTAGAAAGTTAGTTTAAAATAGATTGGAAGATTAGTAGGTACAATTTAAAAAAAAAACTAGTTAAGCACAATAGATCCCATTGTGTCAGCATTCCGTTACATGACGGGTAATAGCGAAAACCTAATAATAAAAGGGCCACTAAAGTAAAAAATAAAAATTTAATATCCCGAACAAGCCGTAATTACGCTGCTGTAGAAGCTAGGCGGCGCAAGCGCAGCTTTCAGCTTTTTTGTATAAATTGCCTCCTTAGAGTATAGTGACTTGTTAAAATAACTACCACGAGATAGGAGCGAAGTATAAACGGAAGCGGATTACGTCGAAGCAGTAGAAATGATAAAATAAATAAAAAGTGATTGTAGACTTGAAAAACAAATACGTAATCAAAATTAAGGTAATGTCATACTGCACTTATAAAACTAGATGTGCGCGGCTATGTGTTGGAATAAAAATCGGTTCGACGCATACTGCCAGAAAAAGCAAAAGGCCGATTCGACATTTTATGCGGATCGCGTGTTTAATTTCGTCAATTTATTGTATGAAAGGCTACTGTAACTGAACCTAAGACCTTACTTATAATATGAATACATTTCTCTATACGAAGGAACCGTAATTCCAATGTATTAAAATTCATACGCTGCAACACAAGCTAAACATCATATAATGCTAAGCTAGTATTGCACAGCTCTAAGCAAGAATCTCATTCACAAGATATGGTTTCAATATTTTGTTAACATGTTCTCTCGCACGGAATTAATCGTCTAGTAGTTGTGAATAGTAATACAGATCCTTTTTGAGGATCATGATTTACCGTTTGCCATCTGATTATTATTAGTATAAATACAAGAACTATTCCGCTATATTTTCCATACTAAACAAGTTTCGGTTTTTCCTGAACCCTACTGAAACCAATTTCTAACTACTTTTATGAAACTTTTATGCCATTTTAACATCTCTTTGATCATACCAAGCCCTATTTTACTGAATTTTCATAATTTTTCGTATTTTCCTAAGTTTTAATATTTTTCTATTTCTGACTATATTTACATGTGTTTACATGTTTACAGCCCCACCAAGCTGTTTTATGTTCTTTCAGTATTTTATATAAAAATATGATATTAGGGTCGAGGTGTTACACTACGTTTCACTACATCCATTCCTGCCTTGGACCGATAGCCGTTTTACCTTAGGTGTGCCGACACCTGCCCTCCGTCCGTATGATGCAATGGCAATTATCTGCATAGATTTATATCTGCGCAGCTTCCGCTGAAGTCTCGCTTTTATGGCTATCATTAAACTTATTGATTCTGTTAATTCCTATTGGGTGACGAACAATGGGAATAAGGTTGTTGAGATTATTATCAGCAATTGCAGAAGTAGTTTTTTTCAGTGACCGCGTTTCAAGCTAAGAAATAGCCTAAGTTGTTTCGTGTTCTAACTATCTCTATACAAAAATAGCTTATATCCGTTGTTCCATTGCTGTTTGAAAGAAAGACAAATAGGAACCAAACAATTTGACTTTGTACTAAATGCAATTATATTTAGTACGAATAATCTCAATAAACACTGGCAGTTATGAAAATGAAAAAGTTTTTATTCTGTAGGTAATTAAGAATTACACTTAGGGCTGATTTTTCAATAGTCAGTTAAAAGTTATCTGAGGAATAAACATCACCTGTCACTTTTCCTTTCTATTGTGTCAGACAGTGACAGCATCAATATATTCTCCAGATAAGATTTATCTGACGATTGAAAAATCAGCCCTTAGAATAATAGATCAAAATAAACAAGTTTAAAATATAAAGTAAAAATCTATTTGTAAGAGACTTAAGATTTAAATAACGTAGCGTGGATACATCAGATATGAAGACAAATATATCAACGCCTATTCCAAAATCCATGAACCCATTTATGCTAAAGAAAGCGTCAAAAGAATAGACTCAAATACAGTCATGAGAAAACCATTACCCTCTCTCTGGTGCAGTCGGGTAGTAAACATTAAAATGGCCGTCAATCTGCTTGAACAGTAAACCAGGAATAAAATTTGTAGTAACAAAAAATACAGAAAGTAACAAATAAATACTAAAATATAGTAATTAGTTTTATGCAGTAGTTGGACTACTAAAAACCAGTTGTCGAATTAATAACATAATTGGATATAAAATTGAGAGGCGATTTGCGAGTCTATTCGGTTAAGAGCTATTGAATTTCTAGAGTTCTGACAAAAACATTGCAACATCAAAAAAACCAATAACAGATAATTTTTTATTAATAATGATTTCAAGTCTTCAATTCAAAGGGATGATTTAGAAACAAATCGAACTATCTTCCATATTTGAACTTGACTTTTGAAAATAAATGATTATGGTATTGTAGCTTTTTTTATCTTCTTTTTTTAACTATTTGAAACAAATAAAAAGAAGAAATAAAATAAATTTATAAGACATAAATTGCCATCTTGCCGAAAAGAAACCTTTTTTTAGTGTGAGCAATATTACACAAGTGTCTCACACACACACTCTTCTCGCTACCTAATGTGAGCGGAACATGATCGTGTCATTCATCTTTCATCTGAAAGTACGGAAGTGAAGCAACTACTTCCCAACCTTAACTTTTTTATTACTAATATACTTGTATGATGACATAATCTATAAAACTGCTTTGATCGTTGCATATTACGAGTATTATGTCGTCTGTTCATTAAGCCAGTTTATACATTGGTAATTTAGATTTAATTGAAAAAAAAATCAAAATCACCCTGATTACGGTGATTCCCTTTGTGTTAGATGACGTGTACATGCGCAATGATGAACTTACTCTCAAGGATACTCAGGTTCGTCTATTCTTTTGAGACTTTCATAATATAAAAAAACAATACAGAAGAAAAATTAATACAAAAAAAAAATCTCACGCCTTTCATCCCCAAGGGGTTAGGCAGAGGTATTCCATTACTGGATATACCCACATTTCACGAGATACATTGGACCCCTAAACGTGATAGGTGGTGAGCCCATCGCCGGACCGGGTCTGTTTACACATGTCTCAGAATTAATTCTGAGACCTGCGGGTTACCTCACGGTGTTTTCCTTCACCGTCGAGCTAGTGATAAATAGGTACGTAAGTTTTTGAAAAACTCATTGGTACATGCCAGGATTCGAACCCGAGCCTCACTGATTTTCGGCCGGCTCTTTAACCGTCAAGGCTATCACTGCTAAACTTAATACAACATTACAGTTACACACTCTATCTGCGGCAGTCGAGTAATAACTTTCAATCAAACAATCTATTACACATTACCTCGTTATATACTCCTAATATAATTGTTAGTAAATATTTTATGCGTTTGTAACAAAGCGATGAATAAACCGTTGACGCTTCATTCCGCTTGCAATAAATTAATTTGTGTTTGCATCTAAGCACCTGCGTGCATTACTCATTACATTACGTTTATGACCTTAAAGGAATTAGTATTATTTAAAGATATCGCCGAGTTACTGACAGGGTAATTTATGTTCGCACCGATGGGTTTCATGCTATTCTGTTTAAGCCATATTATTCCACAGGTATTATCTTCTCGCGAAAACTGGGTCGTGTAGTTGGTCCTTGATGACGTCACGAACGACGATCACTAATCTACATATATTATAAAGAGGAAAGATTTGTATTCTTGTATGTTTGTAACGAATAAACTCAAAAACTAAGTACTAATATTAGCGTGGAAGTGTCATGGACCTACTTGTTACGATGACGTAGTCTTGAAGGTAAATACTGAACTTAATTAGACCATAATATCTAGTTAAGCAAATTATTGAGATTAATAAGTTAGGCGTAGTTTAAAAGTTTAGGACGATCTCAGTGGCGTAATATTGAAATTAATTAACTGAATTATATAATTCAAAATATTGTCGCAAGATAGAGCGATACCCGTCAGGGTACAGTCGATTTTTGGAGCTCGAACAATATTAGACTAATATTCGAGAGGGTTCGAAAGTAAGACAAGACTTGACATTATCCTTGTCCTTCTCGAGGACTGCATTTCAAACCAGCAACTCATCGGTGGAGATAGGCTGCTGTTTACATTTAGCTAATCTTCATGGACGAGTTTAGAGTGCCTTATTATTAGGACTATAGAATTTTCTATGTTTTTTCCTATAAAAATAAATGAATTGTACTAACCTGTATACCCCGGCGGGCAATCACACTCAAACGTGTCAAGTGACGTCAGCCGACACGTAGCCCCGTTGAGACACGGCGCCGAGTCGCACGCTGCCGGCACCCTGATCTCGCATAAGGAGGCGCTAAACCCAAGGGGGCAGTCACAGGCGAAGGACGGGGGCCCCCCACTGGCTCCGGGGCGCACTCTGCACGACCCACCGTTCTGGCACCGAGGACTCGACTCGCTGTGGCACGGGTTGAGGTGCTGGCAGAACTCGCCGGCGTATCGGGACGTGCAACTGTAAAAAAAGAAATAAATATTGATTAATCAATAACGAGAATGTGTGTGCGATTAACGGATGTGGAGCGAGTGCTAGAGGTGTGCAAGGTTCTTAGGTGGTCTATGGTGTGTACCTGTTCCCCTGAGAAAAAGGTTTCTGTATCGACATCTAGGTACACTAATATTATAAAGAGGAAAGTTTTGTATTTTTGTATGTTTGTAACGAATAAACTCAAAAACTACAGGAACGTTTTCAAAAATTCTTTTACCATTAAAATGCTAATTATCCTTGAGTAACACAGGCTATATTTCATCCCCGTATTCCTATGGGAACGGGAACTACGCGGGTGAAATAGTGTATGTATAAACTATCAACAAGGTCTATTCTATGTAATAAAATTATTTGGCAAACCGGATGTCCTTTCCCAAGACTGAAACTATCGTCCTGAGAAGTGGCATCAATATCGGAGAACTAAACAATAGGGCTTACACGATCTAGTCGCTAGTGCATACTTAGCTAATCTAATCCCGAAGGCATTAACATTTTTAATCCATTAAGCTATTCCCATATTGCATTGCATACCTCCGCTGCACTCCATAGGCGGTCTAGCAGACACAATAGCTCCTAGGTGACCAGGCGTATAAATTATCGAACAATACATGCGCGCGCACAGAACATAATGCCATCGCGTGTCTAACGGGTAAATAAAAGGCAAAAATAGGATTGATATGAATTAAGTACAGAATTTTGTTTAAGTACCTAGAAATAAAGTTTCAAGGACAGAAATAGTTGAGAAACGATTCAAAACTAGTTCAGTTTATTTTTGCAGTATTTCCAATGCAAATACATGTCATTCTTTCTAAATGTATCTCATTTAAACAGTCTCGTACTTATTTTTCGGACACTGAAACGTAACAAGTTTTGAGTACTCATCGAAGGACCGGGTGCTGCTACACATGACTCTTTTCTGACGATGTTTTAATTAATTACCTATAGAAGATTTAATAAGCTCAACGCAGCAAAGCTCCATTCATATTAATCAAACTACTTCCATACTAGACAGACAACAGCCACAAGGACATTCAACAGTAGTCTAGTAAAAAACAAAAAAATGGCGATAACCAAAAAGACTATGAACCCAGCTACCATACGACATGGCATCCAATAAGCTGGCTGAACACGCCGCCCGCCGCCTGCGCCGGTCGACGGCAATAAATAACGCAGATACGTCGCCGACACGACCACGTGACTTGCGCCCGCGCAGCCGCCTTCGCAGCTTGGACTTTTCAAATTTATACTTGGAATAAACTACATGAGCAAGTTTGTATTTTGAATCTATTGATGGATCGAGCACACAAAGAGACCGTATTTGGAAAGGTTTTGGAATTTTTTAGCAAAAAAAGTTTTTGCTGTAGAACATAGAGGTACATATTTGTTTTTATGGGAAGAAAGACCTACAGCTCATCAGTAGGTTGTAAGATGATGACATGGACCTATTATTATAGAAAGGTGATGATGAATGTAGAAAAGAAAACACATAAAAGACAAAAATTCTAAAATCCTAAAAATATTTAAATTAAAATCATATATTGTATTGCAGCTGACAAACGATCACAGCTGTTGCATCTATTAGAATGCAACAAAGATTAAAGCGGTAACCCGAAAAAAAGTTCGAGGAAGTAAATTATAATATACAACATTTAAATGTTTATTAAAGTTTATTGCAAAGACAAGCTAAACTCTAAACAAAATTAGATTACGCCCACATGGAAGAGACCGAATAGGTGAAAACACTGTAAAAATAATACAAGAAACAAATGAATGTAAATAGATTAGTAGATGCGACACGAATCAAGATCGGAATCCAATTACAGTGCTAATAACCTTATTAGTTCTGTTTGCAAACAATTAAGAACTATTTGATAAAGATCTAACCGAAGCCATTAGTAGAATCTACAGGACAAGCTGCTTGAATCTGGTAGATATATCCTACTTCTAAATACTAACATGAATAAATTAAGGAACGCTTGGAATGGACCGAATATATTTATTGGAATGACTAATCTTAATATCAAAATGAAAATACGTGTTAATAATAAAATAAACGAAGAGCGTAGGCCTTTACGTGCTCGCTCATAATCAAATATAAATAATCATACGCCTATACTAAATCCTGATCCCGAAATGTAAGCCACCCACGTAATGTTAATATACCGAGTTTAATGAAGTCAGTTCATTTATTATCGTTTGTGGGATAATCGGTAACGCAATCCTCAAACAGATCTGCGGGTATACTAGAGAAACTGATTGCTATATCGACACACAGCTTAAGCTGGAGCCGGTAAGCTAAAAGCATTTAAGATGTTGATAACGACAAGACGAAATGATGTCTCAAAACTGCATTAGGCAATTATTATTTATGGTAAATTTTTAGGTAATAAAAATTTACGCTATGCTATTCTAAAGATGAAAGCAAATATAACAATACGAAATACGCTATGCTCACATACTTACATACATACATGTGTCAGAAAAAATATATGTTTTTTCTCTTCTGAGTTCGAGCAATGCCGTGTGGGCATTTGCTGGTTCATTTTACGATTATCATATGCAAATATCGACTTTTCTTACAGAAAATAAAGTCATACGGCCTCTATCGACAATAAGGAATCTTAAATCTAACATGAATTATAAATTATGACACTATACTTTCATCCCAGGACATCCAAATCTCAAAATTCCACACTATATCTGTCAAAGCAATCACAAAAATTGCATTTGTGTAAACATTTACGCTGTTCACATCTATATTGTTACCGGAATTCAATTTATGGATCGTTTATTACCCTACCTTAGGACTTGAATTCTGGAAAGTACCCTGAGGCACTTTGTCGTGTATTAGAATCTTGAATCTCAACATTAAACTTGAAGCCTTACCGTGGGCGGATTCACGGAGCCTGTTCTCTGTTCACACCTACGCATTGACCTCCGAAGGTAGGGGTTCTTGCTCTGAACCTTGAATATATGGCGCATGGTATTGCTAATATATTGAGTTTGAATCCCACGCACTGAAATGCGGAGATAGCTATAACGTGCTGAACTGTTCGAGTGTTATCTCGAGGTGATGTGACTAGATGACCCTTGCAACCCATAACCTACGTAACTGACCACTTATAGCTATAGTGAAAGATGATAAAGAAGCTGATAGATACGATCAAAAACATGTAATACCGAAAGAAAATAAACCAACCCGAAGACCTGTTAATTACGTCGTGTAACAAAACAATGGCCGGCAAAAAGATGACGTCGCAAAAAGTAACCGGCTACCTGCTGGCCTTATCTTTGAAAATTATAAGCCATCGACACGGGCTTTGTTCAAGAAATTATTTACAACAACTTTCTGGAAGCTAAATCTTCATTATGGTGAGCACAATAAATTATATTGGACGTATCGCCGATCTAATTACGGGTTTGAAGATGGCTCTTTACTGTGAGACAGAAAGGAGTAGTTTCAACACTAAAGTTGGAAAACGGGTAAAGGCAAGGTTGGCGAGGCAATAATTTATATAACGGACAGGCGATCCCGTGTCGTAGCGTGCGCTGACGCCGAAGGGAATAAAGTATTGCGCGACAACGTTGCTTGTTTGTTATTCGATACTCTGTAACGCTTGTGAACTTTTAACGGTATTGTTTTTAAGTAAATGTTGAAACCAAGGCAGTTTGCAGCTCGCAAGTGACAGGAACAACTAGAGCGAGCCTCGTAAATATGCTGACTTTAAGAGGAAATACAAAATTAAGTTAAGTATGAGATTAAAGAGCATAGCGATGAAATATTTATTTATACAATACCGAAGTACCACTGAGTCTACAAACTTGGAATTTGAGATCAGATCGTTTCCTTTATACAATGTAGGCATCCACTAAAAAAGTGTTTTAGAAATTCCTAAGGGAACGGGGAAAAGATACTCGTGACACCGCTAAGCCTCCGATTGTAACCCGAAAGAATATTTAGAGATTTAACATCAAGAAATGGACTGATAGGAAAGATAACTAAAGATAATTAATCAAGTGAAATAGTTGTACCAATGACGTCACTAGCTGCAGTGTTCAATGCAAATGAATGAGCTACACCGAATGTAACCGGCGCAGTGTCACGTGACAAATATTCGAAGCATCGACGGCTGTTCTTGGAAGCGCGCGCGAGGCATGTCGCGGTTATCAGATGCGAGACGCGCGACAGGCTGCGTGTGCGCAGGTCGGGGCTACACTGGGATCTATTCTATTCTGACGACTAGGATTCACTAGAAATGTGTTTCTCTTTCTTTCAAGTAAATATGTAAGCAGGTGAACAGTTCTTTATCGTACAGTAGAGTACCATAGACGATAGCACCGATCTCTTCCAGACAACCTTGCAAGAACAATATCAAAGTTCTAGAAAATTCGTTACAAATACATCATTGATTTATCTCTAGGCATACACTAGACGATACGATAGAGTACCATCGATTTCTTCCAGACAACCTTAGGATGGATGCAACGGACATGAAAAGATAAAAGGTAGGTGTTGCACAAAAGCATGAATAATATAAAAATTATATACTCTTCATTATTTATTTATTTCTAGGCATAAACTATTACAAACGTATCTGTCAAGTCAAACACATGCTTTAGCGTCGCTGTTGATAAAGTGCCGAATTCTGTAGTCGATTTCAATAGAAAACATTGATTTGGAAGGTTTATAACGTTATTTACTTTGAAAACTTTATTTAATATACCTTTTTTTACCATACAAAATGTCTTAGAACGGAACACTCACAACTCATGACCAGACAGTCTGCGTGCGCGCAAGCTACGCGCATGCGACGTTCCGCGTATCTTCGCGCCGGATCACTCACGAGCCCATGTAGCAGCTATCGAGATCTGACGTGTCCCTTCCTTTAGCGGTCACGGTTAAGGCAAGTCATAATTTAATTGAGACATGGAGTTGAAATTCCTTGAATGGTAAAACGTTCTGTTAGAGTTAAAGACGAAGATGCTGAGTGTTTACGGAATCCTGATGGGAATTAGGAGATTATAGCTGAAGCTAAGATCCATGCCTTTAAGTGGGCTGATAACATCTTTTAATTTTGTTCTAAATCGATATCGTTTCATTATGTGCTAAATAAGCAGTTATGTCTAGCAGACAGACGAAGTCGCACCACTAAAGAACTACAGATTCTTAAAAAGACAAATTTAATTAACAGAAATAGTTATAGCGCTAAGAAAAGTGTACCATGAGAAGCGGCAAACAAGAAAAAAGTTAACGGATCAATATTTTTTCTCACCAAGCGAGTGGGTACGATGTCATCCGAACCAGTTCAGTTCCTGTCGTCATTAGACGAGTTGACAGTATGGACTCGTGCAGTTACTCTGGCTAGGGTTACCATTCAATTCAGCCAGAAGAAAATTAGCTATAATTCTTCTTTCTTCTTTTACGGAACTTCATCCGTTGAATTGTGATAAAGATTGAATGAAAGCTGATTGTAAGCTGATTGTAGTTGATTGCACTAGAAGGAGCGTCTCGGTTGTATGTACTACGTAAAATATGTAAGTATGCATAACTTACAACGAGGTGAGATTTGGTTAAGAAACAATTTATAGTTTTCACAGCCAAATAATAGGAACACTAGCAATGGTCTCTAAATAAAAATTGACAACAATATTGGAACAGTCAAAAGATCACAGCTCAGCACTTACATCCGTCAGGAGGGTACATAATGTTTTATATCTTGTCAGTCAATTTAAAATGCAATCAGTTTCTTTTGTATTTTGGAACACCGAAGCAAGTGGTAACATCCACATTTGGCCACTGCGTTGTAATTCAATAAACCAAGCATTTGCAGAATAATTGTGAATTAAAACGACCAGAATTTTATCTCATTCAAGTTCTAGGAACCTTTTAGAGTTATCGGTGAAGCTTTTGCCGTGTGGCAACCCTAGTGACGACCCATAGTAGGGGAAATCAGGAAAAACTGCTCATCTCCTCGTCATTTGCTGCGGGCAGTGCTAAGGACTAAATTTACTATTAACTTTTTATATCAGCGATGCAATAATAATTGGGATTCTTCTCAAGACTGTATTTGGAATAGGAGGAATTTAATGCGGTCTTTACCCGACTGCATCAGATGTAGGGTAATGTCGTGGTATGTAACACACATTTAACATATCGGTGATAAAGAGTTTTGCGTCTAAATATATGTGGTCCTCTCAGAAGTTCTTGCGACATCTTATATTATAGTCTATTGATTATTCCATTATACTGATATGGTATTTGGAAAAAGATATAAACTTCAACAAACAAAGTAAAGCCTACCATTACTCAATCAAACAAGAAAGGGCACGAGAACAGTCAAGAAATAAAAGTCCGGTTTGAGGGACCATAAATGCATGCCCAGTAGCGCAGGCGCACTGCCCATAGCTCATCGGCTGTCCGTGCGCAAGCATTTACAACGCAATGCGCTGTTCAGTAAATTTTATACTCTTTACTGATGTTAGACTTTGTATGCTAATTTTGGTGAGACTCTTTTCATTTGGAAATATTCTAAGTAGTCCGTGCTTATTTTTTTTTACTTAGGTAAATGCAAAAAGAAATCTGGTAGTCCAAATATTTGATTTACTCGTATTAGTTTCGGGAATGCTTGTATATTAATTATTTCGGGGACGAAAAGATCTATCTACTGGATAGACGCGGACAAAATAAGGGTGTATGTTACGTTAACATAAGTATTTTGAGGTTATGAACCATTTGTCTTTTATAGGCGTTGCAGTTAAAGTGTATTCATTCATTTCATTTTGAGACTCGAAAATATCACTAGAATCAAGCACAGAATTAAAAACTCAATTTTAGTCTTAAACATTTTAGATTTCACAACTTTTCTAAGATTTCTAAACTCAAGCTTTTGTCTAATTAGCAGACGTTTACAATTAGAGATACCAGCACAATGGCTAGGATAGTATCGTAGACATTGTGGTCCTTCGAGCCGGACTCCCGCTGTAAATCTTTGCGATAGCACTCTGACACCGGCGATAAGGCTGCAGCGAAATAATTGACGTAATAAGAAAATATAAGCACTTTTACGCTTTGGAAAGCGAATTCGTTATAAAAATAAATGTGATCAAATATTAAAAGGGAACCTAACTGGTTACTTTTGGTCAAATTAAAAACTTATATTGGAATTACTTTGTAGTAGTTAGGCTCTTAGTTTGCTGTTATTATAATAAAAATATCTAAGAAGTAGGTATTGGTAAGTTTAAACATCAGACCAACCAAACCGATAGAAAAATAAAAGTTTAGGTACGCACGATAAAACAGTTAAATACCGTATAGGTAAGTATAATAAAATAATAGGTAAGTCATACCCTGGTATGTAACAGAGAACAATTTTTATAACTTCAACTATTATTAAGTACTTACTGATAACAATAATAAACAATTGAGCAAATCCAAAATAGATAAAATAAAACATAGCTAATGTTAGCTAAATACGAGTTCAAAACATAACTAAACCGACTAGATCATACAAGACTAGATCATCTAAATTCAGAACAGATGCACATTGATACGCGATTGGGCGAGCGACCGGCGCCCGCGCACCCGTGGACGCAATTTGCCAGGGGGCGGGGCTTTCGCAGTAGCGCGGAAGGGGACCGCTAGAGGCTTGCGACCGCTTTCTGAGTGGAGACCCCAGAGACCCTATTGTTGACGTAGAGATAGATAATAGAAAATGTATACTTGATAAGATTCTATTACATGGCCACTAGCTTGATAATATCCAAATCTACAGTGGGCTCGTGAGTAATACAGTAGATACATCGTCGTATGTGAGATAAGTATAATGATCTAGAGAATAATGATGACGTTTTAGGTCAGTAAGTTATTTTGACGTAGAATTTTGATCTTAAAGGGAATGAAAAGGGTTCATAATTACTACACTCCATAATAAAAAAAAAAGTATTTATTGCGTAAATATCGTTCACATATACACGTAAAGAAAGAAATAATGCATTATATTTAAAAACGAGAAGGGTAGTTAAGAGGTATTACGAAAGGAAATTATTAAATAAAAGGAATACTAAAACTCAAAAAGATTTATAAACGTAAACTAAGTAGTTACCAAAAGTAACAAACAAAATCATAGAAAATTAAATGATCGTACCGACCATAGACATGACACGCGTGTTTATACTCATTTGACTAACAAAAGGCAATTAGTAATAAACAATATTGAAGGCACACACGTCGAGAGCAATAAAATGGGGATATAGCATATAAATGGTCTAAGCGAGCCGCGAGCGCGTCGCCCGGGGACAAACAATGAACGGGCTATAAACGGACCTCGCATACCTGCGCCAGAGTCACAACAAAAGTCTGCACTGCTATTAGTTATATAGCCGCCAATGAAACCATATCATCATATAAGATACAAAAGATACTCTGTTCGTATTGAGGAGTTTTAACGAAGATCAAAAAGTATTAAGATGCAAGTTGCAAGTTTAAAATGAAGTAAGGATAGCTAACTCAACTTAAAATAAGTAAACAGAGTAGAATAAAGCAAAAAAGATACAAACCCATCAAACTCGAAGATTAAATGATGAAAGGTGTATTTTAAATAGATGTTCCTTTAATAGTTGTAAATAACGGGGTGGTCGTGCAGCAGATGCTCCAAAACCAGACATGGAGAGACTATACTGTTGAATAATAATTTCATAAACGAAAAGGTTTCTTAAATATTAAAGTACGCGAGTAGTAAGAATGAATCAACGATCTTTTAAGAAACAGAACGGACGAGCAACAAATTCTTGATAGTATAGTCATCAGTTAGACAATAAAATCGGCTCATCGCGCAAGTCATCTGACATCGGCGTCCGAAAAGAATCGAGGAGTAAAAAAGTCGATTTGTTAAATAATGTACAATACGCGCATGTCACAATCGGCGCACGCGTCCGCCGCGCCCGTTCCCACGCGCACGCACACGCCTGCCCGCGCACGCGCCTGTGTGCGTGCGCGCGCGCAGCTTGCGCTCCGCATTTTCATAGAGTAAGCGAGAATTCAACAGCGCGTTTAGTTTTATGGGGCTCGTTTAATTTGATCATCGTTTTGGGGTAACTGTTCTGTATCAGTTCGAAGTTCAAAGTCAATCAATAGTTTTATGGTCTTTGATACTGTTTTGAATTGATCTGCATTCTAGGCCAAATGTCAGTAGAAATCTATTGCTTTTTAGCATCTTTTTAGCAATCATATTTATTTAACTCACATAGTTTTCAACATTGCCTGTCGTGCTATTTAGCTTGTAACATCGATACCTACCTTATTATTAAATAATACAAATAATAATTCCACAATGGCAACTAAAAGATGTTGCAGAATTAAGCACCTGAATATTATATCTGTGGCGCTGTCAAAAGTTGCTACTAAAAGTTTCAACCGTCGTAAGTCACTTTACAACCCTTTTTTATCCATTTCCCCTCGAAACTGTACTACAAGTTCCACATCTGTCACATATACATGATCTGTGGCGCCCGCACGGCAACATCCGCCGATCTCCATTGAAACACACGTCTGTCACTGGATGCTGCTGACGCGGACGTGAACCGAATTCAATCGTCAAGGTGAAACCTTGTGACACTATTATGCTGCAAAACGATGTAGCGAGCAAGTGAAATCTGAACTATAAGAGCTACGAAGACAATTATTAATGAGACGGCTATGAAATCTTTTCAGATAGTCATTGTAGTACGAAAGTTTAACAGATAACCCGAAGATGCAACGGAGTTACTTGGCAACGCCAAAACAAATAAAGATCCTACACAGAGGACATGTGGTTTTGCAGAAGCTTGGGAATATCTGCTCCAAAATACGTCATGAAGTCGTCACTTTAGATCGTCATACGAGATAATATATCTACAACAAAAGTCAGTGCAATGTTCAAATTTCAGATAAGTATGAACTGTGTAGCAAATGACATAAGGGTAATGACAATAATGACAGAATTGACACACTGAACAGTGGGATCAACTCCCAAGATTATTGCAGATAGAACGTGATACGATTTATAAATCAACAGTTACTTGGGAGTGTTTTGACCTTACCAAGCAGTACAAAATTGGAAACCAAAATATTCAATTAACAGCTGTTAGAACGATGTTATCTGCCGTCAATCGGACCCACCGCGTGTTTCAAGCCCCGACGCGATTCTGGTGAGCCAGTAAGTGGCTTATTAATCTCGTTCACTGCTTCATGTATGTGGAACAATCCGGTTAGTGTGGTCTCTCCTTTTGAATAAGTTCGTTTGAGCCGATTCTGATCTTTCATGCTAATTTCAAATTACATTTGATTAATTTTATGAGCAAGTCGAAATAAACAAGATGAAGATTCATTCGGGTTATTACTGACTTTTATCTGTTCAATTAATGATGCTAAAAATAGTTTGATTAACAAATTATTTGTATTTGCCATTAATTTAACAGCTAAATATACTTACTTACGTAACTTTTTTAGTCTCTCATCCTATAATCTTCATCAAAATACAAGAAATCAATAGCTTTATCTTTCATCGATTATTTTAATTCGAAATTCGGGACTGTGACAAATTATCAAATTATTATAAAAGCTGTATTCGTCCACCATACGTACACCTATAGATAGGGGTGCGCAGACGCTGCACGTGTGTGCAGTAATTCGATCCGAACGTATAGATAATAATTTCATATTGTCGAAGCCCGATGCGCGAGCGCTTGGCGCACAATAGCGCTCGCAGGGGATGTCAAATGAATAGATGAGCTGTGTTCAGACGATCGACTGATACGCACTTAAATCAAATGAAGACATGAGTACTTTAGACAATGAGATTCATAAAGGAAGATGAATTATTTATATCTGCATACTACATTGAATACGATCTACGCAAAAAAAAGTCAACAGAAACAAAAAATGTTCTGAAGCACACAAACATAAAGTATAGGAGTCTATATACCACATAAAAAATATGGAAGGACCGCTATAAAAATTTGTCGCCATAAGTCATAAATGTAGGATAATCTCACAAAACACTAAAGATTCAAGAGTTTCAAGACCCAAGTAGACACAATGAACCCTTCAAGCATGAGAATGGTAAAATAAAAGCAGACGTTATAATGAAAACGTAACGTGATTCCACCTTATCTATCTTTATTCACGAACCACGTCCAACTGCTTGGCTGTGAAGACATTACACGACACATACACGAATGCAGTTTTTATGCTTTATCTTTTTGTTAATTGAAATTAAAATATTTGTATGTTTGCTTGGTACTATGGTTCTACCTGGTGATGCTCTCTGAAAAATATTCTTATCTTTGTTCTTTCAAATTCTAGTAGTTGTCATTTATGGGATTTATAATACTTTAATGTATATACTGCAGTTTCCTATCTTTTTATTTACCGTCATCATTACTTTTATTGAATAGTTAATCACTCGAACATTATTTACAAATTGCGTGTGATTTAGATCCTTATCATTCGTAATCGAGCCCCGATATGTATAACGAAGACGAACGGCAAGATGAAAATGGAGTTGAGGATATCTCGGCCCCGATCAACATAAATATTGAATGGGCGTCGCTTCACCATGTTACACTTACACCGTGAAACCATCTTTAACTGTTTTCTTTTTAATTACATCACTTGCGATGGCGCCAACTCACTCAACAGATTTAATTCTAAGAGCCGTATATGGCTGAGCACATGTTAGCAATTACCGGGTGTCTTGGTTAAGCTTTCGATTCGGAGCCGATCGTGATAATGGTGTGACAAACTTACGGAGCGCACGTCGGCGGCTCTCTCGGTCCCGCGGCTATAAATCTAAAAGCCGGCCGAAAGGACGAGCACAACCCTTTATTATACCGAGACATGATTGGCCTCGGGCGCTCGAACAAAACGAATGCGCGCTTAGTAACGAGCGACTGCCTCGTATCTCTGCGACTTCACTTTCCGAGTGTTCGAGTTTTTGTTCAACTTTTTGGGCGCTATTATTATTAATACCTGAAGCTAAGCCGTAGGGGTCAACGATACAGGCAAGGTCGACGTAAGAACGATTCTAACGGTCCCAAAAGTTATTCGGACACATACAGTAGCTGTTCATCAACGTAATTGTCGCTTCAAGGTGGAGATATGTGACACCCGGGTTGTAAAGAGCGGCGGAGTCGGCCGTGAGCAGAATACTGATGCGCTGGAAAATACGCGTCTCCAAACTGTCACAGTTTTTTGCAAATTGTAAATTCAGATTTTTTGCGTTTATAGATTCCTGCTCATCTATTTGTAACCGGTTGGCGTTCGAACAATCGACGAAACTTGTCTGATTACGTTGCTCTGCCGTCAATCATAATACTTGTATCTCGAAGAGCACGATTGGTATAATACGGCAACGAGAGAACGAAATATAAATCCAACATGACATCCGGGTGCGGGTTCAAGCGAGCATCTCCGCTTCAAATGGATACATTCACGGACGCCGCTTAATCTCATATCGAATCAATGAGATTGTTCGGGCGAGCACGCTCGGGGTCGGGTCACCGTGCTAAACGGCGCAACAACGCTGGTACGGCTGCTCATACAAACTCAAGAATACGTGACGCGCGCACCACGCAGCGCTTGCTTCCGACACAGCCACTTCCAAACGATTATAAACCATATGCCGTGACCATAGCTTTTCGCGTGATTTATCGGTTGATTGTCTTGAATACTGTGAGTCATACGATGCGAACTTTATTTTTTAATGGGGTTAAAGTCAATAAACTTGGGCCTCTTTTTTTGTGGTACATTCTGCGCAGTGTTAGTAAAAGCAAGTTCAAGTAAGAAATCAATTTCTCTGAAACTCTAAAGTGTGACCGTTCGTAGAACTGCACCAACAACAACGTTTACAGCGAAATACTGGATGCGTTAGCACTAAATCGAAGCTAAAGTAACTATCCAATCTCCACTAAGCTGATGGAAAATGCAAAACTGGAATTGAAACGTAGTTTCTGCGACTATGATACATAAGTCCCGGTCACACGACGCGACGATCTCTGCTCCAGATCTCGCGTCGTGGCCGCGCCGCTCGAGCATTATATGCAAATACTAAAGCCATTCTCCCAACTTACAAAAAGCAGACGCCAGCGACAGCGAGCTAGTAAGGCTATTGACCAAGATTTTGAACAAAATAGCTAACGCGATGTTAATTTTGCAATTATTGATACAGATACTGAAGCAACAAAGTTTGAAAATTTGCATTTGGCAATTATTTCCGTAAAACACTCAGACTAGAAATACCTGACGAAATTTTTATATTCGGTGAAACCTCACGCCAGTAAGGTATATCCAATTATGCAAATTACCGACTACAATTACAGTAAACCGCCAAAAGGTCAGCTAATAACACAAAAAAATAAAAACATTGAGTCATTCACTTGCACCGACGCTCAAAAGTTGCTCGCTAAAATAAATAACGATTGAGCAACACGTGTCACCCCATTGTGACGGAACAGCGTGCTTGAGATGTTAAACTAGAGAAATTAGACGCCTCTTGAATTTGTCCAGATTATCACATGCGTCCTCGTTTAGTATGTGAAGCAGGCGAAGAAAGGGCGAATTTATGGTAGAAATCTGCAATGGACATTTATATGATAAGTGCAGGCCGGTTGGTCATACAGGTTACCAATTGAGACTTAATGATTCAAGATGTGGTAAGATAAGGAATGCTGAAAGTATACAGACTATAAAGCTTTAATTTGTTGCAACTGAACCGATGTTCATTTCTTATCGTATTTTCAACGAAGTGGTACCTATAAGTACACCTGTCACTTAGAGCTAAGATTTCCACACCTAAAAACAAATGACTGATCGTGATACAATAACAGATAAAGAACCTAACGTATGCTAGACCTATATTTAAATAACAATCAATAGAACCTCGTTTTCCTCTGTCTCTGAACATGGGTTCGAAGCAGTTAGTTTGTGGGAAAGAGTAGAGCATTGCATGGGAGCCCCCGCGGCCAGCGTTCCCTGCGATTGGCCTCGCGTCCGCGTCGACTGCCCCGGGCTACCATTCCGACCTCACCGAATACACCCTTACTATTGGCTAGAATCTCGATGAAAGGTCATCGATTTCACGCAAATTTAAAAGAAGCGTTAAGCATTCTGAGATAGGATCATTAGGACATTCGCTTAAGGCGTGAAATTTGAAGAGCAAAGTTTTAACGATGCGCAAAATTTTGTGGGATTTGGTTTCATATTGCAAGTTTTTATCACCTGATATCACAAATAACGAAGAATTTTTGGTATTGAATTTAAAATTTGCCTTTCTGAATAAGCAATATTCAGCCTTGCCTTTCTGAATATTGCTTTCCCTCATGAAAACTAACGAAATGGACCGAACTATATAAAACCATATAAACAACAAAGATGACATTATACAATACTCATGATCCACCACCTCAACGATAACTATCCCCGAACTCGACCCATACCGTCAGATAAACAGCTGTTTAGGTGTGATGATGCTGCTAGTGCTTTGTACAGACTAGAAATCTTACCAGACACGTATTATACACCTATATAGTACCTATAGTAGTACATAGCACCATGTCATTATTAAAGTGTACCCAGTAGTAGGGGTTTGAACTGAAGCAAGATAGACAATTGCATGGGCGTGCTGCGCCACTTTTCACTTTGATTTGCGTAGACACAACAGTAAACTAACGGCTAGTTACGGCCTATCGTTAATCATAGTATTCTCACAGAAGCTGAAATACGTGGTTTCTTAAGATCACAGGAAGGTATTTGGCAGATAGAAGAACTAGATGAAGTACGGATATCGAACTTAATTCATAGATAAGAAAAAACAGGATCGGAAAAGCGTGATCTTAAAAGAATGAGGCAAATAACATCTTCAAAGAGGCATGCGAAAAATCTACAAGTGAAGAGGATAGAACCTAAAAACAGAGAGATTCAGGTCAGTGCTAAAAGTGCTCCTGGAAAGTATTTTCCACCTAATTTTACCTTAACTACCTTTAAATGTTGATGTTGCATATAACCTTAGATGCAATACTACCAATATCAATGTTGTCGACACATCGTAAGATAAATTCAAACAAACATATCCATCTTCATAATCGAGATGGGAACAGGCTCAATAATAACTATAAAGAGATACCACACCACATAATCTAGAGAGCGTATTGGTCCCGCACCGCAACCAAATGAGATTTTTTGTTGGCTAGACAACAACAAACACGTTTTTGTACGAAAGCTGATGCTACGACGCGCTAACTGCGACACTGAATAACGAATGACGATGAGCAATTGAGACTTGTAATATAGGAGATGGAGATTTATAGAGAATAAAGGACTCAAATGAAGATTTATAAGGTTTCTGTGATAGTACTGACAGTGTAGATTACAAAATATTTGGATTAGTAATGGAAAATTATAGATGTGAGTATTGAGATTTATTAGTTCATATTGCAATATTCTTAAACATTTCCTAGCTTTATGATTGAGCAAAGATTTTATATTTATTTGGATTTTAGGAATAAAGTAGGAATGGGGGAAAATCAAGAAAATAAGTGAAGAAGTTGGTTGTAAGGCCCCTTTTCTTAGAAACAACAAACCGGCTAATAACAAAAATAATATAGATCACTTAGAAAGCACGCGTCGAAGCGTGACGTGAAGCTGCGCTCGCGCCTAATGCCGAGGTCGTGGGCGGTTCACGTGTTCGATGCAATCCGAGATAATGGTTTAATATGACGCCCGATCACCATCTTAGGTGCAGCACAAGATAAAGTTATAGATTTTGATGAGCACGATTCCCTTAAAGCATTTTTGAAAACAGTAACTAACGTAAGCTTTTGAAAAGATATATAAGAACGTTAGTTTCGTCAAAAAATACATGTAAAAGATTAGAACGAGAAAGCATTTTTTACAAAGTCTTCTTTATTTAATAATATAAACACTTCTAATGTAAAACACCATACCAGATGCTAAAAATATAACAATACGTGTATTCCGACAACATTATAAGACCAAATCGATTCCAGGATTGTCTCGTAATGACACGACTGAATCGAAATCGGTAGCGATCAAAGGCGTATCGACACTGACCTTACAGCGCACGTTACGAATCGATTCCGGCGGGCCAATAGGGCCGCGACTGATGCTGGGCAAACACAGAGGTTGATGACCTTAGACTTGCGTCTGCGCAGACAATTTGCATACCTAGTTGTTGCATCACGAGTGACCATAACTCGTTTAATGATATGATATATTCAGATGATTGTGTTGGATATAAAATATAATATTGACAATAGATCGGATATCGCTTAAAATAAAAGAGTATCTATATCTACTTTGGTAAAACAACAGTCAACACAACAGAAAGTCACTTTCGGCTATAAAATACCAGTAATTTTGCAGAAGTCAAACGAATTCCAGGTTTTTGAAGAAGCACATTGTATCATCAACGTAAATATTTCATCAAACACTCCAGAAGTCGTCGTTGAACTTGACGCTAAGTATGAATCACCAATAATGACAGCGATGCATTAAGCCGGTAAGACCTGAGCAGGTGTGACCGGTCTTCAAGCTGTCATAATTAAAAGGGATCGGATCTTTTTATATATAATTAGCATCTTTCTGTGGTTTTGATCTGGAGATAGAGATGGTGTGATGTCGAGTAACCTTTGCTGGTTTAGGGCTCACGTCGTAAATGTTTACTACAGAACTTGCCGTAATTGGAATCGCCTAAGAGACATTGAGAGTTCGATTAACCTGGTGAACGTTGTTTGTAATACAAGACACAGTTATCTACAGTTTAATTGTATTATGAGGTTTGCATCGTAAAACTCTATTAGCGAAGCAATAAATGTATCGTTAGTTTAGTAAACGGAATTACCAGCATTTTACGTACACATCAACTTATAACTTATGTTTAAGTATTTTATGATACCCTTTACTGGTGATTAACCAATAAGTAATGTATAAAACGATCTAATTCATTACAAATATTATTAAGAAGATACTAAAGATTTAACAGCACAATTACACTAATATGAATATAATTAGAAAAATATCCACACAAATTAAAAGTAAGAAATAATCCCGCAATAAAATTGAAGACCGACTCCAATAAAATCGCTTCATCTATTTGAGGACCAATTTGTGTACCGACGAGTTTTCCTCCAACCATAAAAGATGTTAATGGATCCACATTAATAAAAGTGGTACAAAAAGCCGCTGCCATATCCAAACTTTATAGCCTAGCTTCGATAAAGTTATTGTACGGAATCGAATATTTTAACAACAGTCCGGCAGATTTATTAACTTTTATTGCATTGCTTGATTGTGTGAATACGGTTCATTGAGGTTATTTATTGATTCTAAGGCATTGGGTGTTACATGTCTATGTATGTTCCGTTCCAAAAATCTTTGTAGCTTTCTCATTAGGATTACAGAAAGTAACATATGTTCAATATAGTAATAATAGCTGCATAGTTAAAATCATCATCATTTTAGCTTTATATTCTGCCTTCTTTATTACTAGATTATCTAGTAATCTATTGAATCCGGGAAATACAAATATCAATATTCAAAGCAGCAGTTGTAAATAAGCTTAATCCCCATTTCTATGCCATCTCCACTCGCATACCGACGAAGCGATTGTTATCTTTAAAGCCCCAATAATCCTTAATGTGTCCCGTTTAATCTTAAAGACAAATAAATATGTTAGAACGAGACACCCATATAAGATAATTCAATGACTTCTTGAGATGGAAATCACATAATCTTCAAGGGTCATATAGTTACAGTAACTGTCCATATGTCACAAGCAAATGTTTTCCCCATACTATTTGAAGATGGTGTTATGCTTCAAAACATTGTTAACTAAAATTTATTTTTTAATTCCGTCAATTGCGGGGGTTTATTCAAATGAGGCGGGTAATCGGTCGTTGGCACAGAATTAACGCATTTTATAGTCTTGGATGAGTTTAAGTCATAAGGTGACCGTAGTTTTTAACACTAAATATGTACCATAAAGGTACTAATTAACTTTAAAACTTTCTAATTCCACTTTGCTGAACGAAATATTTCTGATGATTATCACTCTTTTTTCGGATAAGGGTGTGCCTTTTCGGACAATACTTACAAGAAAATTAAAACAAAATTAGTAGCCATGGAATTTTAATTGAATTTTTTTGTCAAACTGAATTTCCTGCGCGGATGTATTTGTCGTCGAAAAGCCCTTTCTCAGTGGATGCCTCAGTCTTATAAGCTACTTTTGATTTCAACTTCCTAGCTCCAGTGGTTAATAGATCTTTTTGAAAATCTCTCTTTATAGGTATAGATAAGCTTGTAACTTAGACCAAAACTTGAATCAGTGTTGGTTTACCGAAACTCATTTTAATTTTATTAACATTCAACCCGTGCACTTGTTTTAGAGCTGTTTGATATCGGGAATACGTAATTACTAATGGACATTTCTCCAAATTAGAAGGCCCTCTTTTAATATATCTCGTGCGTGTTATTATCTTATTAATATATTTTAATATATTTAGTGCCAGGCATGGAATGTGTCGGCAACTGATTAAAAATTAAGTAGCTGACAATAAATTTTAGCTTTACGAGTTTGACGCCATGTATTATGCTGTGGTCAAATGTGGTCAGATTAACTTAATTCCCACAAATTTTGCTTAAACTATGCTTTGATTTCCTCAACTTAATTAAAAAGAGATAATCAGTTCACCATCTTTATTGGCGTAGCGTTAAACTGACTTTAAATGATACTATCAAATTACTAAAACATATATTTTGCATGTCAACAACTCAAAACTTTAACAGCATGAAATGATGTTCAACAGTTCACTAATGAAGCATTTGACAGTCACGGTGATGGTCAAACAGAACGCGATATAATACCTACCGAGTATTTACAAAGCAAATAAAAATATTAGTATAAAGTTGAATCAAGAAATTCAGCTCTTGACATAATACTTGATGTCAGAGACTGTCGAGTGTCGAGTCGTTCCGATCAATGGACTCGGATGAACTTGGCATAAAAAGCATGAAGAATCTTTTAAAATAAACATCATCGGAATCGATTCGGATCTTCATCTTGGAGTGTTTACTTAGTAACAGTCCGTTTTAAATAAATCGATTTCAAATGGTACAGCAAACAACCAAAAATGAACTTTAATATCCTTTGTAATAAACTTTGGTATCTGATGTTTCAGTGATGCAATGAGTACTATTTGTTAAGGAGAAATGGACTAAACCAGTTTTGGATGAAGGTAGAAATTTGTTTGATAGTCAAACGATCACATCCGCTCAGTATAGTTTTTGGGAACATTTTTTTGAGCATCAAGAGAAAGATACAACTGCGTGTACTAACCGCTTTTAAATTGAAGGAAGTCGTGACATAATTTTAATAATAATAATAATAATATAATCTCACGCCTTTCATCCCCGAGGGGGTAGGCAGAGGTATTCCATTACTGGATATACCCACATTTCACGAGATACATTGGACCCCTAAACGTGATAGGTGGTGAGCCCATCGCCGGACCGGGTCTATTTACGCATGTCTCAGAATTAATTCTGGGACCTGCGGGTTTCCTCACGATGTTTTCCTTCACCGTCGAGCTAGTGATAAATATGTACGTAAGTTTTTGAAAAACTCATTGGTACATGCCAGGATTCGAACCCGAGCCTCACTGATTTTCGACCGGCTCTTTAACCGTCCGGGCTATCACTGCTCTGCTTATTATTATTATTATATTATTTTTTAATATAATCTCACGCCTTTTTTATCCCCGAGGGGGTAGGCAGAGGTATTCCATTACTGGATATACCCACATTTCACGAGATATATTGGACCCCTAAACGTGATAGGTGTAATTTTAATTAACATAGATAAAGACTGTCTTGAGAAAGCAGTTTTATTACTTGTGGTGGTAAAGTCCCTCATAAATGCGAATTTAAATCCATAACATTTTCGGATTTTCGATCGGACACAAACATCCCTAATTAATTTTCTCGTGTTATGAGCCCATAACTTTCGGTGCCTTATCGGATTTTAAATTTGGATGATTATGGGAAACCCCTAAAACATTTTATTTAAATTCCAATGATATTTTTCTAAATTTTGTGGCACTGGAAACATTGACCCGCGGTGAGCAATCGATCAACCGCGGGGCGTGCCGGCTCTGCTGAGGCATTACTGGTGTACTAACAGGTTGAAAGCATTGAGATCGCATAACAATACATTGCCGTATTTACAAGATATGAGCACGTATACATACGGCATGACGAAGTTTACACCTTGACTCTATAGGATACGCATCAAGCCAATATAGGACTAGATTTTGAAGATAGAAAAACTCAGATACAAATTGACTACTGCAACTTTCAATCACGCAGCAAACAAGATCCCTTAATAGAGAAATGGACGATATTCCAGCATTCCATTTCTCTGTTTCCACAGCAACTGCATCAGCTCCAATTAGGCTAGTTAACAGCTGCACCGCATTTCAACTGATGCTTCTATTTAACGGCCACTCACGTTAAGTACCACTAAATGTCACGCCATATATTTGTTAGTACCTTCTCTGACAGTGTTCCTTTGACTTGACAGCGTTCTTTATTTCCCCTACTGTTAATTGGCGTCACTTATCACTGTTTTGTTAATTTGTTCTCTTCCGTCTTCACTATTACATGGCTTTTACATCTCGATCAAATTGCTTCGAATTTGTCGAGTGTCCTGTCGTCGTTCTAGGAGTTGACGGGTTCTAAGGACAACTAGAATTTATTGAAGGTCGTAGATTGGCTTGAGTATCTGTAGAAACAATTACAATAAACAGACCGATAGAAATTATTGCTCTTTAGATTTACAACATACTTAAAAGGGGTCAAACTAACAATTCGCTTTAAGAGGCGCTCGGATAGGATACTTTATACTTGCAATAATCTAATCCTACTGGATTTCAACACTCCATCGCAATCAATGTCCGTCACGAACTCGGAGAAGATATGCGTCCACCATTAAATGTACACTTTATGGGTCCTATGCAAACTCCAAGTCCACCTACGGACCTCATAAAGTCCGAGTAAAGCCGCGTATTTTGACAACAATGTTGTTTACAGCGCTCTAAATTGCATGCTTTTTGTGTCGTTGACTCTCCCTCCATTGTCCGCCTTTGACGTACAATCGTCGGAGCTAACGTCGGCGAGCTAATTGGAAATTATAGTTGTTCGAGATAAGTGATTGGTATTGTAAATTATTATAGTGAATCGCTTCGTTAAATCAGTCTGTCTAATCGCCGACTAAAACGCAGACGCGGTGCGTGCTCGCAGAATTTTAATTGGATTTTAATTCGTATCAGTTGACATCGACGGCACATCGATTTCTGTCTTTCAGGATGTTTTTCTTGTTTCGTAAATGGGCTGGAATTTGTCTGACATTGAATCACGTTCGTCGAACGCGGGAGTTTAATGCGGCGAAGAAAAGTTGTCGAGAAAAACCAATACAAGCAAACTGGAATCGCCCATGATACTCCGTCCGCGAGGTAGGACAATGGCCACCGACTTTAGGAGATCGTGCATGGATAAACGGCTATGCTGAGTAAACAGAGTAAGTCCGTTCGTCACGGTCCACCGACGTAATCTAAATCCTAAATTTGTTTTTTGTCGCGAGTCTCAGGCGGGGAATTCGGGTTGGTCGCTTCTGAAGCTAGTTATATTATTGTGGTTCTTATCCATGAAATATACACCTAGAAGCAACCGAAGTGACTAAATCAACTGAGAATTTTAACGCACAGCTCAATCATTTGGCATATTTGTCGCATCGGTTTAAAAAAATATCTAGCTATACTCGTATGTCTTCTAGAATCTTGAAAGTGTTTTTCGAAGTTCCAACGGAATTGGCAGAAACGAAATTTACTTAGTTTCAATTCCAGTTAGTTTCAGTAATGAGGATTACTTATCAGTCTAATTTATTTAACTGAATCCAAAGATTATTACATATACAACAATTCCTCTACTTGTGTAACAAAAAAAAAAGATCTTGACATTGTGTAGAAATGAAGTCTCAATAAAAATATTCGGCTGTCATTTACGAGTCAACATGTCACCGAAATGGATCCGAAAGATAACAGATAATTATAATTAACATAACACTTCATATGAAACGAGAAGTCCCTAAGTTTACTTGCAAGGCACTTGATAACGTGAACACGGCTAAAGAATGTATCAAAGCTTTGACATGAGAAGTTTGAGATCACTGACCTCAACTTTAACTTATGTAAATTGAACCTCTCGAACGCCAAGTCTTGATCGAAGCTGACAAATGACAGTTTAAAAAGTATCATGTTCAGTTGCGGATCAAAGATCAACAGTTATGTCAATAACGCAACCGCTGTTACATCAAGTCAGAAGTTGTAGAATATAAATTAATTTATTTTATTTTCTTTATGAATCGGATTGGAATCTCAGTATTATTGGAAGATCGATGTTGTTGAAATAGTACGTGGAGCCCCACAGTAAGATGAAATAATTGTTATCAAAACGATGTGTCTGGTAATAGATGATATTATGAAGATTTATCGAGGATAATATAAAGGTTTTTATTGCTATCTACTTTCACCATTGTAATTTTCGGGCACACAAACGTGACAGATTCTAATGTTCGCAAAAACCGGGTGATGATACATAGGCTTCAGAAATGCGGGTTAGCTTACGACATTTTCTTCACTGTCGAACTAAACTTGTACTTAGAACTAAGTTTTGAAAACTTATTGGTCATTGGCTTCGTGCATGAGAATCGAGAATCAGGTGAAGAATGATTTACTAGGAATCCTAAAAGACACTATCGGTATTATATAACATAGGACTGATTATGATTACCAAACAAGTGTCTACAATATTCATGTTAAAATTAATAGTTAACAAAATGAATATTACTACTTACACAATTGGAACAAGCATAACACGATGGGAAACTAAAATTAACGACACAAGACATGACACAAATGTCATTGAAGCGTCTTATGCAAACCCTACTTAAGCACAATCGCATAAAATCGAAAGTAGTAATGCGTGCGAGTTCAAATCGCGCAAAACTGACTCACTATTGTTCTATAGTTCAGTATTGCGTGTACGCGCTAACTACGGGGAAAGTAGGTGGACGAGGCATCATTAGAAATAGACAGTTGGTACAGAAGCTACTTGACTTCTACCAGATTGCAGTTGCTGTCGGAATAGAATCATTCATCATAATCATAGAGCAGTTTGAAGAGTTTCTAGACAAGGATATCAACTAATATTCGATCACACAATATATGAAGTAATACACTGTTATCTTTATTTTACTTTTTTAGTTACTATTGTATAACATAGAGCCACTTGGCAAAACTATCTAATAATTTTTCCTATAATAATATGACGTCGTTAGACCATCCCATACCGTTAATAAATCATTTAGCTGCGAAATCTTAATTACAATGGCCTGCGCAACTTTTTGTCTTAAATGTCTACGTATTGAAAGATGTAAGTAATGAATTTAGGATGTAACGGTGAAGCAACCAGCACTGCAACAATAGAATCGAAGATGGATGGCCCGTTTTGACAGACCACTTTCATTGAATTTCACTCTTGATTTATCGTTTCGAAAATATGAACATTTTAAAAAGGTTATCTTTGATGTAGTTCATCAAATAATAGACTGCATGGATAAATGATACAATTTACTTTTGCAAAACGCACCGACGAGCAAAATTAAGGAGGCATAAATATTCCTAGGTTAGAGTAAAACAAACTTTTTGGTAACCATAAATTATAGCAATAAATATACAAACTTATACACAATGTTACCGATAAATGAATAAATGGTGATGATATTGATGATGTAAATCAATTTTGTTTATTCATTCATTAATTTTGGAAAGAGGAGGTTGTTTGGAAATTGATTGGCTTTCTTATTGCCAATTTGTACTCACAGATTTCTCTCCGACCTGAATTGTGAAGGTGGGAAGAAGCACGATTGCCGACACATATCCTGCTAACTAAGATGTATGAGTAGCTATTTTAATTAAATGATGTATGGTGTAAATTGTCTCAAGGACAGTACAGCACTGAAAACATACCTAAGAAAGTAACATGTTGTTTGTATTGTAGTGATAGTTTATAAGTATATTTTTTGTTGTAAAGTTTCCAGCACAGCATCTTCCTCTAATTCCGAGGCCGTAGTTGCTGTAAGACTTTCAATAAGCCCTACAATAAAGACTTCTTAAGTTAACGAAAAATATATTCTAAATACAGATTACAAATTGATTCCGTATTATATTGTATCATGTCCTTTTATTCGTTACCGAATCGATCTTTATCTGACAGTAACAGGGCGTGTCTCATGCTTTGCAAGTCGTGATGCTCGGCCAGTATTATTTCATTAGACGAATAATTGATAGTTAACGTTTCAGTGTGGTAAGTTGGTATCGTTTAGATTGATAGCTCGGGTTACGCGTCAAGAATTGAACATGTCTGGGTGGTAGACTAGAGGTGGCCATACTGTGTTGTCTTTAACGGGTCACATTTCCCGGACTTCCAGTTTCGAGTGTTATGTTTTTTTAGTAAAGTAAGTAAAAACCTTCATCATATTATTTTACTACTTAGAACCTTTACGCCTATTGTCCATTGGGGTAGTCAGACTCTCGGGCTTCATTCACAAGCTTCGTCAGTTTCGCGTACTCTTTATCTGACTTTTCAGCAATACTTAGTACTATTTTCTACTATTTTACAAGCATAATTTTGATGAGTACTTAATTATTTAGATATTTAAAAATGGTATTATTATTCAAATTAGCACTTTTAATTATTTATAGCCCACAAACTTACATTATTTTTAAGTTTCTATAGACATAGAAATATTCAAAAATAAATAAATAAAATACGTAGGTAGGTATCTAAAAAGTTTTTTTTCTGAAAGTATGTTATGTATTTTGTATGCAGAAAATTTTAAAGTTTCTGTTTCTATGGTGATCACTTCAGTTACTGAGAATAGTAATATATTCCGGATTAATTACGATGTCAACTTTGTAAATTAATTTCACAGCGTTGTTACCCTTGCGATACATTAGAATGAAGTCTGATTTACCAACACTCATACTGCCTCGTACTGAATGAGTGATTTAATATATCTTATTTTTTGTTTTCATCATCATCAACCCGTATAGTAGCCCACTGCTGAGCCATGATACTTTCTTTACACTTGAGGAAGTATGGGCTATTTTTTGTTATATTATTCCTAATTATATGAAAATAATGGGTGCCAGAAAAAATAATTTTGGAAATATTTAACAAGGGCTATGACTCAGTAAATGAGCTTAGACATTATAAGGACGATTAGAGACTATTTTATTTTTTTAAATTGGGCTAGAATCTATTTCTAGCCCAATTTAAAAAAATAAAATAGTTCCCCAAATACTTCACATAGGTATTTAAATTGACGTAGTAAAGTAAGTAGAGTAGTAGGCCTATTGTCTTCTAAATGTAATTATTTTGCCGCGCTGTCACTGTATATTATAGCTTTGGCGCCACTAGCGTCTCTACCTAGCCAATCATGAACAAATTTAAGCAAAATGGCTGCTCAATAAGCCAATCAGAAACTAATTTCAGATACAGTCTCTGACACCCTCTACAATAGTTTTACCTAAAATAATATAAATCCCTATCATTACCCAAACAATATATCTTTATATCTAAATAAAATGATAAACTGACTGATTGGTGATATATCAACGCACAGCCTAAACCGCTGGGTCTAGAGACTTGAAATGCACATAGATAGCTTATACAGTGTAGGCATCCACTAAGAAAGTATTTCACAAAATTCAACCACTAAGGGAGTGAAATAAACGTGCGCGAGCGCAGCCGCGGGTTAAAGCTAGTTAATTTACTAAACATTACCCACAATGACAACGCTTATGTTACACTATAGTTTTCCCGGATCTTCTCGGTACAGTTAGCAGACCATTAGTACATAGCGAGCGCGATAAAACAAGGGGGTCGAACGAGACGTGCTCACGGTATCGAGATATGCGCCCGCGCAGGTGTTCACGTATGAACTATAGCTGGAAACGCGGAATACGAGATATTGTTTTTTTTTTCTTTTACCGGAATTAGTGATGTGTGCACGTTTATCAAACTGTTGGTTAGTGCGGGAATTAAACTTGGTTGTCTAGCAAACTGACAAAATTTAATAGAAACCTATGTTTTCCTCAAAATACAATTTATCAGACAAGACAGTTTGTTGGCAGAGGGACTCCCTTAAAACATAGATGGGTAGCTAATTGGCTGGTTACTTTTTAAGTACATCTTATTGCTTATGGTGGTAAATTCATTTTAATTTTGTTTAAGAGAATCATTGTAAATTTAAATTTAAACATTCTAAATGATTCACATTCCCTTATATCACACGGTATTTCATTATACAATTTTGGCAAATCTAGCTAGTTCCGGTGTTTTAGTCGTGAAAATGTAACACTATTTTCACGAATTGTATTTTTATCCTTTAATACGGAACCATTACAAAAGACTTAACTTAAAAAAAAAAAAAAAAGCCACATAAGTAAACAAGCTTTTAGGAATCATAAGGCATTTAGTCATAAGTAGCTCCTAACGTCTTGACATGTAGCAGGTTCGAGTTGTTTATGGCAGCCGTGATCTGTGTAATGATACCAGAAGACAAAGTAAAGGCATTCCTCTGTACTTAACAACATCTTAGGTAGTAGCGAGTGTAATTCAAGCTCAATGTTTCTTAGAAGCTGTTACGTCATGTTCTCTTGAATTTCTTTACGACTGCTATTGTGGTCAACTAGAGCTAGGGTAATCAGAACAGAGACTAACAATCCTCTTATCAATACATACATACATATATAATCTCACGCCTATTTCCCATTGGGGTAGGCAGAGACAACAGACCGCCACTTGCTACGAACCTGGCAGATCTCTCGTGCTTCCTCCACATCCATCAAACGACTCCTCTTATCAATGTTATCGACAAAAAGTCAAACTCCATATTATTCTTCTATACAATATTTACAAATAAAAATGTGCTCTAAAGAACCATGTAGACCACTGCCCAAAAAGAATGCATTCCCTCTGGCTGGACAGATAGGCTAGTTATGACAGCCCCCTTGGTCAACTGAGCATCAACCAAACGCGTCAATAGCTCCAAAATGCTGATTGAACTAGGCCGAGCACTTTACCAAACAAATTACTCATTAGTGCAGAGAGAGCAGTGATAGCCCTGACGGTTAAAGAGCCGGCCGAAAATCAGTGAGGCTCGGGTTCGAATCCTGGCATGTACCAATGAGTTTTTCAAAAACTTACGTACATATTTATCACTAGCTCGACGGTGAAGGAAAACATCGTGAGGAAACCCGCACGTCTCAGAATTATTTCTGAGACATGTGTAAATAGACCCGGTCCGGCGATGGGCTAACCACCTATCACGTTTAGGGGTCCAATGTATCTCGTGAAATGTGGATATATCCAGTAATGAAATACCTCTGCCTACCCCCTCGGGGATGCAAGGCGTGAGATTATATTATATATTATTACTCATTAGTGTTGCCTATTAGAAGCGCAGCTTCTTCTAATCATCTACTTTCATACCTTCCTGTTTATTAGGATATATATTGATTGATAAATGGTATTCACGTATAACTTCAAAGCGTCATGACTTACGACTGTAACACTGTGCAATAAGGTCTAATACTGGCCTTACAGATGCATTTGTTATTACACGACAAATATGTGACCATTTGCGAGATGAAATGTAACAACCTTTAACCTCGTATAATAAAATTAGTAGATGTAGATATAATTTACGTAATATACCGATCCCCAGATAAAATACATCTTGTTTAAAATTATTTGAAGCTACACGTCATCACCGGTAAATGAAAGGTAGCCTCAGATATGACCTCCTAACGTAGACATGATAAATGCTACACCTGTCTGTCTGTCAGTATGTCTGCCTCATTTGTAAATCAAGAACCGTTGATATGGTATTCATCAGAGATAATTTAGTCATCAGTCAGTTTTATTGGCTAAACTTATTAACATTTCTAGATGGTTCCACGAACAAAGTAAAATGAAATTATTCCGCCTCCCATGCACGAGGACTGGGTTTGATTCCATGTCAGATGTTTTTCAAAACACTTACGTCCAAATTGATCACTAGCTCGACGATGAAGGAAAACATACTGAGGAAACCTGCATACCCCAGAGTTCTGAGGCATGTGTTAATGGTCCAAAAACAAAGTGAGTATTTTCACAAATCGGATCACTTCTGCAAACCTCCTCAGAGATAAATCATGAAGGTATCTTTATTTCTATAGGATGTTTTATAGAAGAATAATACGTTTTCTTCCTGCTGTATGTTTGCGCAAGGGGCATAAACAACACAGTGCAGTGGCCAATAATCGATCTAATTGTATGAACAACATTCTTTCATACCTTTTTACTAACATACAATACATAAAATCAACTGATAGTATATCAATTTTCAATCCTAACATATGATCAAAAGAAATAGTCCGATAAATAATGTATTAAGTCCACAGCATCGTTAGCTACAATGCGATACAGATATCTTCTAAGGCGATTACAACAAACGAACGCCTTATACGGCGCACGCGCAATCATTACGGCCAGTCCCATCGAAGCTACCGACTTGATGACTAGGATTTTTGCTGTCACTTATATGGCGAATTTAAGGTTATGTCGCCAAATAGGAAATACAGACAAGAATTATAATTGCAACTAATTGCTGATTTATCTACATTTCTACAAGATTTAACGGTGATTCTATCTTTTTTAGATTCGAGCTTTACTGATAAACTAATTTCTCGATTCTCTAAGTAGATATTTACGGATTTTACAGCAAAATTCTCTAAAATGTAGAATTTTACAGTCAAGAGAAGATGAAGCTTTACACTTGTAGTGCGAGTCTGACCTCTAAGGCGATTTTAATAAGAACGTTTCAAATTCTAATGTGTCATGCTCCACGTTCTCTTGACTGTACCTATTGCTAAAACACCAGTAACGTCACTAGGTTTTTTAATAAAAAAAAGACATCATCAAAAGAACAACATAAAAGTTTGATGATGTCTTTTTTTTTATTAAAAAACCATTGCAACTAGTTCAAGTATTAAAAATTATTGCAACTTCTTCACGCTTATTAAAGCATTTTTAATAAAACATAATTAACTAAAATGATGAGCATTTTATTACTTTTATAGACAAATATTTCGAAAAGGCCTAGCAGAGCTGACGAATAGAGCGAAACTATAAATCAAGCGCCCACATTCGCTTACGAAACTGACCCAGTGCGGGATTCATTAGAGGAGTTAATTGAATGACTAAGAATGCTCCAGTTTACTGGCAAAGGACACGAAAGGCACCGTTCTAAAAGTGGTCAGGACTATAGATTAGATAGGGCTGTATTGTTTCGCAATAAATTATACTATGTGCTGTAGAGTACAATCGGCTTTGATCTTTACAGCGACTGATAATATCCATTGAATTACAATGTATTAACGCACATAGAAAGAGTTTTAGCAAAAAGAGACAGATTGTCAAAGAGTCTGTCAGGTTTTTATTTATAAAAAAAAATTGTCTTCCCAGTTCGTTCCAAAAATTATTGTGAAATTACTGAATTTTTTTTTATAAAAATGGGGGCAAACGAGCTGACGGGTCACCTGATGGTAAGTGACTACCGTCGCCCATGGACACCTGCAACTCAAATTGAAATTATCTCAAATACATAGGTAATATGTATATTGAACCAGTCTACAAATGTGCTACCTTCAACTGCGCACTACTTTCCCGCCAATTTTAAAGCGTTGTTTGTGACTGAGAATGTCGTGTTTGAGCCAATGTGGCCTATGCCTTATCGGCAAAAATAGTTTCAATAAAAACTGGTCCAAAATGTTGGTAGTCATTTATATTTTTTCTATACCCGAATTTCTTTGCTTTTTTACATCGGAATCTTTGGAAAGCGTCTTCAAAATTCACGAAATGTGAACAAAGGCTTGAGCGGCCGCTGTCGATATATCTTGAGGCAAAAAGTCTGAACAAAAACGTTTGTGGCCATCGTAAGTCCAGCGAAGTAGGTTATCGGAATTCATCTGCTGAATTTTAATGCTTTTATTTTTAATAGTGCTTTGATCGTATTGATAACGTTTGAGGAAAAATTTTAAATTATGAACAGTAATATTTTTTTGTTTGTGCCTCAAATGGTAGTATCGTATACAAGGAGACTGTCAATGAGTGCGTTTCAAATTCCTCAAATGGTATCACATTACCGTATGGAAATGTCGTATCGAAAGATTATGAATCACAGAAAAATCTATTGTTTGGATTCCGTAGCTCAACGGAAAAAGCATTTTTTTATATATACCTATATTTTTTTTATTTAACGACGTCACCCTATGCAACTTACAAACTTTTTGGTACATAGCTACATAATTATATTGTAAGAGTTGAAAACTGTTAAAAACTCTTTCGACAAGTAGGTAAGTAACAAGTGTTAGATGTTTATAAAATATCAAAAGGAATTTAAATATTGACGAAAAGTATTAGTTTCAAGTAAAAGTAATGTGTCAAGTTTCGATAATATTTACATTTAAATGGGCGGATTTAAGTTTCCCGCCAACATTTAATGCTTTATCGACAAACTGTCACAACACTACGGCACCTGGTGACTTATAATGGGAAATTACGAAGGATTTGAATATCTATCTATCAGTAATATTCAATATTTATGATGAGGGACGTAAAACCGGGAACTTTTGAAATACGCTAGAATATCTAAACATTGCCTAGTTTTAGAAGCTCCCGGCGGCGTTAGCATTATCAAGCATCAAATAACATTTACCTACTCATATTAAACTTAATAATAAATATAGACTTGTACTTTAACAAACAAGAAACATACTGAAAAAAGTCAAATAGAAGTGACTTAATAAAATCTGCACTAATTTAAAAAGTATCTCCAGAAAAAAACAATCTAGGTAAAAAGTAACTAGGTAAATCTGGGTAAATCAAGAAAAGAAAAACAAAACATTGTTCTATATTAACGCGAAATATTCTATATTCAAATATCCTTATTCTTATAAATTGTTTGCAGCTAGCCAGCATGCTAAGTAAGGACATTCAAACTTGGCAACAGAAGCGCATTCGCATCGGTCTTCAAAAGGTAAAGCAAACACTATAATGACCAAGTATAGTTAACCAACTTACACTGAGAAGATTGTATCATGTTGTTTATTGCGCAAACTCATGGTTCAATACCTTGAGGGTTATTATTATTCATTGGTTCTGAAGGTACGAAGCTGTAGGGTATGAATAACCGATAACGAATTTGCATGCAGTTATGCTATTTCTTGTACTACTCAAGCTGAATTATCTTAGGCTCGCGTCCCCATTTATTATTAAAAAAAAATACTTTGTTTTCTTTTACTAAATGTGGCAAATGGACAGGTTTTTATCTCGTAGGTGATAAATTAGTTCGTATTATTAGCAGCATAGGTACAATATTTTTGTAGAAACGTGGGAAGTCAAAGTGGAATAATCCAGGACTTATGTAAGTACATTATGTGAGTGTATTTATTTTCCGCAGACTATAGTCGGGTTAATAGATTTTAATACTTAGTAAGATGTTTTTAAATTATCCCTACGCAGTGTTATAGGCTATATTTTTACGAGTTCAAATTTAAAGTGATCATGTCACATACCATACGTTACAAATTGAAAAAAAAGTATATATAAGTACTTAGTATGTAAAATTAATGTTTTTTTTAAATTTTGTTCTCAGATATTATATAAGTAACTCGTATGATTATTGTTTTGAAAACCCCCTCTCTCTTTTTTGCTGTGCTGTTGCTCTAAGGATATCTGTATGGTATTTCATTATGGTGCCATAAAATAATTGAGTACATTCATATTGAGTATTGAAGTGGAAATCACCGAGAATTACTTATGTCATCGAGAAAGTAAATTTTTATTGGTTGCGATCATCTAAAGCTGTAATTATAAATTACATACCCATTTATTACTACATTATGTAACTAAAATTGCCATAAAGAAGTACTAAAGTTACATTAAACCACGTAGGAGAATAAACATGATATATTGTCCCGGAACCGCGCTCACGTTCGGCGCAGGCGCTGCCGCGCTGCTCGCATGCGCCGACGCAGCCATTGTTTCAAATTCGCCCAAACAAACCGGTTCCGAAGATAATCGTACGAAAATGATCGTCCACGCATGCCTGCCAGCGGACCTAACAGAAATTCCACCCAACAGTAGTTTATTTTCAAAAGGATTTCACCGAAATTCGACCTCGAAAAAATTGCAGATTGTATGTCCAAATGAAGCTTGGCTATGGTCATCTTGACAGATTTTGAGTCTGTAAATGACGTAGTAAGTCGGAAAGCCGCGTTTTCGTGTGGGCTCGTATAAGTCAATAGAACACCGTCCGCGTCCGATCCACTGCTTGGTTTCCTGCATCGTCGAGTAGACTCGGTCGTAGCAAGCTTGTAACATGAAAACGCGGCTTAAACTATATTCTCTTTTTAAACTTAGGTAGGTTCCTCGTTATCAACCGCCAAGTCTGCATTTACTTCCTTCTTGCACGTAATATCATCCATCACTCGATCCATCCATTTTGGTTTTAGCTCTTTCGATCATCCTACCTTGCTCATTACGCTCATTCCTCCGCATTACATAACCAATGGTCACCTTTCAACTTCTCTGTCACTGTTGCTACTTCAGACTTCTTTTTATGTTCTCTCTCCTCTAGCCATGGAGTAACATCCGTTTCAAAATTTGCATCTCGGAAGCAGTCTATTTTTATTATAAGTTGCACTTATATTTTCAAAACATAAGTAGGTATAAAAGAGAAATAAAAGAAAAGATATTAGGAAATTCCCACGGGAATGGGAAAGAACGGGATTCACCCGCGCAACGGTGCTGTGGCATCCGCTAATTAATTATATTACCTAGACATTTATCTTATTACTAGTGGCCCGGAATAACAAGGCGCCGGGAGATGACGGAATCACGACAGAACTCCTTCGAGCGGGTGGAAAACCAGTACTTTTAGTCCTCCAGAAGTTGTTTAATTCCGTCATACTCGAAGGTATAACGCCAGAAGCATGGCATAGGAGTGTGGTGGTGCTCTTCTTCAAAAAAGGTGACAATACCTTGTTGAAGAATTATAGACCCATCTCACTCCTGAGCCATGTGTACAAACTGTTCTCGAGGGTCATTACAAATCGTCTCGAACGTAGGTTTGATGACTTCCAGCCTCCCGAACAAGCCGGTTTCCGAAAAGGCTTTAGCACCATAGACCACATCCATACGCTCCGTCAGATTATACAGAAGACTAAGGAGTATAATCGGCCATTATGTTTAGCGTTTGTGGACTATGAAAAAGCCTTTGATTCCATCGAAACCTGGGCAGTGTTACAGTCCCTTCAGCGATGCCGTATCGACTATAGGTATATAGAAGTGTTGAAGTGTTTGTATAGAAACGCCACTATGTCTATCCGATTGCAGGACGAGAGCACGGAACCAATCCAATTGCAAAGAGGCGTGAGACAGGGAGACGTCATCTCTCCTAAACTGTTCGCGAACGCATTGGAGGACGTTTTCAAGCTCTTGGATTGGGACGGATTTGGCATCAACATCAATGGCGAATACATCACCCACCTTCGTTTCGCCGATGATATAGTCATCATGGCTGAATCGCTGGAGGATATGAACACTATGCTTGGAGACCTCAACAACGTTTCTCAACAGGTGGGTCTTAAAATGAATATGGACAAGACGAAAATTATGTCGAATGTACATGTTCCACCCATGCCGGTATTTGTTGGAAACGTTGCTATCGAAGTTGTCGACCAGTACGTTTACCTTGGACAAACTGTTCAACTAGGTAAGTCCAACTTCGACAAAGAGGTCGCCCGAAGAATCCAACTCGGATGGGCAGCGTTCGGGAAACTACGCGATATATTTTCGTCCAAAATTCCACAGTGCCTGAAGACGAGGGTTTATAACCAATGTGTGTTGCCAGTGATGACCTATGGCACAGAAACGTGGTCCCTAACTGCTGGCCTCCTAGATAAGCTCAGAGTCACCCAACGAGCCATGGAGAGAGCTATGCTCGGAGTTTCTTTGCGCGATAGAATCCGGAACGAGGAAATCCGCCGAAGAACTAAGGTCACCGACATAGCTCTCAGAATCTGCAAGCTTAAGTGGCAATGGGCAGGCCACATCGCTCGAAGAACCGATAACCGATGGGGAAGAAAGGTTCTCGAGTGGCGACCACGAACCGGAAGACGCAGCGTTGGTAGGCCTCCCACCAGGTGGACCGACGACATCGTCAAGGTCGCGGGTAACCGGTGGATGCAAGCGGCAAGTTGCCGTTCGTTATGGCGTTCTATGGGGGAGGCCTTTGTTTAACAGTGGACGTCTTCCGGCTGATGATGATGATGATGATAGTGGCCCGGGCAGACGTCGTTCTGCCACCGTATAAACCATCCCTGGACCTACTCTAACCCACACAAAAAGTTTCATCAAAATCTGTCCAGCCGTTCTGGAGTTTTAATCAGACTAACGAACATCAATTCATTTTTATTTATATAGATTTTAATTCAGCAATATAAAATCAAATAAATAGCAAATAAAAGCTTCTGTATTAAAATAATTCCAGCTAAATCCGTAAATAAATCGTAAAAACATTTTAACAGAAATAAATTAACATAATTTTTGTGAATGTGGACGCATTACCTTCTCCGCTGGTGGTATTCGTAAATTGATGTTTTGGTGACCACCATTGGACACTGATGGAAAATATAAGTTAGCAATTTAAACACCAATATATTTCTTAAAACTTTTTGGTTGGATTTGATCCGTGTGACTGCCAACACGTAAATTACGGGGAGACGATTACGACGAGAGAAGTACCGAAGGATTTTACAACCTATGTTTATGGTAATTAGGCGGATAATGGCGTTTCGTCGGAAATCAATTTCAGCTCATATCCAGTGGGTGCACGTAGCCGGTCGTTTATCGGAGCTTGTAGTACTTACCATCTTTTTTTCAATAAAGATTATTATGACCACACGAAGTTCTGACATTCAATTCGAAATTGTTGAGGTCTTGATGTGACGGCAGAAATACATGTAGATTAAGTTTTAAGTTGATTTTCATTCAATTGAAAAAAAACCAATCCAGTTTTTAGGATCGAGCCTTAGTTTAAAGGCCAAAAAATTACACAATGCCTACATTATTTTTAATAAATTCGGAAGTCTTACTTTTCGTCGTAAATAAATCATCATGCGTTTATCAATTAATCTCAAACAATACAAAATAATGAAACTCAATGGACAAAAATAAATTTAAAAAATTAAGTTTAAATAGACTACTAAGTGAAAAAAACATGGCGTCTTCGTGCTACTCAGAATATCAGGACGTGATTCATTTAGATACAATCTGAGGCCTAGGATACGAGGAGACACATATGCTATTGTATGGAATGGCACTTATCACAGATCTTGTTTTTTGGAGACAGATAGGTACTTGTACATATTGCAATCTGCTTATAAATGTAATATTCCCACTTATATACGACAATAAAATATAGCCTGTGTTATTCCTGGATCTTCTAGCTTTCCATTGATGAAATAATTTTTAAAATCAGCACAGTAGTTTTTGAGTTTATTCGTAATAAACATAGAAATATACAAATCCTTTCTCTTTATAATATTAGTATAGATAATTAAATTAAACCTTATACAATTGCAAGGCAAGCTTAACAATGTATAAGGTATATTTAAAGAAATAACTGGTGAATTGTATTAGCTATACAACAAACAAAATTGTATCTGCACCTTTATCACTAGGTACGTTTAAGGTTAAACAAATCTAGCTAGTGAGGCTTGGGTTCGAATTCTGGCATGTGTCAATGAGTTTTTCATAAAACTTCAGTACATATTTATCACTCGCTCGACAGTGAAGGAAAACATCGTGAGGAAACCCGCAGGTCCCAGATTTAATTCTGAGACATGTGTAAAAGACCCGGTCCGGCGATGGGCTCATCACCTATCACGTTTAGGGGTCTAAAGAATATCTCGTGAAAAGTGGGTATATCCAGAAATGGAATACCTCTGCCTACCCAAGGCGTGAGATTATGTATGTATGTAGTAACAAACGTCCAACATCACAAAAATGAATTTCGAGAGAAAACCTTCACAAAAGCTAAATTCTCTCAAAGCTGAATTCCAAATCCATATAACAGCTTTTACCTACAGGAGAATATTATAAAATCTACGGTATGACGCAACAGTCACAGTGCGAGAACAAACGCCGAAACTATCATTTTATTTCTCACGCTCACGCCTAGTCATCTCGAGACGAATTTGAGGAAGTAGCCGCTATTTTCTTCTTGGAACTAAGTCAAACAAACCAAGAAGGTGGATCTTTTGGGGTTCAGTCACTCAACATTGTCTTATTTACTATTTTCAGTAAGACAATAGACTAATTGCAGTATTTGATACCCATATTGATAAATAGTTCAGGGAGCCTACCACCATATTTAAAAAACTCATAACATCATAGTTCAGGTTCGTTTTGTTCCAAGCTTAAAACAACGTTACTCAGATTCGTAGCACAACCTTATGCCTCAATAGTGATGTAAAAGAAAGAACAATTGTCTCATTAAGTAGTGTGTATTGTAAGTGTGTATTCCCTGTTTTAAAGAAAACGAGATGGTACGCCATTTAAATTTAGCCTAATCACTTTCGAACAGTGTTCCGAAATTAGCTAAAAAAGCTAGTTTTTGTGTTTGACACAAAACAATATTACAAGCTTACTTTATACGGACATCGTGGTACGATAACATCAATAATAAAACAATTCTAATTATTTCCAAAAATAAAGTGTATTTTTCAAAAAAAATCTCAAAACCTTTATTTTTTTCAAATTATAAAAGTGAAAACATCATAGGACCCTAAAAATATAAAGCTCGACTTACACTAGCTCACTTTTTTCATACGACCCATTTCTCGGGTAACAAGGTAGCGATACACGAGAATGCGATTAAACTAATGCACTTATAACTTTTACTCCTTTATTATAAACGCATTTACTTCTAATGGAAGGCACTTCTTACCAAATAATGGAGTACTCTAGGTAAGGAAGTTAAGGGAATGGGTATCGAGTAAGAACTCTTTAAAAAAATCAGCTATAGGTATTATCCATGGAAGTTAAATTCGTATTGAATTTTTTCGTTTCCGCTATCTCTGGGATGATAATACATTTCTAATATATTTTGATAATATATTTTGCACAGAATATGTAAAAGTACTATCGCTATAAGTTATTCCGAGTATAATTAGAAAATTCCAGGAAAGTTCGTCATTTTTCACATATCCATATCAAAAACGCAACAGTACAATAGTCAAGACATTATCAATATGCTGTAAGGCAATAAAATTGTATGACTATGCCTTTAGCCATTGATGAATACTATGTATGTTTATGTTATCATAACGGTTGTAACATTCACAACTTCGAATTACTTAGTCATTACGTCTTTCAACGACCAACACTGTGACTAATGCATACGTAAGATTGAATAACTTAATACTTGCAATAGGATGTATATTATATGTATGGCATATTTTGTTTAAATCTTTTCTAACATACGAGAACATACATAATCTCACGCCTATTTCCTATTGGGGTAGGTTCCCCATGCGCGTCGGTTTCGGGTACTCTTTATCTGGCTTTTCTTCAACTACATCGCCGATCTGGTCGATGTAAGTATGCATAGACGACCTCGTCCTCTACCGACTCGCCCATTCAATCATCCTTGTTTATTTGTCTCGATAGGCAACTTTCATTTCCCAATATTGACGAGATAACTTATTCTGTACCCATGTTTTCACCTACAAAATTTCACGGGATTCTACTTGAAATGAAATATGAAAAGAGAAATGAGATTCGAAGATAAGAAGGAGAGTCACATTCTACTCATGACATATCTATAAATTTCCTTGCGAAACTTAATTTTGAATTCTCAAAATGTTAAATCTCAAAATGGTGAATTCTCAAAATCTTGATACTGGCCACCTGAAATAGTTTTTTAACCCACCTAATGGTGTCTGGTTTATTCAGTCTCTTGTTTTGCAGTTTCAACAGCTCATCATGGACTAAATACAGCTTACCGTTAACGCAACTCCTTGCTACAGATTTGGGCAGACATCGGCGTTTGCGCAAGTTCGTGTGAAGTTTACAGGTAACAGTAACAGCTCGGTTAATGTCCTGACCATTCGTTTTATTGGTTGCGTCCCGCATAAGTTACTGTTTGTTATACGGTCATCTATTAAGATATTTCGTAACCCGACCTCATAAACGTTTGCTGTGGACATTGTGAGAAAACTTAATTTACATGTTTTTGTAATTTGAGTGCAACTTTACTTATTCTGATGAGGGTCTGCGCATAATATTCTCACAACCATTTTGCTACAGCCCGTCCATTTCTGAACATAAGTCACCTTCTCTGGAACTACACTAGATTGTCTGTCCAATTTGTAGGTCGATATCCTCGCTAAATGCTAACGCCTTTTATTTCCGAGGGAGTAAACAGAGGTATGACATTCCTGGAAATAAACACCTTTCTGTATAAGAAGTAATATTGTCGCTCGTCGTGCCACCGCTCAATTCCACTCGCAATGTGGCGCCACGGAAAACCAGCACCGCAGCAGTACCTGTACTGCTGTAGCACAAACTGAGTGGTGACAATTTTTTAGTGTATTTTTAGCATAACATTATTTTTAGTTGTAGGTACTTATTTGTTCCTCTTACGCCAAAATAAACTTTGCTTTCTTTCTTTTTTTCTTTATTTCACCAGAATATTCTTTGGAACCCTAAACATGAAAGATGGTGAGCCTCTTTGAGTATTACGCCGAACTGGGGTTCTTTTACACATGCCTCAGAATCCATCCCGGGACCCGCGGGTTTCCTTACGATGTTTTCCTACACCGTTGAGCTAGTGACAAATATATACGTAAGTTTTTTGCAAAACTCATTGGTATATGCTCTCGAAAGTATTCGAAGCCGAGCCTTGCGGATGTGAAGCGGGCTTTTAACCTCTCAGACCATGAATTACAGACACAATAGATTTTTAATTGTGTCTCGGTTCCAATTGGAACCGGCAGTTCTTAACTGATTAACCATGAGGCTATCACTGCTACACAAAAAGCAACACACGCTGCTACCACCTCTTTTCGTGTTAAACTTACAATCAGTTTCTCATACTCCTCTTAGATAAAACATACTCATGGCAATAACAGATTACTATAACCACAGTATCCATAATTACCTTTACGAACTTAAGTCCTAACTTTGAGATGCTCAAATCCAAGTCATGCAACATGTAGATTAGTCATTGTACGCGCATGTTTCATCACAATCATTGTACAAATAACGTTTTCGTGAGTGAAGAGACGTGCGCCGACCGGGGGTCGCGGGTCACTCCTGTAGGCACAGCCAAGAGCACATGAAGCTTTACACTTGTAGTGCGAGTCTGACCTCTAAGGCGATTGTAATAAGAACGTTACAAAATAAAATGTGTCAAACTCCACATGCTCTTGACTGTACATTATTCTCGGAACAGAGTTTTGGAACATGTTATGGGTACAGCGGATCCTGTGTTGTTTTTTTTAGCTGTCTTAACTTTGAGATTGCTTTAGTTATTTTACATTACTTTACTTACGAATTTTATAACTCTAAAACAACGTACAACTTACTTAAACTTTTGTATGGAATTCATTAAACTCGTACTACTTCTGCAGTTTTTCTCAGATCGTCATCCCATCTGGCCGGAGGGCGTACTACTAAAAACTAGTGGACCGATTTTAAAATTTCTTTCACCAATTTAAAGCTTACTTTTTGGGAGTAACATGGGCTATAATTTTCCCACGGGAACGGGACTTACGCGGTAGAAATCTATGTTATGATCACTATAACAAAACATTAGTTATTATGTTGCGGAATTTGTACCAGAATCTAAACAAATAAGATCCTTCGGTAAATAATTTGATACTGGTCGTTGGGAAGAGTAATATTGTTTTATTTTACTTTTTTCGGTTTTAGGAAAAGAAAACTTGTAAACGTTGCCTGGAAAATTTAAAACCTCGTGAAAAACTGAAAGTAATTTTTTTTCTATGCTCTTTGCACAGCACAACGTGTTTCAGGTTAGTAAGTAATAAATCAATATTGACCCACCCTTTCCTCTACCCACCTCCTGGCTTTACGAGTGTAAACCCCTCGAGTTTGGGCTTAGAAGTG